>OZ005649.1:344003589-344674006 GCA_963930645.1 Salticus scenicus
GTCTCATAAAATCATGTCACTTAAATTATTGTCAGTTTATTGTCGTGTAATTTATGTACTTTCAGAATCAAGATTAAACACGAATTAAAATCATAAACTTATTATAGCTTAATAGTTTTTCTTATTAAAAAAGGAATAAATACGTTCCATATTCATAAAAAAAAATGTAGTTAAATCAAAATATCTTCATTTGATAAAAGATCTCACGAAGTGCCTTTTCCGTAAATGAAATCTATTCTTACACGAATAAAGATTAAAAAATAATTAAGATGATATAGGTTACTTTTGTATAGTTCTAAGGAAGGAAAATGAGTTTAAATATAATTGTAACAAAAAGTTTATGAAATAGCTTCTGGATCTGAGCAAGAAATTCTCTAGAGAAGTAAGAATATTGCGTTCAGAATAGTTGGAAAAAAATGTTAGCTGAAACGCTAATTTTTATATGTTAAGAAATTGAAATAACTTCATTACATTGTATTAGCAAAGCTGCCTTATTTATTATTAATGAGCTAAAAAGAAAATAATTGTTTTTCTAATGTTTCAGATCTAATTTTCAAAGATGAATCACAGAAAATATTTACACTCAAATTATTGTTTCGAAATCATGCGTAAATAAATAATTAGAGAAATAATATCAGGTTCGATACAATTATAATTATATCGTTAAAAGCAGAAAAGTTTCTAATGTAAAATGGTACTAATATTTGAAATTCCAAGGATAAACATGCTTTAAAAGTTTAATTGTGAAAGTTTACTACTGTCACTACCCACTTCTATCAAAGCATATATGAAGTCACTCTGAATTTTCAACTTTTTTTTAAATTCATATCTCAGCAGCTACAAGTGTTCATCTGTAAACAAATAAGGATTGTCAAATACCGATGAAAACACTTTAGAATAATATATTGTCATGTCAAATGTCAAAAATGACAACCATATACGAGTTATCTACAGAAGATTTTCTGTCTAACTAAAGTCCCTTAATTATTATAACATGTCCCTGTGTAAAAATATACCTGTGGTGACTGAAGCCACAGGAATAAGCATGCAACAGCATGGATCAGAGTCACGAGCTTCACTGCCGAACTTCGCAGCATGGCAGTGAAGTGCTACATTCTGTCAACCCAATTTTCTCTGCCACGCACCCTTGCGCAGCGCTGCCCTCTGTCGGAAAGATAAGAAATGAGCACAAAGGGGGAAGGAAAGCATTTTGTTTTTGTTTCTTTTGGAGTGTCAGGATTGGTAGAAAAGCAGAGAGGGCTTTTCCTGCTGGGAGGTGCTTGTAGTTACAACTGGTGGCGAAGTTTTGGTTATGAATTTTGTTAAAGGAGAAGATTGTTTACGCCAACCACGTGTGTTGTTGCGAAAGTTTAAATTTAGAAAAAGCATTCTTAACAAGAAGAATAAGGCTTTATAATAATTTTACGTTTCTTGATGGTTACATAATATGATTGTTTTTGTTATTTGTTTCGTAAATCCAAATTAAAGACATTATGAGCAAGGTTATATAATCTTGTAAAAGGTTTAAGGTTTTAGTAAGTGTTTTTTTTTTTTTTTTTTTTTTATTTAATTATGAGTCTTTTTTGTTCTCAAAATATTCCTAAAACAACATTTTGACATTTCAAGTCAGTTCTAAGACAGTTGATTGAATTTCAAACATCAATGGCAGGTTTAAAATCTCCTCTAACTTTTAAAATATCTAATAAGGCATTAACAATTCTCTTTTTAACGTAAAAAATAAAATAAATTCATTAAAACCGAAAAATAAATAATCGTATCACTTTTTAAGCACACATATGGCAAAAGGTAAGGATATTGCTGATGTTATTCTTTTCTTAAATGCACATGAAACAGTCATGATTCCAAATTTCTCTAAAGACATAGTGAACATTATTATTATTATTATTATTTTAATGATATTAAAATAATAACATCGAAAGCTATGTTTTCTACCATAGTTTTATTGCAAACGTGATAAATTTAAACAATATTCATCAAAAATATTTATAAAAGGGATTTACATAATTGCGGTACACACACATATAAACAAAAAGACAGGAATTTTTTTTCAATAAAAGATGGTACATATTAAAGTTTAAATATACGTTGCTGGTTTTAGTTAAACACGCAATAAGAAAAAATCGCTTTAAATTTTGTTCCAGGTATTTATTAAGTGGATACCAGTAAAAGGTCTTAATATTACAGAGGTTTGTAAAAGTAAATTATTTAACTGATTTTAATGATCGAACTGAATGATATATGTTTTAAAGTTCCTGTTTTAAAGTTATGTAATACATTTGGGAATTAGAATATGTTTTATCTTATTTAATAAATATAAAATTGCAAGAAAAAATTTACAAATATACATGAAAAAAGTTCTTTTATCATTTTAAATTAAGTAATTCTTTTTCAAACATTTTAATATTAGTATCCCTTTTTTACGCTATTTTTTATAATTCTGATGTTGAAACAGAATTGCGGTGACTATGTAACAAAATAGGATAACTCGTACTATAATTTTAATATTAAAAAAAATTATTACAAAATTTAAAATTGGAAAATACAATTGTTAATTTTAAAATTTTGCTGTCCTAATTAAATTGAATTTCTTACACAGCAAAAGAAGTAGTATTATTTTAATATAATCTTAATCTTTCAATGTAAAAATATGTGGCTTTTGCCTTCATCCATATAATTCCATGTATATTACATTAGATAAATCTTAATACACTTTGAAGCTTCAAGGATGTAAAAATAGATGCTTTATATATCACTAAGAGAAATTTAAAAAATAAAATAAATGTACGAAAAATTCCCCAAAGTCTGTTGTTGGCAATTAAGTTAAAGGTGATATTTATTGTTAATATGTTTGAAACTAGAAAATTCTTTGACAGAAATATTTATACTAAACAACTGTTTCACTATGTATGTGACTATGTCTAAGTAATGAATGGCGTCAAAAAAATGGATAACTATTATTTATATAAATGATTAAATCAATAAACCTAATTACCTTATTAATAAACGGCGATAAAAAAAATAGGCTAGCTTTTTTATTTCCTTAGAATTACATGCACTTAATTATTTATATGCTACATTATCAAACGATTCCATAGTTCTTGCAAGTTATACTTTAACAATTGTTCTCCTTTCAGAATTAAAAAAAAAATACACTTTTTTATGATTTACGAATAAAAAATGGTATCTATATTAGATACAAATTTAATTTAACTAATAGCATATTAATAATCAATAATATTTAAAATCTAAATTTATATTTTGTTTATCAAATCTTTGGCATGTTAAAAGAAAGAAAATGTACCTTTCTTAGTTATTAACCATATTTTGAAACTTTAAAAATGCATTTCTTTAAACATTGATACATGTTGTGATAGTTATGTAAATCTACCTATCCGTCTATCTATGATTTATTAAATAAGATAGGCATTATAATTACACTTCATTTATTTTAAAATTTCAAGGTTTCTTTTTCAGCGATACGATGGCTTAATTTTTATGTGATTATAAGAGAAGATATTTTTCGCTTTTATGTTCAGTATTGTCTAACGATGATCACTAATCACTACATCATTGAATTATAAATTTTACCGTATAAATACGAAAAATATTGCTATATTGAAATAGTGGCATAAAGGTTTATGGAAATAAAATTCCTAACTTTTATTTATTAAAAGATTAAAAATTATATTATTTAAAATTGCTGATAATAAGAGAATTTGTAAAACAAAAATGCGAAAAACGGCAATGAAATTTTCAGTATTCGAGAAAAAATTCTATATGGTTCATCTGCTTTATTCTTTATAAATAAATATTCATTCTTTAACTATGCGTTTATTTTTATTAAAAAAAAAGAAGGAAAGAAAAAAAAAAAAAAGCATTTTTTAATCACATATTATATTAAAGGTTTTTATTCAGTAAGATTTGCCAGCTGGTTTTTTCCAATAAAATTTTCCGAAAAAGTTTAGTTTCAAACCAACTTATTTTTAAAACTTTTTTTGAATTTTATAGTTCTATATTTTGAAATTGATAATTAAGCCCATTAAATTTTTAGTAGGGTAATTGCTCCAGTGATTGACACTTTTAGAGAAATCTCTGATGTTTTTAATGTTCTAGTCATCAGAAAATATTTTCAGAAATCTTAAGTTAATACATATGGCATAAAAGACATTCAGAACCACATATATGTTAAAACATATGCATTTGATAACAATTATTATTATTTTTTAATGAATTATTTTTTGACACCCACTCAATGTTCCAGTAATTTACACTGTCAGTTTTTCATTTTATCAGTAATTGGCACCCTATGTTCCAGTTTTTGACACTGCTAGTTATTCATTTTACCAGTTATTAGCAGTCCATGCTCCAATGTTTGACATAAAATGTTAAAATTCTTATATGTAAAATATATGATTTTATTATTTTTCTTATTATGTATAATTCTAACAAGTAATTTTGTCCAATCTACCATCAAATAATTCTCTCTATTATATATATATATATATATATATAGATTATATATATCTTATATTAAGCAAAATAATTTTTTTTTCTGTTCTAGAGTAACTTCCTATACATAATACAAATCAAGTAATTTAAGTTACTTTTCCTTCGAAAATTTCAATTGCGTGCCAACATTTTCTTCCTTTTCTAAAAGCAGCCAAGCCAAAATTACCAACTTGTCGTCTACAAGAAACAAGTCATTGGAAAGACTTTGAATCCTTGCCATCATTCCTCGTGAATTGGACAAATTTATCAACAGATGATTTATCGTATCCTGGCTTCATATCACAGAGGCTTAGTAACAAAGGAAGTTTTACAGGTTTCATTATTTTAAATTATATCGAGGGTCGTGCACGAATTATACAAAATCAAGGTAATTCTTCATAGATTGTATATTTTTTATTCTTTTTTTTTTCGTTATTCTCTTGAGGCAATGAAAATATAATATAGATATAGATATAGATATAGATATGGATATGCATAAAAATTGCTATAGTTAAGGTAGGCCATATTTTATAAGATAAATTGTATATTATAATTAATCATAATTTTAAACAAAAGTTTTAAATGAATTATTATAATTTATTATTATAAAACAATATTATATGTTATATATATATATAACAGCATTTTTAAATATTAAAATAAAACAGATTTCAATATTTATTATTGAAATCTGTATTTTTATGAACGGTTTGACTATATAAATAGTTTTAATATAGATTAGATTAAGACTATAAGATTATATATAAATAGTCTGAATTTTTTTAACTGAATAATATCTTATGTTTACAAATGATATAAAAACTAACTATTAAAAAGAAGAAAAAGAAAAACATTGATATTTGTTTCGTTTTCAATAAACTTTAATGACTGCTGATGTTTAATTACTTAGCATGTTTTTATTCTGCTTAGAGAGTATGCTTGTAGTAAAACAAGATTTACAGGTAAAACGATAAAGTTATTTTAAAATCGACAAATTTGTTTCTATTATAAATCTTTAATTTTCTGCTATTCAAGATATTCAAAATATAATTAGAATAGAAAGAAATATATACAATTCATATTTCATTATTTGAAATATTTGAAAGTAAAAATGTTTAAAAAGAAAACATTTATTAATAAATTATTTTTTCAAATAGTACTTTTCAGTTTGTTATAATAACACTTCTTGTTAATAAAAGAAAAAAAAAAATATTACGAATATAAAAATAAATAATATAGTAAATATAGAAAACAGTTCTATTAATAATAAAAAAATTAAAATCTTTTTTCTCTTTAACTAAAATTTATTTGTGATGAAAGTATAGAAAATACTACTAAATATGTTTTTCGACTAAATGGTTTACTGATAAAATAATACTGTGATGCTTGCATATATTCATCCCTTTAAAAGGATTATGATTCTAGTAAAGCATGATTTGCAATAAGATTGCAATAAAATACGATTTCAAAGAAATATATATATATATATATATATTCCAAATCAGAAAATACTTTCTTATTATAAGAAACTTCAAGTGAAATTTGAATTAAAAAGTATTAATGTAATATATTGATAAATAATCTCGTCTGTCACTCACTCTACTTTCTCTTCTCCTGCATTTTAATACCATAAAAAACAGATTCGAGAATGATGAGTAACATTATAAGATTTTTATATGAACCCATTTTAAAGCAGTTTGAAATTTTTTTGGGGGAGAGATTTATTTGAAATATAGGTGAGGTACATATATAATTTCAAAGCTGTTTAAGAAGTATGCTTCCTCTTAAACAAAATTTACGCGTAAAAGTACTGTTTTAATCCAATTTGAAAAATATCTCTCTTAATATGAATTCGGTATTCTTTTTCTGGTTGTAATAAATATTAAGTAAAATTCAATAAAAAAAAAAAAAAAAAAAAAATTAAATGTCATTTTCTGAGTCAAAATTTTTAAAAAGAAAAAAAAATAATTAAAAAAATACTTTTTAATTACATTATTTCAGTAACATTTTTAAGTATACTTTTTGTTAATAAATAATTAAATAATCCTGAATTCTACAACTAAATAATGTGGAAAATACCGATAAAATACTCTAATGATTAAAATAATTTCGAAATTTAATTCTTTTTTGCTATTATTTAATGATTGTTGATGTTTTGATTCATATGTAAATTCAACCCTGCTAGAAGAATACACTTGTTGTAAAACAATATTTGCAGGTAAAAAGAAAATATTTCCAATTACGCTTTATTCCAAAAGAGTTTTATTCTCAATTTTCTTATTATAAATTCGGTATTTTCTCTTATTGAAATAATTTAAAAAAAAAAAATTAAAAAAATTAAAAAAAAAATTAAATGCTTCTTTATGGGTCAAAATTTCTTTTTCTTTTCTTTTTTTTAAATTCTTTTATTTAATTCTTCTGTTATTTATTTATTTTTTAAGGAAAAAAAAAAATATTTTTTTTTAATACAATACTATTTCGTTGGAAGCATTTTTCGTTATAAGTTCAATATTTTCTCTGATTGAAATAGATTTTATTTTATTTTATTTTATTTCATTTTATTTTTTAAGGAATAAATTAATTTAAAAAAAATCAAATTGCATTTACATGAAATAATTGTAAGTATTATTAAAATACTACTATTGTGAAAAAAAAAATTATAATAACAGAAATAAATTCAAAATTCGAAATTTGATTTTCGCTGTTTTTGTTTTTATAGTACTACGTCTTCACTCTGCTTAAGCAAGATTTTTTTTTTTTTTTTTTTTAATGAAAAATAAATATTTATATTTACATAATAAATAATAAATAAAATTAAAATTAATTACTATTCTTCAGTTACATTTAAAAATATTATTAAAATATTACTGCTTTTGTTAATAATTAGCCAAATTATTATAAATTTTATGCTTAAATAATTCAGAAAATACCGAAAAAAAAATTATTATAGAAATAATTTCAAAATGTTAATCTCTTTTGCTATTTTTTAATCGTTGTTGATGTTGGGATTGTTGTATGTTTTCACCCCTGCTTATGGAATACATTTGTTGTAAAACAAGATTTACAGGTAAATGAACTTAATTTCGTCAATATTTTTCTTATCAAAAATTCGGTATTTTCTCTTATTGAAATATACATTAAATAAAGTTCTAATAAAAAACATTAAATGCCATTTTATGGGAGTTTTTTTTTCGGGGGGGAGGGGGAGGGGAGAATATTGAATTTCCTTTTTTTTTTTTTTCTATTACATATTTTTAATAGCCTTTTTAAACATTATTAAAATGTTACTACTTTTGTTAATAATTAATAATACTATTATTAAATTTGCATGAAAATAAAACAGAAAATATCTAAACAGGACTTTAATACTAGAAATAATTTCAAAATTTGTATCTCATTCTATATTTTTTAATGATTGTTGTTTTCATAAATAAAAGTTTTCAACCCAGTTAGAGCAGTGTGTTTAGGGAAAATTTTTAGGAAAAATAAATTTATTCTTAAATTTATTCGGCAAATCTATCTCTTATTGAAAAATCGGTTCAATACCGATAAATAAATAAATAAATAAAATAATAAATAAAAAACATTTTGTAATAATAAAAAAATAATAATTATATTTATTCAGTAGCATTTTTAAGTATTACTAAAATATTAATAGTTTTGTTCATAATTAAATAAATTACCATGAAATATACATTTAAATAATGCAGAAAATACATTAAAAGAAAAAAAATTCTAATGTTAGAAATAATTTCACGATTTCAAACTTTTTCGCTATTATTTAATGGTTGATGATGATTTAATAGTTGGAAATTTACACTCCTGCTTAAGGAATATGCTTGTTTTAAAACAAGATTTAGAGGTAAAAGTTTGATTCTGAATTTTATTCGGCAGATTTTTTTTCTTATTATAAATTCGATATTTTCTCTTATTGAAATATAAAATTCGATTAAAAAAGATGAATTGTAATTTAATGGGTCATTTCTTTTAAAAAAGAATAATAATAATAATTACAAATGTATATATATATATATATAAACAGCATTTCTTCAGTAAAAATTTATGTATTATTAAAACATTACTACTTTTGTAAATAATTATCAGAATTATTATAAAATACGAACTAACGAAAACACAGCCTAATGATAGAAATAATTTCAAAATTTGAATCTCATTCCCTATTATTTAATGGCTGTTGATGTTTCGATTGCTGTATGTTTTCACCACTGCTTAATTAACATGCTTGTTGTAAAACAAGATTTACAGGTAAAACTCCTTTATTCTCAATTTTATTTGCAAATATTTTTCTTATTACAAATTTGGCATCTTCGCTTAGTGAAATAAATTTTAAATAAAAATCGAATAAAAAAGATTAAATGTCATTTTACGGGATTTTTATTACTATTATTATTATTATTTTAAGAAATAAAAATTATAATTAAAAAATATATTTTAAAATTTTATTTCATACAGAGCATTTTGAAGTTTATATATATATATTTCTAATAATTAACAAAATTATTACAAAGTTTGTTCAAATTTGAACCTTAATCGCTTTTATTTAATGGTTGTTGATGCTTTGATAGTATTTTCGCTTATTGAAGTAAATTTAAATAAAAATTCGAATAAAAAATTTTAAATATTATTTTGCGAGAAAAAAAATTCATTTTTTTTTTCTTTTCTTTTCTGTATTATATTCTTTTTCCTTCCCTCTTCTTCTTCTTCTTCTTCTTTTTTTTTTTTTTTTTAGGAAAAAGGAATGTCAATAAGTAGAAAATATGTTTTCAAACTACTTTTCATCAATAGTATTTTTAAGGATTATTAAAGTATTTCTAGTTTTGTTAATAATTAATATAATTTTTATGAATTTTATATTTAAATAACATATAAAATACTCTACTTTAACAAAGCCACGCTAAGGATTAAAAAATAAATAAATAAAATTTTAATCTCTTTCTCTATTATTTAATGGCTGTTATTTTTTCATAGCTGTATATTTTGTCCCCAGCTTAAGGTATATGGTTGTTATAAAACCTGATTTACAGGTAAAAGTACTTTATTCTCAGCATTATTCGGCAAACATTTTTTTTTTTTTTTTTTGAAAAATTCTTTATTTTATTTTTATTTTATTTTATTTTATTTTATTTATTTATTTATTTTGAAATAAACTTTAAATTTAAAAAAAAAAAAATAAAAATGAAAAAAAAAATGAGCATCATTTGTGGATCAATTAAAAATAAATAATTAAAAAACAATAAAAATAATAATATTAATGTAAAGAAAGAAAGAAGGAAAAAAATAATATTCTTCCATAGAACTTTTAAGTATTGAAATACAAGGACTTTTGTTAATAATTAACAAAATTACTGTGAATTTTGAATTTAAATTATACAGAAAAAAAAAAAATTAAATCATAGAAATAACTTTAAAATTGCAACCTCTTTCGCTATTACTTAACGGTTGTTAATGCTTTTCTTCCTATATGTTTTCAACCCTGCTTAAGGAATATACTTGTTGTAAAACAAGATTTACAGGTAGCAGAACTAATCTTAAATTTATTCTGCAAACCTTTTCTAATTATGAAATCTGTATTTTCTCTTACAGATTTTTTTTTTCTGATGAAATGAGAATGAAAAAGATTAAATGTCATTTTATGGGTTATAATTTCTTTCTCTTTCTCTCTCTCTCTTTCTCTTTTTTTTTCTATAAAGTATTAAAAATATTATTAATTTTTTTTCGTAGTTTTTTTAAGTATTATTAAAATATAGCTACTTTTGTTAATTATTAACGAAATTATTATGAATTTCGCACTTCAATAATACAGAAAATTTCCTTAAAAAAAATCTAATGACAGAAATAATTTCCTAAACCTTAATCTCTTTCGCTATTATTTAATGGTTGTTGACGTTTTGATAGATGTATGTTTTCACCAATATTTCTGGAATGTGCTTATAAAACAAGATTTTCTGGTAAGAAAAAGTTTATTCTCAAATTTATTCGGCAAATCCTTTTCTTATCATAAATTCGGTGTTTTCCCTCATTGAAAAAAAAAATTAAATTCGAATAAAAATGGTTAGATGCCCTTTCATGGGTCAGTTTTTTTCAAAAGAAAAATAATTATTAAAATTTTTAGTTATACTTCTTCCGTAGCATTTTTTAATATTATGCAAATGTTAGTACTTTTCTTTATTAATGAGTAAAATTATTATGAATTTTATATTTAAATAATACAGAAAATATCGAAAAGAATATTCTACTAATAGAAATAATTTATCTTTCGCTATTATTTAATGGTTGTTGGAGTTTTAATAGCTGTGTGTTTTCACGTCTGGTTAAAGAATATGCTTGTTGTAAAACAAGGTTTACAGCTATAAGAGCTGCTTTATTTCTGATTTTAAAAATCTATTTTTCATCCTGAATACAGTGTTTTCTTTCGCTGTAAAAAAAAAACTTTGTTAAAGATAGAATAAGAAAAAAAAAAAAAAAAAAAAAAAAAAGATATATTATTGTTATTTATCAAATATTTTAAAATAAACAAAAAACAATTAAATAAAACACTATTACATAGTTCTTTTTAACCATATCTTTTATATTTTTATTTATGTTGCTTTTGTTAATATGCAGCTAAATTGTTATAAAATTTATAACAAAATAATACTGATAACACATAAAATGATATTCTAATGAAAAAAATAACTTAAAAATTAGATTTTTTTTTTCTTTGCTTTCATTTAATTATTGTTAATGCGTATTTACCCATATTTAAGAGATATTCTTGTTTATAAAAAAAAAAGATACACAGGTAAAACACTTTATTTTTTCTGCAGGATATTTGTATATTTGTCTCTTCACCCCCAATTGTCCATAATGTAGCACAGTGCGATGCAAATTCCACTCAACCCATAACCCGTTTCTAAATTAAATTTATTATTTTCTTCTGTATTGATATACTTTTTGTATAATTTTAATTATAAATATGAAAGATAATGTCGTTTTTATTGGTTACATTTTTTAAAAAGAAGGATAAAATAAAAAAGAATTTAATTACTGTTTGCATATTTTTCTTTAATACCATTTTTCTGCGTTATAAAAGTTTTGACAATAAATAAAACATTTATTACAAATTTAATAACTTGATAATAATAATAATAATAAAAAATAAATTAATTATAAAAAATAAACTCACAATTTGATTCTTTTTTGCTATTACTTGTTTATTTCTGATTTTTAGATAACTGCATACAGTTTATTCCATAAGTCTGAAGACATTTTAAAAATTCAAAACTATTTAATGCATTGACAGGATTGAACGTGTTTTGCGAAAGAAACCTTCTCGTTAAGGGGGATTTTTCTTTTCGGTAAAGGAAAAAAAATAAATAATAATAATAATAATTAAGCTATTTTCCGATAGAGTGTGCGTGACAAGATCATACATTTTCAGGAAAAACTCTACTTATTCCCATGAGCCATCCAATTTATGTCATATTTCGAAGAATTATTTACGAGTTACGTAGAATATGTTGTATAGTTCTTACTGGTGTACATAATGTTTATGGCTCGTTTACGGGACACAGAAGAGAATTTCGTCACATTAGAGCCTATGGACAGCTTTTTATTAAATCCCATTTTAACAAGTTTATGTTGCATCTAATATAATGGAATTAACATGCATTATTACGATGCTTAAAGGCATGTTTTCTCTAGAAGAAAGATATGTATAAGCCAAAAAAATTTTTTACAGGACCGCTCAAACGAATTCCGATGGCATTCTGTAATTATTTAAATTTTGTCAAATTCGGTTAAATTATTAATGGTTTGCAATGAATTAATTGTATTGTTTTATTGGTGTATAATAACTCTGGTTCGTATACAGAGACACACAAAAGAATTCCATACCATTATTATTTTCGGTATTTCTTATAAGTGCGTTTTAAAATTATTACACGTCATTAAACGTAATGAGATAAACATATGTTATTTGAATGTTTAAATGCATGTTTTTTGTCGAAAATGGTAGGCATAGAATTTGTAATTAGTTTACAGGATTACACAAAATATTTCCGATATGTCATGGAATCACTTGGTATTGAAATTGGTACAAATATTTATCAGTTACAAGGAGTTAACCCAAGGTTCTGATTTACAACTGAATATATACATGCAGATAGATATATGCAGACAGCTACATCGGGGGGGTTGAGGGGGGCAGTAGCACCCTTTATAAAAGTATCCAGTTATGTAGCGAGTTAATTATATATATCTATACAAGTATTTTGAATAATATGATATAAGGAAAAATGAATTGGTGACTAATTAAACTTGCAAATAAGACATTGATGCTCCTAATCTGAAGGTCCACTATTTAAATATATGTGTAAGTAGAATTAAGAAGTCAAAATCTTCGCAATGAAGAAAATTTAATATATATATATATATATATATATATATATATATATATATATATATATATATATATATATATATACTATATAAGGTAAACGTACCAGTAGTAGACCCTATACCAGTAGTGGACACTTTTAATTTTAAACTCGGAAAATAAGATACCTAATAATTCTGAAGATTAGGGCAGTGTTCAGGAAGGAAGTTATAGTCCTCTACTGTTAAAACCTTTAACTAAAAATAACTCCGGCCATTAGTTTTAAAATAATGTTAGTTTAATTAAAGAAATTTGCACATTTTCTGATTTTGCCGTTATTTTCTTATCACTTTGAATAAGGAAAGGAAATTTTATTTGCTCTCTCTCTCTGCTTATTTCTAACTGATAACACTGCTCAGCATGAAAATTGCCCCTAACGCCATTTTGGCAAATTCTTATGTAAAATGACCCCGTGATTCCGAATATGACGCCCATTTTGCCTTATAACCCACCGTTTGTTTACAGACGGACCCTATTTTTATCACTTTTCTGTGATTTTGTGGCTATAAATTTGATTTTTAGTGGGGGGGAGGATTATTTTAACTGTTAAATATCTTATGAGGGGCTACAAAGTTGGAAAATTCTAAAACATGAACATTTGTGGCAAGGGAAAATTTAGGGGAGGGGGGGGGATTTGCACTAAAATTATCTATTATATTTCTTATATTTTTTTAATCTATTTATTAATGTTATTAAAAAACATAATATTTTTTTTTTTAGGTGTTAAAGGAATTCAATTTCATTCTCCAAATCAAATTCATGGTCATAAAATTACTGAACAGTGATAAAAATTGAGGAAGGGGGTGGTGTTTCTAGAAAACGGTGGGTGACTGAGCAAAATGAAAGTCATATTTGGATTCAGGAGGTCATTTTATATAAGAATCAGCAAGAATGGTATCAGAGCTCGATTTTTTTTTTTTTTTTTTTTTTTTTTTTTTTTTTAGCGCAGTGCAACCAATAGTGTAACAGTAATGTGACGTAAAATTCCCTCAAATTTCAGCCCTAAATGTTGGCCCCAAAAGGGATACATGTATGTGAGGACAAACAGCTAAAACGGGTCTATCCCCAAGACACGGAAATGTTTGGTCACCTTAATTTTAAAGCAAAAATTCATAGGTGTCCACCACTGAAACAAAAAAGGGTCCACTGGGTTTTTAGTGTGTCCACTACTGGCTCATTTTAAGCTCTACGGAGTTTTGATTTTTTACATATATAAATGCTACAATTAGCAATCTTCATAATACAGTCGGGTTAAGGTGTGAAATATTAATTATTTTTTGAAATTCTTAAATTTAGGATATTATACAAAAAATAGCCGGAAAATGCCCTTAAAGTGTCCACTACTGGTGCGTTTACCTTATATATATTAAGAAATTCTTTTATAAAGATTTTTTTTAATTTTTTTATACAGTATATTTAAGATTTATTAAAATAATACTGACTTTTTCAATAAATAACAAATTTATTATGAATTATTTAACTAAATAATACAAAAATATTGAAAAAATACTCTAATTGTAAAAATGACTTTAAAATTTAATTCCTTATCCCTTTTATTTAATGGTTGTTGATGTTCAGATACCTGTATATATTCCTACTTATTAACGGAACCTGTGTGTTCTAAAGTAAGGATTACATGTATGACGACCACTTTATTTTTAATTCACTATTTTATTTTTCTTATTAGAAATTTACAATATCTTCTCCTTGTTCAAATTTCTGTGCAAAATCTTAAGTGGACAAGGAAGATAATGATATTTGTATTTATCAAAAGATATGGAAACAGAAAATAGTGAAAAAAAACTATTATTACGTTATTTCTCTCTTCCTATAATATTTGAAATTATTATTATTATTCCTATTATTATCATTTGCAAAGACACTTGATTTTACATCTTTAGCTGCTATGGATAAAAAATGCATGAGAATAAAGCATAAATAAAAGCAAAAAGTATGAAAATGAAATTACAAAAGGAACTAAACAGTATAAGATTCATAAAAATAACAAAAAATAGCTAAAAACTGCAGAATAAAATAACATGGCTACATATACATAAAAGAGATTTACTGATTTACTCGCTGGAAGTCAATTGCATCAGACCTCTCGCTCGCCTGTGTCGACTGTATAGACTTTCTTCATTCAATGAAGAACACCTAAGGAAGAGTTTTTAATCCATCTCAAAGAAGAGACTATTATATATATATATATTGAATGAAGAAAGTTCACATATATATACCAGTTCTATGTAGATGTTTAGTGAGAGAATCATGTCTGTATTTCAAACGAAACGCAGCCACTCCGATGGCTCTAAGATAATCAGATATGCTATATAATCTCTTCACTTCTTAGTCCTAATAGCTTCCAGTAACTTTTACGATATTATTTTCTCCCATAGCACTTTTATAATCTGTTTTATTGATGAAAATTGTACTTTAATGTCATTTGATTGCAAAATTTCAGGTCTCTTTTTGAAATTATTGATATTGTAATATTGGTTTTGTAAACAAATAATATTAAAATTTAAAAAATTAAATTTTTAAGAAATTGTAATTCATAAGGTTTTAAAGATGCAGCAGATTATCGCTATAATAAAAATAGTTTTAAGTTTAACACAACTTGTTATTTGAAATTAAGAAAATATATTATTATTTTTTTTTATTTCTCTTATCCATATATGTAGTAAAGAAAGTATTGTTTTTGTGCCAAATTTTCGAAATTAAATTTTTGTTATAGTTACACGTTTTGAAGTCCCCTTTTTAGCGGTATGTATGTGTGTGTGTCTGTTATCAACATATCTTAAGAACAAATAACAACAGTAAGTTCAAACTCGGTTTCATAAATTTGTATCATATAAGGATGCTACAAAAAACTGTTTGTTCAGATCAAGCAAATGATTCGTGTACAGGGACACCCAAGATGATTCAATTACATTACGTCTATGAGAAAAATTGCAGGTAAGTAGAGAACAATACTTGAAAATTGATGGAAGTGTATTTGTGTCACGTATTATAAATACAATAATATATATTTGTGCACCATCTGGTGTGTACATAACCTTTAGACGATATACAAGGCTGCCAATATTTAAGCAATAAATTTCTTTTATACTGAATATAATTAGTGGGAATGTTTACTATAATATTTTACCATATCCGGGAAAGCTGCTCAAGAATTGAAATTAATTTCTCATAGCCATATGGTAAATAATATCTATTTTTAAGTTAAATATTCATCGCTAGTTTTTTGTATATTTACACGTTTTGAGGCTTCCTGAATACTGAAGTCAAAGTTTTAACGCTTGATTTTCGTATGTATCTCTTAGAGTAAATTAAAAAAAATAATAATTTCAGAAGATTCAAATGTTGTACCAAATATTGTAATATGGTATTTTGAAGTTAATATAAGTTTGTTACTAGAAAAGTTTGATCAAGATTGATAAGTTTCAAGCAATGGTGCTTGTGGGAGCTACCTGAATAAATTTAAATGAACTTTTGAATTTAATAACAGATTTAAATTCTAAAAAATATAAGTAAAATAATGAAACCTGGGGTTGTTGTGGGTAGCAGCCCCTCACACAAAATTATTAAAAAAAAAAAAAAAAAAAAGCTGTTCCGAAACCTAATTTGAATTGCTTTAACATGGGTTTAAATAACAGTACTCGTTATTTCACCCCTTAATCTCCAATCTGTATTTATAGTATCAAATTTAAGGTAAGAGAAAGTCGTGGGAGTAACACACCAGATTTTTTTTTTTTTCTTTTCACTTATCAATGATTATTGGTTGCGCAAGCTTCATGAAGTTTATTTCTGACAAATAGAGTATGCTAGTGATGAAGAGAGTTTTACAGGCATTTAAACGGAAAAGTCCCGAGAAAAAAAAATTTCTTACAAAAATACATAATTTTTAAGAGAAATAAAAATATTTTATGCAATAAGTAACTTATTGCATTAAGTTTAACTAAATGATGGGGTCTCAGGCAGATCAAGACCGGGTTGAAACCCCACAAATTCTACAAATTGTTTTTTAAGTATTTGTGTTAGCTATATTTTAAAGAAAAAAATTTTACAGATATCTTTTTTTTTTTTTTTTTTTTTTTTAAAGATATAAAGATTTTTGTAAAATTACGGGGGCAAATTTTGTAAAGTCTTTTATGAGTGGATGCCTATGTCATAGAAGGAATGTTTTCAACAAGTTTCATGTGCAGGAGTTTGGGCTGGGCGATGATGAATCTCTCACTCAGGAGAAATGATTTATACATAGCGATAACTATTTTTTCTAATAATTGTATTAGAGAATATTTTAGTATAAAAGATTAGGAATTATATTAGAAATTCCAATCAATATTTAAAATTAATGACAAAATTAGTGAATTTAGAAATAATTTATTATTTATGTAACAGTTTATGTTTTTATAAGTTTATATTTCAATTTGTCTTTAATTGTGTTGAATTAATGATTGCAAATGCGCAAAACTTTTGATATTTTCATCATTGAAAAATTAATTATCTTATGAAGTAAATTCGACAAAACAATTCAGTAACCATCTTGCCGTTATTATTATTATTATTATTATTATTATTAATTTATTTGTATATTTTTATGTTCGCCATTGAAATGATTCAGAGAGAAAGAAAAGAAAAAAGAAAACAAAATGTAATTTTTATCTTCAATGATTAAGATGGTAAATCATTACAACAGGTGAGCAATAAATATATAACTAATCTTTATGCGCGTTTATACATGTCAAATTAATGCTTCCCTAATTGAATTCAAGTCTTCATAGTATTTGAAAAAAAGATTTCTCTTTGGAACAAATTACAACAGACTAAATTATTTGTTAGAAAACACACACACACACAAAAAAAAAAAAAAAATACTGTTATGTAAAATTTTATTTAATGATATACATTTTTCTTGTGTTTAGGTTTCTAAACATTCTATCATACTACTTGATTTTATTTTATTTTATTATAATTCTAAAATGTCCATGCATCCAGTGTTCACATGTTCCCTGAACTCTTCCATTTTACAAAAGAAGCTGCAAATACAGGCAGTAAGAAACAAAATATTTCAGTGTTTTCATCAATTTTCTAATAACCTCTAATATTTTCTAATATTGTGATATAAGTATGGAAAAAAAAATAGTGAATTTACTAAGTATTTATTTAACGTGATATCTATTATTAGTTGGATAATTGGTAAATAATTTACTACTTTTATACATGAATAATTTTGATTATTATTATTATTATTCTATATAATAGTCTAGAGACTTTTACTAATTTTCTTAAATATATAAGTTGATTATATTTACAGATGAATTTCAGTCATTTTTTAAATTTTGTTACACAGTAAATTATTCGTATTTAATTGATATTTTGAGTATATTGTTTTTTGATTTAATGAATAATTTTCTCAATTTTGTTAGAAATTCCAAAGTAAAATATGCTGTTTTCCGTTTCTTAAAGAAATAAAGTCTAAGAAGTAAGATTAAGCTTAGTACGTGTGTTTTCATATAATGCGTTATTTATCCTCTACTAACAGGCTTCGCCTGCTTTGCTACTCACTATATTTAAAGATTAAAGAAAAGAAAATTAGTCACTCGTTTTTAAATCTCTTTGTAAATAAAAACAAAAAATAATTTCATTGAAATCGCTAAAAATCAAGCTTCGAGTCCTCGCTGCCTTTGACAGTATCCTCCCCGCTTATACTATGCAGTTCAGTGACACCACTGCTTGCATTTGTGCCTTAACTGGATATTACATTTAAGTCTTAACTGGACAAAAATTGGCTCTGTTATTGTTCAATACTTGCATTTATCGAACTAATTATCATCTCTACTCTATGACTATGATAATGCCAGACAATCTTACCAGCTAAAACAGTTTTAATTAATAAAAAAAATAATTAAAAGTTGGAATCCTACAATCTAGGATACTCTAAAGAAACTGAAAGATTTTTTTTTTATCAATAGGCATAATTTCTATTATTTATCTGTGAAATTTAACACATTGACCTTTGGAGGATCAAATCCTCAAACTTTTTGTTATTATCCTTACACTCTAACCATCCAAATTAATCGTCTAAGAAAAGTCTCTTTAAATTTACTTTTTTATCTCCAGAGACGACCATTTAAGAAATTCATAAATTGTAATTAATTGAAGAAATCTAATCAAAATTTCCGAATCGGACTTCGCGTTCATAAGCAGAGGTCTATACGGACATCCATGCAAACGCCTGTAGCTCTTCGTTCAGCCATTTGCCTACAAAGCGACAGGTACAACACACACATCTTATCTTTTTTTATTACATGTCTAGATTTTCAGCTATAAAGAAATATAGCACATTTTTTGAAGTACGAAACAAGAATACCCGTTTGTTTTAAAAAGTAATAAATTTCAATAATGCTGAAACAATGTACGTTTGAAAATAGTATCCTGCTTTTCTGTTTTTTAACTTTTTATATACATACATACATACACACACACACACATATATATATATATATATATAAGGTAAAGCTAGGAGAGATTGCGCACATAGGGAATCGGCAGGAAGGAGTACAATGGGCGCTCTGAAACTAAAGGTAGTTCTACAATATTTATTACGTAAAGCTCACTTAAATGTCCATGTTCATTGCGGGGATAGTCTAAGACTAAATGTGATAATTTTGTCTCGTTTTCTAAAACGTTTGCTTAAGTTTTCAAAAACACATCTAGGAATTTTTATAGAATTTTAGTATTACAAAATATTTTTTAATTAAACGATTTCCCATGGACTCGTTTATAAATTTTACTTGTGGCAGGCGGTTGCATGAAAGTTGCATCATTTATAACAAAGAGTGTAACGATTATAGACAACGACAAATTAGGTCAACCAACAAGAAACCATTCAAACTGAAAAGGAACTTTATTAATTTTAAGTCAAACATATTATCTATAGTAACTGAATGTTACTTTTTATTATCTAGTCTTGTTTTCTTTATCTGTTTCTTTCTTTCTTTCTTTTTTTTTTTTTTTCTTTAAATAAAAATTTTTAATCCTTTTTATTTATTTATTTATTTATTTTTAATCATTAATAAATTGAAATACCTACATGTAATACAAAAATATTTGTTTACAAAAACCTTATACCAATGTCATTTAAGTGCAATTATCATTGTTAACAATTTAATTGTAGTTGCGCAATCTCTTCTACCCCATAAGGAAAGATTGCTCAAAATAGCTCTCTTGGTTTTATTACAGCTATTGCTTTAAATCATAGTATAACAACAAAATAGTAATGGAAATTCGTAGAAGGATCACTTCAAAGTTATGGACCAACAGTTTAGCAAAAAAATTAAAATTTATATTTTTTTATAACGTTTTGTTGAATTTTCCGCAAACTCTCCTAGCTTTACATTATATAGTTATATATATTTATACAAATATACTTTAATTAATATGTAAATAATATATATATATATGAAAACGGATTAAAATTAGTTTTTTTTTTTTTTTTTTTTTTTTTTTTTTTTTATGTACACAAGTAATGGTTTTAAATAAAAGTAGATTGATTGAATGTAAATTTACTAAGTATACACTTCCTCTATTTTTTTCTTTGTGTGTGTGTTTCTAATAAAAATAACGTGTGATATAAAGCATAAATATAACCGAAAATATATAAGTTCTATCTCAACAATAATATTTCCTTTGATTTATTGTCAAAATCCTTAGTATTATTAAAAAAAACATTTGCAGAAATTTTGAAATTAATAATATAAAGGTATTGAGTTGAATTTTATTCATTTTATATATTTTAAGAGTTCTTAGACATTAAAGTAGTAATTGAATATCACTGTAAATATGTCATTTAAATTATTTCTATTCTTAAAATATTCATGTTATTATTTGAAAAATTTTATCAAGTCCAATATTCCATCCTTTGCTATCTACGAACATCTAAGAAACTAAGAACATTATAATATGAAGCAGCTTTATGTAACAGCTAATTATTTATTATTTCTCTGAAATGAAATACAGAATAAAAAAAAATATTTAGAGACAGAGTTCTTATTTTTCAATAAATCCATTAAAAATTGCTGCTTAAAATTATATTAAACAAAATAAAGAAAGGTTAAATTGTTAAAGAAATTACCTTTAATAATTTAGATTTAATAATTAATTAATACTCTATCTAAGATAATACTATTTAATACAAAATTCTGGGATTAAATCTGACTGTATTTTTATTTGTAATTTTATAAATTGCAAATAAGGATTTTCGTTATTATTTTTTTATGTTCTTCCTGAATTTTAATTTTAAATCCCTGGAATTATTATTTTTATTTCCTTCAGAACAATAAATGAAATTCCTCCCGAATTATATACTTAAATACAAAGTTTTAAATAATTATTCAGGAGTAATAAAATTTGATTTACATATGCAATATAAGCCTGAATGTGTATCCATATAGATTTAAAAACTGTTGCTAAAAGCATGTTGAAAGATTCAAAGAAACCTAGGCCTTTAATAGATTAACTTTAGTCATTTTCTAATTCAGAATCTACATACAAAATCAGACTTACGCAGTTTCAACTGCAATCTTATTTACAAATATATACATACTATAAAAGAAGCTGAAACTCTTTTAAAAGATTTGCTTTTTGTGACTCAACGTTCATCCCAGTTCTAGGCATCACCTTCTTTTTTATTGAAGAACTTTTCCATATTCAGGAGATACTTAATCAACGGTGCATGAAGGCGCCTCTAAGACCTCAGTATTGTTGAATATGAACAACGAATTTCTTTTCCTCCATGCTCAATGTTTATGTATATTTCCTTTTGAATACCGATTGGCTTAGAAATAAAAATGTTTAAGTAACTTTTATTGATTGAAATTTTCAACTTCAAATTCAATAATACATTTTAAACATAATTTAGAAAGTTTTTAACATTTTGTTTAAAGTTATAAATTAATTAAAAAAAAATGTTTGATTATTTATTTATTTTTACTTTTATTTATTTTTTCATTGTGGCATTCAGAGGAATAGATAGAAATAAATTTTATTAAATGTAAAAATATAGTTTCGCAATAAATGCATAAACACATTTAATAAATCAGGTTCTTCGAAGTTGGTTATTTAAATGTTTCTCAGACATTTGCTTAACAAATCCTGTTTCTACAGATTTATTATGTTTTAAACTTAATAGAACTGTTAAGAAGATATGGCATATTATATCCTGTTTATAAAATATCCTCTTAATAAATATTCATTTTATAACATTAATTTAGTTTTTACATTATTCTCTAAATCTAACTTGCAATTTCATGGAGAATGTATGCCAGTAACCTAAGTAATAAATTCGTTCAATATTTTACGTTAATATTCCATACCATTATTTCATATATAGAATATTTTCTTTGCTCTATTTATTTTTTGTTTAAACTTTATTAATATTATTAAGTGCACATTAAACGTACATTTTAAAGGCGGGGAAATCCCTTCAAGTTTCGAGGCCTTTCCTGCACAAAACATGACCGAAATATTCACTGTAATTAATGTCATTCTTTCTTTAAAAATTAGTTTCTCATGTATTTAATAGAAAAATCCCACATAAAAAATGGGTATCTTAAATTTACGGGTTTTTCCTTTAAACTTAAAATGACAGAACTTACCTGAGTATGTTTATCGTCTCGCTAGTGCTACATTATGGGCATTTCACGACGGTCTAGAGCTCAACTCTAAGGGTGGTCTGGAGACATACTGACACAATGTTGATCCTCCACGGAGGGGATGGATCTAACGCTTCGGTTACTCTGAAAAGTATAACTTTTAAAACAGTTTAATTAATTACTCAAACTGAAAAAAATAAATAATCAGGATCACCTATCTCTTCAGTGAACATCAAATGCAGGATTTCAATCTACAGAAGCTATTTTAAGCATAATACTACATGCATACACACACACACACGCACACGCACACATATATATATATATATATGTGTGTGTGTGTGTGTGTATATATAAATATATTATATATTATATTACATTATATTTACACCTCAGTTTCATGTTTAAATATTTTATAAATTTTATAAAACTTTTTAATTCAAAATGATGCTTTAATTTAAAAACTAGAAATTAATAATTATAATAATAATAATATACTTATGGTATCTGTAACTATATAAGTTTTATGCTATCAGACTTTGAAATATTTCTGCAAAATTATTCATATATTTTTTTAATTAAAAATAAAAACACTAGTTGAATAAAAGACATAAATGTACACTAGCTAAGATATTTCAATGCAGCATATATTCTTTTTTAAATCTCAAATATTCTGTTTGCAGTAAAAATCTCCAAAATATGTATTTTTTTTTTAATACTGGTGAATAAAAGCTTTAAAATCAAGCATTAAAATTTTTAAAATACGCTACTTTGCTTTCAGGTTGAAATAATTAAACACGATCCTTCTTTAAACAAAAAAAGTAAGCACAAGTGTAGTATGAAATCAGGAACTCGTTTTGTGTGTGTGTTTTGCTGTATTCCTATTTACTCTCATGCGCTATTCTTGTCATAACTTATCAGGAGGAACCACTCTTAAATATTTCTATACGGAACAACTGTTGCATATTTTTAAATTTATGGTGTTAGTTTAATTTTTTTTTTATTGGAATCGTGACATATTCCGCTTAATTTTACTGTAGAAATTATTCATTTATGACGAATTAGTACCAAAACTGACAAATATATCTCTTACCTTCAGTCATATGTTTTCTTACATCCAAAATTTCTCCCCAATTCCAGTATTATTTAAACTCTAGATATTTTAAATATCGAACTATTTCTCGAAATCTATTAATCTAAAATGCTGCTTCTTCAACAAGTAAGGCACCAATTTACTGGGTTCGCCTGCTCCATTCAAGCTATTCTTCGGGGTTTCAATTCATGGAGAGACGGGGGAAGGTGGAATACAAAAGATTACCTTGAGATCTCTCGCGAGAACGGATCAATTAAGTAGTGAGCATCGCTCATTGAAAGGAAGACCGATCTCTTTAATTAATTTCGATGCATTCATTTGCGTAATCCCTTGTAAGGCAATTAAATCTCTGATCATCCATTTAATTTTGTCGCCAGTTCCACCATTCAGGTGAAAAGTGGAGATCATTTCTGTGCGAGTAATTTACTTCTGCGGAAATTAAGAAACCGAGGGTGTTTGTAGATATTTTCTATCAGAGCCTAAGGTGGAGAAAGGAATTGCTATGTTATATTAAATATATTTAAAATGCGACGGAGAACTCTATGGTTCGATGTATAAGTAAATTAAAAACAGATATTCGCTGACAAATTAAAAAACACATATCAAAATAAAAGTTACTTTTATTTTGTTAAATATTGATTCCAGAATGTGCAGATGAGGTTTTAAAGAAAAAAAAAAACAGAAAAAGAAAGAAAGAAAGAAAATGTCAAATGTAGAAAACGAATTATATAATAACATTCTTTTCTATTTTCGCTTTAGACCATTCCATAAATGGCACACTCGTCGTAAAAAAAAATAATAATAATAATAATAATAATAATAATTTATAAAAATAATCAAAATAATAATAATGTACAATGTCTTAGCTCCCTACGTTATTCTCTGAAGCTATATAAACACAAGTCTATAATTCCACTTTCTGTAATTTTTTGTTACAAGTGTAACATTTCCGAGAATGGTTCCTTTGTAGATACTGCAAATTATAAAATTTGCTTAAATTTGTTTTTTAAATGTTTAAAATAAAAATTTGTATATATTTGAAAACTAAGACTCATTTATATATAAAAGTATCGTTTACAAAATTAGTAGATTATAGCATGCTTTAAACATAAAGCATTTGCTTTTGATTAATTTGAGATTTCATTAATTTAAAGAAGCCAAGTAAAATTTGTTTTGTCATAAGAAAATAACATCCTGATAAAATTCTAATATACATACTATATATACTATTTATACGTATTTTTTAACATTTTTAAATGTAGATATTGCATAGTTAAAAAATAAAGTATTATTGTTTTAATTTTAGGATGAAATTAATGATATCAAACTCCTCGTACATTCTCAGTGTTCAAGTAAATAATTATATTACTTGTTATAGCGTACATGAAAAATCTGTATGTAAACACATTTTTAAAGAGGAAAATACAATAGCAGTCAGTATACAGTGCAACATGCACTGAAAAACAACAAAATGGTTTACTTTAAAATATAATTCAGCTATAAGTTTTTTTAAATAGTTAAAACTCCGATTTAATAAAATTTGAAAATTGTGAAATTGTGAATTACTGCTAAAACTATAAACAATAAAATAGTACAGTTTCAAGAAAGAATAAATATCAATCCATAACGTGGACAATTTGAACATAACTGAAAAATTAGCTTCATTTTTTTTAAACTTGAAAAAAAGATAAACAGAAAGAAAGTAAATTAAAATAAAATTATTTTCTAATTTGAAAACATGATTCATTTGTAATGAAATGTTTTTGTAGTAATTCTATTTTAATAATATTCTTCATATGCATTAACATTTTAATAATATTCTTGTCGTGTTAACCAAATTTTAGCAGCCAGCAAAACAGTATTTGCACTTTTAATGAAAAGGTAAATTTGATCTAAACGATGAATTTTAGGACTATGAATAAGTAAAAATTCCCTTTATGAATACATTCAACGAAAATAATCTGCCACACTATTTAAAAAACCATATATCACATTTTATTCTAAATCTCAATCTTTTAACTGGAGTGATACATTATATAATAGCCATCTAACGGAACAAATTGTTCCATAATAAAGAATTTTGCTGTAACGCAGCTTCGAGTCACGTGACGTATTGTGAAACGATAGAACACATTAAAAGGACCCTTTGAATATCTGGGATGTGGAGCAAAGTGTCGGAAATGGTTCTTCCGCAGGTGACGTATCGACCAAAAGTAAGTTTCTAAGTGACGCGCAATTTGTCACTTGCTATTAAACGTCCACTATGTTGATACATTTATACCGCAAGAAAATGAAAAGAAGCCGAAAAATTTATTGACTTTTGATGTCTTAAGACTGACTGGCATTATAAAACAATGTGAGAATAATTGAAATAAAGAGACATTGACGGTATGTTTTAAGAAATTATTTTATCTACATTGTTTTCAGAAGAAAGGTAATTATAAGAGAATATGTGATTAATCTATGTTGATACATTTATACCACAAGAAAATAATAAAAAAAATAAGAAGTAATTCATTGACTTTTTGACGTCTTAAGACTGACGGTTATAAAATAATATGAGAATAAATGAAATAAAGAGACATTGACGGTATGTTTTAAGAAATTATTTTATCTACATTGTTTTGAAAAGAAAGGTAATTACAAGAGAATATGTGATTAATCTATTTTGAAATATTTATACCACAAGAAAATAACAATAATAAAAAAGAAGTAATTCATTGACTTTTACACGTCTTAAGACAGTTATTATAAAACAATATGAGAATAAATGAAATAAAGAGACTTTGACAGTATGTTTTAAGAAATTATTTTATCTCAATTGTTTTAAAAAGGAATATAATTCTAAGAAAATATGTAATTAAATAATTTAAATTAGATGGACTCTACAGTGGAATAAGAATTATTAATAATCGTTAATTTAAAAATAGTTTTCTTTTTCTTACTTGGTATCACAGATATAAAGGGAAATAAAAGAAAATCAAAGCATTTTTAGTCTTTGAACCAAAAGCTTTAAAGTGTCTTTATTAAAAATTACCTATATTTTAGGTGAATGTCTAATTTCCGTGTAAGTGGAATATTAATAAATGTATATGTATATGTATGCGTGCGTATGTTTAAAATTAAGTATGTAATCGTATATACATATACATGCATAATATATGAAATAAAAAATTACATATACATGCATAATATATGAAATAAAAAATATGCATAATAAGGGCGAAACATCAGACATGTAAAACAGAAATAACATAACAAATGGTGATTAATCCAAAGTAATTAAGGAAAAAATAGAATTATTAAGAATATTTTCCCTTTGCAACATATTTTTCAAGGGAAATTTATTGGAGGAGGGGAAAGAATCATGAAAAACGGCAGTTTTTCTAGTGACGCAAGCGCAAAAACAAACGAACGCCACGACACTCAGCGGAAACGGAAAAACGAACGAAACTGCGACACTTATATATACAGGAATTTTAAGATCAAAGTAACCGCTGAAAGCCGACACTTAATATCTCAGGAAATATGGGAGGTTATGTTCTGATATTTTCAAAATAGACTTTCACCTTCTGTCTGATCCTACCCTGAAATCGCTACATTTCTGCGTGATATATATTTCGAGATATGAATTGGCTCATTTAAGCTATAAATGGGCGGCCTAATGTGTAAGAATTTTTTCTCGAATATGGCTCGAGCGAATTTAGTTTAATTGATATATGATATTAATCGCTTTTATCTGATGTGCCTGACATCTCCCTTTTCCCTAGGAAAACTCTTGTTTTTTTTATAACTCAGTTTAAAAATCGAACTATTTTTTACTCCGAAAATACCGTGATGCGGCAGTTTCGCGGACGAATTTCTTCTCTTCCATCTGAAATACTGAATATCAAATAATCGTTTTGGCTCCATCTATCGGGGAGCGTCAAAAATAAACACAAAAAATAAAAATAAAAATATTTTTCTTTTTTTAATATATATATTAAATGAGTTATTTATTTAGGTACTTGTATTTTATATGACATTTGTTTATCAAAAATATTCTTTGTATTTACATTGTTTTCATGCTGATACGTTGTTAACTTTCAAAATTGGTTCTATTTTAAAAGGTGATTGCAACAACAAAAAATTTTTCTTTTATTTTCATAAAAATGACAAATAATATGATAATCATATGCAAATATTTGTAATTTTTTCAAAATTAGGTGATAAATCACTTAAACTACGGATTGAAAAAATTCTTAAAACAGAATTTGAAAATAATTAATTTGCTCATTAAGTTTCTAGTATATATATAATATATAAATTACAAAATGTTAAGCTATAATAAAATTTTGAATAGATTAAGATTTTTTTTTTAAATTAAATTCATAACAAGCTATACTACTTAAATATTTACCAGTATAAAATTTTCACTTTTTATAGATTTTTCTATTATTATTTATTTTTCTCTTTTAAATCAAATCTATACCTAAAAAATTATAATAAGAAATAAATATAAATAAGAAATTTTTGTCATTTTTTAAATGTACTATATTATGCCTTTGTAATGTTGCATGTGTCCATCTTTTTTATCACTTTTTATAAAATTTTGAAATTTTATTTAGTTTGTTATTTTGTTCGAGTATGACCTATAAAACAACACTTTTAATACAGTGTTATAAATCATTACCATGCTCCTTTAATTTTGCGTTTTGATCATTAACCCCTAAAAAGTAATGATATCAATACAAAAAAACCTTAACGGGTTAAAAGTTTGTGACGCAGCACTGTACTTTATGGCTATAAGAATTAGAAATACGGGTCTTAAAAATAATGATATCAAATTTTCAGTGACGCTTTGATATTAATTAAATTATACATAGATTTTCTTATTTCAATTTGCTTTTTCCTTTTATTTATATTTACAGTGTAAACGTTATTTTCAACATAAAATAATATATAGCATTTACTCATTGATACCTTTCCATTCACATCTCTTATACTATGAAAGCATGTGTTTTAAAAGAAATTATATGAAATTCCAGTAACGCAGTGGTGTTACATTAAGTGATTTGTTTTTAAATTTCTCTGCAATTATTTTGTTTTGCATATGAAAGTATATGTGCACATTGAAATATTGCTTTTAATTTTCAAATACGCTGTCAAATATATCACTTTCATTAAGCTTATATTATGTACTGAAATATATTTATTTCAATGAATTATTCTATCTTTTGCGTCACGCCATCCAAAACTGTAAGTAAAATATATGGAAATGTTTACTTTGTGTCATTTCATCCAAATAAATTGAAAATGCATGCAAATAGATATCGTGATGCAAAGAAAAAAACTGTGAAATTTTTTTCAGTTTTGGATGGCGTAACGCAAAAGATAGAATAATTCATTGAAATAAATATATTTCAGTACATAATATAAGCTTAATGAAAGTGATATATTTGACAGCGTATTTGAAAATTAAAAGCAATATTTCAATGTGCACATATACTTTAATATGCAAAACAAAATAATTGCAGAGAAATTTAAAAACAAATCACTTAATGTAACACCACTGCGTTACTGGAATTTCATATAATTTCTTTTAAAACACATGCTTTCATAGTATAAGAGATGTGAATGGAAAGGTATCAATGAGTAAATGCTATATATTATTTTATGTTGAAAATAACGTTTACACTGTAAATATAAATAAAAGGAAAAAGCAAATTGAAATAAGAAAATCTATGTATAATTTAATTAATATCAAAGCGTCACTGAAAATTTGATATCATTATTTTTAAGACCCGTATTTCTAATTCTTATAGCCATAAAGTACAGTGCTGCGTCACAAACTTTTAACCCGTTAAGGGTTTTTTGTATTGATATTTATACGCTTAAGATTATATCAATAGATTAATATATATACTCTATAACAAAAAAAGCGACGCACCATGAAGGGGTAATGCAAACTGGACACAAATTGAAATACATACATGTTTTGATGGAACCAAGCTCCATCATTATCGTCGATCCTACGTGCAACTGGTACTTCAGTGACTTCAAAGACCCTTAATAGGCGGCTTAGTGAAATGGGGTTGAGCTCAGTCCCCGGATCTCCCTTCCACTGAGGTCGTTTGGAGCATCATAAAAAGCTTCCTACAACCAGCTCGGGATTTTGCCAATCTAACGCACTAACTGGACAGAATTTGGCACGATACTTCACAGGAGCACATCTGCCAACTCTATCAATTAATAGCAAGCCTAATAACTGCGTATATAAAGGTCAGAAGTGGACGAACGTGTTATTTACTTGTTTACTTTTTGAGGTCCTTTCTCTTGATTAAATCATTCAAATTTTCTAAAACAGTAATCATTTGTTTTTCTCCACGTGTACATCACATGTACCAATTTTTGTCCCATTCGGACCACCCATTCCACCCCAATTTTTTCCCCACTTCTTCTTGGGGCGTCTTTTTTTTTTTTTTTTTTTTTTTGTTATAGAGTGTATATTTATATATATATATACAAATTAGAGTGCGTGCCCATGTATATATATCTATATATTAATAGTCAAACATGAAATTTGGCGTACTCTTTCAAAATATTAGTTATGGGAGTAGAAGAATGAAAGTGGTATCATTCGAAAAGTATGATTATAAAGATTTGCAGAATATAAAAATTATTTTCTTACTATGTCAAGAAGGAGATTTAAAATGCTTTTATTCTTAATGCCCTTTTTCATTTTATACACATATTCTTTCGTATTAAAAAATTTCTGAAGAAGAAAGATGTTAAATTTGGTAATTACTTAAAATACAAATATAATCATGGACACAGTAATTTGTAAAGATGTACCATTCTTAAACTCTCGACAACAGATTTTTCATTCTAAGAGTCAACGGCCATTAGAGTGGTAAAAATGATTATGATATATCGAAGTTTTACACTATTGAACATATGCGCAAATTAAAAAGTGATTTAATTTATGAAAATTCTGTTTTTTTTTTTTTTGTGTGTGTGTGTGTGTGTGATTTACGTCAGCTCTAATTTGAAAAGAAATTTTTTAGCTAAAACACAATGCCTTTTTAAACTAACTGAAATTGACTACTTATTTTTAGATAAGTGGATATATTACATCTTCTGCATATATGTGAAAGGAGTATAAGATTAAAAAAAAATTTCAATTTACGGTTTTCGACGAACTTACACGTTTTGAGATTTCTGGAACACGATTCAACAATTTTAGAAAAAGTCTGCTTTTGGAGTTAGCAAAGCTTTTCGAACACTGTACCTCAGGAATCAATTGATTTAATTTAACAGAACTTGATATTTGTTTGGACCTTGGTTGGAATTGGTGCTGATTAACTGTTGGAATAAATCACCCAATAGGTGGTATTGCTATGTTATGATTAACCCCATTTATTTCAAGGCTATATCTCAACTTCTGTAGTCTATAAGCACATCAAACATGATATATGATATGGACATTATGTAAAATTATGCTGTTTAAATTTAGGTGCATATCGGCAGATATGTGGCGCTGCTGTGTTGAAATTTAACCCTTAAATGCATGAATTTTTATTTTTAAAAAATGCAATTTGAAATCAACCTGGAAATAGGTTTTGTTAATGGGAAAATACAGAAAAAGAAATCCATATGAGTTTTAAATATATATATATTGATGTACATTTAAAAAAAAAAAAAAAAAAAAAAAAAAGCTACATTTTTCTTGCATAAATTTTATTAGTATATGCAAAAATATAAATATTACTCGTTACTCTTACCTTGTTTCTATCCGAAAAAATTTCTTCCCGTATGTTTTTATTAGATACTTTTTATATAAATAATCGTAATTCGTAATGCCCGCTCCGAAATGAAATTGTACCCAGATATCGCGCCAAAAATGGAAATTGTCACAGATTATGAAAAAAAACAGTCAAAGATACAAGATAATCCTAACTTACCGATGGACAACGGGTTAACCTTTTGTCCAGAGGTACGTCTCTGGATTACTACCTAGACATCCTTGGTTCGAATACAACCTACCGCAACACGCACTTTCCTTCAGAGATATGAGATTTTAAATATAAGATGCGGATCTACATCTCTATGCATTTAAGGGTTAATTCCGTTTTCAAGAAGGCAATTACTTTGCTTCTCAAAAAAAGTGGTCGAGTTTAAACCACTCGATAATACTAGTAATAAATAAAATAGTGTAAAATATATATAAATGCGTTAGTGGATGCAAGTATGAAAATCTGCGTGTGCATGTATTAAAATCATATGTAATGTATCAGGTTGGTTGGCTTTAACGTCGCTTTAGTACTGCGCTGTGGGTAATTGGCGACTGTAAAGTGTCAGATTTGGCTCTTTTGTGGGAAACTTATCGATAAAAAATTTAAACATATCTGTAAGAATAATTAAAATCGTATAAAATATATTTAAATGCATTTATGTATGGAAGTATTAAAATCTGTTTGTGCACACACACACACACACACATATATATTTTAACAAAAAGTTGCACTTCTACAACTGATTTTATTCCTACTTTTATTTTATATCTTATTACTTATATATTATAATATAAGCAAAAAAATAAATAAATAAATAAATACGTTTTATAATATTTTATATTTTATTACTTTTATTTTATTATTAATATATAATTTAAAACATACTTTAAAGTAAAAAAATATTTTTTGAATGTAGCACTTCTGAACGCGAGCTGTGGGCAAAAACAGACGTCCGGTATGACCTGTCGCGAACATTGGAAAAACGCATTGCCAAAGAGACTTGCAACAAGGGGGTAGAGAGGAAATCGAATTTACATTACTGCAGAGAGCTCTCGAACATATCAACTTAATTTACCCCAAATGGAAAAAATCTGAAGATATGTACTATTGTTTTGCAAGGCCTAGAGTTTGAAAAATGCTGTTGGTTTCAACAGTCATGAGAGATGGACTTGTTTTCATTTCCAATCAAACGGAAACTCCTTTATTTCATCATAAAAATAAGATGGACTTGTTTACTGGGGGAAAAAAATTCTGTTAATAAGGATTTTAAATAAAATAATATTTTTTTTCCGCTTTTTTGCTGTTTATGACACACGAATGATAGTTGCAGTCAATATTTCCTTTTTTCTTAGATTTTTTTTTCCTTTTTATTTATTTATTTATTTTTAGATATTTATTTATTTTTTGACTGCGAACGCACACATTTTAGACACAGTCCACTTTTATTTAGTAAGGGGAACAGGATAAATATCTTTAAGACCAAAATGTTTTGTCTATTTCAAAGGATTCATGCCAACTTATCAATAATGCGACAGTCACCAAGTCAACAAACGTTGTGGCGTTTTGGAATTTCGGGCGAGGGTTCTGGTAGCGAAGAAGAAAATCCCGTCACAGCAGAAGTTGATAAGAAAATTAATTTAATTAAAATTTAAACAAGATTCTATGTACAACCTTTAGTTATAATATTGATGTTGGAGGATTATATACAATGTCCAGAAGCTACAGTATGGATCGATAGTTGATTTGATGCTTTTAACAAGCAGTTTCAGTGGATCTCCGTGATCCTAAATTCGGTTTACTAAAACAATCCTTGCACCGTTCCAGGTACAGAAAAGATATAGCTCAGTCCTAGGATAATTTTAAGTACAAAGTCTCTTATGAGCTGACCTGCACCTTCGCCGGTGACAGAAAATACGCTGACCTGTGTTCTCTGCTCCTAGATGAACACAAAAAATCATTAAATGTCTCGTTACCTCTCCTGGTAAACGGGACAAGAAAAAACCCTCCGACCTTCACTGGCCGAAGACAAGATACGAATCCCCGACTCTCTGCTTCCAGCTCTGTTCCTGGGAAAACTCGTTCTCTCGATGGCAACCCGCGCTCCTCTCTCATTCGCTGAGCGGGCGGGCGCCTTTCCGTCGGGCCGAAGAAATTCCTCGGAAACTCCAATGTTCTCACGACCATCAGGGCGTACCATCAGGGCAGCTTCTTTGTACTTTAGTGTCACAGTTCGAGACAGTCTGGAGCCAAACTATTGTAAGTATCAGCACACCTGCTCTGTGTAGAGATTAAGGTCTGGCCAACTTTAATTAATTGGAAGGGGGGCTGTATGCCACAACTTCCCCCCCCTTAAGATGGTTTTCTGGGGTTGAAACTCCAGAAAATCTCTGCAATCAAATTAGGTTAGGGTGCATCAAAGCAATTCTAGAGAGGCTAATCTTCCTGACTAAACAATACTTAAATTTACACTAAAGTTACAAGTTTCAAATTACAAATTAATTAACATAATAAAACAATACTAATAATAATAAACTATATACAAAATTTCTTACAGATAACTTTTAATCCACCCGACTCAAACAGTCCACATGAGGAATGTCTTTTCCTGGTCTGTGTCGGATTTCATAGTTAAAGGGCTGCAAGGTTAACGCCCACCGCATTAATCTGGGATTGTTTCCCGCATTTCTCTTTAACCATATTAATGGATTGTGATCAGTTTCTATGGTAAATTTTTGACCATCCAGGTAATGTTTTAACTTTTTCACTGCGAAAATGATCCCAGCACATTCCTTTTCGGTTGTGCTATAGTTTTTCTCTGCCTTAGTAAATTTTCGACTTAAGTACAGAATTGGATGTTCTTCATCTCCTTGCCTTTGAGCCATGATAATACCTATCCCCTTATCTGAGGCGTCACTTTGAATAATAAACTCCTTAGTATAATCAGGAGCGTACAGTACTGGGTCACGGGTGAGTTTATCTTTTAACTCCCTAAAAGCCTTCTCCATTTCGGGACTCCAGTCTACTTTTTCCTTTTTCGTTTTCCCTTTTAAAGCTCGGGTCAGCGGTTCTACTATAATTGCATAGTTTTTTATGTATCGGGAGTAATACCCGCACATCCCTAAAAACCTTCTAATTTCCGTTTTTGATTTTGGAGCTGGGAAATCAGTAATGACCTTAATTTTAATCTCGGACGGTTTCCTACGTCCTTTCCCTACAACATGCCCTAAATATTTGACCGTCTCCTGGGCAAATTTACACTTGGCTAATTTAATGGTTAATTTTGCCTTGGTTACCCGCTTTAGAACTATATCTAAATGTTCTAAATGCTCTTCCCATGAATTAGAAAAGATAGCCATATCGTCAAGGTAAGGCAAACAAAAACTTTCTAGTCCCTTTAATAGAATACTCATGAATTTTGAAAACCTATACGGGGCGGAGACAAGTCCAAATGGCATTACCAAAGGTTGATATGAACCGAAACTAGTTACAAATGTCGCTAAACGTTGTGCGTTAGGGGTTAAAGGTATTTGCCAATAGCCTTTAGTTAAGTCAATCACGGTAATAAATTTTGATGCTGCCACTTGCTCTACCCTCTCTTCTATGTTAGGCAAAGGGAAAAATTCGGCACGAGTTATCTCATTTAACTGGCGATAATCAACGCACGGGCGGGGTTCTCTGCCAAGGGCCTCTACTAATATCATAGGCGAGGTATAATCTGACTCCCCTTCCTTAATTATGCCCAATTCTAACATACGCTGGATTTCGGATTTCAGGATGTCGGTTTGTCGAGGTGACGTCCTATATGGCTTCATTCTAACGGGTTTATCACTAGTCAATTCAATATCATGCTCAATTAAATTCGTTCGGCCTGGAATATTGGAAAACACTTTCTTGTGTTTAATTAGTAATGCTCCTAATTGCTCCTGTTGGGCTTTTGTGCAACGACTTCCTAAATTACTGTCCCTAATTACCATATTGAGGTCAAATTCTTCCGGGTCAGTTATAGGATAAGGTATTTCTAAGTCTGCCTCCGTCGTTTTATTATCCCGATTTTCCTCTATTAATACATTTACGATTTCTGCTCTCTGCACGTAAGGTTTTAGTAAATTGACATGATAAATTTGCGACTTTTCGCGCCTGTCCGGTACATTTACAATATAATTAGTCTCTGACATTTGACTCTCAATAGTGCCTGGCCCTATCCATGATACGGATAATTTATTGGGTTTACTTGTGGCTAAAACCAGCACTTTGTCCCCGGGATTAAATTTCCGATTTGCCGCATTTCTGTCATACCAGATTTTGCGTTTGTCCCTTTTTTCCTCCATCTGCTCCCCTGCGAGCTCTTGACACCTTTGGAGTCTGTTTATCAATTCGAAAACATACTCCGTCACTGGGTTTTGCTCCTCTTCCTGCTCTGTCCATTTCTCAAATAGCAGGGTTTCCGGGGTTCGCAGATTTCTCCCATGAACCAACTCGGCTGGGCTGAATCCCGTTGATTCATGTGTTACCGTCCGCAAAGCTAACAAAGCATAGGGTAAACTCCTCTCCCAACTTTCTCCACTTTCTAAACAGATTACCTTCAGTAACCGTTTAACTGAACGATGCCAACGCTCAATGCAATTTGTCTGTGGGTGGTGCACACTACTGTGAGTTATCTTAATTCCAAATTTTTCTAAGAAAGTTGAGGTTAAGTTACTCATAAAACAAGCCCCTAAGTCTGTTTGGATTACTTTCGGAAATCCCATTCTACTAAATACTATCATTAACGCGTCGATCACTGTTTCCGACCTTGAATCGGGTATCGGGATAGCCTCTGGATACCTCGATGCTAAACACATAGCCGTGAGCATATATTTATTTTGATTTTCCGAAGGTGGGAGTGGTCCCACAATATCACAGTTTATATGCGTAAAAATTGCAGTAATAATGGGAACAAGTTTAAGAGGGGCTTTTTTTTTGCTCTCCTGCCTTCCCAATTTTCTGACAAGGATCACACGATTTTACATAGGCTTCAGCCTCTTTAATGATATTTGGCCAGAAAAAATATCGCAGCAATTTATCCTTAGTTTTAGTCATGGCCACATGACCGGATATTAAACTGTGACAAAGATTCAAAATTTCATTCCTATATTTCCGCGGAATAATTAGCTGACGCCTTTTTTCTCCTCTGTGATCTGTAGCAATTCTGTACAGCAAACCTTGATCTATTGTTAAATTCGATTTCTCCTCTTTCGCGCGCGCCCACAACTCTGTCAAGCTTTCATCTTTTTCCTGCTCTTGGCGAAACTCGTTTTTCCCAACGTGCGCCAGAGCGGTGATCCTATCCTCCTCTAACTCGGGGAGGAAAATTGATTCTTCCGTACCCTGATTTTCCGTAGGCTCGCTCTCTGCCTCTCCCTGATCATTCCCAGCGCTTTCACTCGCCAGACTGGTTTTTGGCGCAGTTTCGTTTTTACGCCTTTTCGCCCGCGTTTCGACTGCATGGATTAATTCGGGTTTTTGTTTTTTTCTCTCGATTAATTTCTGCGTCTCATTTCCCAGTAAATAATAATCCATGAGAACTTCCTTATCCGCTACCGCGGCTTTCGTATTAATTAACCCTATTCCCTCAATTTCTAATTCAATATTGGCTATGGGTAGACATCTCACTTCGTTGGCTAAAGCTGCTTTAACCCACACAGTTTCCCCGTTTAATTGCTCATTAGAAATTATTTTATGAGGGGCAATATCGAGGCACGTCCCAGAATCACGTAAAATGGTAAACTTTTCCCCATTTATCTTGGCTTCACTTAAATAAGGTTCAAAAGCCGGGTTTAAATTCTCAGCGTCTCCTACGTGATTTACTTTTTCAGCCTTCTCTTGTCTGCTTTTCCAGACTGGGCAATTTGGCTTAATGTGATCGGGGGAAGAGCACACATAGCAAACAATAGGTTTTCGGGCCTCAAATAATTTAGATCTTTCCGTCAGATCAGACTTATCCCTCCAATTTTTTTGTTCTGGGGCCTTTTTCTCAACCCTATTTTTATCAAAGTTGCGAGGTTTATCTAATTTCTTTTCTAGTGGTGGTTTCGGGGTCCAACTTTTCTTATTATTTCTGCGAACTGACTCGTATGCGTCAAACTTCTTAGCTAACTCTCGCGGTTCATTGAGAGAGCTCCACGAATCTATGAAATGATCTTTCATTTCGAAATTAGCCCGTTTCTTTAACTGGTCGGCCACCATTAATTTCTTTAGATCCTCAAAATTTGTCACTTCTACTCCCTCTAACCACCCATTTAAATATGTATCTAAATCATAAGCTAGATCATGCCAAAGAGTTCCCGGTTGTTTTTGGTGTTGCATAAATTTAATTCTAAAATTTTCCGGACTTAATTTAAATCGATCTAATAGCATTTGTTTGACTTTCTCAAAATCGTCACTAATTTCTTGGGGTTCTTTTAAAATTAATTCCGCGATTTCTACGGGCAATAAAGCTAATAAATTAGTCACTAGATCCTCGTCATCTATTTCTAACTTCCTAGCTTGTCTTTGGAATAACGCAAGAAATAATGCCATGTCCGATTTCTCCGGTTCAAATTTTGCATAACCGATTTTAGTGATTGTCGGCTGGAGCGTTCGCTACGAGTCGAAGCTAGACTTACTGTTTCTGAATTTTGGGCTATTTTAAGTTTTTCTAACTCTAATTCATGTTTCCTTTCCGCTTCTCTTTCAGCGATTTTTTTCTCTTCAGCCTCCCTTTCCGCAATCTTTTCCGCCTTCCTTTTCTCTTCCGCCTTTCTTTCTAAGAGATCCTCCCGTATTAACTTAATTTGAGCTAGGGCTAGGTCTTTATCGTAATCTGGAGACTTTTGAATTTTCCCTATGATATCACTTATCCTATCCGAAGTTTCAACAATCACTCCGAATTCGACTGCGAGCTCTTGCAGTTCCGCTTTCCTATACTGCCCTAAATCTGACATGTTTACCTAATTCTAAATTCACAATTTAATCTTACACAATTCCCAAAAAAAAATTTCTACATAATACCTAACACTTTTACACAATTCCTAACAATTTTACACAATTCTTACAATTTTACCCAATTCCAAAAAATACATATACAAAATTACACTAATAAAACCTATAATTCAATTTTGCAAATTTTTGGGGTGTATAAAATTCCAATACAACACGATTCCAATAATTAAAACTTAATATTCAATTCTACACATTAAATTTGAAATATTTGAAATCACAACACTTTCCAGGAAAGAAACCTCTTTCCGTAACTTATTTGATTCACTTTTAATTTTCATAAATTACACAAAACAATATGAAATTACTGTGTTATCTTTCTCAAGATATTTTAACACACTTTTTGTTTTCTCAAATAATATCTGTTTTCAAATATAATCTTTCTCATTTAAAACAAGATAATCAAATATGTGCAAATCAATTAATATTTTTCCAAACTAAACAAATATGAGTTATATTTAAATTAAATTTACCTATAATTTAAATTCCTCCCTGTTTTTACTTAGAGTTTCTAATATTTGTGATATGCCACATTTTTAATTTTTCCAAAAACAATGTTAATTTAAGGTTTACTCTCCCTTAATAAATTTCTAAATAACTTTTAACTTTATACATTTATCATCTAATACCTTAAATAACAAAAAATTTTACAGCCTCACTAGAAAAGTTTGACTCACCCCTGTTTTGTTGTCGTTTGCTCGAGTTCCGTCCTTCCTTCTGGCACTTATGATGGCTCTCGGATCGGCACTCCGTATGGAATTCGGGATGGGTTCCGGCTGAGGGCTCTCCTCTCTGTCTTAGAGATTCTCGTCGATGCGACGTAGATGTATCCTCCGTTGATTTGATGATTCGACGTACTCCGCTGCGTTTATCCTTCCCTTGAGTCTATCACTTTTCTATCGTCCGTAGTCCGTACTTCTTCAGGCAGTGTAGTATTCTCCAACAATCATCCCACCGCTGCCACCAAGTTAGTATAGCTGTGGCGTTTTGGAATTTCGGGCGAGGGTTCTGGTAGCGAAGAAGAAAATCCCGTCACAGCAGAAGTTGATAAGAAAATTAATTTAATTAAAATTTAAACAAGATTCTATGTACAACCTTTAGTTATAATATTGATGGTGGAGGATTATATACAATGTCCAGAAGCTACAGTATGGATCGATAGTTGATTTGATGCTTTTAACAAGCAGTTTCAGTGGATCTCCGTGATCCTAAATTCGGTTTACTAAAACAATCCTTGCACCGTTCCAGGTACAGAAAAGATATAGCTCAGTCCTAGGATAATTTTAAGTACAAAGTCTCTTATGAGCTGACCTGCACCTTCGCCGGTGACAGAAAATACGCTGACCTGTGTTCTCTGCTCCTAGATGAACACAAAAAATCATTAAATGTCTCGTTACCTCTCCTGGTAAACGGGACAAGAAAAAACCCTCCGACCTTCACTGGCCGAAGACAAGATACGAATCCCCGACTCTCTGCTTCCAGCTCTGTTCCTGGGAAAACTCGTTCTCTCGATGGCAACCCGCGCTCCTCTCTCATTCGCTGAGCGGGCGGGCGCCTTTCCGTCGGGCCGAAGAAATTCCTCGGAAACTCCAATGTTCTCACGACCATCAGGGCGTACCATCAGGGCAGCTTCTTTGTACTTTAGTGTCACAGTTCGAGACAGTCTGGAGCCAAACTATTGTAAGTATCAGCACACCTGCTCTGTGTAGAGATTAAGGTCTGGCCAACTTTAATTAATTGGAAGGGGGGCTGTATGCCACAACGTGTCTAAAATACAATTAAATGAAAAATTTGTTTTTTAAAATATTTGTAAACCTATAATTTCTCATAACTGAACGATAACAAAAAGCACGTACTGGCCATCACTAATCTTCCTCACATATCTTTAATACAAATTCACACACTACAAAAGAGTTTTTGAATTAGTATTTATTAAAACTATTTTCCATTACAAATACATATGATCTTCCTCTAAGAGAATGACTGCAGTTATTATTATTTTTTACTTTCTCTTACCCATAAGGTAGAGAAAGTATTGTTTTTGGGTCAAATTTTCGAACGCGAGATTTTGTTATATTTACACGTTTTGAGGTCCCCTGAATACGAAAATCATGTTTTTAGCAAATGGTCTATGTGTATGTCTGTATGTCTGTGTGTGTGTCTGTGTGTGTGTCTGTATGTGTGTCTGTCTGTTATCAGCATATCTCAAAAACAAATTATCGCAGAAAGTTCAAACTTGGTATTCTAAATGTGTATCATATACGGATGCTACAGTAAGCTTTTCGTTAAGATCAAGCAAATGGTTCGTGTACAGGGACAATCAAGAGAATTCTAATACATTACGTCTATGGGGGAAATTGCAGGTAAGTAGAGTTTAACGTCTATAGACTGCACTAAACCAAATGAAACGATTATATATTTTTTGTAATAGAGATAGTTAACTGGGAAAATTTTTTTGTGTATGTAGGAGTCTCGCCTCCCCCCCTGGGGGGGAAGTCCCCCCTCGAGGGGAGTAAATTTTCATGATGGGTATCGTTCAAAAGAGCTCGCTAATACCTTTAAAACGAATGGTTGAACCATCGATCTGCGATAATTTAAAACAAAGTTATCGATTTTTTACTTTTAACGAAAAAAAACTTAGAAAAAAAATCGTATTTTCTTTTTTAAATATTGAGAATAAAATGGACTTTTTTTTATATTTGGTGTTATACTACTTCTCTAAGATGGAAATTGTCTGCATTATCATAAAAGATAATTTTTTTAAATAATAATTTTAATAAATTATTTTTTAATAACCGAATTAAATTCTATATAAATGTAGGTGCATTAATGAAACGGGGGGTTGAGGGGGGCGGTACCCCCCCTCATACAGAACTAATTATCATATAAAACTCTTCAGAAGCTTAATATCAATTGTTTAACACAGGTTTACATAACAGTATTCGTTATCTTACCTTTTAATCTGCTATTTGTATTTATAGTATTAAATTTCAGGGTAAGAGAAAGTCGTGTGAGTGACACACCAGATTATTTAATTAATATTTTTTAAAGTAAATTTTCATGGATAATGCAGACGACTTTTATCTCAGAAAAGTATAACAGTAAATGCCGAAAGAAAGGCGAATCTGTGCTCAATAAATGACATGTGACAAAATGCAATTTTTATGATACATTTTACTTCTCCCAGGAGTAAAAACCATGATCCTACTTAAACATCAATATTTCGTATTTTACTATTGTTTTTTTGAAACATTTCTTTATAATTTAATAAAGACTGATTGAAAATAACTTTTATTTTGCACATTTATACAAAAATTTGTTCTATACTGTCTTATTAACAATTATGAAAAACGAGTTGGCAACATCAGTTGTGTGGTGATTTTCACTAAAATTTAATATTTAATAATTTATGTCAATGTGCAATTGCATACATATATGCAATTAAATACATATGAATTTCATTGCCTTAAATATTGAGGAAAAACTACCACAAATGTTTTGTACATGCACAGGCGGATTGACACGCATCTGAAAATTGTCAAATCGTATTCTGTACGTTTCAAAACGTGAAAATCGAGATCCGTAGAAAAATGGCTGTCGAAAATTTTTACGAATCCAATACTTTCTTCTACTAAACATAAAAGAAAGTAAATATAAGATTATTTTTTAAAAATAAAATTTTTAAGTATCAATATTGTGTGTTAGAAGAGATTACAAGTTTTTTTATTGTTTTTTCGTGTTTTCCTTACTAAATTCCTTCAAACTTTTCCTATTTTGATAACCCAACATATGTAAAATGACAAAATATGAACAGATTATTATAGTTAACTAACATATTATTCAAGCATCAATATTACAAGTTTATGATGTAACAAAACCTTTTGTTTAAAGGCTTCATCCTAGTTAATATATTTATAACTGACAGTATAAAAATTTCAGTTGTTGAATGTCTTTATAGGATGTGAAATGCTTAAAGCTGGTCTCTAACTCCACCCAGAGCATGTCTCTGTCGAAATACACAATGGGAGATCAGTAACCCTGTCAATGTAAACCTGTAACGTCCATTAACATTTTTTTTTCCTATTTGGAGGCCGAAGATGTTCATTATAGGAATGTGATTGAAGGATATTGTCTTAAGATCAGAGAACAATTAAAGTAACGTTGTCGTATCGTAATCATCGATATGTTAAAATGTAACACGCATTCTTGTTTTCGCATAGATATTGTTAAAACAAATTAGAAAAATCGTTAAACAGCGTTTATTGATTTCTTGGTTAGTTAAAATACTTGTAACAAGAGTTTGTTTTTAAAGTTAGAAGTAAAAGCAAGAAGCATTATCGTGAACATTAGATATTTGGAATCGATTTGTTGTAGGAAAGGTATTTAAAGTTAAAATCAAATTAAAAATTTCCTTTTTTAATGTAATTATGTCCTTATTTGATTAGATAATTTAAAACTGTACTTAACTATAATTATTGCATCATCCCAATTTTAATATAAGTTTTTTTTTCCCCCTGATCAAATGTTCTCACGTAAATTTGAAATACCTTGCTCTAGCAAAAAATAAAAATAAATAAAAATAAATAAAAAATAAATAAATACATTTAGTATTTTTTAAAACCTGTTTAAATAGTCCTTTCCCTATAATAAAAGTATCTGTTGTATTTATAAAAGTTTAAGATAAATGTATTTGAACTCTACCAAAATATTAAGCGTTACGAGGGCAAACGACTAAAATCTGAAAAAGTTGCCACTTAAAGAAGCCCTTCTTACTCAGTCAGAAGAGTAGGTTGGTTTCTTATTTCTTTTCAAGCAGTCGCCATTTTTTAAACACAATAGTAGATCGAATTGACTAATAAATTTGATTGAAAGACCTTAATATGGACTATGTATATATGAGTGTTTCAAGGAAATCGGTTAGTAAATACGTATTTTATGTTATTTTAAAATTTTAAAGTGGCTGTCACTTTTAAACAGTATGATTGACTGTGACAATTGATAAAATTAGTATAGACCTTACTAACGGTTATGTACATAATGAGTTCTAGAAAATCGTTCAAAAATACATATTTTATACGAGTTTGAAATTTTCAAGTGGCAGCCATTTTGAAACAACTTGGCGGATAAAGTTGATTAATGCACTCATTCAATATTTTTCTAAAGTAAATCCACTATCCAATTTTGGTTCGAATTAGAATTTCGGAAGTTATCGATCTGATGAATTGTTTAAATAAGTCTATTAAATGCAGGTATTATATATATATATATATATATATATATATATATATATATATTATTTTGTTCCTAACCACTTACCAAATGGCGGTAAATCGATTTAATCAAAAATTTTCGATGCATATTTTTTTTTCTCTTTTGCTATTTTCCAAATTCCAACGCTTAAACCGTTTTGTGAAGAAGCTTTCTTGAATTGTATTTCTTATGACAAGTTAGAAACAATATTAATAACAGAATTTTTTATCATATTGTTTCAAATAACAGGATTGGTGGACTGATCAAAAAGGAGACGTTATTTAATTGATTGACCAACTCATACATTCAAATGTCTGATAAAATTCCTTGCTTAAAAAAACTATGATTCATGGAAATTAACTATCATTTTTATTTTTTGACCCTTTAAAGTTCAACAGTTTCGTACCGAAAGTAAACATTTAGCATTTTTAAGTAATAATTTTTCGATACTTTTTGTTTTAATAATTTTTTAAACCTTTGTTCATTCTATGGCACCATCACGATATTTGACAAATGATATTTCAGTGTAAGCCATATCTTAGTAATTACCTTTAAATATCTTAGTAAGCGCGAGTTCACTTTGTTGCTCACTTTGATGGACTCATGACTACACTGTAAAACGTTTTTGTAAAATAATGATTTATTAACATTTCCTTGTACTGTGACTTTACTAATTATTTATAAAACAGTAGAAATTCCGTTTATTTGTAAAGGTTACTTTAGATCAGGCTTAAAAAAATTGTTGTACAGTCATTTAACTTAAATGTGGTCATTTAACCGTAATTTTAATTCTAGTTTGACTGTTTGGCAACGCTGACATTTGAAATGTCTTAAATGGCGGATTAGATTTAGCTTCTTGTAAAAGAAACAAATAATTTAATACAACCCTAGTACCCTAAATGAAGGATACAATGACTGTACATGTGAGGTAAGTAGTAAGATTCTTATATTTTGTGTTACATTTAGTATATAAATTTATTTTATTTGACATATTTTACGGTCTCTTAATCATAAAATCAAAATGTGGTTAAATAATCTTTATCTAAAAATACGGTCAAACGTATGGACAGAAAACTATCGTTTAAATGACCGTTTTTTTTAAGGTGAAATTTTTTACAGTGAGTTCTTTTTTTATCCGAATTAAAGGAGGTGCTTTTTTTTTTTAGGTTGGTTTCTTTAGAAATCGACCTATTGCAATCACTTCGTTTATCTATCTATCTATCTATCTATCTATCTATAATGAAAATTTTGTCACCACGATAACTCCCGAAATAATACACGAAATCGAACCAAATTTGGACAGTGAACTAATCTTATAAATATCTTGGATGAGTTCGTTAACCAAGTTGCTCCAACTTTTAGTTTTCAAGTGGCAGCCACTTGAAAATTTCAAACCGACATTGTAAAAAGCATATTTAAAGCAAGATTTGCTTGAATTTTGATGTAAATACAGGTCACATAAGGGTCTCAATGAAGTTTATTAATGAAGTTTATCCGCCATTTTTAATAAAGTGGCAGATATTTTAAGTTAAGCGGGACCACTTGAAATCAGGCTACCACTTGAAAATTTAAAATCACTATAACTTCCGAAATAATACTCCAAATCGAACCAAATTTGGATAATGTCTTAACTTATAATATCTTAGATGAGTTTATTAACCAAGTTGCTCCGACATTTTGTTTTCAAGTGGAGACCACTTGGAATTTACAAATTCAAATTGTAAAAAGCGTATTCCGAAATTGTTTGAAATTTGATGTAAATATAGATCACATAACGGTCTCAATGACGGTTATTAATGAACTATATCCCCCATTTTTAATAAAGTGGCGTATAGCTTAAGTTAAGTGGGGCCACTTGAAATCAGGCTACCACTTGAAAATTTTAAATCACGATAACTTCCGAAATAATACTCCAAATCGAACCAAATTTGGACAGCGTCTTAACTTGTGTTATGAATATCTTAGATGAGTTTCTTAACCAAGTTGCTCCACCATTTTGTTTTCAAGTGGAGACCATTTGGAATTTACAAATTCAAATTGTAAAAAATGTATTCCGAATTTGTTTGAAATTTGATGCATACATAGTTTACACAAGTGTTTCAAAGAACTTTATTAATGAACTATATCCCCCATTTTTAATAAAGTGGCGGATATCTTAATTTAAGCGGGACCACTTGAAATCAGGCTACCACTTGAAAATTTAAAACCATAATAACTTCCGAAATAATACTCCAAATGGAACCAAATTTGAAAAGTGTCTTAACTTATCTTATAAATATCTTGGATGAGTTCATTAACCAAGTTGCTCTGACTCTTTGTTTTCAAGTGGCAGCCACTTAAATATTTCTAACCCACATTGTAAAAAGCTCATTTAAAGCAAGATTTGCTTGAATTTTATGTAAATCTAGACTACATAAGAGTCTAAATGAACTTTATTAATGAAATTTATCTGCCATTTTTAATAAATTGGCAGATATCTTAAGTGGGGCCACTTGAAATCAGGCTACCACTTGAAAATTTTAAATCACGATAACTTCCGAAATAATATTCCAAATCGAACCTAATTTGGACAGCGCCTTAACTTGTGTTATGGATATCTTGGATGAGTTTCTTAACCAAGTTGCTCCACCATTTTGTTTTTAAGTGGAGACCACTTGAAAATTTCAAATTCAAATTGTAAAAAGCGTATTCCGAATTTGTTTGTATTTTGATGTATACATAGATTATATAAGTGTCTCAATGAAGTTTATTAATGAACTATGAATTTTCTCGCCAAAAGTCGCCAAAAAAGTCGCCAAGTGGAAAAGTCGCCAAAAAAGTCGCCAAATCCATTACCTGCCATATTGGAGCTTTTTAATGTGTTTTTAAGGGAAAATTACGCTATTTTAACGTTAAAACAAACTGGAAATGCAGAAAAGCAATGTTTAATCAACTTACTAAGCCTCTTTGAAAGAATTTCTACAAAAAAGAAAAAAAAAAAAAAATTCAAATTTGCAACAATATCTTAGATTAATTAGTTCACTGAGCAACTTCCTCTGCCATTTTGATCCAAGTGGCAGCCACTCAATTTTTCAACACGATGACTTTTGATATTCTGAATTAATTCCAACTATATTTGTAGAGTAGTCTTATCTCACAAATGCATTTGATACATTTGTCAACTTGGCCCACCATCTTGTTTCTAAGCGACGGCCACTTGAAAATTTTAAAGTCACATAAAAAAGTTATTTATGAACCGATTTGCTTAAAACTCCTTATGTAGATAGCCTACATCAATATTTCTACTAATTCGTTAATAATTTGTAGCCGTGCTTGATAAGGAAAAAGAAATCAACCTACCCTTCCGAATAAGCCGGAAGGACTTGGTTTTTTTTTTTTTTTTTTTTTTTTACCTGGGAAAATTGTGGCGATTTTATGCAATTTATAGTGTTTACATACAAGATTATTTATTTATGAAATTACTTATTATTTGAATTTAATCAGGTTAACACATAAATATTTCAAACCAAAAATATCTGGAAAATTAAAAATTCTGATTTTTTCTTTTTTCTTTTATTTCTTTCATTCTCTCTTTCTTTTTTTACATATTTATGTTTAGCTATGTGACTAATATCCTTTTTTAGTTTAGCAATTTTCAAAAGTGAATAAATAGTGAAAGGTAAAGGGTTAAGAATACACTGTTAAAGATTTTGTCCTAAGTTGAACCAAAACAGGGTGCACAGTACCTGCAACCATGAGATGGTGAAAGCTTTTACCATTATTTGGCACTTGGTTCTACCAAAGCTTGGCACTATAGTTGTTGTAACCATAAGATGAGATGATATTTTACCATGATTTGATGCTTTTTTTCGACAAGAAAAATTTCCCCATCGCATGGTTGCAACTATTATAGTACCAAATTTTGGTTCAACCTTGAACTGAAATTTTTATCAGTGTATGGTGGACCTGAAGAAGATTTTTGTAAATTACTGTCTTAGAGTTATGAAAATTTGCTTACAAATACATTCAAGCACATTAAGCAATATTAAACATATTAAAATTTCTCAAAACCTTTTTTTTTTTTTTTTTTGCTTTGTATTGTATTTTTAATTTAATTAAGAAATATATAATTCAAAAATTTTAATATTTAAAAATTCTTAGATATTTCTTACTAACTAATTTTAAATTTTTCCTCTAGATTTTACATTATCGTAGTTTAATAATGTATTCTTAACATATTTGGTTTTATTAATAAGGTAATTAAAAAACTATAATAATGTAAAATCGAGATTAAAAGAAAAAAAAAATGTTTTAAAATGCTTTTAAAAACAATAACATTTTTGAATATTGTTTTTTAATTTAAATATATATATATATATATATATATATATATATACTTCATATTATAATATCTTAGGAAATATAAATGCAAATTTTTTATACTTCTATAACAGTAATTTATAAAGCAAATTTATAATGTCCCATCCCCTTAATACTTCCAAGTTAAAATGATTTTTAGAAACTAAAATTAGCTTAATGCAAAGCATAATTAAATGTAACTGCACAACAACATATTCAAAATGCTGCCATTCATTATAAATTTTATTACTTAAATGAAACGCAGAACATATTTCCTTTGATACTTTGTGACATACTTAATTCCCCCACCCTACCCTTTTTCCACACGTAGATTTCGGAGTTTCTCGTTCCAGCAAAGAAAGAAAATTTATACAATATCTCTTAGCATCAGTTTAGAAAATGTCTTTCCTGGTAATAAAAGAGATCTACTGCGTCTGTCGTCTTCGTCCACTGTTCTTTTTTCTTCTTTTTTCCCTTTAATGTCTCTTCACTTCACTTTGTGACACTATTTTCAGTTATTCATGCTCGTTCCAAATTCACAGCGGACCATATTCCAACCCGTGCATGAAGGCGCCTGTAGGACCTTAGTATTGTTGCTCTGTCAGACCACACTTTACTTTATAGCTGTGATGTATGTTTGCTGCCCTTTTCGCTCCAAAGTTTAGGGGAAGAATAAGGAGGAAGTTAAGAAAAAATGAAGAGTTCCTCGTAGTTTCACAGATCTTGACGCAGGAGGTGTTGAATGTTGAAAGTTTATGCAGAATATTTTTTCTAGGACCATCAATTCTAGACGTTTATCATAAAAATATGTAAGCTGCTGATGTAAGACAATTTTAACAATAGATTTGTCAAAAAATAACTTTTATATATGTTAATTTGAAAGTCAGTGTTATACTAAAGAAATTCATAGAATTCGCATAAAATTCTATGTTATAATTTAACAAATATTTAGAAAATTTTATTTATTCACTTTAAACACTTTAAAACATTCCCATTTTGAGTAACAATAAATAATTTTTTATAAAAAGTGTACATTAAAAAAAAAAAAAAAAAAAAAAAAGAAAAAGGAAAAATGTTACATTATTTTAGTATACATCCTAAATCTGAATTCCTAAATTCTCTCGAAGAACACATTTTGTAACCCCATTCCTTTCGTGGAAATGTTTAAAAAGATTTAGACTTAATTATATCGGATATGTTTAAATTTTAAAGTACACCCTCGTTTTTTTCTTATTATCGTTCTCTTTATGATTTTTCTTTTTTTCTTTTTTTTTTTTTTTTTTACAAATAATATTCTATTTTTATAAAATTGAATGTCATATCTGAAAAGAAAAAAAACATTTTGCACATGAACTTTAATATAAAGTTCATATAAAAATTAAAAGAAAAAAGAAAAGAAAAGAAAAAGAAAGAAAGAAAAAAAGAAAAGGGAACAATGACATTTATAGTTTTAAAATAGAATTGTTAAAAGGTAAGGAAAGAAAAAACTACAGACTTTTAAACAATATTCTTAACTCTCTCTCTCTCTCTCTCTATATATATATATATGTGTGTGCATGTGTATGCAGTTAAAATGATACAGCAGTCAACGTTTATTTAGCCATTGCAGTACATACGTAAACATTCAACATAGATCATAAATTATATTTCGCCCTAGTCTATAAATGGTATTCATTTATAATAAAATATACAAAATATAATAAAAATAATAATGATCGGGAAAATAGAAAACAAAATACACAAATGTGAGAGATTTTTCTAACAATATCTTACTATCTATTTCTACATATATTGGGAACTATTAATAATAAGTACTACAGTGGAGAGTTCTTCAAAGCAAGTAAAGTAACTTATCAGATATTTATGCGTCTGTTATCGCTGAAGTGTAGAAATCAGTTAATCTGCAGGTTAGCTAGGTAATCTTCACATTAACTAGGGTGATCCGTTAAAATGTGGAAAATTGTTTCATTTCTCAAATTATCTAGGTAATCTGCGAATTACTTATATAATCTGCACATTACCGATTGGACGCTCGTTAATCTGCACATTACCTACAAGTTACAGTAAAATAAGATCTCTGGTGGGTTAGTTTTACAGCACGCTGTGTTGTATTTTTTTTTTTTTTTTTTTTTTTTTCAATTAAAGTATTTTTTCAATATAAATATTGTAATGAACTGCTAAAAAATGCACAAAAATTTCATATTAAGTATTTATTAAATAATGCCATAATATTGAATGGCATGATATTTTTCAGAGTTAAAAAATAATACATCTTTTTTTTTCAGTAAATATAAGTAATTTAAATCAATTTTAAAATAAATTAGTTTTAAAAAGTTGTGGTTTAATAGTTTTATTCCGGGAGGAAATAATTACTGTGTTGTAAATTTAATATTTATAATTCAAAATGGAGTTTCACGAGAGAGATTTAAGATTAGATTTAATTAAGATTAGATTTCATTAATAAAATACAGACCCTTATCAAACTTATATTCACAGAATTAAAAAAGAGAGGAAATAAAATCAAAATTAAAACAATTATAACTTATTGATCCTTTAAATTTTGTGTTAGTCATAATAAGAAACCTAATCATGGCTTCGATCCTCCACATTTTGCGTTTACCGATTCACCGTTTATCATAGCGGAGCGGAAGGGGAAAAACTTTTAATTTATGTTTGAAGCTTATTCGCGCATCTGTATCACATGAATGTTTCACGTCATAGTGAATGTAAAAGAACTAAGGCTCGAAACAAACATTTGAACTTAAACGATACAGAAACCACTAATATGCAGATTACCTAGTTAAAATGCGGAAAACTCTTGATTCCGCACTTTAACGGGCCATTTTAGTTAATCTGAAGATTAGCTAGGTGATCTGCACATTAACGGATTTCGAGCTTTAACGGTAACATATCCACACATATGCATTCGTTTTCAATACTTAAGTATGATTAAAGTAAATGTAAGTTTTATAACCATGCATACAGCGTTAAAAAAATTATAAGTATACATCTATTAGAGAGCTAGGAAAGTCCTATCTGCGCTATGTTAAATGCAGCAACTTTGTGTACCCTTTTCTCAGAAATTATGAAATATAGAATTATAATTTTTTTTATGGCAGTTAGAATAGCACATTTTATGTACTTTAACAAACTATTTTCCTTCTAAATTAAATTAAAAAAATATTATTATATATTTATTTAAAACCGCTCTTCAGTTAATATATTTGGTAAAAAATTACAGCCTAAAAAAAAATACTTTTAACTATAACATAATATAAGCGCCCTTAAAAAATCTGAGTTCTTAATATTCATAGATATTGAAAAAATCTGGAGTGACTCCACTCGACTTTACGAACATTAAGTAATTAACGGTTACATAAATAAACTAAAGTAAGAATAAGCCATTAAATAAACAAAAGAGGAAATTTTACTATGGAATTTGAGTACATTTCTCTATATTGTATGTTGTTAAAATTAACGCTGTTACATTTAAAATAATTTGAGCCCACTCTGTAAAAAAATAGTTTCTTAAAAATAAGCTAAATTCCCTCAAAATAGCTCCGAAACAAAATATACTTAATTTTGAAAACCCATGTATTACTTTATGAGTATATTTACATGCTCAAAAATGAGGTTGGTTGACCAATAAGAATCCCAATATCCCCATGTTTGACATGTCAATATAGTCAAAAATGAGTACATGGGTTTTCAAATTTAAGTACAGTCGGTAACAAAAGTGTCCGAACACTAGCAAAAATTCCTATGTAAAAAAAGTACACTTCATACGGTCTTGTTAAATAAATCATTCTCGAATCCTGTTCTTAGTCAGTGTAAGAACATGATTCGATAAGGATTTATTTAATAAAACCGTATGAAGTGTACTTTTTTTACATAGAAATTTTTGCTAGTGTTCGGACACTTTTGTTATCGACTGTATGTATTGTTTCGGAGCTATTTTGAGACAATTTAGCTCATTTTTAAGAAATCATTTTTAACTGTGCATAGATCATAATAATAAAGAAATTTTCGTTGTTCCCCTGTAAGGGGTAGACTCATGAAAATCTTTGTAGTTTGTGTGACATAGACGTGTAACATGTATATAAATTTTTAGTTCAATTGGGTGAGAAATATAGACGCTATCGCAGTTTAAATAATTTAAACCCATAAGCCACAACGATAAAGAATTTTTCTTTGTGTCTCTGTAAAAACACTATACGAGCTATATTCACCAAAATCCATGCCTTTCATGCAAAGGTGAACTGTAACATGTGTATAAATTTTCAGCTCAATTGAAAAAGGCGTTTAGACACTATCATACTTTAAAGAATTTGAGCCCATAGGCCATAATAATACAGAATTTTTCTTTGTCTCCCTGTAAAAAAACTATAAGAGTTAGATTCACCAAAATTTATTCAGTTCGTGCAGCTATGACCTATAATATATGTATAAATTTTTTCCTCAATTGAATAAGGCTTTTAGACGTTATCGTACTTTTAAAAATTTAGTTCTAGAGGGCATAATGATAAAGAAATTTTTATTGTGTCCCTGTAAAAGTATTATAAGTTCTAGATTCACCAAAAACAATAGGGTTCGTGCTATGGTGACTTATAACATACATACCAACTTTCAGTTCATTCGAACAAAGCGTTTAGACGCTATCGTGTTCACTCACATACATACACTCACCCACTCATACATACGTCATCACAAAAATACCAAAAATGAACTCATGGTTACCTCAAAACGTAAAGAAACACCAAAATCTCAAAGTCGGATTTTTGACATGATTACAATACCTTCCTTCCTTTTTCAGAAAGTGAAAAACATGAACCCGGAAAAAATCAGAACACGAGATACGTGATTGGAAAAAATAAAAGTTTAAGCTATTTAAGAAGGCTTAACACCTTTGACTTGGCACCACTGAGTCTTTCATATAAAAGCTCATGCTTCCATTTAATATTTATCAATTGAATTATATTAGGTTTGTTCAATAAAATATATATTCAGCAAAAATTATTATGGTTTTTTATACATTTTTTACTTATTTCAAATCTTAAAATAGCGTTTTCTCAGATTGTATTTTTTCATGAATTCATGATTTTCAAAATGCTAAAATTTCTACAAATTTTTAATTAAAGACTTATTTTTTTTTTTGGATCTTTAATAGTAACCACTTAAATATAGATGGATTTTGCAATATATTTAAAATTAAAAATATTAAAAATAAAAATAAAAATATGACAAAAGTACATTTTTTTTTTTTTCAAATTTTTACATAGATAAGTTTGTATTTTTTTTTTCTTTTTCCAAAAACTAATTAATAAATTTCAAAATACACATGCAAAAAGATGGCCAATACACTCTAACATATCATTATTTTATTTTATTTATTTCCAAAATTAGCATTTTTAGTTTTTTTTTTTTTTTTTTTGTCGACAGTCCGGTTATTTGGCAGAAGAAAATGTGGAGAATTGATGTGTGTACATCTGTTAAAGCACGTCTACTTCCAAATCATATTTTTAAGTTTTAATAATTTTTTTTAATTTTTTTTTACATTTTTGTCCCATTGTTCTTTCACTGAGAAAAAATTCTGTAACTGACATCTAGAGTCTAAGTTGTAGCTCTAGTAAAAATAGTTCCATGTCATCCTTATAAATTCTAGTCCTCTTTTAGAGCAAGTTCTAGTAACCCCTATTAGTATTCTAGAGTGTTTGTCTATATTATCGAGGTCAAACCTGCTTGCAAATATCTCCAAATAGATGCGAACACAAGAGACGAGCTTTAGTAACTGTAATCTTGATTAATGACCCAATTCTAGAAAATAAAGCGAAAATTTCTTGCACTACAAAGGATTCATGATAGTCATATAAATCACAATATTATTACGTCGTCTAGAATTGTATGGACTAGAATTTTTCGATCATTTCGTGTATTCAGATTATTTATTTACCTTATTCGCATAACTCGGAAATCTATATTTGAGGATTGAGAATATGACCGCTTATTCGTTCTAGATGACTGCGGTATATATATATATATATATATATATATTTCCCTCAGTTTTGAAACAGATTTATTCATTATTTACTCACGGACAAAATATGTTTAATTTTAAGAAAATTTGTTTAAACTTACTGAAGTTCAAATATTTTTACGAGAAATTTCTCGTACAATCAATTTTGATATGATATGAATTATAAAATTTTACCGTAAGGATTTTATCAAAAGAATATAACTTATTATTATTATTATTATTATTATTATTATTTCCATGCACTCTGCACCAATTCTGTATTATTTTTTTCACCAATCAAGAATTAATCGTCAAAATCATAGTCAAAATCCAAGTGGAATTTCTAGTATTATTTTTTATTTTTCATTAATATACTTTGAATTAATAAATATCTTTTCATTAATATCTTCCAGTTGAAATTCCGGATATTCGATAGCCAAAAAAACTTGAAAATTACGTATATTAATGAAAGTACTCTACCACAGCATACTTTTATGTCTTAATTAAATATATTTCAATTGATTTGTTGAACGTTCCACTCAAATTGAACCATGCTATTTCATCATTATTTACAACAGTAGTTATTTAACCATGATTTATTTGCATGCAAAAAGCTTTATCAACAACATTATTTTTCATAATTTTTATTGAATTTAAATTATTATGATAAAAAATAGCTTCTGCAACGAATTTCATTACTATTTACCTATTTATCTTCGTTACTATAACACAAATTTAAATTCATTTTACTAAAATGATAATATTTTATTTGTATATATAATACAATCTGCATCAGTTCTATTTTATCGTTTCACCAATCTATAATTCATTGCCAAAAATATCAGTTTAAAATCAAGTCCAAAAGCAAGCATTCTCTTTTTTTTTTTACTATTATTAATTTTCTGATTAGCATGCTTTGATAGTCGTTGCATCTGTTACATCATTGTCATCTGTTGATTCAGAAGTCTGATATTCGGCAGAAAAAAATCCAGAGAAGTAATGTGTGAGTTTTTGCCGAAAGAACGTCCTTCCTATCTATTTTTTTTTTTTTCCAATTAAATTAAATTTATCATATTTTTCTTGTAATTTGTTCCATATTTCCGGCCTATAATCTGCGGGTCGTATAAATCAGTTTTACACCAGAAATTTTAATTTATAAATAACGCTATATTTGTAAGAGATAAAAATTCATTTGGAAATAGTTTTCTCTGTTAAATTTCTAGTGCGAAAATTTTCTGTAAACAGACCTGCGGATTATAGGCCGGAAAACACGGTACTAATTGAAATAAAAACCTTTTATGAAAACATCTCAAATTGTTAAATAAATAAAAAAATAAAATAAAAAATAAATTGCCTAGAATCGAAATAATAGTACAGTACTTTGACAGGCAAACGAAGTCAGCTCAAGCGTAGCAAGTTGAATAACAATGCAGACAGAGCCTTGTTACTATTTCGACCCGAAATATTTGTTACGATTTTTTTTTAAAAATAATTTATGGTGTTTTCATACGGCGTTTTCAAATTTTTATTTATCATTTTCAACTCCAACCATACGGTGCATTTTAAAATCTCTATTGCACTAAATGGTATAATGCTCTTTTCAACAGATTAAATAATAATTTATTTTTTATGCAATATATTGTTTATTTTAAACATTTTTTTTTTCATAACTTTTATTGAAATTTAAATTACTATTATGAAAAATAACCACTGTAGAAAATTTCATTAAAATTTATCAATAATACATTTTTTAATAAATTTGTCAAAAGAATAAGGCTCGTATATATACAACGCAGTCTACAAAAATTCGATTTTATCGTTTTACCCAATCAAAAATTCATCGGTGAAAATCACAATCAAAAATCAAGTCAAAAAGCCAGCATTATTTATTATTTATTTTTTATTTTTTCGATCATCGTGCTTTGAAGGTCGTCGCATCTCTGACATCATCTACTGGTTGAGAAGCCGGATATTCGGCAGAGGAAAATCTGGAGAAGTGATGTGCGAGCTATTGTCAACAGCACGTCCCCCTCCACCTCTTTGCCTGATTCACGTCATTTTGAAAAAAGGGAGGGTTACTAATTAAGTTGTGATGTTGGTTCTAAGTGAAACGCGTGTTAGAGAGATGTCATGATTGCTGGATTTTGTCGATGCTGAGTCATGGTCATGATCAACAGCCACACCATGAAACATTTGGGGATTGAATATAAAAGCGATCAGGATGGAATTTTCGTCGCATAAACAATTATGAATTGATAGAGGAAACCTGTTGTGATGTTGGAATTATGGAAAGGAAGCAAATAGCGAGGGAGAATTTCTCTTCTATATCAACGCGTCAGAGGGGAGATTCTTTCATTCAGCTATATGCTAAATTTTTATTCTTGTTTACAAGGAATATGCATATATGAATAAAATATCCCACACGTACGTATCTAGACAAACCTAAACATTAAAAGAATTGCAAAACAAACCTAATAATTTGAATAAAATCTATACGTTAATCATAAAGAAACATATATATTTATGTGAAAATATATGAATGTATACTGAATAGATAAATGAATAAATAAAGTTAGTTTCATTAAATGGTGAACAAATTGCAATGTACAAAAATTTTACTTTGTCAACATGAAGTCTTATATATATATATACAGTCGGTAACAAAAGTGTCCGAACACTAGCAAAAATTCCTATGTAAAAAAAGTACACTTCATACGGTTTTGTTAAATAAATCCTTGTCGAATCCTGTTCTTACACTGACTAAGAACAGGATTCGACAAGGATTTATTTAAGAAAACCGTATGAAGTGTACTTTTTTTACATAGGAATTTTCGCTATTGTTCGGACACTTTTGTTACCGACTGTACATATATAACTTTGTAAACATTCTACTAACGTATATGAGACTTTGGAAATTGCAAACTAACACTTTTTGAAACAGACGAAATAAGGAAAATTATGCTTATAAACTGCGAGCATTTCTTACAGTTTATGCAAATTTTATCATTATTTCTTTATATAGATTATTTTTCATTAATGTATAAATAATTTCATTAATACCTAAATAATTTTTCATGCTTTCCGTTTTTACACTTGATAATATTTAAAAATCAATTTTGCAACTCAATTCAATAAATATAAATGACTAATAAACATTTAAAAATGTTTCATTTATTTATTTACCAGTTTTTTTTCTTTGTAGGGTTATTTATAGTTGTTCATTATTTGTTCCCTTGGGAAAAATCGCCTAAAATGATACTAGCAGGCAAAACGATTCACACATGTTTTCTTCCGCACAGGTAGCATTATCTACAGAGTAACACATAAATTAGTTATACCATACCAAGTAAGAAGCAATGGTGGTATTCAAGCGATCGCAGTATTACGCGTCTGAATAGAATTCTTTGAAAAAAAATATCATACGATTGTAGAGAATAAGTTGTCTCCATATTCTCAATTGTAGATCTTAAATCCTACTAGATCTTAAAGATGAACTTAATTGCTTAATTACTTAGTAATGTGTTAGAAGTAAGAAGAGTTCGAGACAAAGTTAACAAATAAATAACAAAGTTTGTTTAGCATTCAATATCAAGGCGGGCGTTGAGCTAACTCAATTTAAATAAATGACTTCAGGAACTAACTTTAACAAGACATAAAATAAGAAGTTGTTTTATCTCACCAATGCTGATCCTTTTGACGACTGCTCTCGGCTACTACTAACTATTCTCACTTTAGAGTGTCGAGCGGATTCCCGATACACGACAGACTCTTTTCCTAGTTTACACCACACTACTACACCTCTCTACCATCACTTCACACACACCATAATCCGGTGCAGCTCAGTATCACCACCAACTCCAATTCTCTATAACTCTTCAATCCCCACTCTAATTAGCTACCAATTCATTACCCCTAGAAATTCACTATCCTTCATTTTATACTACATTCAACAACTTTCTTTCATTTCATTTCACTCAAAACCTTTTAAAATCACTTCTAATTCATCTAACACTGAGATCCTAATTATTTAACTGTAGCACCATGCCGACATAAAACTCACTTGACCTCAACTTTCGCCGAATTACTGGCGACGAAGTGCTTTAACCGTCCCAACTTTTGGTGACGGTCTATAGTCTCGACCTCACACGATAAGAACTAATTTTCTCATTTATTTAGATATACTGCATCATGTACAGATATATGACCTGGTTTACTTATTTTATTTCATTATGTATTGTTATAATTTCTTTTATATCCTTTATTTTGCAGATTAAAAACGATTACACTTATTTTTAAATGAAGGATCATTTTGGCCTTTGGTGAGGGTAAAATGATCCATTGGATATTTTTTTAAAAACCTGTTTTTTGCATTAGTCACTTTGGGTATAAAATATTATTAAAGTATGTTTATAACGCAAAATATAGTGTAAAAAATACTAGCAAGTGGTCAAAGTTTTATTTAAACAGTTATGTTATTTTAGATAAGTTTTTTCCTTAAAATGGTTATTTTAGACCACCTTCCCCTATATGTTTTTCAGTAATTCTGTAATTATTTCAGGCATTGTAGATTCGAGTACCTTATTATAATTTTTCATTACAAATGTAAAATATGGCATCCTCATATGAAACTCTAAAATGTATTTCTTACGTAGGTTTAAAATATATATATGTATATATATCGGACGAAATTATTTTAATAAACTTTTATGTGTTCAGGAATGCAGAATCAAAAATTGGCCCCTACTTCAGTCCATTATGTACGATTTTTTTTTTTTTAAACTCAATAAATCAGGGTTTACCGAAAAAAAAAAAAAATCGCTAAATTTATTACATTGAACTAAAAATATTCTTTATCATAGTCAAACAAATTATTCCTTTATAATATAATAAACATTCTGAGTTCAGCTTTTTCGTCTGTGAAAACTTTTCTTCTTATTTTTTATGATACTCTGGACTATAGACCTTATATATAACCATAGACCTCTATATATGGTTTCTATTCTCCAGACACGTTTTCGTTTTCAACCTTCTGCTTCTACCTTCATCCCCCTATTTTCCGTTTTATACTATTTAAAAGATCCAATTGTTTCAAAATAAAATTAAGAAAAATATATTGAATATGGTTTTTATAATCAACAATAAGATACCAAATTTCATGTTTTGATACAAAATTTAACTAAAATATGAGTTTTGAAAAGAGGAGAAGACGTGATGGAACTTTTTTGTTATTGTTTTCGGTTTTAGTGAGTAAAAATGTATGAGAAACATGTACACAATTTCTGTATAGCTTTTTAATTGCAAATTGTGCTATTATTACACTTAAATTAACAATGCTTTTTCTGCTTTTCCTTTTGCCGGTCTTAATTAATTTCCTCCTTCGGTCAGTGTTATCAAATTTAGGGATTGTTTTAATCAGTATGAACCTCAACTGTAAAGGTTGCTTCGAAAGTTATACGTCCATTGTGTATATACAATATCGCTACTCAAAATTATGATTTTAACTGAATAAAACATACCCTAATTTGGAAACACTGTATAGAGAGTTTCAGAGCATTAAGGTCGGCAAAGAATAAAAAAATGTAAAAATATTAATGTAAATTGATTTATTCCCCATTCACAGAGGTAAGCACTCTACGTAAATGATTCTAAAAAAGAATAATATCTCAAAAGTATGGATTGAATATGTTAATATTTAAAAGTATCAATTATCTATATGACTCAAGAGCGTTTTGATTTTTTTAATATCTATGATTTTTTCAATTATTGTCAAAATCTGAATTAATTACTGTAACATTACTATCATATCTGGTGTCATTATTATCTATATAATATTTCTTTAAAGTGTAGCAGTTACGATTAAACTTTACTCAAACGCTACGATTATTTATTTATTTATTTATTTATTTATTTATTTTTAATTCACCTGAAAAGAAATATTTTCTTATACATTAAATAATAAATAATAAATAATATTATTTATTTATTTATTTATTTATTTATTATTTAATGTATAAGAAAATATTTCTTTTCAGGTGAATTAAAAAAATAAATAAATGAATAAATCTGCATCGTCGAAAATTTCTGATAAAACTAACGTCATAATAGTTTAAAGATTTTATTTTTATTTTTTCTTTAAATATTAATTTTAATTGGTCAAATATATGTTTTTCTTTCTTAAATTTATTATCCTCAATGTAATGTGGGTACAGCTTTAATATAGGACACCCATAGCGACTTTTAAAATTTTTTGCCATTTTTAACAATGAATGGCTATCGAATTTGCGTATATGTAAAGACCTTGGCGTGAAAAGTCCGAGCTACTTCGGGGCCAAATTTGCAATTTCGACAACTTAGTTCTATACTAAAGCTGTACCCTAACGTAAATGCATATTTAGTTTATTTAAATTAACGTGTTTCTAATTAACTTAATGAAACTCAAATAATTAATTGTCATTTATATGTCATTAACAGCTCCATATTATAATAATTGGACATGGTTTTGATTTCTTGAAAATACTCGCCAGTCGAAACATATGTATTTAAACGTTTTAATTGTTCAATTAAACAGAAATAATTTTAAATATAGTGACCATCTAAGCAGCAAAGTTTGCTAACTAACAATAATCATGTAAATTATCTATTTATCTACTTTCAATTTGTCTCATTAGATCATTATATAAAAAAATGAATTTTTTTAAAGGAGCATTTTTACAATCTTTAGGAATGTCATTTTGAACCTAGCAAAATATTTTTAAAATATTCAGAAAATATTAACTATTGTTATAAATTGGCTATAAAACGCAATAATCAAAATTATATTCAAAATAAGTACTAGGATTTTTAACAATAAGTTAAGACTAAATAAATGAATAAATAAATAAATAAAAATACGTCGCAAACAAGGCGGCAAAAATTTAAGTCGCCATGGGAATCTTTCTATATATAACTGGCTAAGAGTGTTTTTTCCTGTAAGTCCGTGGCTGGACGCAAGTTGATTGGCTAAGAGAGATTTCCGTCTGTTTGTCTGTGTGTTGTTGCCACCAGCTTTTCATGCTTTAGTTAATTAAAAAAAAAATTGTCACCAGCTTTTCATACTTCAGTTAATTTAAAAAATTGATACCAGCTTTTCATACGTTAGTTAATTTAAAGAAACGTAATTGTCCGATCGATAAGTTAATTAAACAGAAGGATTCAGAAAAAATTCCCCTTTCATTTTGTACCATTTGTAACGAAATTTTGATTAATTTTTTTAAAATTAATTAAAATGTGAAAATAATAACCTGGTAAAAGCTTTAAATGTGGACTTTTAAAATTTTAATTGTTGCTAAAAAGAGAAAAAAATACTTTTTTCTTTTCAAACATAAAATGAAATATGCTTTCACGCGAAAAATAAAAAAATATAAAATATTTTACTTATGCACATGAAAAAATGAAAATTGAAAATGGATTAAAAAAAAAAAAAGATAAAGTTGCACGAGTGTTCCAAAAATTAATGGAAATATAAATGAACGTTAAATAAATAAGATAGTCGTCTGCTGAATCACATGATATTGAAAAACAAAGAATCGAATTCAGTAAATATGGAAGCGAAAGGAAAACGAAAAGAAAAGAAAGAAACCAAAATAATAATAATAATAATAATAATAAATAATAATAATAATAACATAAACCAACGGGAAACCAAAGCGGGCTTTAAAGCAATTTCATGATTTCTTTAAGTTTTATTTTTGTTTATAAAGCGATATAGAAAAGAGTTTCCTTTAAATATAGTGACCAACGAATCGAGAAAAGCCTTCATTGATTCACTACCTTCATTAATTTACTGAATTAAAAAATGGTTTCGTTAACAAACTTTGATCTATTGGTACGCAGGCAGCATCAGGCCGAGTTTTGTACATTGATTTTGACTTTTCCCGCATTCGGAATTCGGTTCGTTCCCGAACCGGGGCTTTGCTAGTTCTATACTAAAGCTGTACTGCCTAAGAATATATGAAAAGTGTGTCGTCATAACATTAATTTTATTTAGAAACCTTTCTTTGAATGGTTTTGGCTTAACTATCATCGTTTCATCCGGCAATATTGATTTTGTTCTGATAATAATTTGGATTTTAATGAATTAAAATTTATATTGGGTGGGAAGGGGAAATTGGTTTAAGATTTGTGAGCTTCTAATTTTAAAGGTAAATAAGAAAAGAATAAAATGCGAGAATTTCGCACAGGTTTGCTAGTAAATAGATTAAAAAAAAAAAAAATGCTTAAATGTTAGTATCTACATTATTTCAAGTGTTTTAAATGTATTTTGTTTTATAATTTTACTAATATCATTCTCAAACACATTTTACCCAATAAGAACAATTTTCTAACAGAAAACATGTACATATTTTAAAATTCTGTTAATTATATTTTTCTTTTTCAGGTTTATGGAAAACAAATAATTGTCCGAAGATATCACTTTAGTTGGTATATGTATACTTATTGTTTCTAATATTTATGTAAATACGTTTCTTTTCCTTTTCCTTTTTCTTTCTTTCTTTCTTTCTTTTTTTTTTTTTTTTTTAACGCTTATTTTTAGAAATGCCGTCCCATAAAAATGGAAATACGTTTTTGTTAAATGGCATCAATAATTTTTTCAACATACCAATTTCGGTATAAAAGTAAGCTTAACACGGAATATTTCGAGCATAAACGTACTTATTTAACACGTTTAATTTCTTTTTTTGTAATATATAAGAAAAATTATAACTCAATAATTACATATTTCCACATATCTATGGATGTATTACTGGAAAATTAATGACAGCGATATCAGTAGTAAATTTCGGTTAGAATTTATATTTCCTTCTCGAGTAAAAAATTAACATTATGTGCAATGAATCATTTTAAGATTAATAAACTCGGTTTTCTTGATGTGCTTCTATTCTATGAAAAAGTAAATAAAAAGAAAAAAATTTAACAAAGTAATGATTTCTCAATCATTCGATTATGTGAAATATTTTATGATGCCATGATTTGTGTACGCATTATCTTTGAGATGCTAACATTTTAAATTAAATTAATGATAATTTATTTATATATACAGTACCCGCCGTTTATTAAAATCACATTCGTTCTGAGGAAAAGTGATTTTATTAAGAGGCTGATTTTTATATCCGGCGAACGTTCCTGCACTGAAGAAAAAGATATTATTTACCTGAATTTGGAAAGAAATTTCAAAATGTACCAAAGAACGGAACTAATAAACAACATTAATTAATTTTTAACAGATAATTATTTGATTGTTCTTTCAAAATAAGTGAATTAAACACATCCCAAGTTTTGATGCACTTTCCTTTGAGAAAAATCATCAATACTTTGGTGAAAGTTCACGATTTTCTTTTAAATTTAAAATATTTCCTTCAATGCTTCTTGCCTCTTAGTTATTTCAAAATAAGAGCTAAAAATTGTCTTTTAATTAAACAATACATACATTAAATTAAAAAAAAATTGCGAATCAAATAAAATTTTTAACTTATTACCGGGCTTTGAAGAATACATTCCTTGAAATTATTATTAAGAAAAGTAATGGGATGTGTTTAATTGCTGTAAATGTAACATTTTCGACAGAGCGATAACGGAGAGATTACTGTATTATATTTTCTATTTTATTTCAAAAATAAAATGTCACACCTTAAATAAAAAAAATTTTAGTTTATAAATGACATTTTTGTTGCTGAAGAGATTTTTTTGAGTTTCTTAATCGGCAATGCTGATTTTATTAAGCAGCGGTTTTAAAATTAATTTGCATTGATTTGATTCCGGTCCTAGCAATTTGATTAGATTAAGCGGCTGATTTTATTAACCAGTGAATTTATTAAGCGGCGGTTACTGTATATATATTAAAATTCTTTATAAATGTTTGGCATGGATGTACTGTGGATAATGCCTTATATTAGGATTGCTTTCGTAAATTTCTACTATATATTACATTAGTGTAGAGTTCATGTGATTCATTTGATACACAGGCTCGGTTACAGAGTAAAATGTTCCATTTACCAGTCTTCCGCCCACTTTTATAGATTGAACTTATTATAATTTGCTTCATATATATATATATATATTGTGGAATTCATTTTGTATAAATTTGGTTCAGTTAAGATAAAAAATAAATTAAAAGCTATAATTAGTGTTTCCTAAATGGAAACTTTAGAGGAAATTGATAGATTAATAAAGGCATTTCCCCATTTAGAAATGAAGCTTAACTGAACATTTTGTATTGATATATAAAAAGATAATCTGGCGTATCAATCACACGACTTTCTCTTGCCCTGCAATTCAATAATATAAAGCTAGATTGCAGATTGAGTCGTAAGATCAATAAGGTAATGTTATAAAGTTCAATCTAAGTACTTTAGAAGTAACCTAAAATAGGTTTAGGGACAGTTTTATTTGACATAAAATTCTGTGTGAGGGGGCTCAGCTGCCCCCTCCCCCTCAAAGTCCCGTTCAGTATAGTGCCTACACTTCTTTTTTTTTTTTTTAGTTAAAGGTTTTATTAATTTGCCTTCATACTTGCTAATCGTGATCAAACTTTTGAAATGGCAATCTAATAAGAACTTAAAAATACAAAATTTGAATTTCCTACAGTTATATGTTTTTAAGGTATGCTGATAACAGGTATACATACATATCACATACTAAAAACTGGACTTTCATATTCAGAACTACTCAAAACATGATATTATTTTTTTTTAAAAAAAAAGGACCTCGTAATAGAACTTTAGAAAATATTTTGTTTACAGTATATCTATTGTAAATTAGCTTTCCCCTGTGAAGTGTTATACATAGTCGACATAGTAGAATGGGACAAAGCACTTTCATCAATTACAATTACTAGAAAAGAACGTTTAGCTTAACTTTGGGAAACTCTGCATATTGCCTATAAACTACATGCACGTCGCCTTGTGTATATAAATGTAGTTATATAGGGTAAACATCTAACACAAAATGAAATAACCTTCAGCATTTTCCAAATATAGCCCCAATATATCCAAATACCTTTAAACGAATGATGAATGATTTCTATGCAACAATCTACACAAAACATGCTTTTATGTATATAAAAAGTATTTTTATTAGATTTTTTTTAGCGCAGCATACAGATGATACACTGTAATTACCAAAAATTATCCTATACACGTAATATATTTGAGTACTCTTGGTTGTCCCTGTATACAAACCATTCTCTTAATTACAATGAAAAGTTTAGTGTAGTATCCCTATAAGATATAAACTTAGAATACTGAGTTTGGACTTCTTGCTATAAGTTGTTTTTGAGATATTCTAATAGCACATACACACAGAGACCAATTGCTAAAAACAGGATTTTCGAATTCAAGGGACCTTAAAACTTTGAAAAAAAAAAAAACTCAAATTCGAAAATTCGACCCGAAATCAATACTTCCTGTACTCGTATATATGGCGAAGAGAAAGTAAATAATAATAACAATACTAAACAAATAAATAAATGAAATTCTTTTAAACAAAACTATTGGTGAAAAGGCATTCAAAATTCAAACAAAATATTAATAATTTTTTAAATGCTCTTTAGAAAAATAATGTACATTTAAATATTAAAAACCATTTTTTTTTATCCCGTTGCAGAATTAACATTTTCGAATTCCGTTTTCACATTTAAAAAGATCACAGCTGTAAAATTTGTACAAATTTTCCAAAAAATTGATTTTTAATTTTTTTTTTAACTTTATTTTTAGATTAAAAATGTGAAAAAATACGAAGTGCATTTTGCACCTTCTTTCGCTGTAAAATTATATATATTAAAATTTAAAAAATATGTTTTTTTTTTTTTTTTTTTTTTTTTTGGGGGGGGGGGGGTTAATCGAGCACAAATTTAATTGTGAATTTTCTGAATGTGTAAAAGCAATTTAAAAATATATTAGCTAATGAATAATTTTATAAACAAATTTCTCTATAGAATAACATGGTTGTTCCCTGTTCTCAATTACAAGTAATGTACGCTCTTACAACGCTTATTTTCTAATGAATTTTTCTATAAAGGTATGAGTATGAGCATGTATATGCGATATGAATAGGCAATATGAATATGCAGTGTGAGTATGTAAACTCCACAGGACAACACACATAGTGTACTTTTAATGGAATTAATGGACAAAAATGAAGTTTAAATAAATTTTCTCTTCAGGATGTCTCAAATCGTAGAATTATATCGTACGAATAATTGCATGTTGCATATAAGTGGTTAGTGTCGGTCAATTGTCAACCAAGTTGTTTGGTTGGTAGATCATTGGTGTGTTATGCCAAATAACAGATGTTACACTTTTCACTATTACTAAAATTTCCTCACACTTACAAAAAAAAAAAAAAAAAAAAAGAAAGAAAAAGAAGAAAAAAAAATCATCTTCACATTTAAAAGACATACATATAATACACATGGTCGAAGATCGGTTAATAGAGCAGTGGCACATTATGCCAAAGAACTCGAGTTCAATTCCTGGCATTGCCACTTTCTAAAATCTATTCAACCTTTAATTTAAAATTATGTTCAGTAGCACGTAGTCTGTTCAAAATATAAATTTAGTTTTAAATATTTTAATACTTTTCTCAGTTGATTATTTGTCATATGTAAACGTTCATTTTAAATTTCAGGAAGTTTACAATCATACTAACGAAATACATAAAGATTAAAGTGACCTTCGAATTCTGATATCGAACATTCATACATTATAAATATTTATTTCTCTAACTTCAGTTTTATATAATCTGTATAAAATTATTTTTATATGAACATACATAGAATCTGTTATTATCCCCTTTAAAGCAATAAATAGTAATTTACGCCACATTGTTTATGTTTCCGAATTTTTTTTTTTTTTTTTTTTTAATTATTTATAAACAGATTGATTTTTAATAAATTATTGAAGTTAATTATAAGTAAACGACTACGATTTCTCCCGATTACAGAAAATAATACGCATTAAAAAAAAAAAAAAAAAAAAAAAAAAAAAAAAATGCATTTGGAGTAAAATGTCTTAGAATTTAATCCATTGATGCGTATGTTATAGAAACATTTTTCTTATTCCAAATCCTTCGTAAAACCTTTTTTTTTTACAACAAAACGGTTTGAGTAAAAAAAGTGCATCCATTCAGAAAATCTTTTTAACAACAATCATAAGAAATACATCCTGTATTCAAGACACCTTTCAGACCAACTGGAATCTGATCCATTGGAGCTTAACGTCCGTGAATTTTTCGGACTTGGCGTAAAAACGCATTAAAAAATCCCTCCACTCTCCTTTGGCAAATTCTCTCAACTGTCTTTCTATGAAACTGACTCAAATGGAACAGAACAGAGTTTAAGCCCCCGCCCGAATAAAACCAGCACAGGGGGTGTAAGGGTGGATTTTGGCACGTCTATAGAGGGGGGAGGGTCGACAGTAAGGAATCGTGCTTAATGTTTCGTGCGTTCGTCTCAGCTTTGATCAGCATGCAAAATGTCACCTTCTGAACTGTAGCAACAACTACTGGTAATGTTTTTTTTTTTTTTTTTTTTTTTTTTTTTTAAGAAAAAAAAAAATTTCTCTTTCTTTGTCTTTTTTTTTTTTTTTTTTTTTTTTTTTTTTTTTCTGCCTAAGAAAGTGTTCAAGTTTACTAAAAGGGGTATGTAACAATATTGCAAAAGTTTTAAATCTTTACTGGAAACTCAAAACCAGTATTAAATCAGCTGTTTATATAAATACATAATACTCCCTTTTCCAAAACAAAAAGTGCATAATATGTTTTGAAAAATTTTTATGCTCATTAGTTGTGCTGATTCGACGCAAATAACTTTATCATAGGTTATGTAAAGATAATTAAAAATTTTAACGAAATTCGATTTTTTATAGGCCACTTGTTTAAATAACCTGATGATTTAAAATAAAAGTTTTTTTTTTTTTTTTTTGTAACGGGACGTTTTTGTTATAATCTGCCATAATATAACGTCAAAATAAAATGCTTATATTTTAACAATAATTAATGTAATTGTCCTTTCTAAAACATCTAATTTTTTTTTTTCTTTTTAGGACTGAGGGCCTATTAGTCTCAATCTGGGAGTTTTGCATTGTCGATTTCGATAGTTGGACATTTGTCGAAATCTAAAATTTATCGAAAATATAATTGAATAATTTGAAAGCGATGTTATAATTTGAAAAAAAAAAAAAAAAAAAAAAAACTAATAGTCCTCCGTCCTAAACTAGTAAATTCTGCTTTTGCCAGAATTTCATCAAAATCTTTTATTATTATTATTATTATTATTATTGAAAGAAAAAGAAAAGAAAATTAATAATAATCAGTATCGTTACAAGCGATATGGAAAAAGTTTCTTTAATAATTTTGAATTAGGAATAAAAAAGTGCGCGTGAAATAATATGAAATAAAAATAAGTAAAAAAAAATGAATTTAATGATTTAATATTTTTGTTTTTCGGGGGCTGCTCATACATATAAAAAATGCGTATTAAAACGAGTCGAAGAAGGAAGCGAAATAAGTATTGAGTTATATTACGATAAATACCATATATAATATGATACGGTATATTAGACCTATCGTCCAGGGTTAGTAGGCATTTTCGTTGAAAGAAATAGTTTGTTCGTTCGGTGCAACTTTCACATTAGTCCCGTGAGGTACAACTTGCACATTAGTCCCCTTTAAATATAGTGACCAGCGAAGCTGGCAAAGCATTCGTTGATTCACTACCTCAATTGATTTTTTTTTTTTTCAACTGGTCCTATTTTTACGACAAAAAGGTTTCATGAAACTGTTTAACAATTCCCATTTAGTGCCTAATTATAAATATTTCCACCGATGATTAATTAAATATGCCAAAATTTCTGTGATAAATTGATAGAATTAGCAGTTTATTAAACAAACATATTGCATACGGTGTAAAGGGCTTATAACTACTATTACATTAGACCACACACCATAATACTTACTAATACAATTATTGTCTTGTCTTTTTTTTTTTTTTTTTTTTTTTTTTTTAGCAGAAATTTTTTTTTTTTTCTGTTCTCTTATTTATTTTGGATTTTTTCCCCTAATAACTTGTAAAACAATGAGAATTTGACACATGATTATAATTCGCTATTAAACATTTTAACAAAGATGATAAGGAATTAACAAAGGACATTAACAATTAAGGACATTAACAAAGATGATAAGGAATATTATCATTTGATGTGATGAAATTAGTATTTCCTATATAATCGTTGTACATATAAGTGTAAATGGCGGAAAATTAAAAAAATCGGCATTTAAAAAACGAGCATTATAACTTATTGCAATCGTATGAAAAATGAAAAGATCCGAAAAAGGAATTGTAAATTGTGGAAAAATATATATTCCGTGAACGTAAAAAGGAAGTTATAGTGTATATATATATGTATGTGTGTAAATACACTGAGAAAAAAATATACCGCCTTTCTCTAGAATGAATAAGTGCCCATTTTCTAAATCCCTTAACTAGAAATATAGATTTCCGAGCTATGCCCATAAGGCACGCCAATAAACTGAATAGACGAAATTTTCGAGGTTTTCTAGTGTACACATTCCTAGATGGTGAAACAATATTCTGAATACTCTAAATATTCTGAATCATTTGTATTGCAAGAAATTATCGCTTGATTTTTCTAGAATTTGGTCAAAAACCAAGATTATAGTGGCAGAAACCCGCCTCTTGTAGTCTCATTTATTTGCAGAGATTTTTAAATAACTTTACCCTCAAGAATATAGGCAAACGCTCTAGAATTCTAATAGGGGCTTCTAGAATTCGCTTTCCAAGGGGACTAGAATTTATAAGGATGACATGGAACTATTTTTTCTAGAGACACAATTTAGATTCTAGATATCAGTTGCAGAATTTTTTCTCAGTGTATAACTTTTAATGTATCATTATGATATATTTATTTGTATGCATAGTTTATTAATTTCTGCTTACAGAATTTGATTTTCAGGCTTAGATTATTTCTACGTTTCAATATAATGCAACTGTTTAAAACCCATTGTAATATCTAAGAATATTAGATTTTCTGGGAAAAATTCTTGACCCATTTGTATTAACATCGTTCATAACTTTACTAATTCAATAAAAAATAGCAAATTATATGTTAATAGTTTATTTCTTAGTACATGCTTTTCATATTACCAAACCCTGCCCCCTTGTTTCATTCGAATAATTGAATTTATTACTGTAATCTTAATTATTTAGAAAAATTTAATTATATTAATTAAGAAAATAAAATAAGAATAAAAATCTCTTTTAGAATTTGCTTGGTCTTTTATTATTTTTTCATCTACTATTTTGGTTATTTATCTGTTTTTTTAAGTATTCATTTAGCTGTTAAAGTTTAATTTATATTTATTATAAGAGTAATGAACTCGGCTGGTCACCTAGCACTCTTGAAATGACCCACCTATTAGTCTACCATTCCCCGCGTCAACACATTATCATAATTTCATACCTAATTTCGCTTATGTAATTACGTATAACATAAGTAGTAAAATATTATGCCTATTTTTTTTCAATTTCGTAACTGTTTTTTAGTATATTTGAATATGTAAGCGTGTATGGAAAAGGGCATTTCTATATGTTAAAAGAAAAAGAGCATTCTAATAGTATTTAGCATCATTTATAAATATATAGTTTTCATTAGTTTACTTAATTATACATTTCTTACATTAATATGTCGATAAATGTTCTCTTTTAACAATATATTTTATATTTTGCAGGTTTTGGAATGTTGCGTCTCATACACGTGTTTAGATTCTTCTGATGATAAAAACGTTAAAAAGTGTATGCTCTCATTTTATTTTCTGTACTAAGCCTCTTTTATTATTTTTAGGTACTGATGTTATTTTTATATATTGTATAATAAAAAATAATTTCCATAAATATTTTACATATTGTTTATCTATTTTCATAATATAGCTATATTATGCATATATGGCACGTTTGTGAATGTACGAACGTAAATAATGCTGAATGTACCTGCTGGAACAGGATCCGTTCGGTGATTTATAAATTAAAATGCATATCGACATTTCCCACCCCCCCCCCCCCCACCCGTCTCCCCCTTTTTACTTTTATTTATTTATTTGCTTATTAAGTAAAAGAATAATGCATGTTTATGTATTACACCACAAGACAAACTGTTTTTTAATCATTAGATATAAAGCCTTTCACAGTTGCATTTTTGGAGGAATTTACAACCAACGTGTTTCTTTAGCCTTTCTGAAAAAAAAAAAAAATCTTATCACGAGTCAAACAAGTAATAAATTTAAAAACAAATTGTAGAAAGGTAAAAATTAAAAAGTCAAAGCTTTAAAACCATTTTGTAATTTTTTATACTTTGTGGATACATGATAATTAAGTAAGATATTATTATACAAGGATCTAGGAATTACGTTACATGAAGGCTTTGAAACTTAGTGGTCACTAGGTTTAAAGATTAACGAAGCCTTGAATTAATCCTCCAATTACATGGCTTTCTTTAAATTTGTTTTAATTTAAAATGTACTTTTTCTTTCATACATATTAAATGCGCAAGATTTACACACAGCTCTGAAAATAAATTTCTTGTAATAGATGTTCAGAATTATGTAGAATGCACAAGTATTGAAAAATTACTAACTAAATTTGCTATTTATTTTAATTAAAAATAAACGAAAAAATAATAACAATAACAATAAAAGTCGTTGTTAATTGTTAATATTTTTAAGTAGATGTTAATAGTTATTAAAAATACACGAAATTGTTATATGTCATACAATTCTGTTTAGCAAGTTTAATCGCAAAAAGAAAGTATTTGAGGTAAAGTTAATCGTTTTTTAATTTATTTTTGATATCTTGGCTGTGGTATTTTTAATATATATATATTTATCACTTTCAAGTATTGTATAGAGGATTCGAATCTCAGCTGTTCATCTACTACATCCAATTACGTATATAATACACAGATGTTTTGTAATGAAAGAGCAGGACTTTTAGAAATTAAGTCTTCAGACATCTATACACATAATAAAATAAGAGGTTTGTGTGTCATTGTGTATGTATTTCCAAAGCTTTTTAGGAAAGCGGCTGATTGCAGAGCTACACACATTTGCATGGAAGTTCCTAGTGACCTCTCCTGATGCACCTCGAAGCACGATTTTCGAATTTTTGATTAGTTTTTTTTTTTTTTCTTTAATTATTATTATTTTTTTTAATTAAAATGAGAAAATAATAACCTTATAATTTCTGATAAATTAGCCTTTTAAATTTTATCCATAATTTAACTCTTGCCAATTTTTGCGACATAATAATAATAATAATAATAATAATAAAAGTACATTTACTTAAAATGAGGATAATAAATTAGAAAAATTAGAAAATAAATTAGAAATAATTGTCTTATCGTTACAAATAAAGTACCAAATGAAAGGAGTGATTTTGTGAATCCGACGGATTAAAAAGCTTATCGATCGGACTTTTAAAATTAACTGAAGTATGAGTTTTAGGTGGCAATTGCAGAAGATTGTATAGAAACCGTTTGGAAAAAAAAAATCTGCTGCTCATTAAGTCACATATTTTTGAAGTGTGATTAAAAATTGTAGTCTTCATTTTTTTTTCTCTCTCACGAACACAAAATTATTATATACAGCCTGTACAACACAAGGCCCACTTGCAGTTCAAATTTCATCAATTTTTGTTAATAAACAAAAAAGTAACTTTTTTTTTTTTTTTTTTTTGGGCAAATAAAATTTTGTTCTAACTTCGAAAAGATTTATGTGATACGATATATTAAGAATTTGTCTTTTAAAAGTTTGTTAAATAGATTATTTAAACTCTATGAACCAGATTTTTATTTTATCAATTTCATTAATAGATCCTCCTGGGAGATTTTTTAAATTTTGGTGTTGAAGTACACTGAATGCTTTTCGACAAGAAGTTTAATATAGTAACAGCCATTTTAATCTAAGTAGCGCATAAAAAATATAAAAAAAATTAAAATATTACAAAAAGAAAAAATATATATATTAAAAAAATTATATATATTAGTAGTCACATAAAGGATTTATTTTTATAGAAAGTTTATAGAAAAAATGTAGTTTTAAAAATAGCAAATTTATTTCACCAAGCACTATTTTAAACCTAAAACACATTAAAAATTTAAACAGAATAGGAAAGTTTCTTATATATAAACAAACAGGTGTCTAATAAAATTATTAGCAAAATAGACTTCCCCTTTTCATACAATAAATAAATAAATAAATAAATAAATAAATCCGTTACTAATATGGCAACAAAAATTCAAAAGCCACCAATGGAGCAACATAATAAAGTTGTATAGCACGATAATGTTTACCTATTTATTAATTTTTTTATATACTAATCACTATGCTAATTTATCATACAAATAAATGAGCCTCTGTGTGTGACTGCACTTGCACGCTGTCGAACAGAAATATTTGATTAATTCAAATTAACATTTAAATAAATAAATAAAAACAAAAGTATGTTTAATGGGAAATATATATAACCATAAAAAGATTAGTTGTCTAATATACGGCAGAAATAGCGCTCATAGCATATTTTTACAAGGGATTAAGTCTCAAATGGTGACAAAAATTCAAAAGTCGCCAAAGAGAACTATATTAAGGCTGTACTATGATCAGATTTACAAACCATGAATTATATTTAACTACAAAAATTAATTGTCTCGGGCGACAGACGTAGCCGGTCATAGCATATTGTAATACTTGACGTGAAATTGCTGTCATTTTATGGTTGATCGGATAAACAAAATAAACACAGGAAATAACGTAAAAGCAAATATTATGTGTACCACGTATAGTGCTGTTCATATGTAACTGGGATTCAAATATAAAATGGATATTTCAATTTTTTCGATACTATCTTTTTCGAAACTGTAATCTAATAAGCACCTAAGTGGAAGCCCACTGGTATGGCACTGTCGCAGGTTATACGGACAGTCGCCACAGTTTTGGTGGATGACCAAATCGCTGCCGAAGACCGCAGGGACATGAAGCGAGCTTTTGAGAAATTTCAGTATTTTATTTTATTTTATTTTCATAAAGTTATATAGAAAAGAGTTTCCTTTAAATTTACTGACCAGAAAAGTTGACAAACCCTGCTAGTTGTCAATTAATTTAGCGATTCGCAATGCTATTGATTATACAATAGTATATTAAAATTATTTTAATGTACTGGGAAGATTAACAAAAGGATAACAATAACAGAAGACATTTAAATCTATATACGTTGGTATGGTGATAGGAAGGGCAGAATTTATTAAAAGAACATAGCCATGTCTTTCTATTTCACGAAAAATATTCATTTTATTTATGTAGAAAGAAATAAAAGCAGTTAATTTTGGCTTCTTTCCTTTACTACTCAAATTTGCATTTTTACACAAATATGCCTAATTTTTTACAGTTAAATATAATTAACACAGTACCTAGTCATTGTGGAAAACCGATTTCCAGCATATTACAAAAATGATAAAATTCCATGTTTATGGTTAAAGTTTAAATTTATATTCTTACTCATAGGCTTTGTGAGGAAGAGAGTAAACATTAAAAGAGGTTTGTGATAATATAAATTGTGCAAAATTTCTCATGAGTAACATAGCATGTGTGTTTTGAAATCCATTTCTTTTCCTTCAAAAGTAATTCTTAAAGTTCTACATTTCATTCTCGTGAAATCCTTTAAATTACTTTTTTATTCAAAATATCTTCCCTCACAATATTTCCAAGACAAAAGAAAATGGATCATTTTTGTAAGTACCCCCTTTCTTACTGCAGCGAGGAAAACAAACAAAGCATCAAAGTCTAAACTCGTAATGTCAATGCTATAAAAAAAAAGAACCTCACCATTTGACAACATTTCGAAATTTTCCCTTTCGAAAAGTGTCAGCGTCAACTAGTTGTTACTCGGATGGAAAATTTCGCCTGTAACCGTCGAGCAACGGCAATTCATGTCATCAAATCCTTGCCTCCTCAGTTTTATTCAACACATTTTACATACGTGCTTGTATAGTCTCGTGTGTACGCCAAGATGTTGCGAGCTCCCTTCCTGAGATTTTAGTGATTCCAGCTGTAGTGTGTTTATGCATACCTAAACGCATGAGCGAGTCGGATTCGCCTTTTCAGCATTTTTCCCTTTTCACATTCGGAGTGAAGTTTTTCTTGCACATTGTCGGATATTATGCTCAACAAGCTAAAAATACAAAAGATATTTATGCATGAAAAACTTGAGAGTTAGAAATGAATACTTTAGCTATAGATTTTTTTTTTTTTTCTTATTTTATACATTCTTACGTACAGCGAATTAGAGTGATTAATGTATAGGATTAAAAATTTGCGTTGTTTAAAGGTACTTCTAAAATTTTATTTTTCTTCATGTTATTTATTTATGTATTTTTATTTTCCTCTGCTTTTTCAGACAATTTATTGCGTAAATGCAGAGGAAAAAAATCTGTTTAAGCAATGCATTTTTTTTTTTTTTTTTTCATTTATCCTTTATTAGTCAAAATCTTCGAAACTAATAGCAAGATTACATTTATTTAAAGGGATGAAAATACATTTTTTTCTGGTAGGTTACTGTCTTTGAGTTGTGATATTTGTCCAAATATGGATTAAAATATAAAAATACCAAATGTACTGAAATTCCCAGAAAATTATCTAAACTTAGAAACAAAATTCAAAAATTTTAAAAATATTTTCTGCTAACTAATTTTTATTTTATTCCCTCTACTTCACATTATTATATATTAATAACATATTCTAAACATACTTGGATATTACTTTGTACATTACTGAGTTTTTTAAACACATTTTTCAGATAATGTTTTTTATGTTTGAATTCTGAAATTTCTTGCAAATCTGTAACATTCAGCCGTAAAAGTACTACAAAAAAAAAAAAAAAAAAAAAGCCACTGAAACCACAAAATATTACTTTCAGATGTTCAGAATATATTTTTAAACTGTAATAAAGTAAAATTGAGGGGAGAGATAAAACTAAGTTAGTTGGAAGTACTTTAATATTTAAAAAAAAATAATAATTTTTTATTTATTTATCTTTTTTTTTTTTTTTCAATTAGAATTTTTTTTTTTTTTTTTTTAATATACGAAAATTCTTTACAACGCCTATCATATCCCTTAAATTATGTAATTTGAGTGTAAAATCTAAAATATTTTTCCATTAAATTTTAATTGTACTGATTATTAAATAAATATTACGTGTTCTTATTGAATATATTCTAAATTTCCAATCCTCCTTTAAGATCCAATGAATTGTAAAAAAGTGAAAATTTTCTCTGATTAATTTTATAAATTTTTAATATATTTGTAATTACTTACATCAAAGTTTCATCAAACTGTGTGAAAAAGTTTTACTTCCGCAAAATATTTAATTGTTTTGGAGGCATCAAAAACCATGCTGATATAAATATATATATATTTAAATATATTGACAATTAATTATACACTACAATAAAAAGCTTCGAAAAAAATATGCATGGAGAAAACATAAGTTTGAACAACAATTGTTTTGAGTCGGAATCAAACTTTTATTAAACAAAAAAGTAAGCACAAGTACAGCGTAAAATATGCTTAAATACTATTTACCTTTTTTTTTTTTTTTTTTTTTTTTTTTTTTAATTAATTAATTATAATCAGGTTTGTTTCTGTCTGTTTTTTCTTTTGACTCTTCACATGGTAATTTTCTGTAGAACGATAATCGAAAATTAACGATTACGTAACTGTGACGAAAGATCACGGATCTATTCAAGTTAGGCAACTAGAAAAAAAATAAGTTAAAAGTCATTAAAGATTGAAGAAAAAATAAAAGAAAGAAAGACAAAGAAATAAACGAAAGAGAAAGAGAAAGGGAAAAAATAGGTGATAATTTTAGGTAGGTTTAGGCTAATTTACTACAAGAAAGTCTGAGACCTGGGCGGTTTGCCCGCCGTTGAGGGAAGGGCTATCTAAGAGGTCCTACGTGTTTCACAGAAAACCATAGAAAACACAAAATGTCTTGGTCAGTGAGCGCAAGTTGAAAAGAAAAAGGAGACAACAGTTGATATGGACAGCAGTTGATAAGTACATAAAAGCAAAATGTTTTGAGCTCATGGACGTAAGTAAAACTATAAAATGAAACGAAAGAAGATTAAGTATAGTATTACACAACTAAAAGGTATTGACAAAGCAAGCAGTTAAAACTACATAAAATAAATTTTATTTAAAAAAATTTCCAAGTTAAACAGATCAGAAGATCTTAAAACATCCCTAAAACAACTAACTTCATTTTTTTTTTTTTTTTTTTTAAATAAAGAAATGATTAAATTGTTGCAACTGAACAGCAGTAAACAAATGAAAGGAAGGAAAGAATGTTGATGCAATTTTGGACCAAATTAACAAAATAAGATTAAAGTAAGTAAATGTTCGAGCGACGAGATAATGACTTAAAAATTGAATTTGAAAGTATCAAATGGTAGTAAGTGTGTGTGTGCGGTAGGGTGGGGGCTCTGTACCTAATAAAATGAAAAGACAAATTTCTAATTTTGAATTATTAAAAATAAAATAATCATGGAAGATAAAAATATCGAGTGTATTTAAAAAAACGATTAAAATTCATGAATGTCATTTGACACTGAAACGTTGCCTTAAATTATTCGCGTAAAACAGTTTCCTAGTAGTTCGAATAGCTTAAAATTAAAAATATATTAATGAATAACATTAAAAGCCCAATATATAAAGAAACACTGAAAAATAAATTTAAAAAAAATTAAATATTGGGGAACATATGTCTTTAAAGTAAATGAATTAATAAATATGTTCTGTACCAAGTATTCACGTCTAAAGAAATGGGAAATTACTATGTGAATAAAAATGTAGAAGAGTCAGGGAAAAAATACGTGTCGGTGGCCGCCCTCGTAATTTACAAATAATACTGTTTGTATTACAATACATATTACAAAATTTTGTTTATGATAAATTGCTTCGTAGTTTGTAAAACCCATAAGATTTGCGATACCTCTATTTATCTAAATACAACCATTTGAATATTAAAAAATCTTCTGGCAGCTTCAGTTACAAAAGACCATTTAACAATAAGTTAGGAGTTTAATTAGTTAAAGACGATTTTATTAATTTCTTATTTTGTTAATTATTGTCTTTTTTTTTTTTTTTTTTTTACTTTTTATTTCTCATTTCTCACTTCTGTTATTTTTTATTTTTTACTTTCATTCTATGAAGTTTTTATAGCTATGTGTATATAATTGTTGTAATATGTTTGTTCTTTATGGTAATTTATTTATATGTGCATTTAAAGATTTAAGTCTTTTTTGTTATGCTATTCTGGTATTGGTATATTCTGATTTTCATTTCTTAGATGCAACATGTCTTCAACTATTGAGGCATCACCTGGTTATAAGTCTAAAACAATTTTGTCTTTTATATTCAAATTCCGGATTATGCTTTCAAATTTAATCTTATTCTTATGAACCAATAGCTTTTTTCAAACATCTCCGATAAAATAATTATCACAAAATATTAAAAGCGATATCTAATTAATTAATTTTTATTTCATTTACTTAATCATTTTTATCCGAAATATTTTTTTGGTAAAAGATTGCAGCAGTTTTTTCAGTTGTGCAAAAAAACTCCATAAATGGGCATAGCAACTACATGATTTATAAATTTTAGTTTTATATACATAATAAAGAAAGTATATTTCGTATTACAGTATTATGATTTAACATTTAAATTCAGTCTTTCTGTACACTACCAATTAAATTTACAAAATCACAACATCATTCTGGAAATAAAATTCAATGTAGGCTTAGAAGAAAGACGCAATTTATATTCCATCGAGTAAGTTAACAAAATATTATAACGCATGCGACTGATTAGTAGACTGATAAAAGTAATTGTGCTGTTGTTCAAAGGTTAAAAGAAAGAAAGAAATTATACAATGTTTTAAAGTAATTAATATTTTGATAAAAGATTATTCAATATAATGGTTTATCTATCGTAATTTTGATATAGTTTCTTTCCTCTATATATGTAAGAAGAAAGTATTAGAGTTATGAAATTTTTCGAATTCCGGCATTCGATGGATTTACATGCTTTGAGGTGCCCTAAATATGTTTTGATTGATTTTCGGAAATATCGATCTGTTTGTGTGTATATCAAATTTTTTGTAAACGCTTATCACGCGAATCAGTGAGCGAAATTTAACTAAACTTCGCATTTATCTGAATTTTGACGTACGTTGGTGCTGCATTTCGGAATTAATCACTCAACAGGAGGCGTCTTTATATATATATATATATATATATATATGTATATTCTTGCCGCCTTCCTCCTTCCTTCCTTTTTTAAGTTTCTTAAATTAATTTATCATAAATTTCGATTTAGTTTATGTTTTTCTGTTAAGATTTTGTTGAGTTAGTTTGTTGCTTTGTTTGTTATGTAGGTTGTTTATTAATAAATTTGGTTCCTTTAAATATGTGTATTTCATCCTCTGAGGAATTTTTTCACCTTTCTGAGCTTTTCCTACATAAAAAAAATTTTCATTCTTATTGATCTTTGTGGTTTCAGTGATCTTGTATCTGTAGCTTAGCTTCTAGTACGCTTAATAAATAATTATTATTATATATTATAGTAATTATATATTATTATTATTATATTAAAAATATAATATTAAAAATCACACACACACATATATATATATATATATAATTTTTAATATTATATTTTTATTATTACATTAATTTTTAATATTATTGGAATCTTAACCCTTAATTATATGATTATTTTAAAATCAATTTAAAAATGTTTTACTTCTTTCCTTTATTAAATAAATCACGGTAAAAATACTTTTAAAAAATCGTACTTTATTTTAACTATGGCTTATAACTAAAAAGTGATTTGTTGCCAATCGGCAAACATGAGGCATCAATATTATTCTAATAATACTTTAGCAGACAGAATTGGGTATGTTGCCGAATATCTAGGGACATCGCTATCACCCTCTTGGGGAAAAGTACCGTCTGGGGGAAGAAAATTTAAATTATTGTTGCCTTTCAAAAGAATTCATCAATACCTTTAAAACGAATTGTTGATCTATAGATAAGTAATAACTTGAGAAAAAAAATTTCGACTTTTTTTTTCATAAAAAAATAAATAATACTCTTTAAAAGGAGAAGCATTTCCCAAGACATCTTCTGTGTATAGTATACAACATATTTTATTCGGACATTTAGTACTATACTTCCTTATAGTAAACATCGTCTGCATTTATGATGGAAAATGAGTTTGATTGATTATAATTTTATTAAATAATTTGTTATGCACGAATTTGTATAGGAATATGTAAAATAAAAGTCTTGTGATGCCACTACATACAAATTTATAAAGTAGTAATCAAAAATAATCTCAGAAAAATGTGCTTCATTTTCGTCCAAACAAATTAATTCTTAAAGAAGTTTAAAAATTTATATATGTTAAAATAAGTACTTCACACACAAATAAATAAATTCACACATAAATAAATAAATAAATAAATAAATAAAAAGGCAAATAAATAATTTTATGAAAATATCAATAAATTAAAATATTCACTTAAATAAACATTTTAAACAAAATTTTTACTAAAACGATGCAATCGATTTGCTGTTTGAATCTATTTAATTTCATTCATCTTCATAAGGAGGAATAATAAAACATGCATCAGATTTTCCAACTTCAATTCAGCTTAATGTAGCATTCATTAAATGAATAAACACGCATTCACTAATTAAAAGTGTCTAGTTAAAACTGAATGAAACAGCGCATCGAGGAAAAACGCTCTTTAAGATTCACAGTATTTTAATATCCCTAATCTCGTTAGTGCAATTTAACTAAGCAAACTTTTCCTTATCAGCTAAGGAAATACAACATAAGGACTTCCCAAATTATAAAGTTTGAGCAGACTCCTTCTTTGTCGCGATGTCCTAAACGGTGTCTCCCTTGACTAAGCCTCGATTTTAAATTATTAAACGCCCCTAATGCATCGACTTCCTTACCTTCAAGAATTTCTAAATCAACTTCCTAAGATGCGTTTTCAAAATTTCGCTAATTATTGTCCACACATGTGTACCTATATCTTTCCGCTTCCGTCTGCATGAGATGATTTCTCTGGCTGACTGATTCGATTACGATTGCATTATCATTAGCAATCGTCATCGTTTCTCTCCCTGCACGTCATTTAGGAAGAAAAGATTTTGAGAATCGTATGAGAAAAGCAGAACTTTTACGAAGAGATGGCAGACATTTTTGATCACTTCTGTATTGTCTGTACGTCACATAATTTATTTATAGAGTAAACTCTCGATTATCCTTGGGTGGTTCATTTTTAACTTTTTTTACGACGGCAAATTACGATGTATATTTAAAAAAAAAAAAAAAAAAGAGTTTAGAATCAAAAGTAACGAAAAAAAAAAAAAGAAGAGAAGAAGAAAAAGAAAGACGAAAAAAAAAAAAATAAATAAATAAATAAACTAGAAAAATAAATAGTATTTCTATATGCTGAGTCCTCTACATAACTAATCTATAGTTAAGTATGTTTGATTCCTCTTTCAGCTACATTGAGAAAAAAATATACCGCCTTCATCTAGAATGAATAAATGGTCATTTTCTAAATTCTTAAACTAGAAATATAGATTTCCGAGCTATGAGCATAAGGCACTCCAATAAACTGAATAGATGAAATGGTCGAGAATTTCTGATCTACTCATTTCTAGATGGTGAAGCAATATTCTGAATATTCTGAATCTTTTGTATTAAGTGAAATTCTTGCTTAATTTTCTAGAATTGGGTCTTAAACCAAGATTATAGCTGCTGAAACCCGCCTTTTGTATTCGCATTTATTTGGAGATATTTTCAAATAGGTTTGTCCTCGATACTATAGGCAAACGCTCAAGAATTCTAATAGAGGTCTCTAGAAATCGCTTTAGAAGGGGACTAGAAATGTTTTTATAAGACATTTATAAGGATGACATGGAACTATTTTTTCTAGAGCCACAATTTAGATTCTAGATGGTTGTTATAGAATTTTTTCTCAGTGTATTGACGTGCCTTATACTCATAGCTCGGAAATCTATATTTCTAGTTTAGGGATTTAGAAAAGGACCACCTATTCGTTCTAGATGAAAGTGGTATATATATATATTTTTTCTCAGAATTTTTTTTTTCACAGATTTTTTTTTCAGTCTATTTTTTTTTTCTCTCTACGAATTCATATTAAAATTCCATCCAATTAAATCTCTATCTTGGTAAAAATTTAAGATTTATTTAGAACATCATTTTTTACGTTAGAACTATGTTAAAAAAAATAATTAAGGTAAAAACACCAGTGTTACTACCCTCACAAAAGACATGCTAAAATAAGCATTTAATAACTGAATTGAAGCCGCCCGCGCTTGATTCCGTAGAACCGGAGAATCTAGCTCGAGTGGATTCAAATTCAGGAGATGTTAATTTACGTTATTTTAACAAATCTTTTTTTCGAACACTGGTGTTCGAAAAAAACTGGTGTTCGAACACTGGTGTTCTTTACCTTACTTAATTTAATATAGGAATTTTAAAATACAATTTCTTTACAAGCTGTGCAGTAAAACCTCAATCAAACATTTTTGAAATTTTCTTTTTTCTTTCTTTCCTTCTTTCTTTTCTTTTCTTTCTTTTTTCTTTTTTGTAAGTAATTTAAATTTTAAAATATATATTTTTTTTTTTAAGTAGTGCAATAATAATTACTAATCAAGCAAAAATATTTTAAAGAAGGATTTTTTTTTTTTTTTCTTTTCTGGCTAAGGATTCAGGATATTTTTTAATTATTTATTATTTCTTATTTTAATTGATGATAAACCCAAATAAACACGTAATTTCATTTTTAATATTAACTCAACACATTCGTTTTCCTAAAAATAATTGTCATACACTGTTAAAAATAAATAAATAAATAAATATAACATTTCGTTTCTATTTACTCATTAATATCTTATTAAATTATTATATATAATGCATATATAAATTAATAAACATGAAATATTTTTCAATATAACGTGGTTATTTGTTTGTATGCATTTTCTTATAAAGGCACAGACATATGCAAATAACATATTCAAATATTAATTTATATTTCTTATTGTTTTAAATGATCTGTATGTTTTTTAAACATTCGTTAAAAACATAAGTGTAATCACGATAAAAGTATTTAAACTTGTAATTGGATTAAAATAATTTCTACACGAATGAAATCTGGCATTTCATGGTTGAAAAATGACAAAATCTTATTTACAAAACTGTGCGCAACAATTACATAAAATTTTACAATTTCATTTAATTGGACCTTTTTTTTTTTTTTTCAGTCACTTTATTTATTTGTTTAATAATTTTTTCATTATATAATATTTCAATGAAAACAGAGATATACACTGTATAACAAAAAAAAAAAAAAAAAAAAAAAAAAAAAAAAAAACGACGCACCAGGATGAAGTGCGGACAAAAATTGGTAGATGTGATGTACATGTGGAGATTGTTATATAGTATACCAATTGATTACTGTTTCAGAAAATTTGAATGATTTAATCAAGATAAAGGGCCTCACAAAGTAAACAATTCAATAACGCGTTGGTCCACTTCTGGCCCTTATGTACGCAGTTATTCGGCTTGGTATTAATTGATAGAGTTGGCAGATGTGCTCCTGTGAAATATCGTGTCAAATTCTGTCCAATTGTTGCGTTAGATTGGTAAAATCCTAAGCTGTTGGTAGGACCCTTTTTATGATGCTCCAAACGTCCTCAGTGGAAGGGAGATCCGGGGACTGAGCTCAACCCCGTTTCACTAAGCCGCCTATTAAGGGTCTTTGAAGTCACTGAAGTACCAGTTGCACGTAGGATCGACGATAATGATGAATTGGAGCTTGGTTCCATCAAAACCTGTATGTATGTCAATTTGTGTCCAGTTTGCATTACTCCCTCTTGGTGCGTCACTTTTTTTGTTATAGAATATGCATTTGCACTGACACATTCTTATTACAGAATTTATATTCAAATAAGGAAAATAAAAGACGCATCAAGAAGGAGTTATTCGAATAGGACGAAAATTGGTAGATGTGATGTACGTGAGGAGAAATACAAATGATTATAGTTTCACAAATTTAGGAGAATTTAATCAAGAGAAAGAGCCTCACAAAGTGAACGTCAATAACGCGTTGGCCATCTTCTGACCCTTATATAAGCAGTTATACCGCTTGGCCTTAATTGATAGAGTTGGCAGATGTCCTCCTGCGAGGTATCGTGCGAAATTCTGTCCAATTGGTATGTTAGATTGGCAAAATCCCGAGCTGGTTGTAAGGCCCTTTTCATGATGCTCCAAACGTTCTCAGTGGTAGAGAGACCCGGCGACTTTGCAGGCCAAAATAATGTTGGGCAAGGAAGAAAACAAGCAGTAGAAACTATCTTCGTACGTGAGCGGACATTATTATGTGCCCGTCACTGAAGTACCAGTTGCACGTAGGATCGATAATAACGACGAATTTGCGGCTCTGAATACCGCTCTGACGATTGATCAGTTCTTACATTCTGTCCCATCTCTAGACCGACCGCTTCCTTCTTAACACTATGCATGGCCATGGTTCACCCATTCCTGCCGACATCATCTACTAGTGGTCTCGCTCCTATCCAAATGTGAAAGAATTCGCAGATTAGACGAACCGGCTTCTTTGACCCCAACTACACTCCCGTCTAAAATGCTGACATCTGCGCATATTGTTTGCTCATCTGTATGCCAGGCATATTCACTGTCTATAAGGCGGAAGAAAATTCTCAAAGAATTTATGACCTGGAATCAAAATTTCTCCTCTTTAATATCCTGCTAGTTGCGCAGTTAAAATGCGCTGTAGCGTCACATGTTCATTCATTGGCCGCCAATTTGCATTACTCCTTCTTGGTGCGTCGTTTTTTTTTTTTTTTTTTTTTTTTTTTTTTTTTGTCTTAGAGTGTATTTTCTATTTGTAGGTATAATTAGAATAATAAATACATCGAAAGAAAAAGTTGATTTCTTAAAAAAAAAAAAAAAAAAAAAAAAATGTTGGAATAGGTGAATTCTACTTAGTTCCCCATCAAATACATGTCCTCATAAGTGTCTGCTTTTGAAAATACTGCATCCGTTTTAAGAGAAATAAAATTCACCAAACATTAGGTATGTTTACAGAATGATATGCCACACCCATTAGACTACCCTTACTCCGATGCATTTACCTTATCCTAATTTGTTTTTCAATTTTATTAGGATCACTTTCTTATTTCAGTTTTCATGCAATTCCATAGCATTTCCAGTCCAAAAATTCCCATAATCCCCATAATTCAAGTTTTTGTGAAAGATTTTTTTTTTCTGTTATGTAAAAAAAAATCGCAAATTTTGAGTAACGTACGAAGTTTCACAAATAGAAGACCCACAGTTAATGATGTTTTTGCTAGTTTCATAAACCATATTTTGAAACCTGTCTAATATATTTACGATGAAAATAATCCTCATCATACCTGTTTATACAAAATTTTGCCCTATTCTCTCACATTAAGAAAAAAGTAAATTCTGAATTACAAAGTTTTCAAAGTAGAATAATCATAGTCAAATATATTTTATTCGGCATCATAAATGATATTTTAAAATTGGCCCAGTATCTTTACGATGAAAATATGTCTCATGATACACGTTTTTGAAAAATTTTCTCCTATTCTTCAATATTAATAAAAAATCATAAATTTCCAATCACTTACGAAGTTTACAAATTAGAATGTTGAAAACAAGTAGGGTCCTTGTCAATTTCATATGTGATATTTTAAAGCTGGTCCGACCTCTTATTTTTTCTTGAGATATCACAGACTAATAAATTAACCCGAAAACACACTAAAACACTAACGTACTAATACTCTACCGACGGACATCTCATCGATTTCGGGATTTTTTCATTCTCAAACCTCCAAACTTGTAAAAACATCAAACAACCGAAGTTGAAAATTTTGACAATTACTTGAGTTCCCCATACCTAAAGTATCATGATGAACTAAAAAAATACGAAGCTGCTCTTTTGCATATTGATTCTTATGAGATATTGCTTAGCTAAGCTCTAATATGCAGCTTAAATATACCTAAAGATTATACATAGGATGATTTCACTGATTTAGAATAATAATTTTATTTTAAAAATAGCTTAAAAAAAAATATTGTTTCAAATGTGAAGTGCTTATGCAACAACTGCGTGTAAGCAAAAGTTTTATAATCAAAGACATGATAAAGTAAAATAATAATAATAATAATGAATGTAGCTACTTCGAATAAGGCTTTCTACAAGGTACGTTTTATATTTTAATTAAGCATGCACTTAACCAACCGTATAAAATTAAACTTCAACTTAATTCGAAAGTAATTTTGCTTTCAACTCTACAGTTTTACAAATTGCATTTTGAATGTGCTTAGCTATCACACTGGGTTAAACTAAATAATAAGAATAATAATAATAATAAACTACACCATAAATTAAAAATATATATATATTTCGGGTCATAATAATAATATCATCTTTTAACAGGAGAAAAAATGTCAAATTAATGCTGCAACTGTACCTAATTTTTTCGCCTGATGGAAGGTTATGATATTTTTCAGACCAAAACAACTGTGAAGAATTTTTATTTTTATATTTATTTATTTAATTTAATTTTATATTATCTATAATGTATTGTATTAGCTTAAAATGTATTTTAACTATAGTATAATTAAACTTTTAAAAAAAAATTTAGTAGCAAATCTTCACCCAATCTGTCTATTGTCCCGCCGCATTTTTCCTCTTTTTCACATCATCAATTAAATTACACCCACATCTTCTTCAGCACTTGGAACATATGGGCAAACATGTCTTCCGTCTCTCTCAGCATTTCATCCTTTCTACCTCGTGGTAGGAAATTTCTCTCTTTTCCTTTCTCATCTCGATCTTCCAAATGGATATTAATGGAGTTTTGGGCGGTCATCCAACCGTGTATGCATCCGCAAGCGGGGGAAGTTAAAATTTTATTCTTAATGACGCTGTCTTTGTGCATTTGGCCGCAAAGCGTCTTCAGAGTTTTACAAATTTTCAAGTCCGCAGCCAGACTTATTTTATTCCATTTGCCAGTGAGTCTGCTCGCATCGTATTAATCTTAATTTTAAATCCAAGTTGAAAAGAAATAAAAGATAAAGTTCTCTCTATTAAATTTACCGAACCTAAAAACTGAGGTATACAAAAGTGAGAGTAAAATGAAATAATATTATTTTCATTTCTTATCAATTGATGTAAGCATTATCGTTTATCAGCACAAAAGCGAAAGCTATATTTCGATAATTATATTTTGAGGCCATGTTCATAATTTTCTTTTTTCTTTTTTCTTTTTTTTTTTCATTTCTTCCAAGATATTTACTATAAGGAACATTTCCCTCGTAATCTCCTTATTTTAAATGAAAATTGCAATGGCTAACACAGTTATTTTACAAAAGGTTTGATTCCGAGAGGGAATGATAAATAATTTTCTATGAAAAAATATTACAAGGAAAATCAAAAGATTACTTTTTAATATTTTTAATAAAAACTTCCAGAATTCCGTTTAATTTTGATTAAAAAACGTTTCGTTAGTTCAGGTATTATTTTAATATTTAATTAATGCTCGGAAGATATTTTAAGTTTATTTATACATAGAATTATTTAAATGTAGACATCTGTTTATACCATATAACTGATATCAGGAAATATCTGTTTAAATTCCCGCCTTAAAATATGTTTAGGTCTACTTTTGTAATTACTAACGTTACATTTAACAAATTTATGATTTTTATGTTATTATAATTGCTACATGTATATAATTATTACACTGTAATAATTTATGTCAATAATTAGTTCATAGCACATATTCCAATATTTAATTAACTAAATATTTGATAAATTAGATCTTATACATTCTGGAATGTGGTTTTTGTTTTAACTTTGAGTTATGTATAGATTCAATTATAGATGATGATTAAATGGAAAAAAATTTAAATTGTGGAAAACTTACTATCTTACTTTTTTCTTTTTCTCAAGTCATATTATGTGATTAAATATTAAGGTGATCAGATTAGGTTACCTTTAAGATAAAAAGGCATCTAAAGTTATTCATGTTTAGAAATGTACTAAACCAATAGTTAGGATGTACAATATACCTATCTCAGTTTCCCAAAACTGAAAAAAAAAATTCTGTAAAGTTTGTCTTTAAAAAATCAAAACATCTAATAACTTTAAAATCTAATTTAAAAGACAACAAGAACAAGTTTTGGTAAAAGTGAATAGTTATAAATGACAATATTTTGCATATATTTCCAGTACGTTGGTCTGTTTAAACCTGTCTAATAATAATGTTTTGAAATTTAATGCATATTTTCTCACAAAAAATGTACTATATTTTGACCTTCACAAAACTTTCTTCTATATTATTTTTTATAAAAACACCAACCTGCTAGATAACATGCACTAAATTTCACCATAACTTCTCATAATTAAGATTTCACATATACAATGTGATGGAATTTCAACTAATAGATGCTGAATGTAGGAAACTCACAAAAACTGCGTAATAGCATCGCAACCTGTCGACCAATAAATACTCGAATTAAACTATAATTATTTTTTCTAATAGCCATCTCACTTGTCAAGTTCGGTGAATTTATACGGGATAGAAGCAGAGATATAGCATATTCGTGCATGGGGAAAACTACAGAATAACAGCGCACCTTTCAGCCAATATATACTCAAACTGAATCAGCATAGTTGTGAGTTCGAGACTATAGACCATCACCAAAGTTGGGACGGAAATCACTTCGTCGCCAGTGACTCGGCGAAAGTCTTGGTCGAGTTAGTTTTATGTCGGCATGGTGCTGCAGTGAAATAATTAGGTTCTGAGTGTTAGATGAATTAGAAATGATTTTCAAAGTATTGATTGAAATGAAGAGAAAGGAAATTGTTGAATGTAGTATAAGATGGAGATTGTTTTGGTAGTGGGGAAGAGTGAATTGCTAGCGGTAATGAATTGGTAGCTGCTTAGTGTGTGAGGAGGGGAAGTTAAGTGACGGTAGAGAGGTGTAGCGTAAAGTAAGAGAAGAATCTATCGCGCTTCGGGAATCCGGCCGATAGTGCTAGTGTGAGATTAGCTAGTGATAACAGAGAGCCGTCATCGACAAGATCAGTATTGGTGAGATAAACTACCTTTTATGTTATGCTTTGTTAAAGTTATTATCTGAGGTCATTTAAGTTATAACGGAGTTAGCCCAACACCCTCCTTGATATTGAATGCTAAATAAACTTTGTTATTTATTTGTTAACTTTGTCTCGAGCTCTCCTTAGTAAGTAATTAAGTAATTAAGTTAATCTTGAAGATCTAAGATCTACAATTGAGAATATGGAGACCATGAATTCCTCACATAGTGTTTCATAAAATCCTTCTCAAACAATAAGTTTTTTTTTTTTTTGCAATTATATGCCATAAAAACTGAAAAACATCATAGCACCACTACCTGTTGGGCAATATGCACTAAAATTGGTAGGCACCAATTTATGTCAAAGTTCAGCTAAATATAAAGTTTTATGCAAATCTGTGCATTAGTTCTTGAGTTAGATTAGCCACAAATTTTGTTACCGATACACGAAAATTTTCTAAAGAGGCTCGAATCATGTTCCTAATCTCACAAAATGTGTAGGTTAAAAACCAGAAGAAGAAATTTTTTTACGGATGTATTACTATCTTCCATCGAATATAGAAGAAAGAAAAATAAGCATATACATACATAAAATGATTTTTGCAGGCGTTCTACCGAGATATGATTTATATTCTAATAAGGAATGGTAAGCATTCTCATTTAAAAGTTGTATTAAATATTCGAAAAACTAGTGTGCTTTAGTAACCTTGTTTAACAAAAAAATTCTGTACGGATATTGCTCTGGGAACATGAATATCTAGCTTAGAAAATTGTTCTAGATATTATGAGATACAAGGTACAAATTTCAGGTTTTTGTCGTATTAAAATAAATCAGACAAATTCGTGGCAATGATTCTAAATTTTCATCAGCATTCCATAAAAGTGTCTTATGTGAGGGAAAATTTTCTAATTTCTAAAGTTGTAACTTTACATAAAAACCACTATTTCAAATAAAAATAATCGTCGGATTACTATAAATAGCTTCTAAACAAGATTCGTCACATAGGAGCTACCATATAAATAACGACTTTTAATGAAATCATCTAAATAAAATTTATGCACAATCTACTATGTCCAGTCTCGTTTCATCTTTTTTTTTTTTTTTTTTTTTTGAAACAAACAACTTCGATAATTAAAATCTTACGGCATTTTGTAGCAAAATTATGAAGGGCTCTAAAGTAGTACAAAAATGTTTTTAATTTTTAATTGAAATTCAACCGTGAACCTTTAAGCTGGATTTACCTCTAAAATTGCCAAGCAAGTTATCATTATATTATTTTCATTGACGTATGTATTTTTCTTAATTCTATTTTAAGACTAGAAACTTTCTTTAAATGGAAATTGAAATCTGAATACGTAAAAATGGTAACTCAAAAGATGCACATTTTTAAAATTAAATTTTTTTTAGTTATATTTCATAGAAATTTTATACCAGAAAAAAAAAAAAAAAAAAAAAAAAAAAAGAAAGAAAGAAAGAAAAGAAAATGGTTATATTTTAGCAGTGTTTGAATTTTATTTTGGATGAAGAAAGTGTAAATGTTGACAAAATTCAATATTTTTGTATTTAAAAAAAATTGAATACTCTTTATTTCTGTACCAAGGAGGTAAAGGACACCATGCCCATCTTTTGAAAAGAGTCCTTTACGTGCACCTTGTCCTTTATGTGCATTTTTGATTTATATAGGAGGCATTAAGATTTCCAGTTACTATAAAGAAGATGAGAGAGTAAAAAATAAAATCATGTCCATTTTCTTTATTCATGACAAATGTGTTTCATATAGCACATCAAAGATATGGTGGTAATTCTTTTCACAAAATGGACATGATGTCCTTTACCTCCGGGGTACAGATTTATGATTTAAATAACTGGATATCTAAATAACTTAATCATAATGAATAAATGTCACACCAATATATATATATATATATATATATATAGTAGAATCTCGATCCATCGTTTTTCCTGGGGTGCGTGAACAAAAAACGATGAAAGCGGGAAGACGATGAATGCGGGTTAAAGTCAAAACGCAAATAATACAATGTTTATGAAGTAATACACGTAATATGTATGGTAGTATGTAGTATATATGTAGTATATAATATGTAATATGTATATAGTATACTACTAACAAAAACTCATTTGTACTAATTTGTTACTCTCCAAGCTGTCAAAGAAATAAATCAAAGTTGTAGAGCATTAAGTGATATTTATTTTTAAAAATCAGTAATTTTACGTTGGATTTTTTATTCATTTTATAAATTAAGTTGGGATTTTTCCGATTTACAACATTTTCTGGTCCTTTTCTGTGATTTCTTGTGCTTTCCTATGCATACAAAAAAAAAAAAAAAAAATCGTGCATTTTCAAATGCCGTAATTACTTCAGACACACTTGGAACTGGCGGAAGCTAAGCCTCAAAAATGTGAAAAAATGTAGTAGCTGGCCATACTGTATGCATTCATTCTCCTCTTTACACAAGGTATAATAACTTATTCTCCAAGCAACAACACACTATCAGTATTAAGTAATTTATAGACACATGTTACAATATCTGTACAATTCCTGTTCTTCGCCTAAAACAGCATAAAGTTCAGTAGTTGAGGTTGGTTGGGTTTTGCATCGCACTAGTGGTACAATGTGGGCAAATGACGGCTGTCTGGAACTCACCTTTGAGAATGGTCCGGAGACATGCCATCACAATTTTGATCCTCCGTGGAGGAGGAAAAGAGTTATTTTAGAATAAAAGAAGTAATTCCAGATGCTAATTCCATACGAAATCGCTTGATTTTCAATTTCATTTTAGTGAGAAGAAAATTTTACAACGATGAATGCGGGAAAATGGCTTTTTAAAGAACGATATATGCGTTTTTTCCGTTAACATTATTTAAATACAGTTTGTACAGGGACCATAGACATAAAACGCTGAATGCGGGAAAACGATGGATGCTGGAACGATAGATCGGGGTTTCACTGTATACAATACATTGTAATTATTTTTCCACTGTTCACTTTGTGATATGCTTCTTCTTCTTCTCCTTTTTTTAATTTAAATTTTCTTTTTATATGTTTAAACTGTTAAAAATGGTTTCTTAAAAATGAGCTAAACTGTCTCAAAATAGCTCCGAAACAATATATGCTTAAATTGGAAAACCCGTGTACTCAATTTTGCGTATATTGATATGGTAAACATGGGAATATTGGGATTCTTGTTGGTCAACCCCATTTTTGAGCATGTCATTATACTCAAAGATGAGTACATGGGTTTTCAAATTAAAGAATATATTGTTTCGGAGCTATTATGAGACAATTTACCTCATTTTTAAGAAACCATTTTTAACAGTGTAAACGTATAAAAAGAAAATTTCAATAGAAAAAAAAAAGGAGAAGAAGAAGAAACATATCACAAAATGAACAAGAAAGAAAAATCATGCAATACGCATTGATTAGTAACACTTTCCAACTGTACGTAATTGTTGTATCGAATAACTTTTAATATTCTTTCCCTACGTTATCACACAACAGACAGAAGGACTGAAAAATATACAGATAGACTAATTGATTTTAAAATTACTCTTAATCATTTTGAAAAGTGTTTAAAAGGCTTAACGCAAAAGAAAATGTAGCCATTAGATTAAAATAACAGCTTTAGATCTCTTTGAATATTTTAGTGTAGCCCTGTAAATCAGAAAGTTAATCATATCATATTCTATACACAACATTATTTTAGAATATAAATAATACATTTCAATATTTTTATGATTTTTTCAGTAGAAATACTTTTAAATATAACTTTCAAAAAACTCTGTCCCTGTAAACAAACTAGTTGTACAGGACCTATTAATGTCATTTTAAATGAGGAACATTTTATACGGAAAAAATATATAAAAATAACACTCATAGAACACAATGCTTTCGTATGTTTTTGGGTGTCCCTGTACACAAACCAGAAGAGATATTCACTCCATTTTCAATAAGGAATATCCGATAGTGAGCTTCAATAAAATATATCAGTTTCGAGAAATTCCATAAGTATTTACAGGAGTTAGAGCGCGGGCAGACAGATAGACAGACAGATGGATAGATACACAAACTGAAATCATATTCACACTTAAAAATGTTAGAAAGTGTTAAAAACGCTTAATGTAAACGAAAGTACAATTCTAGTAATTTTTTATTAATAACGCTTAATATAAATGGATATTTCTGTGTCAACCAGTAAATCTAATGCTACGTTCTATGCAAAGAATTTTTTTGTGCATTTAAATAACATATTTCAATTTCCTAAAACTTCGTGGAAAGTAAAGTTATTAAAATCTGATTTACATAAATATCTCTCATAGAACGCAATGCTTTGGAACACATTTGAGTGTCCTTGTATATAAATAAGTGGTGGTATTTCCTCCATTTTATGCAGGACACATCCAATAGGGAATTTGAATAACACATTTCAATTTCATTAAGATATGTCTACAGTAAATGTACGAAAATATGGTTTTTAGAAATAAATCTCATAGAACACAATGCTTTTAAATACTTTCGGGTGTCCCTGTACACAAACCAGTAGTGATATAAACTCCATTTTCAATAGGTGACATTCGATAGTGAATTTGAATAACATATATCAGTTTCAGGAAATTCCATAAATATTTACGGGAGTTAGAGCTCGGACAGACAGACAGGCAGACAGACGGACATGCAGATACACAAAACTGAAATCATATTCACACTTAAAAAATACTAGAAAGTGTTAAAAACGCTTAAAGTAAACTAAAGTACAATTCTAGCATTTTTTTAATAATACCTCTTAATATAACTGGATATTTTTGTGCCACCCTGCTAATCCTGCTATATTCTATGCAAAGCATTCTTTTGTGCATATAGATAACATATTTTAATTTCCTAAAACTTCGTGGAAAGTAAAGTTATTAAAATTTGATTTATAGAAATATCTCTCATAGAACGCAATGCTTTGAAATATTTTTGAGTGTTCCTGAGTGTACATACTTTTGAGTGTACATAAACCGATGGTGATATTCTCCTCCATTTTATACAGCAAACATCCAATAGTGAACTTGAATAACATATTTCAATTTCATTAAGATATGTCTACAGTAAAGGTGTGAAAATATGGTTTATAGAAATACCTCTCATAGAACACAATGCATTGAAATACTTTCGGGTGTCTCTGCACACAAACCAGCAGAGGTATAAACACCATTTTCAATAGGGAACGTCCGATAGTGAACTTGAATAACATATATCAGTTTCAAGAAATTCCATAAATATTTACGGGAGTTAGAGTACGGACAGACAGACAGGCAGATACACAAAACTGAAATCATATTCACATTTAAAAAATGTTAGAAAGTGTTAAAAATGCTTAACGTAAGCGGAAGTACAATTCTAGCAATTTTTTATTAATAGCTCTTAATATAACTGGATATTTTTGTGCCACCTTGCAAATATAATGCTAATCATGCTATATTCTATGCAAAGCATTCTTTTGTGCATATAAATAACATATTTCAATTTCCTAAAACTTTGTGGAAAGTAAAGTTATTAAAATTTGATTTATATAAATATCTCTCATAGAACGCAATGCTTTGAAATACTTTTGAGTGTCCCTGTGTATAACCAGGTGGTGGTATTTCCTCCATTTTATACAGGAAACATCCAATAGTGAACATGAACAACATATTTCAATTTCATTTAGATATGTCTACAGTATAGGTATGAAAATATGGTTTATAGAATAGAACACAATGCTCATAGAACACAATGCTTTGAAATAAATTCGGGTGTCCCTGTACACAAACCAGTAGAGGTATAAACTCCATTTTCAATAGGGAACGTCCGACAGTGAACTTGAATATCATATTTCAATTTTATTAAGATATGTCTAGAGTAAAGGTATGAAAATATGGTTTATAGAAATACCTCTCATAGAACACAATGCTTTGAAATACTTTCTGGTATCCCTGTACATAAACCAGTAAAAGTATAAACTCTATTTTCAATAGGGAACGTCCGATAGTGAACTTGAATAACATATTTCAATTTCATTAAGATATGTCTACAGTAAAGGTATGAAAATATGGTTTATAGAAATATCTCTCATAGAACACACAATGCTTTGATATACTTTCGGGTGTCCCTGTACACAAACCAGTGGAGGTATAAACTCCATTTTCTATAGGTGAAATCCGATAGTGAACTTGAAGAACATATTTCAATTTCATTAAGATATATCTACAGTAAAGGTATGAAAATATGGTTTGTAGAAATACCTCTCATAGAATGCAATGCTTTGAAATACTTTCCGGTGTCCCTGTACACAAACCAGTACAGGTATAAACTCCATTTTCAATATGTAACATCCGATAGTGAACTTGAATAACATATTTTAATTTCATTAAGATATGTCTACAGTAAAGGTATGAAAATATGGTTTATAAATATACCTCTCATAGAACACAATGCTTTGTAATACTTTCGGGTGTCCCTGTACACAAACCAGTAGAGGTATAAACTCCATTTTCAATAGGGACCGTCCCATAGTGAACTTCAATAACATATATCAGTTTCAAGAAATTCCATAAATATTTACGGGAGTTAGAGCGCGGAAAGACAGACAGACAGACAGACGGACAGACAGACGGACAGACAGACGGACAGACAGACAGAAAAACCGAAGTCATAAACACTTTTCAATCTTGTTGGAAAGTGTTAAAAATGGAAAGATAATTACAATGTATTGTATACAGGGAAATTTCTATAATTAAATGTAGGATTATATACATTTATGATAATTTTTAACATTTATTCGGACCGAAACTTAAATGTTTTATAGAAGTATATCTTAAAGGTTCTCTATTCTTATTTTCTATATATAACTTCTGTTCAAAATTTTTTTAAAAATAGATATTACTAACTAAGAGTGAAATACGTGTTTAGTCAAACACTTAACTCGTCAAATTATAAAGCAATATATATATATTTATACACTGGTGTGCAAAAATAAAGCAATAGTCTGTTTTCTCGTTTTCTTCTTTTGCATGCATTTTTTAAAACAATGAAAATAGAAACATGAAATTTGGATGAGACATTCGTAATCAAATCTTTAATCGAATTTTGTATATAACTTTAACAAAAAAAAAAAAAAAAAAAAAAAAACATTTTAAGCTGAAATAATAATTCAAATTTTTTGAAATTTAAGCTTTTGAAGAAATGATTTTTTTTTTTTTTTTCACAAAGGAAAACTAAATGAGAAATAGCGTTAAAGATGAAGAATAGGTAGGAGCAAATGTATTCATGAGTTATATTAAAACCAGATTTTTCTTCTTCATGTCGTATGTGAATGACTTTTTAAAAAATATACCTATAAATATGAAAATTTGATAGGATGTTCGTTAGAAAATTATTTATTGACACATACGACATGACACACATGAATTATATATTGACACATATTTTTACTTTCTTATATATTCAATAGAAGAATGTATTGGATTTGTAAAAATTTTCGAATTCCGGTATTCGTTAATTTTACAAACTTTGAGAAGTCCAGAAGACTGTTTGACGTTTTTTAGAATATATCTTTCTGTCTATGTGTCTGTGTGTGAGACAAAATTTTTTTTGTTCCAACTGTATTTCAGGAACTACTGCTCAGAATTACACGTATATTCAAATGTAGTTGCACCTTGACATACATTAGTGCTTCTCAACGTTTGGTACTAATTACGTAAAAGGTGGTGCTGATGTACAGCGATTTTCGCAATTTCAAGGATGACTATATCCCAGGAATTGCTACACAATATAAATTTATATGTAGTTGAAACTTGACATGAATTAGTGCCTATCAACATTTCTTGCCAATAGCTGAACAAGTGGCGCTGCTAAACAGTGATTTCGGGAATTTCAGAGAAAGCTATATATCAGGAGCTAATGAACAGAATTACATACAAATTTATATGTAGATTTTTCCTAACGTACATTAGTGCCAAACAAGTTTTGGTGTAAATCGCTGACTGGTATATAACGATTTCCGCAATTTAAGGGAAGGCTATATCTCAGGTTCTTTTACGTATAATCGAACAAAAGATATGTGAAAAGACCATTATGAGACAAAACGTTGATTCAGTTTGGGTGCATATCGGCCGATAGATGGCAATTATATACTGCAAGTTTCCCTAAAAATGGAAAGGATGTCATCTGCATGGTAAAAGTTTACTTTTATTGGACTTTTCGTATAATACCTCTCTCAGATGGAAAAGTCTGCATTCATAATGGAAAAATAATAGTAAAAAATTTGTGCTGCGTGAATTTGTATAGAGAAACACAGAAGAAAACTATGTGCTGACCACAACATACTAGTTTTTTCTAGTGACGCTCATAATTTTCAAAGTAATAATTATATATTTTTTTTTCAAAAACTCCGTTATGGTAAATGAAAATTTAATACTTGAACAAATATTCGGTTTTAAATTAACATTTGGAGAATATGCATCTTCATCTATGTGTAATGCATCTTTAACACCATTTCTCAATTAGTTTTCTTTTCTGAAACTATTAAAATTTTTAATTTCTTCAAAAACTTTCTTTAAAAAAAACTTGAATTAATAATTTAAATATTATCGCTTATATTCAAAATTTATAAAATTCGATTATCTATTTGATAATAAACATGTCAACCAAATTTTATGTTCACATATTTATTTTTTTTTTAAACGTTATGCGCAAAAGAATAAAACTAGAAAACAGGTTGTTGTTTTAATTTTAATTTTATTATGTAATTGCAAACCACAATCTAAAATAAAATATATACTTTTCCACTCTTTATTTATTAGCTCGTTGCACCATTGTTTCGTAATTAAACATTGTTTCGTAAATTAAAATACTTAAAAACAAACTGCGTTCGGGAATAAAATACGTAGTGTTTAGTTGGTCAGCTCTAAGAAACTTGCTCATTTATTATTTACTGGACCCTATTTCTTTTAAACTGGAAAAAGTCGTCGCTACAGACTACCCCGAATTTCTTATAATAAAAATAATGTCTTACTAAGATCTAAGAATGCACAAATACGTAAAAAGGAATTAAAAAAGGATACGATGTGTAGTTAAATTCTACTAAGAAAATAATTATTTTTAATTATCTTTCGTTTTAAAAAAAAATTGATGATTTATTTTTAATGTAAAATCTCTGAAAAGTGAATATCTATACTAAATAAAGTTGCAAAGCAGCGACTTTTTCGTTTTTTTTTCATTCATTTTTTTTAGTTTTAGACATATATATATATATATATATATATATATATATATATATATATATTTAATTTTTTAACTCATATGTGTCTTTTTTAGAACTACGGAATACTTATAGTGTAAAATATTAGAGACAAACTATCTGAAACAGAATGTCTTCATTTAGTTAATTGTTTATTATATTTTTTTTGGTTTAGGAAAAAAACAAATTAACTAGATGAAAAAAAAAGTGCTTTGCTACAAGCAAAACACAATCTCAAATGAAACATGTAGTTTTTCAAACACTCCCAAGAAGTACTTTAAAACCAGAATAACCAAACTCCCTACTGCACTTTACGCCACTAGTGATAAACCTGTAAGGCAAAAATCTCTTCGAAATTCATTCAACATTCGAAACACAGATTGTCAGAATAAAAAAACTGGCATCACTAAAAGCGAAATCTAAGATACCGCTGATGCAGCAAGTGCCTGTTGTCATAGAGACACGTGATTGGTTTACCCCCAAAATGTGCTGTGGTACCCCATAACACACAACATGGGAAATATGAAGGCATGAAATTTCATCCACACTTTCCGAACGAATTTTCATAACGATATCAAAATTTTGGTTTTTGCTGGAAACAGGGGGAAGCGATAAGGTCATAGAAGATGGAAAAGCATTTCTGAGTCCCTGTGGAGAAATATGTAGCAGAGATTTAGCTGCGAGGTTATTTATTAAACTGGTTTTCGATTTTGATAACAAATGTACGTAGAATTATTTTTTGTGCTGTCCGACAAACATTTATTTAGGTGAATACTCTGATCTAGTAATAACATTAGCTATGATCTAAATAGCCTGCAAATTGTAACTTACGAAACATATAAAATTGAAGAGAATTTAAAGATTTCTTTTTTTCGAATAAATAATACAGAATATGTTGTATATTTTATAAATACTAAAAAATATTAATATATGGGTATGACATAGCGAAAATGTTTAAATATCTGCGATGAAATATGTAACATTATTTTCAAAACGTATTATCATGTTTTTTTTTTTTTTTTTTTCTTTTATTTACTTGACATTCATTCCAATGCATTTTAAGGAGACCGATTTTCGTCCCAGCATTGCAATGCTATTTATTAAACATTTTTTTATTTTAATAACAAATGTCAACAGAATTAATTTTATGCTGCCATACAAATATTTAAGTATAATAATACTGTGGTCTAGTTATTAAAATGACTAAAGATTACAAACTAAGACAGAGAGATGATCAAACTAATCATGAGACCTTTAAAAATGAACAAAAAATTATCGATTTTATTATTAGTGATTTTTTAAAAATAAAAACTACAAAACACCCTATATATTTTATAACTATACAAAAATGTTAATATACGAACATGGCATAGAAAATATTTTCGTTTTCTGAAGAAATATATAGCAAAAATTAAAGTGCAAGGTTATTTATTGAACTGTTTTTCAATTTTTACAGTAAATGTACATAAAATTATGTTTTTTATTGTGTCAGACAGATATTTAGTGAGATCTATACATTAATCTAATTACTATATAAATTACAATCAGAATAATTTGCAAATTCGAGTTCATTAATATATTTAAAATTAAGACAATTAAGATAGATAGATATACATATTAAATAAATAATCCAGAATATGCTATATATTTTATAACTACTGAAAAGTTTTAATATATGAATATACCTTAGAGGAAAGTGTTTGGGTCTCTTTAAAGAAATATGTAGCAGATATGTACCCGATGTTTATTTATTTATTTATTTATTTATTTATTTATTTTTGGTAGCTTTAGAATATTTTAACAAAAGTTAGTTGATTTTTTTCTTTCTTTTTTTACGTTTTTTTTTTTTTTTTTAACATTCATAATTATTTAAAACAAAAATATTTTTCAACCTTTTTCAAAAAACTTTCCTTATTATTATTATTATTATTATTATTATTGAAAATTTTAAAGTTTTATAAAATAAGAATTGGAAATTTGTGGCTACGTTTTGTGCTAAGATATATAAATGCCATTAAATGACATTTCTCGAAGATTCTACAAAAAATGGGAAGCATTGAACATTTTAAATTTGACGCAAATACGTAAAAATTAGTTATGAAAAAATAAAGTTTATAGTTTTTATTTTACAACGCATTCAACATTTGTTTAGAAATATAATCTCTTTTAACTAAGCATAGAATGATAGGAACGGGGAAAAAAACTAAAAGCAGTCTTTGGAGACTGCCGATAGAAGTGAAAACTAAGTAACTTGTGAATTGTATCGTCGAGCTATTAGATTATTATTTTCAAATGCTTTTTGGTTTGTAAATAAGTGTTTATGATCTGCATTATATGATTCGGTACAATATTTGTAGCTACCAAATTAAATGAACTAAACCTTATATTAGGTAAAAATATTGTAATATGACTAAAACAATTTTTTTTTTTTTTTTTTTTAATTATTTATTTGAAAATTTATATTGAAAGCAAAAAGAAGAATATAACAGTCTGTATAAAAACACGTGCTTGTACTTTGTGAACTATGTATATACTGTGGAAAAAGTACATACGTACATTAGAGTATAGAACTAGAAAGAGACAGATGCCAGTAGCCAGTATACTACTCGTATTAGTATACATTATATATATATATATATGAGGCATGCCGCTCCGTGCCCTACATATATGGATATATATGTAGAGAGATATACTCTTTGTATATACATAATATATACTAATAACGCACGGAGGTATATCTATGTACATATATACACAGTATACATATAGCTCATGGAAAACGTTCGGTGACGATGACGCGAGTTCCATGATTTTTGTTCACCCAAAAAGTGCTCAACGCGCCTAAAGAAGTTTTCACTTCAATTTTTTTTTTCTTTTTGACACACCTTATTACTGTTATAAAGTTTAATATTTTAGCAAAAATGAAAGCCTAAATTTTTAGTCAAGTTTTAAAATAGCACTACTAAACTGGTTTTGCTTTAAATAACAAAAATACATAGAATTATTTTTTATGCTGTCAGATAGACATCGATACTTTGACATAGTTATAAAATAAGTCATAATATTGAGTGTTTGCAAACTGTAGCTCTCGAAAATAAAATAATTTAAAATTATAGATATTAATGATTTTTTTCGAATAACTATTACATGAAATCATTTATTTATCTACCTACTTAAAATAATAGAATATGAATATGAACGAAAAAATGTTTGAGAAGATGTAAAATTTAAAAAGTGACATGTTTGATGATAGAAATTTTAAGTATTTAACAAGATAGAGAACAGGACACTACAGAAATATTTTTATCAAATTATTAAATTTTAGTTAAACCAAAATTTACATTTATTCATACGTGAACGTTTACTGAAAATATGTATTTTTACATAAAAAAGAAAATTAGTGATATACATTACTTTCTAAGAAAAATTAATAAAGTCTTTCTTTTCTTTTTTTTTCTTTTAAGTATATTCAACCTCTTTAATGTTTTACTTGTTAAATCATCTGTAATGTTAAACACTATAAGGGCAAAAGTTTTATATATAATGCACTTGATTGCCGATTACTTTCTATTTATTTATTTTTATTATTATTATTATTATTATTATTATTGTCATTAAAATCTAATGGTACTGGTATTTTTATTTTTTTTATTTATTTTTTCTGTTAAATGTTACTAATGATTTTGTGTTATGTATCAGAACTTTTTATTTCACCAACTTTCTGTAACAGTCGTCAAAAAAGAAAATATGTTTATTATTTTTTCTTTAATAATTCAAGTATGTTTTATCGATATAATTTGAATAATTTCTCCTAAAATGAACACTGAGCAATTTATTTATATGTTTTTCATACTCGTTATAGTTAAAAAGTAATAAAAGTATTATTACTTTGCTTCGTCAACACAAGTAAACTCAAATGTATTTGTAAGTATAAATGTATGTTTGCTTGCAGACATTAGAGAAAGGTTAAAAAAATCTCTTTGATTCAAGTGTAAATAATTATACCTACCTAAATACATATGCGATAGAAGTAGTTTTGTACTTTCGTATAATAAGGAAAAATAAATGGCAACCGATTTATTTTATTTGTTTGTTTCTAAGTTAGAGAAAAAAAATACGCTTTAGAGTTTTTATGTGGGTCATTTACTTCACTGAGGGAAAAAAAATGTTAACCCCAGAATTTAACAGACTGAAAAAAAGATGATAATTTCGCTTCGAAGATATAAAGTTAGAGGGTTAGCCATCATAAGTTTTTTTTTTTTTTTTTTTTTTTTTTCAAAATCTCAGACGAAAGAGGGTGAGAGCAGACGATAATGAACCTCACTTTCACATAAAGTGGCAAAAATGAGAATTTGCGCATCTTAGATCTATTATGAAACTGATTCTTAGAAAGAAAAAGTAAAATTTTATAAAGAGATATGATCGATGACTAGTGAAAAAACTAAGGAATAGGACTGCATAAAGAAAGCAATTGAGCAGAAAAAAAAATAATAACCGAAAATAACTTATCCAAATTTTTTGCTCGGGTTGTTTATATAGTACTTCAATGTTTTTAACCGAATAATTATTAAATTAAAATTTTCGTATAATTATTAAATCAAAATTCGATTAATTTCAATGTAGATTGATAAACAAAATCTAATCAATATTTACCACTTTCTTTTGCACATCATGGAATAAACAAAAATGTTTTTCAAATACATTTTGTTAATTATATAGTATGAATTTTTAAAGGCATAAACAGCAAAAATTGAACGTATCACTTTATTATAAAACTAGAATAATATGTGAAATAAATATTTATTCTTTATCATCACATTTTAAGATCAATTTATCCTCTACAATTTATGATTGACTATTACAATAATATGTACATATATTAATTAAAAAGTAGGGAAGTTTATGAAAAGTGGAAGTTAGAAATAAAGACAGCACGCTATAAAATCCTTTCTTGAACAAACGAAGGTTCAAATAGCGTCTAATGCCATACAGTGTGATTAAAGTATGTACGTTCGATCCTTATAAGCACTTTTAACATTCTTTCACAAATCCAATTTTATATGATTTTTAATAAAAATGGAATTTAATGCACTGTCGACAGGTAAAATATTTCTTTCTTTTCTTTCTTTTTTTTTTTTTTTTTTTTTTTTTTTTTTTTAAATAGAAATTTCAATACATAATTTTATTATTTCATGATATAATAAGCCCTTTCGCGTAAAGTGCAATATAATTTTACCATACATTGCTATTGCATTAAAGAAAGTGTTATGATTGTTCTCTTATACAGTCGACTCGTGTTATAACGACCTTGTGTTATAACGACCCAACGCGATGAGAAGTCCCGATGAAAGTCCCCCTTTTGAAAAGTCCCGATTGACTTCTAATTAAGATAACGTTCTTTCATATTTGATATATCGAACAGGAAAGGACAACACTCTTTATATAACGACCCAGTAAACGACTGTACTTCCTTCAATTTATAGTTTAAGCTGTCATCTTTACTTAAATAATAAAAAAAATAATAATAATAAGACAGAGAGAGAGCGAGAGAAAGTACGACGAATTTTACTTCATCATGAAAATGAGATGCAGTTTGATGTTAGTCTTTTAATTACAATACGAACCACATAAGCTGTTTGGTAAGAAGATTCCAAAGAAACCATCAGAAATCACTTCAAACAAACATATTTTTCACAAATTCAGGGAATGGGAAGTAAATTCATCGAATTTTCCTCGTAAAGATTGCTGATAGTGGAAAGGCGAAAGGGATATTAATACGTTGAACGCCACGCGAATTGTTAAGGAAATCCCCGTCAGGCCACATGCGCTGCTTAGAAGCGCGTTATATATACCGTGTTTCAATAAAATCCATTAAAATCCCTTAATAATATAATCCTGTCATAAATAGAAACTAAGTAAATTTTAAATAATTTTTCAGTAATTACTTAAAGCAATGACATTTTTTTTAGTTTTATATCATATTTGACACTGTCAGCCACCGATGGTTGACGCGGCATAAACGGTAAGTTCAGTGTCAGCCACCGATGCTGACATGGCACTCAATGCGCTAAATGTAGAGAATAATGAAAACATTAATTATATTCAAAATATTAGTAATCCTACAAAGAATCTTAAAATCAAAATTAACCAGAATCTAACCAGAATCTATAACTTCTTAATGTATCTTTTGAATCCTACCAACTAACTCTTCAGGCTTCCAAAGCAGTCACCAGCTTTTCTCATCAAGGTGGTAAAGTAATATTTTCTTAATAAGCCTTTTCAAGTGAGGGAGCAAGGCTCTGGTCCTCTTCACTTTCATGTCTCACTTTGTCGCCCTCTGTCGCGCGAGAATTCTGCTTTGGCGACCTTTGTAATTTTTTGGGGGGGGGTTGTGCAATAACAACGGGAGAAACTTAACCTTTAGAAACGGGCTCTTTTAAATCTCCACAGCACCATCAGAGTTAACAGCACCATCTCCACAGCACCATCTAAAGGTTGGAATTGCTCAAAATCGCTCATAGTGATGAGCGGCCACCTTCCGTCTTAGAATCTTAGAATCAAAAATGAGCTGCGAAAACGCTGTATCAAACATTCGGATACTTTTGAAAATCAAAATTATGGAAATGAATAATTCGAAAACACCATTTGTTTTAAAAATGCTTCTTTCCAAGTTCAAAATTATACATCGAAACTCGATTATCGCTTTCTTCATAAAATATTAAACATGTAAGTAGTTATTCATATATAGATAGGAGAATTTGATTTTTGTACAGTATGTATACAATTCATATCCCTTCTTTTCTTTCTTATAATGTAAATTTTATCAAAATAAAATTATTCTTTCATTTAAAATTTTTATGTTACCATTTATATTTCATGGTACACATATACTGTATATACACATATACTGTCGTCTGGAATCATTATTTTCATTTTCGACAAATTTGAGAAAATTATAATGTTTCTCATTGGTTAAGATTTTTAACTGATTTTAATTTCAAAATTTTATTTATATTATAAATTCTTATACAATTCATATTGTACATGCAGTATGTCATTAACCATTTTTAAACCAAATTTAATGAAAAAGGCATCATTTGAAAAATTATTTTCGATTTATTTGATATACGACCCAAAGGGAACCGTCCCGATCGGGTCGTTGTAACGCCAGTCGACTGTATTTATTAAAATTCATGCTGGTTAATTTATCGTATATTTTTAAAAATTAATAACGGTTATTTTCTTATGGTTATTTAATAATTATTTTATAAATAACCTTTATTGTGGATTATGGGAACATTTTATCATCTGTTTTGTTTTTGCATTCTACGGTTTTGTTACTGTCTGTAGATATCACTGTTTTGTTACAGTGTGTACAGTATTTTTGTTATATATGCATATAAAAAATAATTCATGATTACTGTTATGAAACACCAGCAAGGTAGATGTGAATTATTGAAAATAGAGCCACATATGGAAATGTAGCCTTATACAATGCAAAAGGTTTTTAAGAGTTATTATGAATTGTTACAGACATATTTAAAAGGAGAGGGCTAATAAAAAAAAATACAGAGAAACTGAGTATCATAACATTATAATATAATAAAATATAACGGTAACAAAAATCAATTAATATAATTATATAATTAAATATATTAATATAGATATATAGATATATAGATATATATATGTGTGTGTGTGTGTGTGTATTTAAAAACAATATTTGCATATTGTGGTACATTTATCTCCTAAGCTATTTCATTTTAAATTATCATTAATTAATTGTTTTCCACGTTTAAAATTTATTAAAAAAAAAAAAAAAAAAAACTTACGATTATTTCTCTTTTGTCTAAATAAATTAATACAATATTTAGATCACGATTGTACACTGGCATACAAAATTAAAAGAGCAACCTGCTTTCCCATTTTCTTCTTTTGCGTGTAACATTTTAAAAAATAAACCTATGAATATAAAATTTGAATGGCATGTTCTTTATCATTAATAAAATTTTGCATAATTTTAGTATAAGTAATAATTTTTAAGCTAATAATTATTAAATTTTTCTAAAAAAAAAAAAAAAAAAAAAAGAAAGAAAGAAAGAAAGAAAGAAAAGAAAGAAAGAAAAATTTCAACAATTTTAGAGAAGAAAACTTAATGAAAAATGGTGTTAATGGTGCATTACAGATAGATGAAGTTGCACATGCCTTCAAATGCTAAATCCCATTTTTTCTTTCGGTATTCACTTTTTCTTTTATTTTCATAACAGACTTTTTGTAGAAATATAATTACTAATTTATAAATTATGAGCATCGCTAGAATAGAAATGAATGTCGATAAATAATTTTATAATTATCGCGTTATCCAATTTCCATGTTCGTATGGATATTTTTTTTTAAGTTATTTACGTGCGAAGAAAAGAAGAAAAGGAACAGAAAAGTGAAATTCATGTGAATCTTTACTTATCTGTAATGCATCCTTATGACGATTTTAGGTAGATTTCTTATAGGAGATCTACCTGTTGCAAGGATTCTCATGACACGACTTCTGGAAAATTTCTTCATATCTTCACCGATCATGACCCCTAGGACCCAAAACCACCCTCCGTTCAAAAGATTATATATGTATATATATATATATATATACATATACATCTTTAATTGCATATATATATATATATATATATGTATATGTATGTATGTATGTATGTATAACGCTTTTTCCCATGTTAAGTTGTGAACACGATAACTGGAGTAATTTTTATTTAAATTTAACCAGCTCGGGATATATTGTCAGGACAGTAAAAATCTCGGTCCGAGTTTTTAGATGGAGTATCCAGCTACAAGGGGGTGGAAATGGTGGGGGTGGAAATTTTCATTTGCCCTTAATTTCTTTAATAATGAAAGTAGGAAAATACTTCAAAAGAGGCGAATTACCGCCTTATCCTAATGAACAATTTTTGTATTTAAACTTTTTCGATAACTTCAATTGCTTAAAAGTTACGTTAAAAAGTGATTTTTCGTCAATTGTAATGAAGCTGACTTTTTCTTTAGCTTTAATTGCTTAAATTTGTAATCTGATGCTTACGTTACGTGCAAACAATAACAATAATAATAATAATAATAAAAAAGAGCTGAAAATATAAAAAACATGGTAACAGCTTTAATTAATTATTTAAAAATATAAAATTAAAATAATACGTTAGTCTTGGTAAAAATATCGTTTGTGGTGAATAGTTTAGAACACCGGTTTACGCAAGAATTTAAATTTAAAATTGAAATTGAGAGTAATACGTTACAGCTTCCTTTGACTTTTTATCTGATGGAAACAAGATATTGGTCTGTGAAGAGATATGAGGTTTTTGCGTGGGAAGAAAATATAATGACGCTATAGCTGCCATTTTTAATCGCCAAGCTCGCCAAATTTTGTCATCAAATAAATAATTCCGTCGTCATGTCAAAAATTTCGTCGTCAGCTATCAAATTTTGCTGCCAAATCACAAATCACAAATTCCATTGCTAAGTCGCAAATTTTATCACCAAGTTGTATATCTTTATGGCTTCTATTTGTTGAATGATTACGAGTTTGGATTTTAAAAAACTGAAACATTTACTGACCAATAAATCTAGCCTAAAATTTTAAGCAGAATGAATAGTAATAGTTGATAATTAAATTTCTTAAAAATAGTATGGCGACGTAAATAATGCAATGTGTCTCAACAAAGCCATTGACTAAGTATGTGTCAAATGCATATGTAATATTTCTTTACTTTTGTAACATTAATGTAAAGGAATCTAATAACGAACATACCATTTAAATTTTATTCATATGTTTATTTGTTTAAAAGTTATGCGCAAAATAAAAATATGGGAAAGCAAGTTGTTCCTTTTAAAATGTGCGTCAGTGTCATAGTAATCAGTCATTAAAAAAAAAAAAAAAAAAAAAAAACAGTTTTTTATATTATGTTTTATAATGTTTAGTTTGAACAGTCTTAAAAGATTCATGTAAGTACTTACGTGATTTTTAAATAAAAAGGCAAAAAAATTAATCACATACATAAAAAGTTTATTTGAGTGTTTAATTGTTCGTTAAAACTTATATCTTTGTTAAATGAACGTCAGAACACGAAAATGCTGCATTTCTTCAAGAAATTGACACTACAAAGGTTTGATAACTAGCCGAAGGTGTGTACCAAGTTTATAAGCACAAATAAATTTGGTACAATAAGTACAATAAATAAAAAGAAGTGTCTATTCGTCTCTGTGTGTGTATGTGTGTCTGTAATCTGAAACTCAAGATAATGATCATAAATCTATAAAATTTGACAAATGGGTAGCTCACAAGTGTGCACCGTACAAAAGTGCACCTCATTGAGATTTTTAATCTTTTCAAATTTAAATTTTGATTTTTTTTTTTTTTTTTTTTTTTTGGGGGGGGGGCAGTTTTTTTTCTCGTTTATTATTATTATTATTATTATTATTTTATAAAATTCCATGTTCTTTCATTCCTATGTTCTGTGTTAGAAACGGTTACTAAACTCTTTATTTTTATTCTTTCGTAATCAGTTACGTGACTGCATACAGTATATATGGAATCGTGATTTTAATGTGGGTGTACTGCTTCAGATTTTGGACACTAGTATGTTTCAATATAGGAAAAAAAAATGCTAGCTGTATCTTTCCTATACGAATCTGTTGTTTGTTTGTTTGTTTTTAAATTAAGTAAAACGTGATATTTCGTTTCAATCATTACCATTTCAAAACAACGTTTTATGTGGAAAGATAAAAAAAAAAAATGATTTTTTTTTTTAGTTTAATTTATTTCCTCTATCGGAAACAAATGTTAATATAGTTGAAATATTTAAACATATCAAAATTTAGATTTAATTCAGATTTAAAGCAAGCAAACGTGTTTATATTTTTATTATATAATTAATAATTACTACTAATTCATATATTTATTTATTTATAATTTTAATAGAACAAAACAAACCTAGAAAATCTATAATTCACTAATACATTCTGCCAAAACCAAAATGTTCAGTAAATTCTGAGATATAACAATTCATAAAATTGCAGCCCTTCACCAATAGCAGCGCAACATATTTTCCGATAAACATACAAATTTATGTAACTGAGTAAGGCGCTGCCGCAGGCATTGTATAATGACATCCGATATTGTGTAGATGGAGAAGATGCTGTTAAAGGCTTCGGGAACACGAATCGTGTTCCTAAGAGACTTCTTAAATCGTTTTAGTATAGCGGTTAGCAAAGAAAACAAAGCCTACGAGTAATATTATAAGACTATATTATTAGACATTCTAGAAAAAGAAATACTAAGTAAGTTTATTTTTCCTTCCTTTTAAGATTAGGAACAAGAAATCGTAAAATGTTTTTCATTTATTGTCTTTTTTTTTTTTTTTAATGTAGCAGTAATTAAATGCATTAAGAACACAATTTTTTTCAATCTCACTGTATAAAATAAAATTTAAAGTAAAATTTATTCAGTATACTTACCTTCTTTTCTTTCTTATAAAAAACAATTTTTCTGAAATCTATTTCAGAATGTTATCTACCCCGTATTTTTTTTTTTTTTTTTTTTTTTTTTTTTTTTAACCTTTAACGCAAAGTTACTTTTTTCCTCTTTTCAAGCATCTTTCATCGAATGAGTTTCATCTAAACTTTTTCCTAAAATAATAGACTCAATAGCCCAAAGAGATGGAATTGAGATTGGGAAGTTGACAGGAGACTGAAAGACATGACGTAACACTACAGATATGCCACATACAGAATTCTATTTCACATTTTTCTAAAATGTTCTGAAATTCGAAGAGGGCATGGAAATATCAACCCCTCTTTTTCAACCCCTCTTTTGAAGCCGGAAAGGGTTCTGACGGACAATATCCGACGCATATAGCCACGGGTGCTCCGAATCTCTACCATGACAACTAACATCTTTATATTAAAAAGAGAAAAAAAAAGTGTAGTGGAAATAATCTCCAATTCTTTTAATAAGTGTTTTAAAATTCATATTCGATTTTACTAAAAGTTTGATTACAGCTGATTTTTGTGCAACGAGCTTCAAAAAAAAGAAAAACTCTGAATAATCTTCCAAAAATATTATAATAAGAATACTATGTGATATATACAATGCTTCAAGAGTGTAAATTTTTAAAGCAACATAAATATAAAATTTGTTTAAGCAGTTATAGTAATTGATATATTTTATTTACCTTAGCTAACAATTTAAAATTGGCAATTTTATATGAAATTAATGACAAAATTATAGAAATGCATATCGCGCTCTCCTCATTTTACATTAAATATGATACTGTATTATCAAAGAATATGTTTATACAGAATGGACAATATTCCTGTGACGTCACAGTAGGTAAAATCGCCAAACACGTGGCCGATGTTTTGTAAACAAATTAGATTCAAGATGCCGTTTTATTGTTACAAATAACATTTTCCAGTCTAAATATTTCTCCAGTGAAACTTAATAATAAAATATCTGTTCAAACAAGAGCAAAAGAGAAATGTAAACAACTGAATCGAATGGTAAAGTTAAAACTATTTCATATCGTAAAATTGCAGAACATTTTATACACATATATGTATATATATATACATATATAATGAATAAACGATGATAAAAATTAAACGCGTCAAAAAATGCGTAAAAAGTAAATCAATCATCACTTATGAATCATGAAACTAATGTCAATGTTTAAAACGGAAATAGCGAAGCCTATTGCAAACAAAATTAAAGATTACAAACAAATCACATTACAAATTAATAAATAGAGAAAAGATGCCATTGATCACATTGGATATAGACATCAAAGCTTAAATAATTAGAATTTCAATCACTTTAATATAGGAATTTATTAAATGGAACATCCATTTAAATTTGTTAACATCGCCACAGTTCAGATGGCAACTTTTAATATTACATATGTTGATTAATATTAAAGTATATTACAAAAAACTAGATTAAAAACAAGACAAAGATATCACTATATCACTCTTACTTTAATTTCATGTAATCTGTAACTCTTATAAATAATATTACAAGATAAAAATTTGCAGGCTAGAATGCTTTGCTATGGTAGAGTTCAAGATTGTTTTCCGAAAACAGCTGAGTCACTATACTCTCGAAACCAAAGGAGGAATATTGTCCATTATATCGTTATATAACACAATACAGCTATAGAAGTATTATATTACATAAATGTTGTTTTTTGAATCATTTAACGTGTTATTGAAAACATTCCAACATTACATTGCACGATTACCATTTAATTGAACGATACAAATAATTAATTTCATTAGGATAATTATAATAAACCTTATAAAAAATCCTTTTATTCATAGTACAAGATAGATATTTATTTATTATTTAATTGTAAAAAAAAAAAAAAAAAAAAAAAAAGAAAAAGAAAAAAAAAGTAAACGTACAAATAAAAATAAAGCGAATAAAGCATACTGTATAAAATATACAAAAATAGCAACATATATAGATATATATACGCATAATCTACCAATAAATATTTGCACACTTTCGAATTTAGGCATCTTGTCAAATATCTAGATAAATTCTTGAGAAGTTATCTTGAAACTTTAGGAGTATAAAGAAGATGTTATGCCTCATATATTCTGCAAAAGTTTTGTCCTGAAAAAGAAAAGCGGACCAGTAAAAATAAATAAATAAATAAATAAATAAACAAAAATCAAACTGTTTTGGATCACCCTGTGAAAAGTAATGCTTGACATGTATTTTGGCTGTAGCAGTTGATTATGAGGAACCTTCTAATTATATATATATATATATATATATATATATATATATATATATATATATATATATATATATATATATATACATTAATTATTTTAAACAATGACAAATTAAATTTGCATAAAATAGGCTCATAAAGCAGCTCTGAATTTCTATAAAAAAGGATAAATATTTAATTTAAAAAATGTAAAAATAATGTAAAAATAAAAGTGGGCTGTATAAACAATAAAAACAATTAAAATTTTTTTTAACATTGTTAAAAAACAAAAAGACATGTTGATTTCGAAAGTATTGATACCAAAAATTCAATACTAGTTAAGTTATCTTCTTCAGCAGTTTGTATGGAATAGTCCAATATATACATAGATCCAATATATATATAAATAGGTTTTAATTGAAGGAAGTTTAATACTACGGACTACGTTTCCGATGTGTGTGAGTGAAGCAAAAAAAGATCCAAATTGTTTGAATTAGTAATTTTGGGCGTTAATATTTAGTTTCATTTTTAACCAAAAAAATTTTGCTTGCAAATTTAATTTAACACTAAGCACTGATCTGCTACAACCTTGTTCTAATATATTCAAGAACAATTATTGCTTAAAAAAAAAAAAAAAAAGTAGTTCAAATAAATATTTTATTCCAAGAAAATTTTTATTATAAGTTTTGAAAAGTAAAGTACTTTTTGGCAAGGCCTTACTTATGATATAAAATTAAAAATAGAAGGAATATTTTTCTAAGAATTTTTTCTATTAGTCTTTGGAAATTAAATTCTTATATAAACATATTCAAAAATACCCAAATAAATGATAATAAAATATTTTATACATACATATGTGTGTGTACACATTATACAGATAAGATAGCTGAATCACAAAATTACAAAAATTCAAACTCACACACACATATACCATTTACGTACACACATGTGTGTGTGTGTGTGTGTTTTATTGCTCTTCTTCTTCTTCTTCTTTTTTTAATACATTGTTTAAAAAATCTTACAAAATTATATTTTAGCCATAACTTATGTTTTGCTGCTGCTCAGAATAGAACTACACAATCCTAAGTTAATGAAATTTATTTATTAGTTTCAATCATATTTTAAGTGGATTTTTTTATTCAGTAATTATACATTAAAAAAAAAGGGATATAGTGGTTTTGTTCACCGAAAACAGATGATTCATTGGTGGGACGCCTAAAAGATTTTTTTTTTTTTTTTTTAAGAAATATTATAGTACAAAATTATCGGCATAACAAATACCTTGTACAAACAGTTATACGTATATATATATATATATATATATAATATGGCAAAGAATTAAATTACGGCAAATATATTTTTAGTTTCTGCGTTACAGTCCTCAATCTTATTTTTCCCTCCTTAATATATTTTTTCTTTCATATTTCATATATTACCTTTCTATTTCATCATATTTACTCATGCTTATATGTAACGAATGACAATAAAATTTTTATATATACTTAAAAAACAAACATTACACACATACAACCTCTTACAACACACAGACACATTTTTTACTGATACATAGTGCAAATACTTTACTTTTTTATATCTGAGAATTGAAACATTTATTTTAAATACTTTTTTTACATCTTTACAATTACATCGATATTAAGAGTTAGTATTTTAGATAGATTACTTTTTAATATTTAAAATTCTAAAGTAGATGCATTATAGAATATGCTACTAATACCTATAATAACAATTTTTCAACAAATGAAATGTTTTTGCGTGTTTAAGTAAACAAAAACTCACAATAAATATAACACACAATATGTGAACAATACCTACAACAATAATATTATCACAAATGAAACCTTTTTTGTAAATTTAATAAGCATATGTTTACAACAAATGTAACACACAATATGCTAATAATATATACAACAATATTTTATTGAATAAGCAAAATTCTACAATAAATATATAATATATATGTTAACAATAAGAACAATTTTTCAACAAACGAAAATTCTTTGTCTATATTTAGAAACTGACTATTATGTGCATCTATTTTTTACAAATTTTCGTTAATAAATCAAAATTTCTAGATTATAATCAAAAGAAATGCAGTATCAAAACTTCAAGTATGTTCTTTTGAAAAAAAAAAAAATGGTTCAACAGGAACTTCAATCCAAAGAAATCGAAGGCAACAAGTTCCAAATACGCAATTTTCACAAGCCGGCAGTAGAAAGCCCCAAAAAGAAAAAGAAAAACAGAAACCTGGCAAAGATCGAATCTGGTAGTAAATTTTCGTTTTCATACTTCCGTGATAAGTTTTGATTTTTTTCCCCCATTTTGTTTTGTCTGGACGCCTTCTTGAGGGCATTTTCGATTCCACAATATTTTACTCCTACTAAAATTTCTGAAGTATGAAACTATAGCTAGGAAAAATGAAAGAGTGAAAATTTGCTTGGGGTGAGAAAAAGAAGTTGACAGAGAATAATTGAAAATATTGTGATGTGCAACTGTGAAGGCAGGGGAGATGAACTTTTTATAGTATTTGTCTAGACATGTTCGATGAAGAAAAGACTTCTTGGAAATGACGTCAGTATTCCTTGTTCGCAACGTTTTCATTATGAAATGCAGTAGTCACAGAGAGCTTGTGTGAGAAAAAAAAAATTCCTTGCATTAGCATAGCATAAATCAGTGATTCAGTTAAGGGAAACGACAAGCTACGTTAAACAGCAGTTTTCTCCATACATACAATTAAATGTACGGATATACGTATATAATGTGCATAATATATATATATATATATATTCTTTTTCTTGTATTACTTTATACAGCATACGCAATAAAGAAAGTTATTCTTTAAAAATACAGCTTTATTTATTTATTTTTTTTTTTTTTTTTAAGGTAGGAAACACATTTAAAGTCATTATGACAACATTAAAATATTTCCATTTTTTCAATATTCACATATTTTCTTCTGATACTTAAAATAAGATTACTTAAGATTACAGAATTAAAATAAAGGCCTTTATTAAAATTATTTCATTAAATTGCTCAAAGGAAGTTAGTGAAAAATGACTTTTTTTACATTAATATATCTATATATATATATATATATTAGGTCGTTGCGAAAGTTCGTGCGGACGCGGATCATTTTATTGCCTCTAAAGACGAGAGCTTCTATCGACGTGGTATACATTTGTTACCCGAAAAATGGGCAAAGGTTGTAGAAAGTAATGGAGAGTGTTTTGATTAAAAATTGTCATTTGATTTGATGTATTTTTACGAAATGAATCAATAAAAAACCGCACGAATTTATGCAAAGACCTAATATATATATATTGAAAACATTTTCAAACATTGAATAGATGAAACCAAGAAACATTGAATAAGATGAAACAGAAAAAATACAAAAAAAGATTACGAATATCAAGCAAACTTTATATATATATAAATAAAAGTTATGTTATTTAATATTATTTATACAATATTTACTCCAATAAGATTATTTATGAAGTAAAAAATATATAAACAAATACAAACGTTTATATGATTTATAAATTTTCACCAAAAGCAAAAATTTTCAGATATTTCTTAATTTTACAAAAAAATTCCATTGGAAGAAGTTCTTCGCATAGAACTTACAGTATTTGATTTCTATGATAATTCAGAAATTAGTAGTTCCTGAATATCAGAAATATTTTAAAATTGTCTAACTGAAAAGATTTTTGTGTAAGAATAAGAGAGAATTAACTATTTGAAAAAACACATTCTTACAGAAAAATTATTATTATTATTATTATTATTTAATAAAAAAATCTGTAGCAATGAAAAATCAGTTTTCCGTTTCTTATCCGTAGTGTACAGCAAAGAATATCAATTTGTAACCAAAGGGGGATTTACACTCTCTCGGCGAGCATAAACTTACTATTTGTGTTTATAGAAGTATGAGTGAAAGAGATTTCCCAAATATATGAGTTTTCCCCGTCCAAATAAATAAATAAATATCTGTTTTATTTCATTTAATTATTTATTTATTTATTATCATTTTTCACCCTTTTTATCTTATAAAAATAGATCAAGAGGTTATTATAACACATTTTAAAGACTACTTATTCAGTATGCTTATTTCTGTATTAATACTAGCAGGCTCTGCCAGCTTTGTTGGTAACTATATTTACATAAATTCTCAACCTGCTATATAACTTTTGAATATAAGTATCTCAAAAGTTTGTTGAGTACACATAACTAACTCACACACCAAAATGTCCCCTTCCTGAGATAATTTGGAACAGAGTTACGCTTGGAAACATGTTTTTGACTCCCCCTTTTCAAAGGGGGTAGGAGAAAAAATTTAAAATAAAAGTCCTCATAGGGAGAGTTAGACACACTTAAACAATCCAAGTACCAAGATATCGCATTCGTAATATAATTTAAAACCGACTTATACTTGGAAAAGTGTTTTTTACCATCTGACTCTAAGGGAAGAAGGAGGGAAATTTTGCAAAATCCCTTTATAGCGCGTATTGAGTACACGTAGCCCGCGCACACTACAGCAAAAAGCATCTTCCTGAGATAATTTGGAAAATAGTTCCGCTTGGGTATATGTTTTTCGCCCGTTCCCCTTTCACCAAAAAGGGAAGAAAAAAAATTTACAAAATTCATTTATAGAGTATGTTATGAACACACAACCAACTTAAGCACTATAAATTCGCCTTTCTAAGATGATTTAGAAGACAGTTGCAAATGAAGACTGATTTGCCCTCCGAACCCCAAAATGGGGTAATGGGGCATTTCACAAAATCCCTTTATTGTGCGTGGTGGGTACAAATAACACATAGTGACAACAAACAGGTTGTCTTCCTGAGGTAATTTGGAACAGATGTTACGCTTGGAAAACTGTTTTTTACTCCTTTCCCCAGAAGGAGGAGAGGAGGAGTGGAATATTAGAAAACCCCATCGCAGCTGGCGGTTGATGCAATTAACCAAACCATAGACCAAAATTCTGGAATGCAACTCCATATATTCTCCAGGGCAAATTTAACGCAAAAAAAGGGCGCTCTCGAATTTGCCCCATTGTAAATCCATCCGCATCCAATCAAAAATCGCACACAAAATGAGTTTGCGGAGATATACTCCAGAAGAAGCACAGTCCTTAAAACTTTTATGTGTCACTTTTGGTAGAGTTCAACTGAAAAATCTGGATTTTGCTAAATTCCTCCCCCCCCCCTCTCCTAAGAAAAAGAAAAAAAAAGATTTCCCCTTTTTCTCTTTAAAATTAAAAATTCTAAAATAAACAGTTTTTCTTTTTCTTTCTTTCTGTTTTAATTTTATTTTTTGTATTCTAGTCTAGTCTCTTCATGTAAAAGTTTTTCGCCATGAAGTAATGTGGGGCCGAGTTATGCGCGCAAACGTGTTTTTGCTGCCTACCTTATTCCAAGAGAAAAAGGGAGGTAATTTCGCAAAATCTTGTCATAGTGGGTGCCGGCACTCTAGAACCAATTTGCACGCCCAAATTCGCGACCTGTCAAATCAAGTCGCCCCCCCCCCCTCCCCTGGGAAACGGATTTCTAAAATTTCAGAAATTTACTTTTATGTATTTTGTTTGCTTTATTTTTAAGCAAAAATCTTACTAAGAGATACATTTTATGTTTTTTTTTCCGGGAAGGGAGGGGAGGTTGTGAAATCACGTTTCTCCCCCTCATTTCCTTGGGGACAAATTTCTGAAATTATAGAAACTGATTTTTAGGTGTTTATGTTTGCTATATTTAAAGGCAAAAACTTACAGATATCTCTTTATTTTTTATTTATTTATTTATTTATTTATTTATTTATTTTCTTGGGATATAAAGTTTTATGTGAAATCACGTTTTGCCCCTGTAAAATCCTGTTATGTCCCCTCCAGCCCTTGGAGATCGAATTTCTAATATTTCAGAAATTGTTTTTTGAGGAATTATGTTAGTTATATTTGGCGGGTATCGGTTTTCTTTAGAGCCCCTTAAATAAATAATAGGCCGGCGCATCACCGCCATTTTTTTGCCTCGTAAGAGGACAGTACTTCCGCTCGGCGATTTTATCGCTTCACTGGCGGTTTTAAGAAATTTTCATCTAAAAATAAAATCGACCAAAAATGATAAGCAACACAAGTAATCTGTTTCTATTTCTTAAATAATTCATAACATTTGAAATGGGGAAAAAAAAAAGAGCGTACCAATTAAAATTGGAAAGTTTTTTCAACGACCTAATACTACCAGGACACGGAAACAAGACAACGTTGGCGAACCAAAAAAACGTCGCCAAGACTCTACAAACACACAGTAAAAAAGCGTTTCTTAAAATAATTTATGGTTATTAAAATACATATTTAGATTTAAAAAGTACTTTTTTTTAAATTTTTTACTTTATAAATGTCAGAAATGCAAAGAAAAGTATAAGTGAATAACAATAAAACTTACTATGCAAAGCTGCGCATTAGATCCCGGGATCCAAGAATCTGGCCGACAATTCGCTGCCCATTTTCTCCTTCTTGCATTATTCGAAGGAAACCTAAACATTGTGTATCCTTTTCTGGAGTGTTTACAGCAGTTTATCGCTGAACAACCTCCCATATTGCAGTTTATTTCACTAAAATTACGAGCAAGACGGTAGAAACAATGGATGCCGTTTGTTTATCACGCTGGGTACATGCGGCAACCCTAAGGCAAAAAAAATGTCGGATGCGCCAGCTCGTATATATAGGAGCCTTAGTTTTCTTACTCCAGCTATGAAGTTTTTTGTGAAATCATTGCCACCCTTCCTCTTCGCGAGGCGAATTTTGTAAAATCGATTCTTAGTGAGTGTTTACACTATATATTCTACAATCTAACTCACTTTCGAGTTATTGGCTCTAGTAGATTTTGCATTGATGAATCAGTGAATCAGTGAGTAAAGGTACATATTATATATATATATATATATATATATATAAGTAGAAACCACATTTAAAACCTGCAAATACCATTGAAAGCAATAGTTGTTAACCAGAACGTCAATTTATTTTATTTGATTGTATTTCATTATATTTGATTTGATTTGTAGATTTAACTTTTTCTATGTAATGAGGAGATATTGATAATAAAATTATAATTAATTATCTGGAAATTAAATAATTTTAAGCGTAATAAATTAACAGTTTGTAGTAATGTAACAATTGATTCGGTTTCACATGTACTTCATTTCTTTTGATTCGAAAATAGCTTAAACATTCTTGAAAGAACTTTAATGAAAAAATAATGGGAAAAATTCATCTTATTTACTTGGCATTTATTTTTATAAATATCAAGTAAAAGATCATCGTTAACGAACTTTAATAAGGTTCATTAAGTCAAAAAAGATGTTTTTCTGAAAATGTTTATGGATTTAAGTTAAAAAAATATATTTTATACATGAAATAGATTTCACATTACCAATAAAAATAAATTTGCAATAAATAGTTGTAATAATGCAAGAACTACATTTATGGCAAAATAGTGCGGTGTAGGGTAAAAGTTAAAACTGAAAAGATGGTCCTAGGGCTTCTCTTCTTTCTGATAAGTGTTTTGATTATATAATTACTATTATCAAAATATCAAGATTATTCTTAAAATATCTGTCAAGACTGCGAAAACAAATTCCCTATAACACGATATTTTGAAAGAAATGTGACAAGAATCATATGTCACATTTTGACTGCATGAGATGAAGAAACATTAATTGCTCAATTATCGGGTGAAAAAAAAAAGAAAAAAAAAGAAAAGAAAACTGTAGGATAAATTGAAATTAGGTAAATAATTTAACCAGTTCGTTTGCCTAATTTTGATCAAGTAAAATTATTGCTTAAAATTACTTTAATTATAATTTTAGGGTTTTTCCTTGGAGCATGGTTTGCAAGACTTCAGCCGTCTCTTTTAAATAAAGGATACAGTGCATGTTGAATGTACTGCACATCTAGAATGTGTCGTCCTTGTTATGGTGTTTGAAATTTATTACTAATGTTAATATACTAATGAGGAATAAAAACTAGAAATGTTCATTGATGTATCGAGTGTTTCTTATATATGTATATTTTAGACTGTGCTTTCAATTATTATATAAAGTGCTTCAATTTACATTATGTTGTGATTTATTTGTTAAATCAATTTTTTTGCCTTTTATGCTCAGTAGTTCGTCTAACTAAATTACAGAATGAATCTTTGAATGAGCGTTTTAGGCTTTGTTTAAAGATAATCAGTACAGCACAGGCTCTAAGAAAAGCATTTGTAATAAAATAAAAATATTTTAAGTAGAATACGGAAGTTCTCCTGTAATTTAATAAGATAAAATACAGAAGCAAACATAAGATATACATTATATAATGCAGTTAGATACAAGTAAATATTCAGCCTTTATCAAATGAAAAATAATTTTTTTAGAAATACTGTATCTCAGTAATTAATGCTATATTGAACATGGACTAATTACTAATTTTAGACTATAAAATAGCAGTTGAAAGAAAAAAACGTCAATGTTCTAAGCTTAATATTTCATAAACAGTTTTATTAAAAGGGTGAAAATTGCGTTAGAGTAAACATAATTACAAATAAACATATACAATATATATATATATATATATATATATGTTTAAAATTATATGAAAATAAAATGCCAAAAATTCCCAATGCTAATTTGTTGTTTAATAATTTTATTCAGATTTACACCTTAATATTCAATTTGTTTACAAAAACTTGTTTTATTGCAATTTGTGGTTAATACTGAATAAACAAAAATTATAGTTCTTATTTCACAACATCCTTACTCTTTAGCTATTGCATTGATGTTCTTTTTCGTTTGCAGATACGTTGAACAAATCATAAAGTTTTCCTTGATGTCAGAAATTTATTTATAAGTGCCTCATGAGGATAACTAATGCTATTACAATGTAAATTTCGGACTCACTATGACAAATAATTACCAGTTAAGAAGTTGATAACATTTTCCAAGCAAAACCTTTTAGAAGTTTAAATATGTGAAGATTATGAAATTTTAGAGCTTTTCGTCTAGTATTTGTTTACCATAGCGATTTAGAACAGTTTACATTGTACCGTTTTCGGCTTTTTGTGAATCTACATTCAAAAAAGCTTACTTTGAAAAACAACATTACAGCTTTGCACTCTTCAAAGTGGTCACAAGTCAGTCACTATTTTCAATACTGCTTTTTATATAAAGCTATTTTTGTATTATTTCTTCGAAGATCACGGCCGTACTCGATCTCTTTTCTCCCTTTAAGTAGGGAAGAAAGAGAGGAAAAGATCGAGTTAGGCCGTGGTTATACAAACGATTAATGAAGATTATATATATATATATATATATATATATATATATGGTATTTAAAATAGTGATGCCGAGAACCCTGCAGTCAGAACGCTAGTGGTCTGCCTGCGTATTAATTTGGGACATCAAGAAAATCTGTATGATTGGTCAAAATTATTACCAAACGAAAATCAAAACTAGTGTAACCACTAAAAAGTAATAATGTTGTAAAATCAGCGTAATCGTTTGTATACGCCTTGTATTATTTTCTTTCACTAGAACTTTTTCCTTAAACTTTAAGTTTACTGCTGTAAAATTATACTTAACTATTTGAATTTAAAATATAATAAAATATATAAATAAACTTAACTGGTACTAAATAAAATAATAAAATGCTATTTAATTTATCTTGAACCAGAATTATCAGTTGATTTTGGTCTTTAAAACCGTAATGAGAGCCTTCCTTTCCAACCAGACTTTTATTCAAACAAAACTATTTGAAAAAAACAAATAAAATCATTATAATTATATTAACTTTTAAAATGTCGCTGAAAAATTCCGTACAATCTCTTAGGAAAAATCAGCGCAAACGAAGTCATTTCAACAAGCTAAGTGGGAAAACAAAGAAGCTAGCTGTCTCTAAATAATGAAAAGACTGGGGTGGGAAAAAAATGAACGGGTGCAGAGTAACTTAAATAAGCGTAATTAGAATTAATTGTCGACACATTTTTACGTAATGGCCACACAAACGCACGGATGTTTATTGTTCTCACCATGGCCTTCTGTTTTTAAATAACTCGTTTGCGCTGAAAACTCCTCAAAAGAAAGATATGGAAGAAATGTATAACAACAATAGGAGCTACGAAAAGCGTGAAACAATGTTGAGTGTATGAAAAGGATGAACATCTAAAGTTTGAACTCACTGGGAAAAAATTACTAGAGGATACAGTAGATGTCAACAGATCACGGTTTAAAGGAGGGTTTTTTTTCTTTCCTTCCTTCTTGCGGACAATTCAAGAGTATAATGCATTTACTGTGCATTTAAACATTTTGTATAGAGAAAAGCTGTCTGTGGCATTGCCATCAATTTTGTCTTTCTTATATAAAAGGAGAGAAGTTTTAAGATAATTTATTTTTATTTAAAAATGTTTTAACAAAAGTAGTTAAATTTTTTAAAGAAGGAAATCTGTTAATCGAAAGTTTTTGTAGAAAAATCTGTGTTTGTAATTTAAATAAAACATATCAATCATATTGTAGATTCAAAAATCAAGATCGTTAATTATAAGGGAAATTTATTTAAATGCTATGATACTGTATATAATTCTAAGAAACTGAGTATGCTAATTTTACTTATATGAAACTTATTTAAACGTAAATCTGATTAAGTATGTGGTCTAGATAATCTACGCAAGTCTTTCTAAATCATCCAAGTAAATCTAACTGCTGTATCTAAAGTTTAATATTTAAGTGCAATGCATATTTTTAGCAACCAGAAAAAAAAAATAAGTCTTACTTATTTTAACGGAAATCTTACTAGGTGTCACTTAATATTTTTAAATTGTACTACAATTTAATAAGCAGATTTATATACAACACCCTTATGTCTTCCCACAAGAATATAAATGGGAAAATAAAGAAACTAGCTCTCCCTTAATAATAAAAATGCTGGGATAAAAAAGTATAACGGGTTAGAGTATGTTTAGGTACATATGTATGTATACATGTATACGTATGTACATACGTATGTATGTATGTATAATAGTTAATAAATAGCTAACAATCAGAAATCTTCTTCAAAACAAACTATTCGAAATAATAGCGTATTAATAAAATTACTTCAACAAAGCTTTTTGAAATATGTTGAAATTCAATGTTAACTCACGAAAAATCAAGATAAAAATAAGTAAAATTGTTTGCGTTAGAGGAAGACGATACATCTTTTTTACCATTTAAGCAACTCCTTTATATAAGCAATGAAATAAAACTTCCTGAGACAAAATATTTTAATTTATACAAAAAAAATGTATTGAAAATTTTACATAATCTCATCTAGAGATTGAAAAGTTCATCCTCAGTTTCTAACATGCTGTTAATCGTGCTTTTGAAATATTGGATGAGTTTTTTAATACCTGTGATAGGATAGTTGTCTCTTTTTTTTTTAACCATGTCGTTAATTATTCAATTGTTTCTGGAATCGAATCTTCAGTAATAGAATTCTTGCGTATGGCCAACAAGTTTTCAAGTGGGCTCAAATCAGCTGAATTACTCGGCCATTCGACCTCCCAATAATGTCAATTCCCCTTGCATTGATTAATTTCATTCTTCAATATGGAGTATAACGACATTTTGCATGAAAACTCTTTTGTTTCGTCTTTGGAACATAACTCTATTGTCCAGAACATCTCATTAAAGTGTGATGGTATAATTGCATTTTTTAAATAAAATGAACAGTTTACCCTTGAGAAACAATAAGAAATCTTGTTACACCTCTTTCATAAATACCGCCAGCAATCATAATTTTTGCAGAGAATTTTTGACATACACTCTTTCTCAAAAGTTTATCAACAATCTGTTTTTTCTTCCCCCCAATGTAAAGAGTTATTTCTAGATGAAATGCTTTTAAACACTGGATATGTAAAGAACAGGGTCTTCCTTATGTTTTCAGTGAAGATTAGGTTACAACAATAATTAGGGGGGGGGGAGGGCAACAACAAACTGAGCAAAATCAATAATTTTGCAGTCACCCTGTATCGTAAATGAAGGCAATCTTTAACTTTAGGATATATTAATATCGACCCAGAACAATTTGTGGATGAATTTGTGTGACGATAACATGTTAAATAACGGAGATATCAGCATTTATTTTAAAATTCCAAAAATAAATCAGCATGTTTTTTATTTGTAATATACAGAGTTTTATATGAAAATTATTCCTACTTTCAGATAAATTGAAAAAACACTTTTCAAATAGTACACTGCGATAGGAATACAAATATCTTAAATATCTCATGAAATATGAACATTTTTATGAAAAAAGTTTATACTGCGCATGCACGAAAGATAGACATATCTTTCTTACGTAGGCTGAAAACTAGATATATTGGGCAACATTTGTCAAAAGTTCATTTGAATAGAGTAAAAATTAAGCAAATTCTCGGCAAGAGAACGAGCTAGATTTTAGGTATTTTTCAAAAGTTGAAATTTCATAAAGGGATTTTTCACATGCCGCATAATTAATTTAAAAATTCAATTATTTCAACCACGCTCGAAAAGTACTTTTTTGAGAAAAACCCCTTTTAAGCTTGTAACTCTAACATATTTTTGTTTCTTTACTAAGATTTGTGAGATCATAAGGAGTTTTTTCACAAAAAAGAACTTTTGTAAAGTAGTTGAAATAATTGGATCTTCGAATAAATTACGCAGCATGTGAAAAATCCCTTATGTAATATCACCTCTTGAAAAATATCTAATATCTAGCTCCTTCTTTTGCCGGAAGTTTGCCTAATTTTTACTCTATTCAAATGAACTTTTGACAAAGGTTGCCCAAAATATCTAGCTTTTAATACTTTTTTTTTTTCTATTTTTTATGCATGCGCAGTGAAAACGTTTTTCATAAAAATGCTTATATTTTATGAGATATGTAAGATATTTCTATTCCAATTGCAGTGTATTGTTCCAAAAGTGACTTTTCAATTTATGTGAAAGGGGAGATAATTTTCGTTTAAAACTGTATATTATAAATAAAAAACATGCTGGTTTTTTTTTTTAATATATATATAAATGCTTAATATCTCCGTTATTTACCATGCTGTCGTCATAAAAATTCCTCCACAAATTTTACTGAGTCTACGTTAACATATCGTAATGTTATAGAACATTTCCTTTACTTAATGCAAACTTATTTGATTTTGGTAAAATTGTTGCCGGCCCCTTAATTATTGTTGTAACTACTGTTCTTTACATATCCAGTGTTTCATCTAGAGATAAGTCTTTAAATAAAAAAAAAAAAAAAAAAAAAAAAAAAAAAAACTTTTGTGTTTGAGTGTATTTTGAGGGTACTTTATCTCATTTTTCCGGTTCTGAAGTATTTAGTTTTCTATGACTTTTCTATTTATTTTCATTCAAATTTTATCAGTAAATAAGATCTGGGATCTCTTCTTTTCTCGTCTTGGCTATGAAGTCAAATATCCTTAATTTATCATTAATATCCCAAATTTAATTTGGTGAGTTATAACTTTTGCTAAAAAAGGTGAATCAGATTTTTGAAGGTTATTTTTTACCCCAGTCAGAGGATTTAATATATCTGTTGACTGTAGTATGTCTGATTTTCTGGCCTATTTCTTTATTCCTTTTAGCATTGTTTAATGGACTCGCTGATTTTCAAAAAGATGCATTAAACTTTCTGCACATATTCTTCTTAATTGCCGTTTTATCAGTTTGTGTTATCTTCGTTAACCTTCCTGGTTACTTTTTATCATTAAATCTTTTTATATTTTTCCATTAGAGGAGAATTTTTTGTCAGCATCCAAAATTCTTGAAATTTCTCTAATTGGATACCCTGCCCTTGAAATTGCTTCAATTTCAGATTTTTTAGGTTCTGTCGACGAATGAACGTTAGGACACATTCTTTAGGATATCTGAAAAGTAAATAATTTTGATTAGATACAAACAAATAATAAAAAGTTTATGAGTTTCATGTGTCAGAGAAATTATCGTTACACGATTTATCTGAGCATTGGTATACATTTGAATATTTTACTAGTTGAATGAGATTACTTATTTTGTAGACTTATTGATTAAAGTTAAATTAAAAGAAAAGAAAAAATTTGAAAAATCTAATTTTTATCGTTTACGCTTTCAAACAAAATTATGTTTAAATTTGTAATGAAAAAGACTAGAGAATAAAAATACAGAGAACTTCATTCTTTATTAGAATTGACATCAAATATTCAAACATACCTGATTTATTACCTTTTCATTTCTCTCCTAAATAAAACCGGAAGCAAACACTCCAGCTTTTGTACGTTTCTATTAATTAAGAAAAATGTTGTCAAAAATATTTTTACTACTGTTTATGTATAACGTAAAGTGCGTGAAAACATAAAAACCGGCAGAGAGAGAGAACTTTCAAAAGAGAAATAACAAGAGGAAAAAATATTAAAAAATAAATAAATAAATAAATAAAATAAAAATAAATAAATAAATAAATAAATAACAAAAAGATCCGAAAAAATCTCCTGAATATATTATCGTTAAGAATAAAGTCTTGTCTAGTGCAAGCCAATAAGAAGTGGGGTGGGGGATAGAAAACGAATGCAATTATCACCGAAGTGTCTAGAGCGGCAATGAAAAGGACTTTAAGGATGCAATAGCGTCTGAGACGTCGTTAGTAGTTTCCAGATAATTGGAGACATGGACACACAGAGAAGGAAATTCAGGAATATAGACGACGGAAGATGGGGTGGGAGAGCGGGAAAAAAAGACAAAAGAGAGGCTGTGAAAAAAATAAATAAAGAGAAGAAATTAAGGAAATAAAAAGCAGGGGATAAAATAAGTGGTGTGAAACCAGAGGCAGAAGAAAATTAACGGGGCAAAATGTTGGAATAAAAGGGATCGGTTGTGAAAAAAGATCGAGAGATTTTAAAGGTCTAGGATCAAAACAAAGAAGAGAATATATTTTTTTATTGAAATTATAAATTTTTCTGTTGCACGGGAAAATATTATGTTTAATTATTATTTTAATGAATTCGTAAAACATGTGGGCGGTTTAAATTGCATATTTTACTTTTAAAAAAAACGTTCATTATGGGATTGCAGTGTTACTCTCTGGCATCTTATAAAAATATTAATCTCTTTCGTTATTAATAAAGATGCAACAATCTTTAACATACAGTCGGTAACAAAAGTGTCCGAACACTAGCAAAAATTCCTATGTAAAAAAAGTACACTTAATACAGTTTTGTTAAATAAATCCTTATCGAATCATGTTCTTACACTGACTAAGAAGAGGATTCGACAAGGATTTATTTAACAAAACTATATGAAGTGTACTTTTTTACATAGGAATTTTTGCTAGTGTTCGGACACTTTTGTTATCGACTGTACTAGATTTTTTTTTTTTTTTTTTTTTTTTTAACCAATTAAGTAATATTTATTTAAAATCATTCCCATGAAATTTTTTAAGTTTACTGTAGCCAGAATCCTGAAGCAATTTACTACAGCCAAAACGCTACTAGACATTTAAAAAAACTGGTCTAGCATCATTTCAAAAATTATTCGAAAAAATAAATAAAATGATTTTTTTTTTTAGTATAATATATATGTATATAAATTTCCTTTTAGTTAGTCCAAAGATGTTAAATTGTAGCAACGAGGAATTTCGCCCAGGATATTTGAATTCTCTTGGATGTCCCTGTACACAAACTATTTGACCAGTTTCAAAGAAACATTTCAAGTCGCATCCCCATATGATAAATGCAAAATGACGAGTTTGGATTTTCTGCCAATATTTGCTCTTGAATTATGCTGATGACAGACAAACATACAGACCAACCACTAAAATAATAATTTTAAGATTCAGTATGCTGAATAAAACAATTAATTCAAATTGCGTAAATGCTATAGCAAAAATTCAGTTAAATTTGACCCAAAATAATAATTTCTATATCGTATGTGGGTAATAGAAAGTTACAGGTTCATCAAAAAGTATACGTAGTTCAGTCACAAATGCTCAAAGTCCCATTAGCTATAAAACTTATGAATAAAGCTCATTATCTAAATGTTATACGTTTTTAAAGACCAATCAATGTAAATAGATTTTTTTCTAAATAAAACATCAACGAGAAAGAAAATTTATATTTTATATAAAAATAAAATGACTAAGCGCTAACATATAAGACCGTATTTTATGCTATATTTGAGTTATCATAGGATATAGTTTTCTAGAAAAATACCAACTAATTTATAATTTATATGAAAATTAAATGGAGTAGACAAATCCAATTTTAATATACGTTGCACTATATTTCCAATAATAATAAAATTGACTATATGTATGTCATCACGTTTCAGTTAGATTCACTAAAACTTTTACATAAGTGTATCTTTATTACATCTGATCGTGTACAAATTCTTATGTTCGACTTATTTTATTTTATTTATTTATTTATTTTTATTTATTTATTTATTTATTTATTTATTTTTATTTATTTATTTATTTATTTATTTATTTATTTATTTATTTATTTATTTATTTATTTTTTTTGAGTTATTTTATGTCTTCCAAAATGCGTGGTAAATAACGTCAGCTTAAGAGGTAATATATATTTACACTATAAACCTTTTACAAAAATTAGCATCATATATATATATATATATATATATATATATATATATATATATATATGTATTGCATTTGTTAACATTTGTTAATTTTTAAACAGTATGTATGACTGAAATTTAGGAGATAATAATCGATTTATCATCTTTAATAATAATATTATAACTTAGTCAAAAGTTTGAAATGTGTGATTTATTTAGAAAGTGTGTTTTAAAAAGTGTAATAGATAGTGTTATATGCCAATGTAGGCGTATCCAATCTTTGACTCTTTCAAAGCAACATACGTTGTATTTTCAAAGCACGTTGAACGGTGAAAGAATCAGCTGTATAAATCTTGTGCTAAACAAATTTAATAATATAGATGGTCTTGTCGTATATGTCTTTCATATATATGTATAATTTTTTGGGCATAAGGCATATGTGACCTAGCTGAAAATATAGGCCTATGAGGCATGTAACAATACGTGAGGGCATCATTAAAAATGTACTCCATTGTTAATTCAGGTTGAAAATTTTAAAATTAATGACATTATGGTATACTTTGAAGAAAGGTAACTTAAAAAGAAAGTTTTTATTTACTTATTTATTTTATTTTATTATATACGTATATATATTGAAAGAGAGAAAGAAGATCTGAAATTCAGTTCATTCTATCGACGATAAAATTTCAAAATTTCACGACATTTAATAAGTTATTCAATATTTTTGGCTAATAAATTATGCAAATGAAATTTCTTTAGAACTTACGCCCGGGCAGTTACAAATTGTTTAATAATAAAAATGCTCATATTTCGTAAGATATTAATTTCTAATTTATCTTTTTATCTAATGTAGTACAGTCGGCTGCAAAATTATTCGAGCACTAGCAATAATCCTTGCCAAAAAAAGTACACTTAATACAGCTTTGTTAAATAAATCCTTGTCGAGTCATGTTCTTAATCAGTCTAAGAACATGATTCGACAAGGATTTACTTAGCAAAACAGTCTTAAGTGTACTCTTTAAATATAGGAATTATTGGCTAGTGCTCGAATAATTTTGCAGCCGACTGTATTTCAAGTTTCTAGAATCTTCATTATACTGGGTTTAATACCCTACGTGTTGTAACAAAGAAACGGATGTTTCTAGCATTATTTTTTACAAAGATGTTTTTTTTTTCTTTTTCAAGGTAATCTATGAAGTATTTTTTTTTCTTTATATATTCAATAAAACATCCTAATTAAAAAAAAAAAAAAAAAAAAAAAAAAAAACAATTATCCATAAAATGTATTCTACAAGTATATATTTTTCCTAAAATTATGCTGAAACTTAATACTCTATTTCAGTGATTCACATGTTATTCAAATAATATTCAATATTATCTTCAGCCTAGTCGCCAAAGTGGATGTGCTTCATAAAGATACGTCTTTGTCTGTTACAAAATGAAAATAACACACTTATTTGCATGTGTAAGGGTATGTATTCCTAAGTCAAACTTAAGTATATGTTAGCATAATGCAAGTATGAATGATTAACTGCCCGGGTGTAATAATTAAAAATAATATTTTAATATCGTTTACAACTACTCCTTATGGTAATGTTAATAATAGGACATTCAATTTATCAAACTAAAATCCTTCATCTACATGCAAACCAACACGCGGAAGGAGTAAACTAAAACTTCACAAAATTGTTCATTTAGCACTGAATTATTATTATTATTATTAATACCATTATTATTATCATCATTATTATTATTTAATGTTTTGCAAAGTGTCACTTCCTATCCAGGTAAATTGGATTTCCAAACTGGTATTACTGAGTACAATTTTTATATTTAAAAAATTAAATGTTATCAGATTTAATATTTTTTTTTAGTACGTTTAAGAACAGTTTTGGCGCAACATCATAACTTTGATGACGAATCTGATATGTGATTTACACTTTTTTAATTAATTTATTTTATATAACTTTATGCGTAATTTATTCCTCTATTGTTTGATATTTATTTTTTACTTCTGTAAAATTTTTAAAGTTTACTAAATTTTTGTGACTTTAAATTAATAATATTTGAATAATATTTTATATAAAGAAAGAAAGAAAAAAATTTTCTATAGAATTACACTTTTTTTTTTTTTTTAATTAACATTCCAATTAAAATCACAAAAACTAATTGTCATTTTCAAAATGCATAAAACAACATTTTAATGATTTAATGAAGTCACAAATGCTTAGAAATTCTTATTACTTAATTTTTATATTGTACAAGAGTGGAAAGCCAAGTACTGAAAAAGTATTTTTTTTTTTTTATTCTTATATTTTTAACCTCATATAATAATATTTTTTCCTGGTTTGGCAGTAAAAAAAAAATTGCCCAAATTTTCTTATTCTTTTAATATCGAATGATAAGGAAACAAATTCCTGAGATACTAGATTTCCTTTTTTTTCTTTTGTAGTCTCTGCGACATTGATTTTGCAATAGCTGAAAATCAACAGTAGTACAGTATTTGTCGTTTTATATTGATTATCCATTAATTTTTCTTTTTTAATTCATTCCAGTAATTTCACATAATAAGTCTTTTTTTTTATATTTTAAATATTTTTATTGTTTGTTTGAAGGGAGAATAATGTAGTTTGAAACTTGAATAAGTTATTGTTATGAGTCCAAATAATTAGTCAATAATTTGCATATTATATTAAAACGAATTAAATTTTTAAATGAATCTGTTTGTTTCCCATTACAGTGAAAGTTATTTATTTAACTTTAAATAACATTTTTTTTTTTTTTAGAGAGAAAGTTTGTATTATAGAGATCAATTTAAGAGCTTTCACCTCGACTTCAAACCTATAAACATTACTTTTATATATGTACAACAAACTATAAAAATATGACAATTAAAAAATACAGAATTTTAAAAAATTGAGGAAAAAAATTACAAAATTTAAATTTTCATATTGTCCGCATAAAAAACATTCAGTAAAATGCGCCTTATAATCTGATAAAGTCAGACACAAAATTTCAGCATCACATCATTAACCCTTTGCCGGTCCTATTTAATTTCATTTTATGGTCGCTGTTGCCAAATTTAGGATTTTTTTATTCAACATCCACCACTGAATGTTAAGTGTAACTCTTAGCTAATTACTTGGAAGATTATTCGTCCATTATGTATAACAAATATCACTCCTCAAAATTATTGGTGATAAATGAATAAAAGAGTCCATAAATTTAGGGACACTGATTAGAGCATTTTAGAGCGTTAGGGCCAGCAAAGGGTTCAACAAAATTGTTTTAAGTATTTTTGACATGGTGGTGCTGTTACAAAAATGACATAAAAAAAAATAATAATAATGGATTTTCAGCTTTATGGAAGATAGACAAATAAATAATATGAAATAAAATAAAGGTTGGACATACGTGGACAAAACTTGGACACACGTTTCACGTTAAACGCTTTTTGAAATTGTAATAAGGGAGTGCCAATTTCTCACAGGGGAAGTAGAGTGCTTAATTACTCTCCCGGTGTTTCTAAATTTTGCTACTTTTATATTCAGTAGTCACCAATAATTTTGAGAAGTGATATTTGATACACCTAATAGACGATGAATCTTCGAAGTTGTTAGGCAACAACTACATTTTAATTTTACTGATGCATATTGAATAACAAAGTCGCAAAATCAGTCAACAGGTTTCAAAATCTGCCAACATCAATTTGTTTCATTCGTGGCGGGTACAGACCCGCCACAAATGAAACAAATTTATAGCCATCACAGTAAAGTTAGAACAGAATTAAAGGGCTTTGCGTAAAGGTATGTGTGTTTGCATAAATAAAACTTGTGATAATTATTTAAACCCGAACATTTTAATTCGTAATAAAATAAAATTTCGAAAAAAATTGTCGATTTTTCAAATTTACTCCAATTAGAACTCAAATTAGAACTCAAATTTTACTCAAATTCGAACAACTTTTCTTTTATATCCACCATCTCAGTGGCTGCACATTTTTATTAATGGTTCCCAGTTTGACTGTCATCTTAATGTAGGGGATGGTGTGTTCTCAGATCTTTTTTCATTCTATGCCCCTGTGGACTATATTTGTACCTCCTTTGATGGTAAAGTTGTGGCGATACGTATAGCCTTAAAGTAACTATTGACTATCCATTACAAGTTTGAAAGGGCAGTCATTGTTCTGATTCTCAGGCAGCCATTCAATTAATCCGCTGTTGGTCATCCATTAACACTTGACATATGCCAATATCAAGAATCCTTGAGAACTCTCACTTTAAAGGGGAAATAAATTATTCTCCGGTGGATGTCCGGCCATTGTGGCCTTTCGGGCAATGAACAAGCAGACTTCCTTGCAAAAAGAGGTGCCAGTTTATGACAACATCCTAATACAGCCATTTCTTACTGGAGGATTAAACTCTTAAAAAAAAATTGTTTACATCTAATGCCTTACGAGATCTTGAGAATCGCACAGTTCTAAAGAACTGGAGGGATTTAAGTCCTTCTCTTATTCCTGATAAACCAAGATGTAAGGCAGTTGCGACTTTCCGTCTATCTACAGGACACGACTGCCTTGCCGCTCATTTGAAGCACATAAGTATCTTAAAGGATTCTACTTGCCCACTTTATGATTCTGAAGAAGTCATGGACAGTTACCAATTGCTCCGCCGCACAGTGGATCGAACAATGTTAAAATACGAACATAGGCCCAAAAATCAATCTCTAAATGACTGATTTTTTGCAGTGAAATAATTTAAAAGAGTGTCTAAAAAATACAAATATATGGTTATTTCTTCAATTACACGAAGTTTTATTATATATAAATAAGTTCAAAACGAAAACTTTCAGAAATAAGATTTTTCGATGAATTTCAGTGACTTTATTTTAGTAGCCATCAAGTGGCACTTAAGATAACTATGAAAAAATACGAAATAAAAATACTTTTAATAATGTCCTAATAAAAGTTTAAGGTACTTCTGCCAATATTTTGTTGGTTTTTTATGTTGTGACTCACGCATGAAATGTGAATATAAAATTAACAACAAAATTAAATTTATAAGGTGTGTAACTTTTTTTGTCCAAAATTGTCCAAAATTTCAAACACACTGTACTACTCCCAAAAGTATACATTTTAATCTGTGAAAAGGATTTTCGCCACAAATCGCCACTTTTAGAGAAAAATAATTTTTTATTCTGTTTACCCCCATATTATCAATCGAGAAATTTATCTGAATAACTGTATTCATTAATGACAGAAAACATATTAAAATTTTTATAGTGAAAATATTATCAGTGGTCTGTCCAGAGGAAAGTCTGGGTTCGTTAAAGGACCCTTCACAAAATTCTTTATCAAAAAAAAGGACCCTTTGCAAAATTCTTTATAAAAAAAAAGGACCCTTCACAAAATTCTTTATCAAAAAAAGGACCCTTCGCAAAATTCTTTATCCTAAAAAAGGATCCTTCACAAAATTGTTTATCCTAAAAAAGGACTCATCACAAAATTGTTTATCTTAAAAAGGGATCCTTCACAAAATTTTTCTCCTTACAGACAGACCTTTTGATAAATTTGCTTCAATTTGAAAACTGGTTTTCCATAGAACGAATAGGCTGCCTGAATAATATGATGTAGTTTGCTGTATTTCTCTGAAAAGCTGATATTCAGTTTCTAATTTGTAACAGTTTTCAATGCATATGTGAGAGTTTAGCTTTATAAAAGTGAATCGTCATTTTTAAAATGAAATCTTAATTCTAATTTTATTTTATAAAATTACATTTTTCAAAATTTCACAAAAAGAGAACCCTAGCCGAAAAGTTCGAATGAGTTTGATTTTCACGCTAAATTTAGATTCACAAAATTATGAATAGATTTTTCACAAAAATGGGACCCTGTCTGAAAAGTCTGGACAGACCCCTGATTATAGAAATTAGATGATTAAAATAGATTTAATAAATCAGAAATTATTTCTTATTTTTTTAAATATTTAATAAAATAATTAATTTTACTTTAAAGGTACTGAAAAGTACCGTTGGACCCAAAAAAAAGGGAGGAAATGTAAATGGTTGCTGTGATATGTCATAAAATGTTAAAATTAAATATTATAATCCCATATTACGATTTAAAGTAAAAGTTTCTGTGCAATAAAAATAAAGACAAATGTGAATTTTTCATAGAGTTTGTCAGTAAATGCTTCCATGAGTTTTCTATTAAAATACTAGATAAAAAAAAAAAAAAAAAAAAAAAAAAAAGAAAAGAAAAGAAAAAAGAAGCTGTAATGTGATTATATATTTAACATTGTGTGCTAAATTAAATGTGTTATAAATGTAGATTTTCTTCACGAAATTTTTATTTATTTCCTTTTATTCTCTTCTTTTTTGCAACATTTGTTTCTTTATCAGGTATGTTTCTAAATACCTGTTTGCAGCAGAAAAATATGATACCGTTCAACCCCTTTATAATGCCAATTTTTCCTCAAATGGCACATTAAACTAATTTCACGAATAAAAATTGATGTAAAAAAAAAAAAAAAAAAAAAACATTCATTTTGCTTATCAGAAATAATTAATTTAAATTTTGACACATTATTTTCTTAGTTAATCGCAAACTTCTCACAACCCATTGTATTAGCATAAGCAGAATTGCCACGAATGACTATTTTTTTTTTTTTTTTCCGCACCAATATTATAAAAATAATATTTATACTGATATTTTTCTAGCGAAATGATACACAGGAATTATTATTTTTTAAAAAATGGTGCCAGTTGAACAAAATTATAACGAATTTGGTGGGGAAAATATTCCTGCGGCCTTGTAAAGGGTTAAAAAAAAAATAGAATCGCTTTTAGTATCATACATATATGCATATTTAAATCAAAATGCGACAAAAAACATCATACATAGATAAAAATAATACCATAACCTTCCTATAATTGCTTACATTAATTGAGTCGAACAAAATTATGCGATTATAATACTAATTAATTTACTTTGTCAAAAAAAAAAAAAAAGTTTTAAGAAACTATTTGTTTAAAAAAAAAAAAAGAAAAAAAAAGAAAGAAAAAAACAGGAAAGAAATTATAAAGCATGTAGCTTTTGCCATTCAAAATTGTTAAACAAGATCGTGAAAGAATAAGTCACAAATTAAAATTCAAAAGCGTTCCTTTATTTACCTTATTATTGTTTTCATACGTATATTGTGTAACCAGCACTGAATCAAATTCTGACAACTCTTATACGTCTTAGTACTTATGTGGAGCATTTAGAAAGCGTTTAAAATAGTTTTTTTTTTTTTTTTTTTTTTTTTTTTTTTGTCTTCTAATACTTTGAAAACTTTGAATGATGCAACATTGAAATTTCATGTAGCATGCTATTACAATACAAGGATTTACTCAATAAAATTTGTTTTCTGTACCGATTTGAATTTCATTCTCTGTAAATGTTAAAATTGAATATTTAAAATTTTTTTAAATTTAATGTTTTTATATTTTTTATTGGTTATATAAAATAATGTTCCCTTTTCTACTCAACTTTACAATTCATAGTAAATGTCAATATTTTTAGAATTAATGTCGGAGTCAATATTTTTCTTATATACTGTGTACTTCCCGACTATTAAGTGAATTTGCATAAAATATCTTATTTAAATCAATACATATTGTAACCATAAAATGACTGAATAGAAATATATATAACATTAGATTGCTATCTTTATGAAAATAAGATTCGGCAGGATAATAAACACGATATTTTCCCTTTAATTTTCATATATTTTTGAAATTATTCCTATAATGACTGTTTTTTGGTTTAGTAACTTTATTTTCTAAAAAGTAAAAGCAACTAACAATAAAAACAATTTTTTGCAATTTACAAATTCGATAATAAAAGTCTAGAATTCCTACACTAAGGGACAAAAAAAAAAAAAAAAAAAAAAAAAAAAAAACGCACTTACAGAAAATTTTACTTGTACCTCTTTCATTTGTAATAAAATCAAAACTGATAGTTGAAACAAATAAAACTGTCATGGTTGCATAATACCAAAGGGATAAAATGATACCTATGAACATTTTCGACTTAGTAATTTGCTTTATTACACTCCATGGAGTACTTAATAAAAATCTACATAAAACTTTCTTTTTAAATGCAATATAGTAAGCATTCACTTTGTATTCTATTATGACTTGTTATATGAAATAAACAAATTATACTTTAATATATGAAATAAAACTACTTATTACCATGGGCTTTTTTATTAACTTCGATTCTTGTTTGTTTGTTTGTTTGTTTGTTTGTCCAGTACAAATCTTGCAATCGATTTTTAACTAACTTCCCGACTAGCTACATATTTGAAACTTTCAGGACATCTCAGAACACGGTGACAATACATTTTTTTAATACTTTTAGTCAACTGTTTCAGGTCGCGCTGCCTTCGGCAACGTTTATGTGATTCGATAGAAGATTTATTTACCTAACTTCCCGACTAGCTAGACATTTGAAACTCTCAGAATAGTTCAGAACACGGTGAAAATGCACTTTTTAATACCTTTAGCCAACTGTTTTGGGTTCCTGCTGCCTTCGGCATCGTTATCAGTACAAAATTTGCAATCGACTTTTCACTAACTTTCCGACTAGCTAGACATTTGAAACTTTCAAGGTAGCTCAAAAAACGGTCACAATACATTTTTTTAATACTTTTAGTCAACTGTTTCAGGTCCCTACTGCCTTCGGCAGCGTTCATATGATTCAACAGAAAATTTATTTAAATAACTTCCCGACTAGCTAGACATTTGAAACTTTCAGAATAGTTCAGAACACAGTAAAAATGCATTTTTAAAATATTTTTAACCAACTGCTTCGGGTTCCTGCTGCCTTCAACAGCGTTACCAGTACAAAGCTTGCAATCGATTTTTCACTAACTTCCCGACTAGCTAAACATTTGAAACTTTCGGGATAGCTCAGAACACTGTGACAATACTTTTTTTAATACTTTTAGTCAACTGTTTCAGGTTCCTACTGCCTCTCGGCAGCGTTTATATGATTCAACAGAAAATTTATTTAAGTAACTTTCCGACTAGCTAGACATTTGAAACTTACAGAATACGGTGAAAATACATTTTTAAAATATTTTTAACCAACTGCTTCGGGACCCTGCTGCCATCGCAGCGTTGCCAGTATAAAGCTTGCAATCATTTTTTAACTAGCTTCCCGGCTAGATAGCCATTTGAAACTTTTACAATCGCTCAAAACATGATGAATTTTTTTAATACTTTTATCCAATTGCTCTGGGTTCCCGCTGCCTTCGGTAGTGTTTAAATGATTCAACAGAAAGTTTGAAAACATGCTATATAAAAAGTTCTTTTTATCTTTTAATTTTTTTTAGATATAAACAATTACATAATAAAAATATGTATTCTGCATTGGGTTAATTCTACCTTTATGTGTAATTCTGCTTTAATGCGCAATAGCGGAGTATTATACAGTATTTTAATATATATCTCAGAAATTTTACTGAGGCAAATATCATAAATAATTTTTTCTAGCTCTTGCAGAGTTGTCGGCTACAAATTTTGAATCCTCCCCCTCACTCCCCCGCCTTTTTACAGACTAAGCATTTTCGAGCGAGTTGAGACTAGGACTATTTGCAGGTTGGTAAAGAAGAAATTCTACTTCCTATTCCCCAGGTTCTAGTCCAAAGGTTTCCAATGTTTTCTACAGCCTGTTTTACAACAACAACATTTTTGTTTTACAGAAATTGAATAAATGATATTTATATTATTAATAATTCAAACACGGAAATGTGAAGATGGTTTAAAAACATATATTCAGGTTTTTCAAAGTCCTTAAAGTTGAAAAATAAACAAATTTAACAAAATAGATTTCAAGTTTACATTAAGGAAATTCACAGTAAAATAGCGATTTTGGAATCTAAAAGTATAAAATCAAAGAAAAATGCTACCAGATGCAACATAACGCATCTTTTCCTCTAATTCTTACTCGACAAATAACTGAAGTTTTGAAAAAAATTATACAGATAATAATATGGCATCCATATTTTCAGTAGATTTTCGTGAATTTTTAAAGATTTTTTTCTTATAATTTCGATAGCCATAATAATAATATTTGTAATAATAATAAAAATTATAATAGTAATAATAATAAATATTAGTGAAAATGCTTAATGCTAAAACAAATAGTGTTGTTATTGCTTCGAATCTCGAACATATTCTGACGGAGTCAGACTAGATATAAGAATCTGTTGACATTCACAAAGTCGATGACAAAAAAGGGGAGATGAGTAAATCTCCCCCCCCCCCTCCCAAAAAAAAAAGGTCAAGATAGTCCAACTGAAGCCTGGTATTGATGACATTTTGGGCAAAGAGGGTAAGTATTCTTACTCTCAGAAAATAAAACACATTTCAGGTGACCGCATGCAAGGAGTGAGAAGCTGGCATAAGATTTTTTGTCACATGAAAGGGTTAAATGTAATAAACTGGCTTATTACACTTTTACTAGTGGTGAGTAAGGAGTGGGAGAAACAAGCCAAATGCTCTTAATTTAAGATTTTTTTTTTTTTTTCTGAGAGAAAGTTGACAATCAGTTGACGTAAAGTTTACATCTAAAATTAATAGAGTTATGTCAAACTTGTAGACTCTTTCGGGTATAGTAGTATCAATTGAATCCACTGAACTTTTCATATATTGATAAGATATAAGATATTGTATGCTGCAAAGGTTATTCACAGTGGCTTCAAATAAAGTCACCCCACAATGTGCGTTCTACTTTTTTCTTCTTCCGTCTATACGATGTGGGAGTTAGGTCCTCTAACTCTTACAAGATAGGGCTCGGGTTCAAATCCCAATCAAAGCATGTTGTCTCTGTTAGGGTTAATGGTAATCGCGTATTAGTTGCTCTTTCACAAATGGCCATCAATGGGCTCTTCCCACCTGACGTTAGAGGTCACATGATATTGGTGTTTTAAACCAACAGCAGACGAAATGTCCTACATTTATCTATAGCGATTGCTAAAACAATGCATTTTCTATTCTTATTTTTGATCAATTTGATTTAATCTACATTATTTTTTTACACATCATCATTTTTTATTCCATTTTATATCATTCTTGATCATCTTTTTTTGTTGCATACATTTACAATCATTATTTACTTTATATTTGTTATTAATGTTGATGGAGAACATGTTAAGTACTCTGATTTTTGGTATTTAAATCATTAACAGTGCAACATCGTATGGTGCAAAGGTACTTCGGCCAGTAGCTAAGTTAATTAACTTTTTGTAACACCTTTACGCGATTAAATTAAACTGAAAATATTTTAAATTAATTTGAAGTTATAATCAATAAATATTCCACAAGAACAAATTACTTATTACTAGATAAGTTATAATATAACGGTTACACAACAACATGTTAAAATCGATTCTTACATGTGAAAATATATAAATGTACAAAGTGTTTAAAAAAAATTATCAAAATTACAAATACAATTATTCTTCTGTTATTCCAAGTAATAAATTTATTTTTAAAAGCAGAGAATTATTGATCGTATTTAAAATAACATTAAAATAATTTTAGGTCATATTTTTATTCTGTGAAATATGCTAATTTGCATATCGAACCTACCTGCATTTAACTCTTCCAACCACCACTACATCCTCTAGTTAAAAATAATGTATTATTATGTGCTAAAAGACACTTTAAAAAACACGTAGCACATAATATCTAGTATTATGTGCAATTATTCTTAACCATTTTCTTTTATGAGAGATAATGTCTTTCAGATAATGTATTAGTTTAAAGCAGTTGTTTCAAGCTTGAATGTCGTAAGAAGATCGAAGTTGCACATTTAAGTATCACTGACCCGTCAGTTTTTTTTTTTTTTTTTTTTTTTTTTTTTTTTTTGGCGAATATTAACTAGTGTAAGTTTATACAGAGTAAAAGTCCAAGTGTAAAAAAATCTTACTTCATTTACAGGTATTCCTTTTATTTGTTTCTTTTATTTTTTATTTTATCTTAAATGAAACTTTTAAAACTTTATAAATTATGTTATAGTACTTTAATAATTACAAGGTATGACAATAAAAATATAAAATTAAAATTTGATTTATTAATTAAAGGGAAAATATCTATTTATTGACAATATTTTTACAGTGGGCTATAATACAATTTTATACAGAATAACACCTTTTTGAAATTGATTTTTCACATCATCCTAATTAATTAATAGGAATTAATTTTTTAGATTGCATATTTTTATTTATAATTAACACTTTTCTGAACCAAGTATCAAACCTGCGACCTATAGCTTAGAATGCCGACGCTCTACCAATGAGCTATCAAGTGTAGTTCCTTAACACATTGAGCGCCACGCGAAGTCTCAAGGAAATCCCAGTCAGGCCACGCGGGCTGCTTAGAAGCGCATTATGTTTACCGTATTTCAATAAAATCCATTAAAATGCATTAATTTAATAATATACTATAATAAATAAAAATTAAGTAAATTTTAAATAAATTTTCAGTAATTACTTAAAACAATGTAATTTTTTTAGTTTTATATCATATTTTATACTGTCAACCACAAGTGGTTGACGCATCTTTAAATCAGATTTTACACTGTCAGCCAACGGTGGTTAAGGCGGCCTAAATGGAAAGTTCAGTGCCATGCCATCGATGGCTGACATGGCACTCAACGTGTTAACGGCATATTTTGTTCAAGGTCGATTTTATCTTCGAATTACATATTTGAATGGACTTCAACAAAGAGAAAACAGGGAAAACACCAATCACATTGGAATGTTGTATATATATATACAAAGAATTGACAATGATGATGAATAGTCTTTATGTTTATTTGATAACATCGTTGGGTACTGTTGGTGAGCTTTTGCAAAACGCCTTCATTGGCTTTAAACAATGTTATTTTTATCACCCTACAGTCACAAATACAACTGATGACATAACAACTGCTTTTCATTATTTATTTATTTATTTATTTATTATTATTACTTTATGGTTTTTCATTCTTTTATCACATCTTAGTTTAATTAGGCTTTATTTTTCAATACGTAATCTTTAATTGTTTTGGTTGTTTTTTTAAATTAATAAGTTTTATTATGTTTTTTTTTTCTTCTTCCCTCCAAAAATACCCTATCTTTTTCAAGAGCAGACATATAAATATATATATATATATATTGTTTAAGACTGTTCAAATGCGTGATACGAGGATGAAATCTATTTTGAACAAAATTATATTGGTTAAGAACTGCCGGGATATCTCAGTAATCCAGCATCGGTACGTTAAGCGTAGATCTTCTTTTCGATTCCTGCCCCAGAATAACTTTTTCTCTAAATAAAGCTTTTAATTTGTTAAGAAATAGCACCGTAAAGATAAGTTTTTGAATGTTTGCTTTTAGAAGTTAAAAAAGAACATGAAAGAAAATGCAATTTACCGTGAAATAATCCATTATTGAATTACAAATGTATTAATATTCAATGAAATTAATTGTAAATTTTTCTTCATTTTTTATTAGTTTATTAAGATATGAGTCTTGATTAATCAACACCAATTTTCATACTATCAATATACAACTTCAATACTTTTCAAATAAGCTAGTTAAAATTTATATCAAGCACATACCCCTTTCTCTTAAACGGCGAGTATGAATTAATCTTTAGCATTACCACACGCCCACAGTGTATTTGGCGACGACATGAAATGTGTATAATCTGAGTTTTCGTGATAACGCATATACAGAGAGGCCAATACATAGGAATATTAATTACAGATCGGTGTTAATTACCGTTGCATGATGGGGGGTTGCTCGGTAATTAGCTACCTTGTTGCTTAAAATCAATTTATTTTAAAGAAGAAGAAGATTAAAACTTAACCACCAGGCCTGCATTGTTGCAAGCCTACAATCAATTGTCGGATAACAATTTGGCCCACTTACGTCACGCAGGAGAGCGCCGATGGTCTTGATTTGTAAAGGAGTGGTTGCTAGATTAATAGCTTTATTGCCTTTCGGGTGAATTATTAAAATTTTCATCCACGTGATCTTTTATCTCTAAATTTCACAAAAGCCATTTTATACAGTGTCGAGGATCGATCTTTCTAAAAGCAATGGGAATTCAGATTTCTTTAAAAAATAAATTTTTAAATGATTGGCGGTTCAGCAACTCTAGTGTACTTTGACATTGATATTAATGATATTCATGTGAAAAGCATCAGTTGATATTTTGATAAATCTTTTAAAAATTCATTTTAAAGAGGAAAATGATTTAGATAAAATTTCCACAAAACACACACGTGCATACATATACATATATGGTGGCGTTCAAAATTAAAGCAACAATCTGTTTTCTTCAGTTGTACGTAACATTTAAACGAATAAACACATGAACATAAAGCTCCGATAATACATTTATTATAAAAGTATTAATCGAATTTTGTATAATTTAAATTAAGGAAAAATATAAAAAATAAAACTTTTAAATTGCTATTAAGCCAACTTTTCCCAAAAATAAGGTTTGGAATAACGAAAAAACAAATCAGAAAAGAGTATTAAATGAGTTGTTAAAAATTCATTTTATATAATAGATAACGATAAATTTAACTTCCAACCACGCCTCCAAATGTTAAATTTTGAACCAGACTTCTTTTCCTGTATTCACTTTTCTATTTCATATGATGTAACAAACTTTTGAAAAAATTATTAGTTTGTAAAATATGAATATAGCTATAATAACAAAAAATGTCAAGAAATGATTTCCAAAACCAGATAATTAGATTTTAATTTAAGGTTCGGATGCACATGTTTTTTCAATTATCTACAACGCATCTTTGCCTAATTCAATTTTCTTTTCTGATTTCTTTCTTTCTTTCTTTTTTTTTTCTTTTTTCAATTTTTCATTTCTTCCAAAACATACTCTTTAGAAAATTTAATTAATATCAGTTTAGAAATTGTTACCTCTATCAAAGTTATATAAAATTCGATCAATTATTTGACATCGAAAATACCATTTAAATTTTATAATCATATGTTCAGTTGTTTAAAGCAAAGTTGTTATAAGCAAAAGAGAAAGGTGAGAAAATAGTTTCTTGCTTTAATTTTTCTTACCAGAGTATATATCCCAAGTGATTTAAAGCATAACATCATGATTATGTGATTAGCTTTTTCGTAGATATATTTAGTTTTTTTTTTTTTTTTTTTTTTTTTTTTTTTTTGCTAACGTATGTTTTTTTTAACATATATTTATTTATTTATCGCACGTCTTTTTCAGAAACGAGTTAATTTTTTAAAACTTTACTAGCAAGAATATATAGTTATAGTTATGGAGCAAACATTCAAACCGTGTTTTCTCAAAAAAAAAAAATTAATTTTTCTTTAAATTTAGCATAAAAATAGCATGTCTACATATCTTCCTAGTATCTAATGATACATCTATACGAATGGTAATTATTTAGAAATTTATTCATCAACCATGAAAGTTTATTTCAAAATTTTTTGGAGTGGAAGACTGATTTTTTTTTTTTTTTTTTTTTTTTTTTTTGTGTGTGTGTGTGTGTGTGTGTGAAAAATACTGGAGCCAGGAATCGAACTCTGGCCTTCTGATTTACGCGTGGATGCTCAAACCATTGAGCTACCTTGGCTGATTACCAGCTAGGTAAAGCCCGGGTTCGATTCCCGGCTCTGGTATTTTTCACATAATTAGTATAAAAAATCAGCCTTCCACTCCAAAGTTTTCTGAAATGAACTTTCATGGTTGATGAATAATTTTCTAAATTAAATTAAAATTTCGTGGTCTATTGGAGTTGTGCTATGAATATTAATGTCGCTTGATATAGCTGTGTTTACTCGGAGACTTTGTCAATAAATGTTATGTGAGAGATACCTAGCTGGTAATCAGCCAGGGTAGCTCAATGGTTTGAGCATCCGCACGTAAAGCGGAAGGTCCAGGTTCGATTCCCAGCCCTGGTATTTTTCACATAGTTGGTATAAAAAATCAGCCTTCCACTCCAACATTTTCTGGAATGGTAATTATGTTTTAAGTTTATTTATTTTTTAATTTAATAGTTTTTTGTGTTGTCTGAAAAATTGTGACCGAAGGAGAAAACAAGGTTTGAATGTTTGCTCCTCAATTAGAATGCTATATTTAATAAGTTTTTTTTTATTTACTTATTTAAATTTTTGATCAAATGAACATATTTTCGACATTTAATTTTTTATTTGTTAGTGTTTTCATTATATTTTAATAAATAATTTTCGTTGTTTTTGTGTGAAATATAAGTACTTTAAATAAACAAACTAGTATGATACATCCATCCAAAACACTCCTCTGTATCAATCTACATAATAGCCTAAATTACAGGTTAACATAAAATATTTAAGGCTAACTTCTTATAATAAAGATTTCACATATGCAGATTTTTGCAATTTAACTGACAGATGTTAAATTGTAGTCATATAGACGAACTCAATTATTCAAATAACAGCGTCACTTATTGGCCAATATACACTCAAAATATGCCCGAATTCGTTTTCTTTATATCCATCCCAAATGTCAAATTTGGCTCATTTATATGTTATAGAAACTGAAATATAACTGTAACATTAGCAAAGCTACCTGTTAGACGATACGAGGAATACTGAGTCAGTATAGTTTTCATAATGATTCTCTTGCAAATCAGGTTTTGTGGAATTATATAATAAAAGTTGAGATGAAGTCTTCTCGCACCAAAACCCTTGCACCAAAAGTTGATAGATACCAACGAAAATAAGAATAAAAATAAATAACAATAATTATGAAATTTGTTCTCGATATAACACTGCCAAAAATTTTTCGTCACACGCAGATGGACAGACAGATATTTTCTAAATATGGTCAAATCGTGATCTGGACATTTCAAAGCATTTAAATCCATAGAAAGTCGGAAGTAGAAATATTTTAAGAGTCCAATATTTTCTTCTATGAATGTTGAAGAATTAAAAATAGATTAATAATAATAAACAGTTAAATTAAAAAATAGAAAGTAAATGTAGAAATGTTTACTATGTTTACAAAAATTTATTTTGAACTTTTTTAAATATTTTATTGTTTATTTCTAATTTTCATCTTCAGTCGTTGTAATTTAAAATTTCCTAAATTTTCATGTTTCAATTATAAAATTTTCTAATTATACATAAAACGTAAAAAATAATTATAACTTTTATTTCATTTTTTGATAACTAAATTAGACCTTTTTTTTTTTTTTTTTTTTCACTTTATAAAAACTGTGTCAAATAAAAAAAAATCTACTCTTGTAAAAAAAGTAAACATAAATTTAATAAATTAAATTTAATAATAAATTTTTGTTCTTTAAAAGTTTTATTAAAAGATAAAATAATCGGAAAAAACATTTAAATTTTAAAAATATCACAAAATAAGTACAAACTTTTTATTCATATTTTTTAATATCTTATTGCACTTATTTATTCATTAATTTATTACTTCCGCTAACTGTACTTTTGGTAATTTCTTTTCAAGAATCATGCTTTGTTTTTTTTTTTTTTTTTCAAGAAAAGAAATTCGACATCTTAGACGGATATTTATAAACATGTTAACATTCAAAGGTCACAAAAAATGTCATACATAAAATTTTTAAAGGCTCTGACCACCTTTGAAAAAGACAAAAATTCTAATATTGTTTCTTTATTCTGCTTTTACAACTTGAAATTAAAATTATTATAATACACCTGAAGGCAAATGATATGAATATTATTTAAGACTTTAATAATTCAAAATCAACCCAAATATTATATAATTTTGAATTATAAGTCTACTGTGAAAAAAGAAACAGATAAATGATCGTATATATCCGTCAGAATGGTCAGACGGTTCATATTGATAAATTAGGACATTTCTTTATATGCATAATGCGAAATTTCACTTTATAATATTTCACATTTTCCGTTTCAAAATAAAATATTAAAAGTTTAAAAAATCCGTTTTAGAAAAACTATGCAATTTAATAGTCTGAAATTTTATGCATATAAAACTGGAATTAAAAAATATATATATATTATCTAATGAATAATAACAGGGATTATTTTCTCCATAGGTTAACATGGAATTTGGCTCACCTTGACGCTCATTGGTCAAAAAGTTCTCTACACCAAAATGCGTGTCATAAATATACCTACTCTTGAATTTTTGGTTTCGGTGTCTTGAATTTAATTCTTTTTTATTGGCTTTAATTTTGTAAATTTTACGTATAAAACTGATAAATAAAGTAAATTGAACTGAATAGTATCATTTTTATATTACTCAAAAGTTACAAAAAAGTGAAAACCGTGTGTTTTCAGCGTTTTACAAATACACATACTCCAAAGAAAAACGATGATTAAGCAAATCTTTAATAATCAATTACATTTCAATTTCTGTGAATCAACTGAAAAATGCAATTATTTATATTGCATAAAATTCTTATTATTATTATTATTATTATTACTATTTTCAAAAATTTTCGATTTGACGTTAAAAAATATGATTTTAAGTCCACCTTTAGATTAAAATTGCTTGTTATTTTCACATATTTTACATACAGGCAGTCTCAAAATTTTCCATAGGATACCTATCAGACGAGTGGCGCTGTCATTTTAGCACCTGAATGAGCTCAACAGAAAACCATCGCGTAATTTTTTTTCGACGAAATCATTTTTTATGTATGGAAAAAAAAAAAATTAAATCTAGTACACTAATAAGGTCGTTGCTGTTTATTTTTGATGAAGTGAAAGAAAGTGGAAGCGTCCTCGGCTTAAAAAATGCACTCATACCATAACACTTCCACCATCAAAATTTCTTCTGGGAAAATATCTTTTTTTTTTTTTTTTTTTAATAGTTCTCTGTAGTAGTGTTGAAACCCATTAGATCCATGCAGATTAAATTCTTTTTTCGTCTCTGAATATGAACTAAATGATATATATATATATATATATATATATATAAAGTGTAATTGATTCTACATTTTATACAAGGGATCAATAGAAAGAGAAAATATCGTTAAAATACAAACCATATCCCAGTCTTTTCATATGTTCTATTTAACATAATTTCTGACGTTTATGTTTTATCTTTTATATAGGAATACATCAGTTTCTCTGACTTCAGAGTAGTATTTCGATTTATAACTCCGCAATTATGATTCCTTTACTAACATACAATTGGCACCCTCTTTTAATTTCATTGGTGAATTTTGTTGAATTCGATGCAATTCCCAAAATGTGCATTTCTCGTTCATTCAGTTTTTTTAGACAATCATTTCATCTTTTTAAACAACATGATCACGCTTTTTCAACAAAATCTTGACTAAATCAATTAGATCGACGTTGGTGGTTTACAATAACAGTAACTTTTACCTGCGGTATAAAGAGTTTCAAATTGAGCTTATTCAGATACAGTAAATTCCTTGGCATGTGACGTTTTCGAAACAAATAACAATATATTGTTTACGAGCACGAAAACTCTAAAATTCAGTAGTTATACTTTTGACACGGCACAAAAGTCCCAATTATTCTACACATTCATTTAATATTAGTGTTATGACGTTTTTCTAGTGGCAGGTAAATAATTTTTCGTAGGATAATTTAGGTATGCAGAGAAGATTTTTGCAGGGAGACAAATGTAAATAGAAAAGTTTCCAATTCGATAGTCTCCACTAGGCCATAATTTCGTATAGGTGAAAAAGACCTCCTCAACTTGCGTTGATTGCCGCTAGAAATATAATTTACATTAAAATAACCAAGATTCAATCCAGAGGTGTTAAAAAAGATGAAATTCAGAAATCAATAAAGATTTGACAAAAATTTGTGCACAGTTTTTTTTATTGACTTGCTGCATAAAATAAGGAGGGAAGGTGCCCCTAACGTATAAATATTTTAAGAACTACCTTATGTTCTAAGCAGGAGCGATCAGAGAAGAATCATAGAGTTTCAGCCAAATTCAAATTATTGTTAAATATTGGCATTTAATTTCATCGCCAGCAAGAACACATAAAAAGTGGTTTTTTAAAGATACGTTACACTCAAATTAGGCTAACAATTTTGAATACAGAGTAGGATTGCCATAATATGATAACCCTATGAAAATCCCAAATTTCGCCAGGCATTCATCATGAGAAAAGTAAACCGCAATGGATAGATGTACATAAAATATAGCTATAATTTAATTGTGTTCAAGGATAATTTTAACTAACTGAATAAATTACGTTAGAAATAAGGCTACTGTGATTTAGGAGTAACATAAATAAAATGGGCCATGTGTTATACTTTTATGATAGGAAATGATTATGAGACTATGTAAAGGGATTGATTATCTTTTACATTTTTTTTTTTTTTTTTTTTTTTTGCTGATAGAGGAAGAATTCGGCAGTTACTAAAGATTAATATTGAATACACGAGTGAATTATTATAAAAAGCGACAAAATAGATTTGAATTAAAATTAAATAGATAATTTTTAAAATATATGTGATTTCTACATCACAATTAGTATCTAAATGACGGAGTTCATTCAGTCTCATAGTAACAATCGTTCATAGTGTAAATACAATTACTTGTTTTGCGGAAATACATATTTTTTTGTTGTTTGATCCAGATGGAGCGTGCGTTACCAGTGAAAACTAATTTTCCTGGATATAAAGAAAACTCGAATAGAATTATCATCTCAATCCCCTAACCCAAAATTGTTATCAAAACCATTTGAGTCGTTTCATAAAAAAACAGGTTACTGCTGTATTTTCTTACACGCAAGTTACCAGCGACTGCAAATGTTTCTGAAGAAGATAGATGAAATAGGTTTTCCTCTAAAAAATACTCTAACTTTTATACGTATATATATATATATATGTATATATGTATGTATATATATATTACGGGTGGAATGCGACTTATTAGTTAACGTTAATTATCCTGAAGATGAGAGAATTGTAGTTCGAACTTTCATCTAAAAAACACTCTAAATCTAAAGTTTTATCAGAATCATTCGATTATTTTTAAAGAAAATTAAATTTCTGTTATTATTCTTCCCAAGGGAAACGCGGGTTACCGGAAAACATTCACTTTCCTAAAGATGAAGATGATTCAAATTGAATTTAAACTTAAAAATTCCCTATAACTAAAATTGTTTATCAAAATAGTTCAAGTAGTTTATAAGAAAACCAAGTTTTTACCATCTTTTGGCATGGGTGGAGTGAGAGTTTATAATGGATGCTAATTTTAGTGAAGAAGAGAATAACTCACATGGGCTTTCCCTCTAAAAAATTCCTTTAATCATAACTTTTTATCAAAATCGTCAAATCCATTTTCGAATAATCCAAATCCTTGCCATAAATTGTAATGTGCAGTGTTGGTATTAACAATGAAGACTAATTTTTCTGTTTATGAGGATAAGTCATATGGATTTTTCACCTCAAAAAGCGTATAATTTTAATTTTTTATCAAAATCATTCTAATAGTTTTTAAAAAAAAGACAACTTTCCTCCATAGTCAGTTCGAAAAATCCCATAGATTAAATGTTTATCAAAATCGTTCGAGCAATTTCCATAAAATCAAAGTTTTCTCCATATTTTTTTATGAGCAGCGTAAGGATTAATACAGCAGGTTAAATCTCATCTCATTTTAAAAAACTCTTAATCCTAAGTTTGACCAAAGTTGTTCTATTCCCTTAAAAAAGAAAGAAAAAAAAAAAAAAAAACAATCTGCCACACCTTTCAATGGACAGAGTGAGGGTTAACAGTGAACACTAATTATTTGTTGCTTGACAGAGCAAGCAATAACGATCAAGTTAATGTGGTCAACTTGAAAACTGTGTATTTATAATTTCAGAATGAACATCATTTTATTTACTTACTTACTTATTATAGGAATTTGAAAAAGCGTGTGCTTAAAAAAATAAATCATTATCTAATATATTTTTTATTCTCTATTTAGGGTTAATCATAATCATAGAAATACTAAAGAAGTATCTCAGTCTAAACGTGAACAGTTACTATTGAAATTATTTACAACAAAATTCTTATTGTTGGCGAAGTCATGGATTCTTACTCAGTTCCAAAATCTAAATCTAGCAACCCTCCTTACCTCTTATAATCTGTGGACAAACGGGATCACCATCATTGACTAAGCTGCACGTCTGTGCATAGGTGTGTATGTATGTCCTGAGTAAATGTTACATAAGACAGATAAGACTATTGGTTGAGTCAGATCGCGTGACCTCCCGACGCTTATAATCGGCTATTCACTTATTTTTCTTTGAGCCCTTCTCCCCTCACAGACTTCAGAAAACCTTTCGATAAATTCCTTTCCATCCAGAATCTATTTGCTGATTATAGTGAGCGCTATAACTCAATGTCAAGAGGCGAGAAAGTTTAGCAATGCTATCTTACCGCTATATTCGGATTTCATTAATAAGTAATGATCGCAGTGTCTGTGTTTTTAAGTGCATAAGATGAATACACCACTCTTTTATTCTTTCTCTCTCTCTCTCTCTCTCTCTCTCTCTCTCTCTCTCCCTCTCTTTGTTTGTAATCATTTTTTGGATTGCATAAACGAATTTCATATTAAATAGTAAACAAGAACTAAAAATCATTCGGTACGCACAGATTATTAGATGCGTATGCGCATAGATACGCACTTCCACACTGTATATACTCCTTTCATCGTTTAACTTTTAATATACTTTGTCTACGTGATCACGCAATGGACAGAGAGAATGACAGATAAACAGACAAATAAATTATTTGATTACATAAACACTTTTAAACATGTTGGAAACTGTGTAAAATGCTTAAGACAAACGTAAAGGTACTTTCCAATTGTAGCCCTTAGTGAACCTGAATATTTTAGTGAAACCCTGTAAACCTTGACGCTAAACATACTACATTTCATAGAAAACATTTTTTCAGCACATGAATAACAAACACAAAAGTATTTGTATTACTAAATAATAAATACAAATACTGTACAAAGTTATTTAAACATTAAAAAAAAAAAAAAAAATGCTCTAACAGAACGCAATACAATGGCATTCTTTTGGGTGTTCCTGTACAGAAACAGTTGTGCTATTTACACCAATTAAAATATGGAACATGCCATTGTGAAGTTGAATAAAATATATCACTTTGAAGAAATTCTGAAAATATTTACGGGCACTGGAGGCGGACAGAGATATAGTTAGACAGACTGACAGTCAGACGGACAAAAAGACAGAAAAATAGACTAATTCAAATCACAATCATTCTTAGTCATTGTTAGAAAGATTTAAAAACACTCAAAAAATCGAAAATACTATTATAGTATTTTTTAATTATGGTCCTTAATGTTTTTGAATATATAACCCTATTAAGGGCTATTATCTAAAACTTAATGCTATGCATACTGTATTATAGTTAGTATTTTTTGGTACGCATATAAATAGTAAATGTCAATTTCATCAGGTTTTGTGCAAAATAAAGGTACTAAAATACGGCTAATGGAAATATGTCTCATAGAATGCAATGCTTTAGATTTCCTTAGGCTGCTCCTGTACGCAAACCAATAGCAGTATTTATTCCATTTTCAATAGAAAATATCCCACAATGAACTTTAATAACATATTTCAATTTCAAAAATTTCCATAAATATTCACGGAAGTTGAACGCGAACAGACAGACCAAACGAAGTCATAAACCCTTCGTGTGCATGTGTTAATATTATTATTTTGCTTTTTGTTTATCACTTTTCTTTATTACCAGAAGCTTCCTTTTTAAACATCAGCTTTTGAATTAATTTTATGAGAAATAAACATGCAACATAAAAAAAAAAAAAAAATTCTTTTTTAGAATTTTCGAGGTTTGGCATCTAATATTTTCAACATTTTCAGCTAGAATTCTGAACTTTCCTACGGTAAAAACAAATATATTATCTACTGCAATAATTGTTTGAAACTTAGATTTTTATAAACAATCGTTTTGGTGTCTAATTTAAACTAAGACTATTTTTTAACTAAGCAGTGTTAATTAAAATTAGACACAAAATGTATGTCAAAATTCACTGAAAGATATCCTTTTATTTCGATAAATATTGCGTCGTTTCTTTCAAAAATTTCATCTAGTTTTGAACAATTTAGAATTATTATACTTTCATGTGGCGCTCCCACCTAAATTATTTTACACGATGAGATATTAAGCTTAATTTTTTTGGGCCAAAATTATCGTTGCGTGTTTTTTTTTTTTTTTTTTCTACATACATCAGGAAAAAAAAAAAAAAAGCATTGTTTCCGTGAAATTTTTCTATTTCTGGTTTTACACATTTATACTTCAGCATATTTATTTACACGTTTTTAAATGTTCTAAACAAGTTTGAAGAATTTTAGAAAATCACTCTCTCAAAGGTGCGTTTGTGTGTGTTAGCAAAATTTTGTGTGTGCTGTACCTCAAAAGAAAATGAAAGGTTCTATTTGAATGTACCATAGTATAAATTGGTGTTGGTTAGATTTCAACTATATTTAGCTCTGAAGGTAGTCATTCTATCTTGACTTTCTTTTTATTGTTAGAAAGGGTACATATCATTTTCGATAGTGTATAAGTTCTTTGAACTTGGTAAACAATATACGTATTATTAAAAGTTACGCTAAATCAATTTGGATGCATATTAGATGATAGGGTACCTTGTTACTCAATTTTTCCCATTTCATGAAATAATGTTTCTGTTTGATGCGTATAACTCCATCAAACTTCATTGGTGAGATGGCTTTTTATAAATAAATAAATAAATAAACTTGATTTAATTTTAGTGAATAGAAGCCGATCTGTAGCATTGTAACACAGCTCTTTTCAATTTTCGAACATTTACTGATACGAATATTACTGGCGAATATTATTCGAATATATACGAATACTATTCGAATATTACTGGCCAATTATATACAATATTATAATGATACGAAAAAAATTTTGTAATTGCGACAACTTACTACAAATATCATTTTATTCATTAAATTATTTGTAGTTTAATTTTATGTTTTGAGAAGTAATCCTCAGTTGTTTACATGCATTTCTTCATAACCATTTATCACCTTTCTGTCTTCCTCTGAAACTTGTTAATTTTTGATTTTCAACGCATAAAAAATTATAACATAATTTTAAATGAGGACTATTAAACTTAAAACATGTAACTTTATTTTGGTCTACCATATCCATATTAAAACTTTTTAAATATTGATTTTTGTCAAATGAGAGTTCTCCCAAAACGTAAGTTTGCAAGGACCGAAGCATAATTTTGCACATAAAGTTTTTGTATTTCCTAATTCAGATTTATCTAGATATAAATCACACTTACGCTTCGTTCATTACTTATAAAACATACACAATGTAATATTTATAATTATCTTTTTCATTCCATATTTATATTATGCAGAATTCTACTTCAACAAAATTTGCACTAAAATAAGGAAATAGCGCATTTGCATTGCATTTAACGCCATGAATATTTTCTTAAACATTATTTGTAATTGTTTACAATCACCTGTTAAGCGTTTTACTTCTTTTCTGAATTGTCCTGTAAAACAGGAGAACAAGTGAATTTACTCTCACTGTCTCTATCACATATTTCTATATAAAAGTTTTTCAAATACATAATGCTTGATTTCTCTGTGTGTTTCCTAGAACTAACAATAAGTTTGCTTCAAAATCTTACATCTTGAGAACGATAAGAATGTGAAATTATATCATATTTAGAGTATGGATTTCTTCTCTTTAATTTAATCATTCTTCTAAAAGATAATGTTTTTAAGATAATTGACATGGCGTGTGTTTCGTACATTGACACCCTATAAAATGTTTTACAGAACATTATCTAGATTCTTCTTTATTAACAAAATGTTTTAATGAAAAGTATTGCGCGGAGCGGATAATGATATGCATCATTAAGTGGAATTTATAAATAATTAATGTTTCACGCTCGTGAATATTTTATCGAAATTTCTCGCACTTTTTGAAATGAAGCTTCTTTGATGTGCATGACTATCAGAATGATTTTTTTTTTTTTTTTTTTTTTTTTTTATTAAACAACGATTGTGTTGAATGATATCCAAAGGATTCAGTTTCTCCAAAATAAAAGGTAAATCATAAATGTTATAAAAATGTTTGACTAATATTTTTACTATATAAAATATTTTTATAAGAAAAAAGCGTAACTGACATACAAAGTTTACGGAAGTCCCTGTAAAAAGACTGGTAGTATACTGTATTAAAACCTTTAATTTTTTTCACAACAGTTTCAAATTAACAAAGTTAAACCAGATGATGGCCGAACAAATGGACACAAAGACGGGCAGCAAACCAAACCCAAAACATAAGCATTTCTCAAACAATGTTCGGAAGTATTAAAAATCCTAAACACTACAAAAACTTTATATTCAATTCTTTCCACTTATACCCTTTAATGCATTTGAATTTTTTTATGTCACCTTGGAAAATGAATAACTAGTGCTAATCTTATCAATCGCAATAAAGTTATGCTTTGCGCCTCTGAAAAGTGTAAACTAATTTCAATACATTTAGTATCCTGTGAAATATATATGAAATTACTAATTAGAGACGAAACAGGCAAGAAACTCGAAGTTATAAACACTTTTTAACAAATAAAAGTTTCACGTAACATAATAACTTATAAAATTACGTAAAATAAATTAATAATAAAAAAAAAAAAAACGTTCTCTTTCTACTTTAATTTACGAGGAAAGTAAATATACCTATATATAGATACACTATCTACCAATATGTATTTGGATACTTTCGAATTTAGACGTTTTGTGAAATATCTAGAAAAATTCTTTAGGAATCATCTTGGGGTTGTGAGGTAGTAGTATATTAGCGTAATGCTACAATTAAAATTCACACTTTAAGAGTAACACATGAATACGAAGGTTTTAGGATTCAGTTGTCTGGTAGAGTTAGTTCTTATGGCAAACTAAATTGTAATCTGCGATATGCTAATTTTATAAAGTATTTTGGAAGTTGATGGAAGTCCAACGCCCACCTTTTCTATTAAGCTCAAATAAAAGCTCATTTATTTTATTACATCTGACTTTGTCTTCTCTTCATAGTTTACTTAAGTATTTCAGTTTCAGCTTCAATTTAAAGTTAAATGAGCATGGCGACGACACTTAGGTCGTCACACTGGCGCCCAACTCCGCTCGAATCCCCCCCCCCCCCGAGCAAGTATTTTTTGACGGCACTAATAGTGTGCTGCAATTTTTTGAGCAGCTTGAATATTTTTTTTAACTTTTATAACATTGTTCGATCCAAAAAATATGCTTGGTTAGCATATTTCTTAAAAGGAGAACCACGACAGTGGCATAAATTAATCGCCTGCCATTCTCTTGGCCCAAATCCAACCTATGAGGACTTAAAAAGTCGGGTCATCGACCTCTTTGCCACTCGGTATCACAGACTAAGATTGGAACATGACCGTTCCCTCCCCCCTCACGAGCGTCAGTGGGAAGCAGTAATAAACCCAGTGAAAAAAACCACAAGAAGTTATTGAGTCACAGGAAGAAAGCTCTACTAATTTAAATCCACCTAAAACTTACGACAAAAACGTTAATCCTTGTGACAAAAGTCAAACACAAATTAAGCCAAATGAACAAACTTCGCTTGCAAACAGCGATACAGACCAATCTAAGTCTGCTTTTCAGCCTTTGGCTACGGATGAAAAATCCGATAAAATATCTAGCGTAGCGACGGCGGTTGAAAAGGAAAATACGATTGAACCCAATTGTGTAAATCAATCCCTTGCTTTAAATGAAACGAATGTTCAGCTAAATTCTACTGTTCAAGCCGAAATATCAAATGTAACTGAAGCTCGGGTAACAGAAATTGAAATTAATACAACTAAAATAACTGCGGCCGCTGAAACCGTTAAACGGACCGGCAGTGACAAATTAATAAATGTTGCGGCTAACTTTTCTAGTGATTTAAATTCATCTTCTGATAATTTAAGTTCCAAAACAGTCAAGTCGACGGACTCTTTTATTTTCACAGAAACTGTGGTAAAAGAAAGTGAAAGTGTAAAATCAGTAAATGATTCGGCTAATCTTTGTTACCCGCCTTTAGATAACAGTTTTAAATCTATACAGCCGACACAGTCAAATATTTCTAATGCGAACGTGAACTTAAAGTTTCAAAATGACCCGCCGATTAAGCCAACAGAAAAAGCAAGTATTTTAAAGACGGCGTATTTAACCTCCTGTGAAGTTTCTAGAAAGTCTAGCAGCCCTGCATTCGAAAGCACGGAGCGAACGCAGTCCTCTGTGATAACTGGGGACAGTGACAAGGTACCGGGCTCGAGTCCATCCCAGAAAAGTGCCTCTCCGATGCCGGACTCCGCTTTACAAGCTACCCGCGATGAAAGTTCAACAGCAATTCCACAAGACAGTCTGACACGCACCTCTGATTTTGCTGATATCAAGGAATCAATCTGTCAGGTGCTATGGTTAATTATTTTTTCCATTGTAAAGTGCATTTCTATCACAGCAGTTATAAAATCTAGGACATGTATTAAAGCCATTTGGACTTTCAATCATTATCTGAAAGAGATGAACTTTCTAAAAAATCAAAAGTCAAAATTTAAACTTAGAGCATGAACTTTCAACTCTCGAAATTTCATGTATTGTTTACATGTCATAATTTTTTTTCTGTATATAATATATGCATGTATGTACGTTAATGTTTTTTATCCCTAGCCAACACCGGCAGTTTTTGGTAAAAAAAACTTTTTGAACATTTGTATATAAATTTTCCCCCCTTTCGTTTTTTGAATGATCTATATGTATGTACTTAAATGTTTTCTGTTTTAGCCACCACCTGCAGTGATTAGTGCGATAAATTTTCTTACCTTTTTGTATATAAATTTTCTCTCTAGTTTTTGACATGATCTATATGTATATACTCTAATGCTTTTCTATTTCCTAGCCCACACCGGCAGTTTTGAAAAAACCTTTTCAACAATTTGTATATATTCATTATCTATATTTCTCTAAATGTCTTATAAATTGTATAAAATGAAATTTTATAAGTGTATAAACACTCTTCTCTATAGTTCTGTAAATGATCTATATGTATGTACGTGAAACTTTTTTATTTCCCAGCCATCAACTGCAGTTTTGAAAACTTTTTGAAACATTTTGTATCCTTATCTATGTTTTTCTAAATGTCGTACATTGTATAAAATGAATATTTTTATTGTTTAAAATCTTGCATTTTCACTAAGAGTTTTATGTATAATACACTCCTTCTCATAATTATAAGGACACCCATTTTTCTATATTAACTAAACACTGAACACTATTATTTAAACAAATATATTTTTAATTAATTTGAATTTCATTAATAGCCTATATTTAAAAAGTTTTATCGTTTTTCTCTCTTCAAAAACTTTAAATATGGTAAAAAGATGATTTTTCAGGTGTTCACAATTATAAGGGCAGCTCGAATTTTAGTCATTTATTTCAGTTATTCTTTAAATTAATATTTTATAGGGTCTCTTTTTTTGGGTTAAACAGTCAGACATTCTCTCTGGTATATAAATATATATATTTTTTTTAATATTAAGTTTCAATACCATTTCGTATAGCATATATGATATTCTTAATACATTTAAACTATTTAAAATTGCTTTCCACTTGCATGCACTTTTCTAATATCATAAGTTAAGTTTTTTTCAACTTTTAGGCCATGGGAAAGGCAATAATACAGAAGTTTCTTTCTTCAAACTATTTCCTATTGCTCTAAAAGTAGAGCAAAAATGTAAGTCTTGTAGAAAAAGATATTATTACTCCCCAAAATCTAACAAAAATCTGATAATTTCACGTTTAAAATACGCGGATATTCCCTCTTGATGTTCATAATAATACAAAAAATTACTAATTTCATTCTGCCTTGTTCACAATTATTTTTACATTAGTTATTTCAAAATATAAAGTGTCCTTATAAATATGAGAAGGAGTGTATTACTATGGGGTTAAAAGAATTTTTTTTAAACCTATTTTGCTTGTAAATTCGCGTTTAACAATTAACCTTAATAACACTAACAATTTAGTTTCTTACGTATGCAAATAGGTAGCTGAAATATTGCTTATCTATAAAATTATGTCATTTATCTGTATACAAGTTGTAGTTCACGTCCATTTGTTAATTTAGACTGTAAAAAGAGTTTTTGTATTGTAGAAGTTCTCTGATGATTCAAACCCGAAGTACAGACGTTAAATCTGAATATCCAGGCTGATTTCTTCAATTGTTACTTTTGATGCTAAAGGAGGTTTTTTTTTGGAAGCGTGCCAACAGCGGATCTTTTTCAAGATAAACCATAGTGGACAACTGAAAAATATTTTTTTTTGCACTCTCAAGCTGTGTTCTGGGTCAAGACTGACCTGCAGATGGATAAAGAAATAGCAAGTTTTTTGTCAATAAAATTATTATGTTACAAGTTAAATTGAATACTGATCGCATTTTTGTGTTTAAGCGATCCCTTTTGTACTAAATTTTTTTTTAAAATTAATGAAATTTTTTCCTTTCCATTTGTTTTAAGGAAAGAGGACTATAAGCCCCGCTGTAAAAACGTTGGACTTCTAGTTAACTAAATTGAGTACAAACGGTTTTCCGGTGTAAAGTGACTTAGATTGAACATAATAAGAAACATTTTTAAAAAAGCTAAGTGTCCGGTTTTTTGGCCCTGTACTCTTAAAATTTTTTTCCTTATTACATTTTAAAAGCAAATAGTTATTCTTGGGCAGTCTAATTTAAGTTTCCCCCCTCTTTTTTTCTCTAAAGTCTTATACAGTTTAATTTTAGCAGTAAGTAACTGCGGCTATTTTTCAATTAACATAGCATTGTTTTACTTTAAAATTTTCACGGGTAAAAACCCGTTGGGGATTTTTACGTAAAAATTTTTCTTTTGGGGAGGAACTGTGAGGTAGTAGTATATTAGCGTAATGCTACAATTAAAATTCACACTTTAAGAGTAACACATGAATACGAAGGTTTTAGGATTCAGTTGTCTGGTAGAGTTAGTTCTTATGACAAACTAAATTGTAATCTGCGATATGCTAATTTTATAAAGTATTTTGGAAATTGATGGATATAAAATGAGAAGGAAGATTGCTTTTGTGTTAGTTGGAGAGAGAGAGGATGGTGGTTAGTTAGTTGGAAGGAGAGTAAGAGAGTTAGTTAGAGGGAGGTAGCCGATTAGAAGGTAGGCTGTTGAGTTAGCTGCTTAGAGTAGTGTATTAGATGATGGTTGTCTAGTAGTACCGTGGTATAGGGAATCCTCCCGAGTACGAAAGACTAGTAGCAGCAGTGAGAGCTAATGAATTTAAATAAAGTAGTTGAGAGTAATTGTGGTTATCTATCGATAGTTAAAGTATTTGTGAAGGCTGCCCATTTAAACTTATAAAGATATTAAATATAATTAAAGTCCAACGCCCACCTTTTCTATTAAGCTCAAATAAAAGCTCATTTATTTTATTAAATCTGACTTTGTCTTCTCTTCATAGTTTACTTAAGTATTTCAGTTTCAGCTTCAAGTTAAAGTTAAATTGAACCATGACGACATTTCGTTCGTCACAGGGTATAAAGAACATGTTACAACTCATATATTTCAGCAAACGTTTTGTCCTGAAGAAAAAAAGGGGACCAATAAAAAACTAAAGAAAAATCAAAATATTTTGCATCGTCCAGTAAAAAGTAATGCTTGAAATGCGTTTCGACTGTAGTATGTTATTATGCAAATCTTCAAATTATCTGTATGAATTTTTATGAGGTTACCTAGTATAGTCATGATTTCTTTAAAAAATTGTAAAAACAATTTCTTCTTTTTTAATCACAACATGTAGGGTATTACACGCAGTTCAAAGCCAATTTAAGAAAACTTGGCATACTACATTAGATAGCATATAGCATTCGGAATGCAAAAATGTTAAATATCTTATGGAATATGAACATTATTTCTGAATAATTTTTAACTATGCGTGCGCTACCTTTTCAAAAATTTCATTTGCATAATTTAATAGCCAGAAGTATTTAGATACTTATATGAAAAAAACCCAAACAATTATCATGTAAATTCAAAAACTTATGAGAGGTCAAACGAACAAAATTTAAGTTCCTTTCAAAATAAAAGCTAAACTACAAGAAGTTTAACTCGCATTTTTATTTTGATTCAGTCAATGCCAAATGGTAAGACAGTATTCGCTGATTGTAAATGAATATTGACAAAGACCCCTACAATATACTTTTTTTTTTTTTTTTTTTTTTTGAGAAAGAAACGGAAATTTAGTTCCTTCTATAATTCATAACTTTTTGAATTTACACGATATTTGTTTGGGGCTTTCATATAAGTAGCTCAATACTTTTGGATATTAAATTATGTAAATGAGATTTTTATAAAGCTTGCGCATGCGTAGTTAAAATGTTTTTTTAATAAAAATGCTCCTATTTCTTTAATATTTTTGCATTCTGATCGCAGTATACTGTGTGTAATATAGTTCGCCAAGTTCCCTAACAATGACTTTGTACTGGGTCTTATACCCTATATATTATAATTAAAAAAGTGTTTTTTCTCTTTTTTTTAAGGCAATTGTTATATTTCCATGAAAATATGTGGTAGCCTCATAAAAATTTAAACAGATAATTAAAATAATTCTCATAATTACATGCTATAGTCAAAACGAAACATGCTATAGTCAAAGTTTTAAGCATTGCGTTTCAGGGTCCACTTTTCCTCTTCAGGACAAAACTTTTACTGAAATATATGAAGTATTCTTTTTACTCACAAAGATTCAAGGATATTAATGAAGAATATTCCTAGATATTTGACAAAACATTAAAATTCGAAAATACTTATTGGTAGATAGTGTATACATACATACACACACACACACACACACTTTGTATATATATATATATGTAGGAATAAATTAACAAATGTATATATCATATTGTGAAGGCGTTCCTTGCCATATATGAGTTTTAATTACAGTTTTAAATAAATGTAATAATTAATTACTATATTTTCAATAAATTAAATGTCTAATAAAATATCTAACGAAATTCTAAATTATCTTTTATATTTAATCCCATTTGTCTCTATAAATAAATATCTTAATTCTAATAATATTTTATCTGTTTATCTATTAAATAAATCTGCTGAGAACAAAAACATATTCTTTAAAATTAATAATTTATTTTTGCTAGTCATCTTTTTAAATGATGTCTCTCAGAATTATAATCTCTCCTGTAAATCATTTAATAAAGTAAAATATAAAGAATATTATTTTCATCTAGTAACCGTTGTATAGATAAAGATTGCATTTCATTCTTTTAGATTGTGTAAGTTTATTTATTAGAAACTAAATTAAGCAATAAATTTCCGTTCTAATATTATTAAAGGGTAATTTATATTTCTAAATGACAGGATGTGCAATAATCGCGTCTTTGTGGCTCCCTTTAGCAGACGGTTTTTATGGTGTGGAGTTTGTCATAGGTGTTTGGCGTTAATTCTTTAACGGACTTTTTAAATTCAAAATATTTATATTAATTTATTCGAGAGACAATGGATTATGTTTGGTTGTAAAATTGGCGCTATTTTGGAAAACTTGGCGTGATTCAGCAGTTGGATCTTGATTGCGAGATTGATAACTTCAGAATTCGCTCCTAGATCATCGTTGTTAAGTGAATACGTACTCTTAAACCCTCTCTCTCACCTCATGCCTTTGCATTCTCGAAACTCACGGACTAAATGTACTGCCACTTTAAAAAGATGTTGAATTGCTTTATGAAAATCTCCAAAATAAAAAATATATTATTATTTATTACTCACTCTGTGTTACTTTCTCGGCCATCTAAATCCTTTATAGCAGAATGGACCTTGACAGTGTATGCAACAACATAAACAAGAATACCGGAACTACTACTTAAATATCATATACATATTCGTTTCAAAAGTCTCTTATATATATATATATATATATATATATATATATTAAGTTCGAATCCGGCCTGCCCTGCCATCAACGTAAAGAGTCTTGTGGACTATACCGAGCCAGACCTGTGCATATCTAATTTATATACTATAAATATGATACGAATAACATACATAAAATAAGACACAGATGAAAAATTCTGTACTTGATGTAAAAACTTTTCTTTTTATAAACCTTTAGTTTCTGACATTTTTTGAGAAACGTTATTTTAAAAATTAATGAATAAAAATAGAATACATTAAAAAAACAAGTGTGAATGTTATTATATCGAGTTTGAATTGTAAACTTGGAAGCTTACAGATTACGTAAAAGATGAATATTCCTAGAATTTCAGAGATTTGCACAATTTTATGGCATAATTTTATATTTGAATGATATGATTTATTTCAACTTTTCAATTTAGTGGAATCCTGATATGGTACTTCCCAGATAAGTTTGGATCGAAAATAAAATTTAGTGATGAAAGTGAATGGATTATGTATTTTCATCTTAAATTAAGTGAGATTTTAATACGTAAACAATATTTTAAATCTAATATATACAGATTGAGAAGCAGTATTTTTAAAAGTCATATGAAATTACCTTAAGTATAACTTCTAGACTGTTCCTTTTTTTTTTTTTTTTTTTTTTTTTTTTTACATCCTGTATAATTATTGTAAGCTTATTTGGTATTTAATATTTAATTGACTTTTTTGAGTTCTATCGCTACAATTACGTTTGTCTCGAATGATCCATAGTGTATTAGTTCATAATGCACACATTCAGTTCACAATCAATTCATGCACAATATTTTCAATACATATTAGGATTTCGCAAACGTTCATGCCTTGCCTGGGATTTACACCTGGACTTTTTTCGTTCAGTAGTTAGTGTCTTGTTCACTGGAATATAGGGGCGTAATACGTTTATAAAGACATAGAATTTCTTAAAAAATTTAAAATAAAATATCATAAGTGCGTTGTAAAAAGTAAATAGTAATTACAATTTACACTGTGTACAAAAGGTACGTATTTAAATTTTTATACATATAATTTCGAAGATAAATGAATTTACTTTCAGGGAAAATACATTAATGAAGTAGGTTAGGAGAAAACTCAATACATGATACTATATGTTGTTAAGTAATCCACTCATATAAGTGTATTGTATACCCTATAAGTATATTGAAAAAAAAATCCATTCAAATATCAAATTTTTAAGCTCCATTTCTTAAAAGATAACTTAAAGATTAAGGTAATCTGTTGCAAGTATTTTTCAACAAATCTTTAAAAGAACATATTTTTTATATGAATGTGTGCATGATAATTCTAGATCAAGATTTGACCGCGCCCTTGTAATTTTGGATTAAAGCCAGTCGTACACTATTAGAAAGAAATTTAAAGAATCATAGATACTAGTTTCTCTTCCTTAAATGGACATTTTTTTTTTCATTTTTTAAAGTTTTTGATTAATTCTTGTCGAAGGTTATTCTTACAAGGACACATAGTACACCAGTAAAAAAAGCGCATAAATCTAGTTCTGATGTAAAAAGGGAAAATGCATAAATTTTAGAACATTATACTTGAATGTCAAGAATACGAAGCTATTATATAACCATTTAAAGGTACATTTTTGGCATAAAAATAGAAATTCTCACCTTTTCTCAATTTAATTCTCTTTTTTTTTCCCTTCAGTGATCATAGGATAAATATTTATAACATCTTTCATTTTTAAAACGCTTAAAATTAGCAACAAAACATTACAGTTTTAAATAATAAACTAAAATACTTTTAAACATCTTCCATTACAGGACTAATGTAGGTAATAGAAGTAATAGAATTCGGTCAAAATTTTTGATATCGAATTTTCACCTGATTTACATGTTTCAAGGTCTTCTTTTTCCAAAAAATTTTTTTTTCAACTGGTCAGTGTGTATGTGTGCACGAAAGTGTGCGTGTTTGTATGTGTAGTGAATCTCTTGACTATCATATCTTCAAAACGAATACAGATAGAACGACAAAACTTCCTAATTAAGACAAGTGTAGTGTACAGATAGTTTTGACAACTTTTGATGAAAATTAGAAAAGCAGAAGGATAACATAGAAAACCAAAGTGGGACAATAAGTCCGTATTTATAAAGCGTATCTTAAAGGAGTGTCCGTAGAAGCGTCCGTATCTTAAAGGAGGGAAGGGGGGAGGGAATTTCTCAAAATATCTTTATACTATGAGTTAGACACATATAACCGACCCACATATAAAAAATATCCTTCCTAAGACAATTTAACACAGAGTTACGCATGCATACATGTTTTTTGCCCCCCCCCCCCCCAAAAAAAGGAGGTAGGGTGGAATTTCTCAAAATCCGTGTGTAGTATGTGTGTTGAGCACGCATAATAAATCAACATATAAAAAATCGCTTTCCTGATATAATTTGGAGCAGAGTTACTCTTAAAATGTGTTCCCTCCCCCCAACCCTTAACTGGGTAAAATGGAAAAATTTGCAAAATACTTTAATACAGCGTGTTGGGAACGCATAACCAGCCTGCACATGAAAAATCGCTTATTTAAGACAGTTCGTAGCATGTAGTTACGCATAGAAACATGTTTTTGCCCCCACCCTCAACTCAAGAGGAATAGGGTGGGATTTCACAAAATCCCTGTGTACTGTGTGTCTTGAGTACGCATAACTAATCCACATATCAAAAAATTGCTATACTGAGATAATTTGGAGCAGAGTTACTCTTAAAAGCGTGCCCCCCCCCCTTCTCCGCCATTAAACGGGAGTAGGCAAGGGGAATTTCCGTAAAATCCCTTTACAGTGCGTGTTGGGAACTCTTAATCAGCCCACATATAAAAAATAATCTTACTGGGGTAATTTGAAGAAAAAGTATGCTTGGAAACGGGTTTATTGCCTTTCTTGCCCTCAAAGGGGAAAAGGGGGGAAATTTTGGCAAAATCCCGTTACAATGGATATTGAATATACGTAAATAAGCCACATACTAATGTTTGTGACCTCATCTCTTATAGATTTCTCCGGATAAATTTAGCGCTAAAAGGGGAGCTCCAATTTGCCCTCCCATAACTCTCTCCAAAAATCGATAATCACAAAAAACCAAAAATGAGTTTTTGAAAATTTTTTACTCAAGAAGACCTTTTGTGGTCGACCTACTCGAAAATCCGTATTTTGATAAATTTGCCTCCGAAAATCGCCCTCCCCCCCCCCTTAAAAATCCAAAAATCCAAAATCGCAGAAAAGGATTTTTTTTTTGTACTTAAGTCCAGTCTCCTCATCTGCAATTTCTTCACCGTGAAGCAATTTGGAACCGAGTTATGCTTATAAAGGTGTTTTTGCCTTCTGTTCCGTGAAAGGTGGATATTTCGCAACCTTACCGGGTGTCAGGGTTCCTACTCGCCAAAATTTCTGACTCTATCTCCCATAGAATTGCCACGGCTGTGCTGAGTTAGTGAATGAGTGAATGAGTGAGTTTACTCTTTTATATATATAGATTTATAACCTATACTTCCATATTAAAAATTATTCCAAAATGGGACGACGTTATGAACCAAAAGTTTACAGTTACAAATTTATGTCAAGCTGCAATTAAATATAATTTTTTATGAAGTTCTATACATTAGTTTCAAACTAGAATTGGCAGAAAAATATTTTTAAAACACGGAGAGACATAGAGAGAGACGGGCGTTTTCTAAAAAATCGTGAATATATGTATATATATATATATATATATAAAGAGAGAGAGAGAAAGAATAATTGAAAAGTGGAAGTCGAAAATTTTGATGAATCCAATACTTTGTTTTTCTGAATACAAAATAATGTAAAACAAAAACATTAATTCGCAATAGCTATAGTATATTAAGTAAAAAATACAGAAATTTAAAAGCACAGGGAAATTGAACATATTGTAAGAAATGCAAAGAAGGAATATAGAAAAGGGCACAAATATGAAATTAAATAAACAAACAAAAATAATATACAGGATATTAGATGTCCCTGTACTAAAATCATTTGATTGATCTCAACAAATAATTTACTGTAGCATCTTCATATGATACAGATCTAGAATACCGAGTTTGACTATCCTTCAATTATTTATTCTTGACATATACTGATTAAAGGCACACACAGAGAGAGACACTTTGACACACACAGACACAAACACAGACCAACCGCTAAAAACCTGTTTTTAGAATTCAGAATACCTCAAAATGTGTAAATATAACAATTCTCAATTTAGAAGATCGGACCGAAAAAATCATTTTTTCTCTACCATATGGATAATAGTAAGTAATGCACCATGATTTTACTAGAACCTCAAGTGAAAATAACATTTATAAATCCCGCCTATCCTTATCACTGGATAAATTACTCTAATTTTACTTACTCTAATTTCTTTCATGATTTTTTCAGTGGTAGTCACTTTTTCATTAGAATAATTTTTTTTTTTTTTTTTTTTTTTGTGTGTGTGTGTGTGTGTGTTTGTGTGTGATCTACGTTTTATCTTCTTATAAACTATAAGATCTTGAGCAAAGATTTTAACAGCTTTCCAAAACACAGGAAAATTATTTTTCTTAAAGAACCATACAAAATTAAGTAATACACATTTGAAATGGGCAGGTCTTTCTTGCCTTCTGTTTGTGCAACGACAAGACATGATTTTCTATGCACCTGATGAAAAATATATACTCTTTCGAAACGCAAAATGCTTACTGTTTTCTAGAAGTCTTTAATCTTTCTAACGATTATATACTCCTGGTACATAGCTTCACACACACACACTTACATCCATATGACATCTATGAAAGTTAAAAAATTATTCATTTGATTTCTATAAACATTCTACAGATATCTATTAACGCATTTTTTTTTTTTTTTTTTTTTTTTTTTTTTTACATCCATTAGATGTCCGTAAAATCTCCTTAGATGTATGTTAAATCTCCAAATACATAATAATTAGACTTGTTACATCTAATTGATATTAAAAATATCTAAATCTACTTTTAATCTAACACGTTACATCTATTAGGCATCGAAAAATGCACGTCTAAATTTCGTCTATATTTAAATATCTTATCGATATCTATAATTAGTACAGGATATCCAGGTCTTTTATGGACATGGTCTATGAATGTCCATGGTCTTGAATGGACATTCTTAAGATATTTTGTACCTTTTATGGATCTTCGGATGTAATTTAGATATCAAATGGATGTGGCTGTGTGGGTTTGTTCCAATCAATGTGTTAACCACTTGGAATTATGCATACAAATCTCATTATTGCATGTTATTTTCAGGAACTAAAATTTAAAACTTTTTGTGCATCCTATTTATGTTTACTCATGTCAATGCATTCACAAAATTTTTACCACTTAGATATCGCCCTAAAAACAGTTGATACTCAGAACATCACAAAATATCTAAATACATTGAAGTATTAAACAGAAATTGTCCTTAAGTATAATATATTTCTCTTAAAAATATAGTAGAGAAAATAAAAATTGTAATACATACTTAAGTTAATCACATTTTTCTTCAACGAAATTTAACTGAAAAGCATAGAAAAATTCATACCGGTCCGAAATGAAAGTTTTAAATTTGCATTCACTTTTACCACATTTAACATCCGACTACATTTACAACTCAACTCTTTTCGAACAAAAGTCCAACATATTCCACATTTATTTTTTCATTATTCAATCTTTTTCCATGTTCTTGTAATATATGATAAAAGACTATGCATCAATTATTTTAAGTATTTTAAGAAAAATGTCTTATCCAAGATACTTTGCATTCGAGGCACGCAAGTGATATTAAAAATTCAAATAAAAATTACTTTTTGAAAAGAGGGGGTAACTCTGGGGTCAAAAACTAAAATGAATTTAGAAAGTTATTTTATCAATGATGGGAAAAGACCACCTTGTGAAACCTGCAATACGCTGTTAAGTCGAGATTAAACCAATAAAAAAACTATATCCTTCTCTCCAGTCCAATCTTGGAAAAGAATTGCGTGCCCTTCTTTCTGGGCTTGGATCTGTTTGGACATTAATGGGATAGCTGGATCTCAATTATTTTTTGGCGATGTATAATCTCTAAAGAGAGTATATCTGATGGACTTATATTTTAGCAAAAGAAGTTATCACGAATTGGATAAAGGAAAGATTTAAAAAAAGAAAAAAAAAAAATCCCTCAAATTTTCTCAGTGTGAAACAGAAATCTGTTTCGAGTAAGTTATAGATACAGTTTTAAAATGATTAATGTTTTAATAATAGAATAAAAAAACGCAGTAATGTACTATCTGCACGCACTGATTGAATTAAAAGAGAAATAACTCTAATTTGGCAGTCAGAGTCTTTAATACGCCAGTTTAATTCATTTTAAAATTAAATGGGTTGCGTGTAAAGTCATGAATTGGAATAATGGATTACTACTGAAGAACTACTTTTAATTTCTATGTAGATCCGACAGGTGAGTACGGATTCTTTTTTTAAAGTAATAGTAGTAGAACAGTTGCATTTCCAGACGAACTTTTTTTATTTGATAACAAGATTGAAATGATAGCACAATGGTTAATAACAACATTTATTAATATAAATAATTAATTCACAATAAAAAACTAATGTTCATTATTTAAGATTGTCTCAAAAGTTAAATAAATGAGTGTTAATAAAAATTTGCGTGCACTTTTCCTTTTCTTTTTTGTTAAAATAGTTTTAAGAAAATTGAATCAAATACTGTTCTTTCATTCAATTGTAAAACGCAGCGAAAAGTTACAGAATATGACAGTGTGCCAAGATTGTTGCAATTCTTCCACTTAAATTCACAGTGACAGATAACAATAAAAATTGAGATATGGGCAGTACTTGTTTCTTCCTGACAACACGAATGTAACAAATTCGTTACATGAAATATATATGGTAGTTATATTTCAACTTTTGCTATAAACAGCATCACGCAGTTTAAATAGGAGAGCGTATTACCACCAAATTTGGAATAAGAATGGTACACGAGATGCACTTAAGGAAATAGAAGATTAATTCAAAAAATGCCGAGAAGGTAGTGCTTTATATAGAAAAATAAAGACATTAACAAAGGAAATAACCAACACGGGATAAAAGCTAATCAATAAATATTGAAACTGTTTATGTATTTATGTTGTTTATGTTTCGATTATATTTCTTGTTTTTCTATGCGAAGCGACACCTAGTCTAATTCTTATTTTTATCTCTTGAGCGAACTTTTATTCATTTGCAGGGTTTATTTGTAAATTAAGTATTAAACCAATACTATCATTTATATGTTACTCGTATAAAATCAGAAAGTATGTTTATACCCGTTACATCTCAATCAAATTAGAGCAAAATACAACAAAAAAAAAAAAAAAAAAAAAAAAGAAAGAAAGAAAAAAGAAAAAAAGAAATTAATAAAATTGCATAGATATCTTTTTAATTATCTGTCAATATGAAAAGAGTGAATTTTCAGTGGCAAAAATGGTAATATATATTCAAACTTTCAATCTATATGACTATATATAAAGACTATATATGACTATATATAAAGTTGCGCACATAGCAGATCGACGAGAAGGAGTAGAGCGGGCGCGCTGAGACTCCGGGTACTTGCACAACATCAATAGTTGATGGCCGACCTGAATGTGCATGTTGATTGCTTCAAGCCTAAGATAAAACATAATTATTTCGTCTCGTTTTCAAAAATGATTGCTTGAATTTTCATAACTCTTCCTAGGAATTTTTATAGAATGGTAGTATTGCAAAATATTTTTAAGTTAGGCGATTTCTCATGCACTAATTTATATATCTTACTTGTGACAGATGGCTGCACGAAAGCTGCAACATTTACAACAAAAAGTGCAGCGATTATGGGCAAAGACAAATTAGGTTAGCAAAGAAAAAACATTCAATATGAAAAAAAAATGTACTAATTTTATTTAAACCTGTTATCTAGTAACAATGTTTTTTTTGTAATCTTATCTGGTCTTGTTTTTTTTTTTTTTTTTTTTTTCTGATTTAAAGTCTCTTACGATTAAGTTATCTCTTAACAATAGAGTTTAAAATAAAAAAAAGTTCTTAAATACAATTTTTTTTTTTATTCTTTTTAAATTTATTTTATTTTCTAGTTTTATTTTTCAATTATTAAAATGAAATATTCACAACTAATACAAAGTTTTTTTTTTTTTTTTTTTTTTTTTTACAAAAACCTTACAATAATGTCATTTATGTGCAATTATTATTTTTAACACATTAATTGTAATTATAATTAATCACGAACTCTCCTACCTATGCCCGCAATCAATCCTACCCTGTATGGAGAGATTGCGCAAAACACTTCTCTTGGTTTTATTACAGCTGGTGCTTTAATTTATAGCATAACAACAAATAGTAATGGAAAGGCATAGAAAACGAATAAATTCAAAACTATTCAACAGTGGCTTAGCAAAAAAATTAATATTTGGATTTTTTATGTCTATTTGTTGAAATGCCGGCAAACCTTCCTAGCTTTTCCTTATGATAAATTCACAATATAATAAAATATATTCGAAGAACAAATGTTTCAGATCTAACAAGGAAAGATTCAAAAGGTGTCGTCTTCAAAAAATATTGAAAAAAAAATTATATATGTGATTCTACTCTTCATAAAACACCAGAAAGTGAAAAAATTATCGGCTGGAATGAATTACAGCGACCACAAAAAATTATGAAAATTAAACATATTTGGCGATTTCATACTGTTAGGCGATTAATTTTGAGTACCTGGCGGAGAAGCAAAACACGGGTCTGTTCGTACACGGTAACCTCGGTGCCAGTGAACTTAACGCCTAACAGCGCTAAATCGCAAAAAATGCTTAATTTTGATAATTTTTTGTGGTCGCTGTAGTTAAATTCAGCCGATAATTTTTTCACTTTCTGGTGTTTTTTGAAGAGTAGAATCACGTATATATCTTTATATATATATTTCTTTTGTGCGTGTGTATGTCACTGAACTCCTCCTAAACGGCTGGACCAAGCTTAATGAAATTTTTTGTGTGTCTTCAGGTGGATTCGAGAATGGTTTAGATTTACAATTCAGTTCAATCGGATAATTGCATCAAAATATATTAAATAAAAACTCCATTTTAACTTTAAAATGATTAAAAAGAAAAATATATTTGGTGCCAAAATAAACAAAATTCACGTTTATTTATTTTTTTCCGGAAATAAAACATTTTTAATTTCGCGTGATAAACAATAAAAAAAAAAATAATATACTATGAAAATATTCGCGTGTAAATAAATATTTTCATAGAGATACTTGGTATTAGCTTAAAATTTTTATTTAATTTAGTAGTACTTTTCTTTTCTACAGTAAAACAAAATTTTTCGTTTTAATTGATACTTTATATGTAACTTATAAAAGTTCTTTTATGTTTTCACCTTAATTGTAAACAGTAATAATTTCGAATGTCTTAGAATTTTTTATTTTTATTTTGTGTATATCATAAAACAGTTTTTCTTTTATTTTTTTTGCGTGGAACAGCTTTAGTTTGAAAAAAATTGAAATTTGGCACCGAAGTAGTACGGACGTTTCTCACCAAGATCGTCAGTTACGCAATTGAGATAGCCATGTTAATTCATCGGAAAAATGGCCAAAAATATTTAAAGTCGACAAGGGGAGGGGAGATCTATACTAAAGCTGTTCCTTTGTATTTATCTTTATATACATATTTCTTTTGTGCGTGTGTATGTCACTGAACTCCTCCTAAACGGCTGGACCGAGTTTAATGAAATTTTTTGTGTATCTTCAGGTGGATTCGAGAATGGTTTAGATTTACAATTCAGTCCAATTTAAATTGATTACTTAATTAATATATATAAATTGTTGTTGATTTTGGAATGTTTCACATTGGGTCCGGCAGACTGCACTACGATCGTAGTATCGAATATTCAATAATACGCCAGCGAAGTGATGACGTCACTGGCCGTCCGTGGATGCAAGAAAAATATTTCCTATGTTAATCGCCCATTGGGTTTTTTGTAAAAAATTACTAAATATCGAGGAAAATTATTTCCCGATTTTAATCCCTATATTTGGGTATAGATATGTATTAGTTATCATGTGCATGCGTTAGATTGAGTTGTTTTTTGCTGTAAAATTGATAAAATTTGAATTTTTAATCTCAAAACTCTGTCATCCTTGGCGGAAAAAAAAATATCGCCATATCATCTGGCGAACATATTTAATTTCTTTCAAAAATAATGGTTATTTCAACAACTTATATTAAGAGAGTAATGAATAATATGAAACAATTTCGTACAATACATATTACGAAAATATACATCTGACATGTATATTTTCGTATTACGTTTTTGATCGGCAAATACAAAAAACGCTAAGGAACAGAGTGTTTTGAAATTTAAAATTAAAATTTTGTCAATTTGAGAGCAAAATAACTCAATCTAACACATGCATACGATAACTAATACTATCTATACCCAAATACGGGGAATTAAAATCGAGAAATAATTTTCCTCGATTTTTAATATTTTTTTATAAAAAATCCTTTGGGAGATTAACATAGGAAATCTTTTTCTTGCATCCACTGACGGTCAGTGACGTCACACTTCGCTTGCGTATATTCTATTGTAATTCCAGTTTGTCCCGACAGTTGGTGCTGCGATCAAATCCAGGAAAATATTTTGTAACTTCGTATTATTATAGGTATACAAAAAATTGTGTCCTAATTGAAATATTACATCAAGATGTAATTAGTGTTTGAAGAGTTTTGAAGTGTGCATAAAAAACTATACATTTTGCAAATTTGGTGCGGAATTGGAGTGAGTATTTTATATAATTTTCTATCAAATTTACACGCGCGTTGATAAACAACCACCCTAACCTACAAATTTATTTGTGCAGCTAATTTATTATATTTTATTTATTTATTTTTTGTATGGAACACTTTTAGTATCGGATCCCTTTGGCAAAATTTGAAATTTGGCACTGAAGTAGCTCGGACGCTTCTCGCCAAGATCTTTAGCTCCACAATTAAGATAGCCATTTCAATTCATCGCAAAAATGGCTTAAAATATTTAAAGTCACCAAAGGGGTCCATAATTTTGTGCGTGTGTATGTCACTGATATTTTATTTATTTATTTTTTGTATAGAAAATTTGGCACCGAGGTAGCTCGGACGCTTCTCGCCAAGATCTTTAGTTCCATAATTGAGATAGCCATTTCAATTCATCGCAAAAATGGCTTTAAATATTTAAAGTCACCAATGGGGTCCCATACTTTTGTGCGTGTGTATGTCACTGATATTTTATTTATTTATTTTTTGTATGGAACACCTTTAGTATCGGATCCCTTTGGCAAAATTTGAAATTTGGCACCGAAGTAGCTCGGACGCTTCTCGCCAAGATCTTTAGTTCCACAATTGAGATAGCCATTTCAATTCATCGCAAAAATGGCTTAAAATATTTAAAGTCACCAAAGGGGTCCTAATTTGTGGCTTAGATTTAGAAAATCCGTGCTTTTCTCACGACCAATTATATGTTACGTGTTCCAGGGTTGGAAAACCTTCGAATTTGTTTGTGTATACGCCTCAAGGATTAACCAAAAATATTGTACATCCAATGACATTACGGTAAATTAAGTTTTTGTAGATTAAAAAAATATACCTGTTATAAAATAAATTGAGTTTCAACTTTTTCACCTTTAATTAAAACGAGTTTAAGTTTTTATTTAATACGAACTCTATATTTCACTTCGCTCATACTATACACATACTCACATGCATAGATTGATTGAATTGTGATAAATGTATATGTAATGATGTTAGATATTGTAATAACTTTTTGATAAAAATTTTCATCAGATCGGTCCAGATTGTTACAGCTTATTCAAAAAAGACGGAATTTTTATGTGAAATTCGTTGCTATCAGAGATTCACTCATAAATTGAAATATTTGCCTTATGAAATAAAATTTTGTGCTGTTCGACATTCAGCGGAGGTTTTAAATAACAAGTAGAAAGTAGAAAGTACCAAGTAGCAAGTAGCAAGAAGCAAGTAGCGAAAATTTGGGTAATTATGTCTTTTACGTTATAATCGGAATACACAGTCACCGTTCACAGCGCTCCATACCTGTTTCACTTATATACCACATCCTTCCACACTTACAATAAGTTAGTTATTTTTTTCTAGCAAAATATTCTCTAGAAATAATTTATATGACAAAACAACGTTTGTCGGGTCAGCTAGTATATATATATATATATTTTTTTTTTCAATATTTTTTGAAGACGACACCTTTTGAATGTTTCCTTGTAAATTTTTTTATTTAAATTAAGCTCAATGCAAATTTTAAATTGGAAATAAATTTAATTCTTAAATTATATTCAATCACGCAATAATTTTCGAATATTTTTTCGTTTAACTTTAGTATTTCGGTTTTCTATCAGTTTCTTTTTTCTTTTCTTTCAAAAAACTTTTTATGCAGAGAAAATAAATAAAGCAATTAAATTTAAACTCATACAAATATAATAAAAAAATTATAGACAACTCCAAAACGCCTGTGTTGGAGAGAAATTTTAATTACGAAATACTAATCTCCAATATGTAGCGAAATATTGCGCTGTATAAATTTACTACTTTTCCCTAAGTTTTCTTTCAATATTTAATATATATATATGTATATATATATATATATATATATATATATATATATATATATATGTTTATCTTTTAAATCTACACTTAAGTTCATTGGTTATTTTTAATGGGTCATAAGATTAAACTTACAGTAATGATATCATTTCATTCTTAAATAAGATTTCTAAAAAAAATTATATACAAGTTAATTGATAGACTAAAAATTCATTAAATTATTTATTTTACTAAAATTTTAATTCTTACAATACTAAAACTTTATGTAATAAAAGTTTATATTCATTAATGCTTTTTAGGTGGTGCTCAATATTTGTTTATTTAAATACAAATTTATTAAATTTTACAGTTCCCCTTGATTAATTAAATTCAACATTTAATTAAAGGAAGAGAAAAAGGAATCCAAAGAATACTAATTTTAAAATATTCTCCCATTTAGAGCATAAAAATTTTGACTCACCCAGTGACTAATCCTAACTGTTTCTCGATTAGCTGCATAAATCTTAGACGTTAATCAACTCAGCTAGCGCGGAGTACATGAATTTAATTCTGTCACATTCGATTCATCAGCTCAGCTAGTTGTGGAAATCTCGGACTTTATTCATCAGCTCAGCTAGCGCGGAGTACATGAATTTAATTCTGTCACATTCGATTCATAAGCTCAGCTAGTTGTGGAAATCTCGGACTTTATTCGTCGGCTCAGCTAGTTGTGGAGTACTTGATTTTATTCTATCATATTCGATTCATCGTCTCAGCTAGTTGTGGAAGGTGTTGCCGCTCACCTTAGTTTGGCTATATGCGCAACCTTGGCGCGCATCTCTTGTTCACTTGCATTCCCGCTTTAGCGGAGCAGTTGTATTGTTTTTCGTTGTAAGAGTAACATCTCTCTTGCTTATCTTGTTCGGTGATATGGTTCACCTTTTTTATAGTTTGCGTTGACTATGGTGTCAACATATTTGAATACGTTAATAATACGTCCTCTAATAACTGTAAATATGTACATACGATATGTATAATAGTTTAATTAAATGTTTGTGAAGTAATAGCTTCAGAATAGTAATTATTAAATTGATATACAGTCCACTCATAAAGTATCGTCAACATTTGGTCTAGTAGAACCGGAGGAAGATCAATCGTAATATAATGAAAAATAGTGGTGCTCATTGATGAAAATTAATTATGGATAAAAATAAATTAGTTATCCTTAATCGCCAACGCGGAACCTTGAAAGGCCAATTGACTAAGATAGTGACATATTTAGAGACTGTTAGTGACGACAATAAAGACATTATAACTTTAGAAATAAAGAAGGATAATCTGCAAAAAATAGTAACAAAACTGGATAATTTGAAAATCCAGTATTACGAAATAGCTGATGAATCGGAACTGGAAGTTCAATTGAACGCCTTCGCAGAATTGGAAGAAGAGACAGAAAAATTAGAGGTAAGGCTTCGAAAGTTCTTACTCTCTAATAACATTAGTAAAAATGAAAGTGTTTTAAATGAATCTAAAGATAATCCTATTATCAATTTTCGTTTACCTGAAATTCCTTTACCCAAATTTAATGGACAATATAATGAATGGTATAGTTTTAAAGATCAATTTATAACCTTAATTGATCAGAATGATAAACTTTCAGATAACCAAAAGTTATATTATCTAAAATCTACACTTTGTGGAAGAGCACTAGATGTAATTACCGAAGACGATTCATATATTTCGCTTTTTAAAGCATTGGAAGATAGATTCCAAAACAAAAGAATGATTGTAAATTCTCACTTAAATGAGATATTAAACGTAGAGAATCTATCTCAAGATTTAGTTAAAAATTTGAGAACAATTACAGATAGTTGTCAAAAAAATATTCGAGCACTCAAATGTATAGGATTGGAAATGAATCCCTTTACGGAGGCCTTACTCATAAATGTGATTCTTAAACAAATAGATAAAGAATCCAAAAAACAATTTGAATTATCTTTAAGTTCTACAGAATTGCCAACATGGTGCGATTTCATTAACTTTTTACAAAAAAGAAGTTTGGTGTTAGAAAATTTACAATGCGTTTCGAATACGAAACCGAAAGTAATGAATGCGGAAAAGAGTACTAGAATAAAAACCTTCTTTTCTAAAAATGATTCCTTTAATGATCAAAATTGTCCCCTTTGTAAAGGAAATCATTCTTTAGCTAAATGTTGTGAATTCTTAAAATTAAATGAACACGACAGATTCCTAACAGTCAAAAAATATTTGTTATGCATTAATTGTTTGAAATCGAAGCATCAGGTATCGAATTGTAAGAGTAAGCAATCCTGTTATATGTGTTCTAAAAGACACAGTCCACTCCTACATCGTTTTCTGCCGGAAACAAAAAGTAATAATTTTCCATCTAAACCGCAAACAGAAAATCCAAATAACCAGACAGATGCAGACATACGGCACCTGTCTCCTTCAGATGATGATTCATATCCTGAATTGCAGAAAGAAAAAAATAATGTTTCGATGACATTATATAACGAGATTAATAATCCCATCTTAAAAAGTAAAAAACATATATTGCTGTCAACTGCTATAGTTTATTTGGAAAGTAGCAATAAAAAAAAGATTCCGGTTCGTGTAATTATTGATAATGGGAGTCAATGTAACCTGTTAGACAGACAACTCGCTCATTTATTGAATTTGCAAAAAAGGAAATGCGATATTCATATTTCAGGAATTAATGGTAAGATGACAAATGTGAAATCTTCAGTACGTACCATTATTTCCAATAAAGATGATTCATTTAGTGAACCAATTGAATTTTTAATCACACCTAAAATAACAGAATTCATTCCTTCACACAATATAAACATAAGAAGTTTAAATCTACCACATGACCTTGAATTAGCTGATAGTGAATATTGGAAAAAATCTAAAATAAATGCTTTAGTTGGTGCTGAATTTTTCTATGAAATATTAAAAGCAGATAAATTTAAAATAGGACAATTCACCTTTCAGAATAGCGTTTTTGGGTATATTGTTGCGGGAACCATAGACCGCAATGTATCTGAAAATACTTTTTGCGGTTTTACTGCATGCAATGATTATCTTAATGAAACCATTAAAAAATTCTGGAAAATAGAAGCTCCTGAAATTGACTTACGTCCAATTAGTCAGGAAGAAGAATTTTGTGAAAAGCATTTTTTAGAAACGTATCGGAGAGATAAATCGGGAAGATTTATGGTAGCCATGCCTTTGAAGGAAGATGCTAGTGTTCTTGGGGAGTCTAAATCTATCGCAGAAAAACGGCTCCAGCAGTTATGGAATCGTTTAGAAAAGAATCCAACAATGCGAAATCTTTATTGTGATTTTATTAAAGAATACACTAATTTGAATCATATGACAAAAATTGTTGATAATTTAAATGAATCTAGCTGTTATTACCTACCGCATCATGGCGTTTATAGGCCCGAAAAATCTACTACGAAGCTTCGCGTTGTGTTTAATGCTTCGAGTCCGACAACTAGTGGAATATCATTAAACGATATCACATATAAGGGTGTAGTTAATGAAGATTTATATGAAATCATGTTACGCTTTCGACAACACCGATTTGTGTTTTTGGCCGATATTGAAAAAATGTATCGCCAAATAATGATTACCGAGGATCAGAGGAAATTGTTAAGAATTTTATGGAAAAATAATGTGAACTCAGAAATTGAAACCTATGAACTTAATACCGTAACATACGGTACCGCTTGTGCCCCTTTTTTAGCCATTAGAACGTTGAAGCAATTAGCCCTTGAAGAAGCCGAGAAATATCCGAAGGCATCCGATATTTTGCTACATGATTCGTATATGGACGATATAATAAGTGGGGAAGAATCGCTAGAATCCGATAGGGAGCTTCAAAAACAACTTATATTCTTGTTAGAAAGCGCTGGAATGAATTTACATAAATGGAATGCAAATCATATTTCCTTACTTGACTGTTCTAAAGAGACATACCCTGAGTACACATTCTCTGATAAGGAAACCAAAGCCCTAGGGGTTGCCTGGAAACCCAATTTAGATGCTTTCACATTTAAAATAAATTTGTGTCAGTTAAAGTCTATGACAAAGAGAAGCATTTTATCAGACATTGCTCGCATTTTCGACCCATTGGGTCTCATCGGTCCTGTTATTGTTAAAGCCAAGTTGTTTATGCAGGAACTATGGAAATTAAAATTGGACTGGAATGACCCTATTCCAAGCCCTATTGCTCAAAATTGGCTAGAATTCGCCACTTCGTTAAAAGCTCTTGAACAACTTAGAATAAATCGCTATGTTTTAATTCCTGAAGCACAACAAATAAACTTACACGGATTCGCCGACGCATCGTCATTAGCTTTTGGAGCAGCCGTGTATATTCAGTCTATTCATAATTCTGAAATTGTCTCCAATTTGGTTAGCAGCAAATCTCAAGTTGCACCTCTAAAAACTGTTTCTATCCCTCGACTCGAGTTATCTGGTTGTCTTTTGTTATCCAAATTAATTGTGAAAATTTTGAAATCTTTGAGATTACAGATCAATAATATTTATCTCTATACAGACTCTCAAATAGCTCTTGCCTGGATCCAAACCGAGCCTTGGAAATTGAAAACATTTGTTGGCAACAGGGTTGCCAAAATTCAAGAACTGTCTAAAAACTTCACATGGAACCATGTGTCCTCTGCGGAAAATCCTGCAGATTTAATTTCACGAGGTCTAACTGCCACCGATTTAATGGATAATCAGTTGTGGTGGCCGGGACCAGACTTTCTAAGTAAATCCAGTAGTATCATAAACAATGACTCTGACTATCTGTCCCCCAGTGATAATAGTATTGTGATTAGTGAGTTGAAAAATAATCACCAGGGTGACGCTAACCCTGCAGTGTTGTGTGGATTAATCCAATCCACGGATTCTTCCCAGAACTTTTATAATCATTTGTTTTCATTAACAAATAATTTTTGTAAATTAATTAGAATATGTAGTTTTATTTTTAGATTTATTAGGAATACAAGAGCAAAGGCAAATAAAGTAACTGGACCACTCCGAAGCACCGAATTAAACGACTCTGAAATGCATTTAATCAGACAGGTACAGTATACACAGTTTGCCGCAGAATTGATCTGCTTCGAGAAAAAGAAGCCCGTATCAGGTAAATTAAATTGTTTTAATCCAATTTTAGATTCTCAGGGACTCCTAAGAGTCGGTGGAAGGCTGGAAAATGCTAATTTAAATTTTGATAGTAAACATCCCCTTTTGTTGCCCCACGACCATAAATTATCTTCCATGATTATGGAACATTTTCATAAAAAATTCTTTCATGAAGGACCTCAAGCCTTGTTATACCACGTTAGAAAAAAATATTGGATAGTTAGTGGGAGATCTTTAGCTCGGAAAATATTTCGTAACTGCGTAACGTGTTACAAAATTAAACCTTTAACGGTCAATCAACTTATGGGAAATTTGCCAAAGGAACGAGTAAATGTGACTCATCCATTTTATTGTACCGGTATAGATTTCTGTGGCCCTTTTTTAATTAAATATCGGGGTCAAAGAAAAGGAATCTATAACAAAATTTTTGTTTGTATTTTTATTTGCATGCCTACTAAAGCCGTGCATCTAGAGGTAGTTAGCGATTTAACATCCGAAGCTTTTATCGCAACTTTAAAAAGATTTTTTGCTAGACGAGGCAAAGCCCAAACATTATTCAGTGACAATGCAACAAATTTTGTTAGTGCAAATAATGAATTAAAAAGGTTACATAGATTAGCTACTCAGCCTGATGAAAACCTTACTAATTTTTTAAATTCAGAGAATATTAATTGGAAATTTCTGCCACCCCGTGCCCCAAATTTTGGAGGGCTATGGGAGGCAGGCGTAAAATCGTTTAAGTATCATTTGAAACGCGCAGTAGGAAACGCTAAATTAACATATGAGGAATTCTTAACCGTTGTTTGTCAAATTGAGGGAATCCTCAATTCTCGACCCCTTACCCCCCTTTCAAACGATATCGAAGATTTGGACGTCTTGACTCCCGGCCATTTTTTAGTTGGTCGACCCATCACAGCGGTGATCGAACCCGAGTTCTCTGGCATTCCAGATAATCGATTAGATACCTGGCAAAAATTAACTAAAATAGTTCAAGGAATATGGAAAAAATGGCAATGCCATTATTTAAGTACATTACAACAGAGAAATAAATGGAAAATTGAGAAAGATAACCTTAAAAATGGGGATATGGTATTATTAAAGGAAGAAAACTTGCCCATATGTAGTTGGATTTTGGGTAGAATAGTAGAAATTATTCCAGGAAAGGATAACAAAATACGCGTAGTCTCCGTTAAAACAAGAAATGGGACATATAAACGACCTATTTCCAAAATTGCTCTTCTGCCTTTGGAAAAGTAAAAAAAAAAAAAAAAAAAAAAAAAAAAAAATTGTTTGAAAATGAATAATGTATATAGTTAAATTTAATTTGTTTATTGTATTTCATTTGTATTATTTTATTGTTTACAATGTTATTAATATTTCTCTTGTATAAGTTTTATTATTTAAATTGCATATATAATATTTTCGTATAATTAATTATAATTTGGTATAACAAATAAGAACTGTAAATTTGAAACAATGTTTCAAGGTGGGCCGGTATGTTGCCGCTCACCTTAGTTTGGCTATATGCGCAACCTTGGCGCGCATCTCTTGTTCACTTGCATTCCCGCTTTAGCGGAGCAGTTGTATTGTTTTTCGTTGTAAGAGTAACATCTCTCTTGCTTATCTTGTTCGGTGATATGGTTCACCTTTTTTATAGTTTGCGTTGACTATGGTGTCAACATATTTGAATACGTTAATAATACGTCCTCTAATAACTGTAAATATGTACATACGATATGTAAATAATACATTAATTAAATGTTTGTGAAGTAATAGCTTCAGAATAGTAATTATTAAATTGATATACAGTCCACTCATAAAGTATCGTCAACAGAAGGCTTGGATTTTATTCATCAGCTCAGCTAGTTGCTGAAGGCTTAGACTTGTTCATCAGCTCCGCTGCAGAAATCTGGAACTTTTGACCTGGACATTTCAATCTTTGTACTTAGTTTTTCAAAACTAAGTCTTATTTCGTAAGCAAAGTGGGATTCCAGAGCGTCCTCTAATGTCCTCAAATCATGTTTGTCAACTTTGTCAAAGTAGGAAGGGCTTGAGACTAAGGCCAAAAGTTCAAGCCTAATTCCTAAGCAAATGCCTTGTATCCCCGGATCTTCTAAAATTTTTCGTACAAAAATCATACAAGTTACATCAGATTTCTTTTTTATATTATTATCCTACAATATTTTTTTCTCACGTTCAGGTAATACTTGGCCCCTCCTACACTACTCAACGGTCCTCTTTTTTTTTTTTTTTTTTTCCATCACTGGCTGTTTTTTTAACAAATGAATTTTTCACTCCTCCTTCCTTACCCGCGATTACACTTTTTCTCCGAGAAACTAAGGTCCCCAAAATCTTTTCCGACTTTCCTTCCAAATTTGTGACTACTATAAACTACCTTTGTGCTTTTTGGTTTTATAAAATCAATTGAGTCACCTGCTAGCCTAATAGATTCCTACCACCAAGGTTTTCCTTTATATCTTCCTTCAACTTCACAAATATAGCTTTTTGTACAATGCCTTCTAACAAGAAAACATAGTTTTATTGTTAACAAGATTTTTTTTTTTTTTTAATTCAGATATATTATTTTACATATTAATATTTACATACATTTAAATGATTAATTTGTATTATTATAAAATTATACATAAATATTTACGTACATCTAAATGATTAATATCCACTCTTAATAAAATTATAATACTTTTCTATTTTTTTTTATGTGTAATTTTAATTACAACAGCTTGCAAAGATAACATTTATATTCAACATAAAGATAATATTTTCTGAAATATTACTATGCATGCACGATACAATCATAAGTTTTATATTTTTCTTTTTAAATAACTATCTAATACATCACGATGTATTTTATCGTATAAATGCTATGACAATGCCGTATCACGGCACAAAGAAATAAGTCACCGCTTGGCCCGCGATCAAAATTCTCATTAGAACCCATTTTTATCACCTTTAGTTGCTCATAGCAAAAATAATGACATCGCCAATATTTTTTATGTCTCTCCTTCCTAAAGAAAGCGCCTATTTTTTTTTAAGGATTAATTGGTAAATGATACTGTACAGCATTTTTTAAAACTAATAACTTACAAGAATAACCTAAAATGTTTTATATTTGATAAATTATTTATTGTTTTTCTTGTTTAAATTAAATTTTTAAGCATGCTAGTAAAATTGTTTCGTACCACGGAAAATATTTATTTTTCTTTTTATGCTCTTCATATCAATGCACTTCATTTGTTGCGTATAAAATAAATAAAGAAAGAGATTTAAATCCAATAAAATTTTTAAATTCAACAAAACTTTAAAAGCACTGTATTGCTTTTAGACTTTTAAAATATTTTAAAATATTCTCTCATGTACAAGTAGCTGCAGACTTAAAACTTGCCTACCATATTTAAACATAACAACAGTATTTAATCAGTATGTTCTCTAATTAAAAAGAATTTTTCGCTGTGTTATGTAAATTTATATATATTTATGCATCTTAAACAAAATAGTAATAGTGACTTTGTTTACAGTTTTCTGCAATCTTTCTTGTGCATTGAGAAAAAATTCTGTAACTGACATCTAGAATCTAAATTGTGGCTCTAGAAAAAATAGTTCCATGTCGTCCTTATAAATTCTAGTCCCCTTGGAAAGCGAGTTCTAGAAGTCCCTATTAGAATTCTAGAGCGTTTGCCTATATTCTCGAGGACAAAGTTATTTAAAAATCTCTGCAAATAAATGAGACTACAAGAGGCCGGTTTCTGCAACTATAATTTTGGTTTATTGCCCAGTTCTAGAAAATCAAGCGAGAATTTCTCGCAATATAAATGATTCAGAATATTTAGAGTATTCAGAATATTGTTCCACGATCTACAAATGTGTAGACTAGAAATTCTCTATAATTTCGTCTATTCAGTTTATTGGCGTGCCTTATGCGCATAGGTCGGAAATCTATATTTCCAGTTAAGTGATTTAGAAAATGGCCACTTATTCATTCTAGAGAAAGGCGATATATTTTTTTCCTCGGTGTGTGTTTCATAAAAGTGATATGATAGTAGTTTTAGGAAGTAAATAAATAAATCTATTTTTGTTTTTTAAGTAATAGGTAAACAGTTCTATAAAAAATAATAATAATAATAATGATAATAATAATAACAATAATTTAGCGTGTCAGGATTTTTTAAAATCAATTTTCCCATACAAAAGCATGCGGTAACAGTGTTTCGTAGAGATTTCGTTTTTGTTTTCTATATTGGATTCCCCTTAGCAGCTTTTAAATATTTTTTGTCATTTTAACGTTGAATTAATATAGTAATTGTTGCTGAAATAAAGATTTTGACGAGAAACATCCGATTGATTTCGGTGTCAATTTTCAAAATTTGCCAAGGAAACATACTAAACCTGTTCCATTTCTTTGATACGATTTTTCCAAATTTTATTTAACATAATTTTTAACCTGATGCGACAGGTTGAAATGGAAAAACGTTTTTCAATTGGTCTAAATACACAAAAAGAAAAAAAAAATCTTGTTCCTTAATTTAAATTTAAAAGAAAAAAAAATGTTACTCGTTCATTTTTTTCCAACATAAATATTAATACATTTCGATTTATGCCTGAAACAAAAAAAAAAAAAAAAAAAAAAAAAAAAAGTTATTTTTTCCCTTTGGCAACAACTTTCTTTCTTTTTACTTTTTACTTTCCCGTACCCATAAGGTACAGAAAGTATTGTTTTTGGGTAAAATTTTCGAACGCGAGATTTTTGTTATATTTACACGTTTTGAGGTCCCCTGAATACGAAAATCATGTTTTTAGCAAATGGTCTGTGTGTCTGTGTGTATGTCTGTGTGTCTGTGTGTCTGTGAGTGTGTCTGTCTGTTATCAGCATATTTCAAGAACAAATAGTAGCAGACATTCCAAACTTGGTATTCTAAATGTGTATCATATATAGATGTTACAGTAAGCTTTTCGTTAAGATCAAGCAAATCGTGTACAGGACAATCAAGAGAATTCTAATACATTACGTCTATGGGAGAAATTGCAGGTAAGTAGAGTTTAACGTCTATAGACTGCACTAAACCAAATGAAACGTATATATATGTTTTGTAATAAAGATAGTCAACTGGGAAAAAAAATTGTGTATGTAGGAGCCTTGCATGGACTTTTTTTGGATATTTAGTGTTATACTACTTCTCTAATATGGAAATTGTCTGCATTATCATAAAAGATAATTTTTTAAATAATAATTTTAATAAATTATTTTTTTTAAACAGAATTATTTTTTAATAACCGAATTAAATTTTTCATAAATCTAGGTGTATTAATGAAACGAGGGGGGGGGAGGGTTGATGGGGGCAGTAGCCCTCCTCACATAGAATTAATTATCATATAAAACTCTGCCGAAGCCTAATTTGACATAGGTTTAACATAGGTTTACATAACATCGTTATCTTACCTCTTAATCTCCAACCTATATTTATAGTATTAAATTTCAGGGTAAGAGAAAGTCGTGTGAATGACATACCAGATTATTTTTTAATAGTTTTAATAGTCTCTGAAAGCTGATAGACATGAGGTACTAAGTTCAAACACAGGTAGCATACGTCAGTCTAAGCATTCGAAATTTTCTTAGCTTATTCCGAAACTCGTGTGTATACCAGTTGAGACCCCTTATAAAGACCCTATGCAAATCGAGTAGACAATCGGAATTAACCCTTGAATCATACGAACATGACTAATGTTTATCAAGTAGCAATTATTTTATTTGAAACAATTTTTTAAATGAGTAAATTATGTTATACAAAAACATTTGAATGCATTCACGCTTATGTAATCGTGAACAATTTCGAATATTTATATAGTCAACAATTTTTATGTAACGCTTCAAAAAGAAGGCTTTTTTTAAGGTACTCTGGCAACGCTAATTTTTCTCGTTAAAATTAATTTTTGGAAGTAAAATCATAAAATTTCTCATATTAAAAATAAGCAGTTTTACGCTTTTATGTACCTGTCATATACGTATAAAAATATTAAGGAGACAACATAAAGTAGTATGATCTTTTAAAGAAACATCAAGAGGCTTTTTAGAGTGAAAAATTACGATATTTTGTTTTCAGTAAATACTATATTTAGTGTGTTATATTGTTTCCCCATAATCCCGTGTATTTGCACATTTAACAGTACCTTGTTAGAATGCTCTCTAATTAAAATATTTTTTCACCGTTTCGTCAAAAGTTGTTTCTCACATATAGTATATATATAATACAGGGCGCGAAATTTCCACTCGCCAGCTCGCCATTGGCGAGTGGAAATTTTACTGTGGTGAGTAAAATTTCGGTCTAATATAGATAGAATTTTTACAGTATACGCTGCTAAAAAAAAAAAAAAAAAAAAAATTAAAAACGTAAAATCATGCTAATCTTAGGTAAGGTGACCAGACATCCTCTTTTTAAGAGGAGTAGTCTACTTTTTCAACGCTCTGCCTTCTTGAACGAAAAGAACATTAGAGGACTATAAAGTCCTCTTTTTCATGTTTTCGTTGTCTGTCCTCTTTTTCAAATGAAAAGGATTTAGTCCTTAATTTTAAAAAAATCGCAAAATTGGGAAGCTCAATCGGCTGTTGGCTGTGTTGAACGGTGAACACTAACTTTTTTCTGCGTTAGGTTCGCAAAATAACAACTTTCTAATAAACTTGCCAAAGCACATTATTGTTTATACCTATTCAGATTCTTCGAATTACAAAGAAATAAAAGTATTCCCTATGTTTGTACGGTTTTTTGATCCAGAACACGGAATCACTATTGAAATTGTCATGAAATCATCAAGAAGATGTTGCTCTGGTCGATACACGGTGGACTGAAGTGTGTTCTCACTTTTGCATGAATAATATTCCTTATAAAAATAGGCTCACCAGTGGCTGAGAGGTTCTGTCCTCAAAGCTGGTCTACGTGAGGCACTGGGTTCGATACCCGGTCGCGCTCGTTGGCTTAGCCGTTAGGAGTTTTCCGTGGTTTTCTCCACACTAGCGTAAATATGGGCTAGGACCTCTTAGAAAGACCCCACGGAGGACTCTCCTACTCAGGCCTAGAGTCCTAGTGCAGAAAATCGGCCTTAATGATAACACTACCACCACTTCACAAAATTATGCAAAAGTTAGTTGAATTTATTTTATGTCCTCCTGGCAAAAACGCTCCCACAAAGCGACTGCTTTCTTCAATGAACAAAATGTAGACATGTGAAAAAAATCCCCTTTATATACCTACTTTAAAAACTTATTTACTAACAAAGACTAATTTAGGTGACTTGTGAGAACTTTTATAAAATGTTGATAAAGAATGACTGTTCGTTAAAACAAATCGTTTCATCTGCCAAATATTAATTTTATTTTTTCATTTGCCACTTTTTTTTTTATGATTATGATTTTAATAAAAAAAAAATGTCTACCAACGTTTAAATGTAATTGCACGAAAGTAACACAAAAGGAAGTTTTTGTCTATAGTAAAAATTAATAATAATAATAATGATAATAATAATAAATCTATATTGTCTAGTGACACCTATAAAAATTAAGGATTCTTCCTCTCGTTTCCGTATATTATTAATTTAAATTAAGGTGTACCGATCTAAATTCATCATTTGAGATAAAAATGTTTCCACCACTTGTGTAAAGTAGCTTTTGATTCTGTTTTTACATTCATTTTCATTCAATTTTGTGTCCTTTAAATGACCACTTTTTCAAAACTAAATGTTTTCCAGTTTCTTATAAAATAAAAGACATCACGTAATTTCTCCTCTTTTTCCAATAAAAAATTCTGGACACCTTAAACGTAAAAAAAACAAAAACAAAAATAGAGTAAGTTAATCATATTTTGTGGCGAGTAACTTTTTTTTTTTCAGCGAGTGTAATCTAAGTTGAAATTTCGGGTCCTGATATATATATATAATTTTGTATAATCTGTGAACTTATAATAAAGAGAGCTTTACTTAAAATAGTAATTTTAAACGAAAAAAAAAAAAAGAAAAAGAAAAAAGAAAGAAAGAAAGAAAGAAACTAAAATCCTTAACTCAGCCTTTGCATTTCCAAATTTTACTTTACTTAACGATATAAAAAAGCAAAATAATAATAGTAAAATTCCTTATTACTTTCACGCTTTCCATATGATAATCAATATTTTCTTTTCTATCAGATATTATTTTATCATTTAAAATGTTTTTCTTCGATTCACTTGCAATTTATTTTTCTACTGATTTTTTCCTTTGTTTAACACGTAGCACTTAAGTGCCTTGAAACAAATTCTTAATGAGTAAGATATTTTATTCGATAACGTTTTAATGCATTACTGAGGGGAAAAAAAAACTTACAATTTCGTGATATTTCTAATTTTTTTTTTCCTTCTCATAAAGCTAAAAAAATATTTTTTTTCCATTTTTGGAATCCATGTGTTTATCTGAGGGGGTATAATTACGTACCTTGATTTTTTGTTAAATATTTTTTTCTATAAATTCTTTTTAAACGTAATCCACTTACACTTTCACTTTTTAATGGTCTTTTTTCCTGCTCTTTAATCACTTTAGAGTAGTTGATGTGATGCACCTTTTAAGAAGAGTAAGTTTTTAAATTTATAAAACATCCATACTTTTTGTTTTTTACGAGAAATTAGTACTGTTATTAGATTTTTTAAGTGCTTCATGTAAATACTCTAATAAACTTAATCTAGAAGGTCAAAGTTATTATTAAGGTTAAACAATCAAGTTTTGCTTTTCTAATCCGTTTATCAGTATTTGAATCAAAATTATTGTTTTTGAAAAACAATCATCTAATAGTAATAAGATTTTTAAGAAGATTTCAAGAAATTTTATTAATCACATTAATGTCTTTTAATATTTTTTTTTCTGTATGTTTATTAAATATTTGCAAACATTTTATACAATTATGTTTCTATGAACAATTTCAAAAATGACTTTGCAGTTGAAAATCATTTTTCGTATTAAAAAACGACTGAGCAACTTGTTTTTACTAAATTCTTTATAAACTGCTATTGAAATGGAAAGAAATCTATTAAAAATTATCAAATTAAAAGGAATATAAAAAATTGAGAAAAGAAGTGAGAAAAAATGTGTTAAAACAAAAATAGTGAGTTGGAAATTTTAAATTCAATATTTTTTTTGAATAAAAATCTATATGAGTAGCTATTGATATATAGGGAAACGGTTGGGAATACACTGAGAAAAAAAATATATACCGCTTTCGTCTAGAACGAATTGTTGGTGCTTTTCTAAATCCCTAAACTAGAAATATAGATTTCCGAGCTATGTGTATAAGGCACGCCAATACACTGAGAAAAAATTCTATAACTGACATCTAGAATCTAAATTGTGGCTCTAGAAAAAATAGTTCCATGTCACCCTTAAAATTTCTTATAAAAAATTTTCTAGTCCCCCTTCGAAAGCGAATTCTAGAGACCTCTATTAGAATTCTTGAGCGTTTGCCTATACTATCGAGGACAAACCTATTTGAAAATATCTCAAAATAAAAGAGAATACAAGAGGTGGGTTTCAGCAGCTATAATCTTGGTTTATGAACCAATTCTAGAAAATTAAGCTAGAATTTCTCGTAATACAATAGATTCAGAATATTCAGAATATTGTTTCACCATCTAGAAATGTGTAGACTAGAAATTCTCGACCATTTCATCTATTCAGTTTATTGGCGTGCCTTATGCGCATAGCTCAGAAATCTATATTTCTAGTTTAAGGATTTAGAAAATGACCACTTATTCATTCTAGATGAAGGCGGTATATTTTTTTTCTCAGTGTACGGAATAGTAATAAATCCCTTGCACGGAGCTGCAACTCATCGAAAGCCCATCAACTAGGCCTCAACTATGAATATATTTAAAAATTCGAAAAATCTTGTTAATGATATTTCTTCCACTCCTTTCTTCTCTGATGCTTGGAAATTACTCACGTAACTTAGATTTTAGTTTAATTTTTGTTATCCTTAGATTGTTATATGTTTAATCTCACTCATTTATTTATTTTCTTGTTTTTTGTACAATTCTACTCACACCAGTAGCTATATTTAGTTTCTACTTTATAAACTTTTTCTTTTCATTTTAAACGATTTTGTGCGTTGCCGCTTTGACTGCAGCACTCGTGCTTACTTTGTTCGCCTGATGAAGGGTCGTGTGTTTTTTCGACCCGAAACAATTGTTGCGAGTTTATTGCATTTTATGGTGTTTATTCAAAGTTTGTAAGTAATAATGAATGGTAGTTCATCTTGTGTCAGTAAGAACAGCAAATTTTTTTTCAGACTCCTGTTTTAGTTTATAAAGATATAAGCATTTTTGGAGGCAAGTTTTACAAATTCTGTAACCAGTTTTCAAAAGACTAAAATGAGTGAAAACCTAGTGTCATTTCCGGTAAGGGAGTTAAGTTTGTAGTCTGATTCCCATGAACTTATTTCCACCATCAGATGGTTGAGGTTCATTTATTCTCCAAAATGGCGATTCGGATAATTTAGAATACCAATTATTCATATTATTTGCAAATTTTATAAAACCTGAATGTTAATAAATTTTCAATACTGTTTATTTTCAATACACTAATTTCAAAATAAAATGTTTAAATAGCAATTATTCATAGTTTTCTGTAAAAATACTCCCCTGCTTCATATTACTCTTTAAGGAAATGATTATTCCATATTTCCTTTCATAATTGTTACATATTAATCGTATTATTCATGTTAACCGATTTTTTTTTTTTTTTTTTTTTTTTTTTTTTTTGCATGTAAACTCAATTTTTGTAACATAAAACTATCAAAACACTTGCAAGTTTGTAATAGATTATTTCACAATAATCCAAAATACTCCAGTTTATTATGGTGAATAAAAATACAAATTGTATTCCATATTCACGTACTTTCCCCTCTATACAGGTATATGTAGTAACAAAGAAGTAATAGGTAGGAAAGCAGATGATGAAATACCACCAAGCAAAACGGAAGAACCAAGAATGCATTAATAAATATCTGCATTAAAAATAACTAGCAACCACTTTAAAATATATGAAAAATTAACCAATAATAGTTTTGATAAAGATATCAAAACATTCATTGGGACTCACCGAAACATGATCCCCAGAAAAAAAGGTGCATATGTAAAATTTCAATAATTATTTCTATCAATAACGTGCCAGGAATCAATATCGTGGTAGAAAAATAGATGATGAAATGCCACCAAGCACAACGCAAGAACCAAGAAGGAATTAATAAATAACTGCATTAAAAATAACCAGCAACCACTTTAAAAATATATGAAAATTTAACCAATAATAGTTTTGATAAAGATGTCAAAACATTTATCCGACTCACCTAAACATGATTCCCAGAAAAAAGTTGTATATGTAAAATTTCAATAATTATTTCTATCAATAACGTGCTTAAACAAGAAAGTTCTGATTAAAGTAATAAAGTGTGAATATATATAGACAATTCAATAGTGACCATTCAAATTATATTAAAACAAAAAGGAACAATAAAAACCTATTGAATATTTAAACATTGAAAAAAAAAAAAAAAAAAAAAAAAAAAACGCTCAAATCGAAGAAAATAATCTCAAGGTAACGCCATCTCTTCAATGAGTAGTGAGCACATAAACACAAGATTTCATAGTATAGCAGCTTTAGTATAAATCTTTAGTGATTCCAGTGAACTTTCCGAGCATTTATAAATTTTCAAGAGTTTTTTTTTTTTTTTTTTTTTTTAATTAAGTCAATAAATAGTTCAGTAAATAAACAATAGTTAAAAATTTAATAGTGTTTTTTATTGTTTTTCACAAAGTTTGTATGTTTATACATTGTAAATAATTGAAACATTACTGATAGACTTTATGAAAGAGTTTTTACAAATATTTGAAGTAAAGATTTCATAACGAGAAATTATTTTTTTTTCAGTGTACAATAGAGCATTATGCATCTGAATATTCTTTAGCATCCCTATAAAAGAATATAAATGATAAGCATGCAGTTTCTTGTAACTATTATTTTATAACAAAACTCTAAAACTTCAATTAGTTTCAACTTATTTTAAATAATTTATTGAACTTCAATTAATTAGCCCTAATGCAATGCTTTATGATTAATATTAGTCCTAAAAGGATAGCTATGTGTAAATTTTTTTATGCAATGGTGTAAAATAGCTATATGTAATACTCACTTTATTTTCCATAATAACATTTATTGGTTTTTCATTTGGATGGTGAGAATTAAGGCCGATTGACTGCTCTAGAGTCCTGGGATTGAGGCGGAGTGTCCTCCATGTGTCTTTCTAGGGGGTCCTAGCCCTTATTTACGCAAATTTCGAAGAAAACTACGGAAAACTCCGAATGGCTAGGTGACGAGCACCATCTGAGATCGAACCCGGCACCTCACGTTTAACAACTTTAAGTCCACCGCTGACGCTGGTAGGTGGCATTTATTGGAAAAATAATGTAACATATATCCGTGTTTTATTAAAAATTTAACACTACTGAAACAAACTGTATTTAATTTGATTCCATAGACTGGAATATATCACAATACTTTTTGTATATCTCAAGAAAATCTATACATTTTCTGAGACGAATACCTATAGCATGCATACCAATTTTCAGCTCAATTCGATGTAGCATTTCACTCATATACACATTAGATACATCGTCGTTAAAGAAATTTTAATCACTAGAAATTATTTCAGGAGACCCGGAACACTCATAAATACATCAAAATCTCACATTTTGAATTTTTAATGGTTAGAATACTTTTCTTACATAGTACATGTACAGAAAGCAATAATGAAAGAGAGAAAACAGTTTCCAGTCATCAAACATTCGGGGGGTTGTAGAAAAATCAAGAATTTTGGAGTTTTTCACGAAATAAATAATTCCATGAAAATACGAGTAATAATGAAAAATAGTAAAGTAAATATTGATATCCTTGAGAAAGATACTGTAATACCAGTGTTAGTGGAAAACTTTTGTTAAAATATTGTGTACATCTACAAATTTCGTGCTATTGGTCTGTTTTATTTTGGTGCGCAATTCTCAGAATAATAATGTTATAAATAGTAAAATTGTCTCAATTTGTACATATTAATATATGAAAAAAAAAAACTCATTTATTATTTTAATAAAAAAATACTAAAAAAATTAGCTTTACATCTGCTGATTAAAAAAAAAAAAAAAAAAAAAATATGCATGACAAATAATCAAACTATAGCATTTTTAAATTTCATTTTTATAATAAATTATGTGATTTATTTTTAATTATAAATTTATAATGTTCGTTGTAAGATTGAAATTGCAAGCAAATAAGAAAAATTATACTCCAAGAATACAATCGTCCTTATTTGTTTACAACTCGAATCAGAGAAAGGACATTATGTTAGCTTTACGAAAAGTGTCGCATATTGTTCAATACAGAAGTTTATCAAATATCCTGATGTTCCCATCAAAATTATATCTCTGGGGGGTCACCGAGGCGGGGGAGCCATCCCCTCCGTGGAGGATCAAAACTGTGATGTCATGTGTTCGGATCACCTCTAGGGGTGAGTCCAAACCGTCGCAAACCGTCGCCAATTGCCAATTACGCAGCACTAGCGCGACGTAAAACCCAAACAACGAACCATCAGGTCATTGAATAATTCCTTATAAGTTAAAGCTAATAAATATTTTTTTCTAATTTAAAAATTATACAGTTTTACTTTTATTTTATTGTGAAGAAATTTAAAAATATATGTATTGAAAAAAAAAACCTGTGTTATAAAACAATTCAAAATGTAATTCGTCATTTTAAGACAGAATTATTCCTCTTACGTTTACTTTATTACTAAATATTATAAAAATGTATATCATCACTTTTTCTGTATCTTTTAGAGAAATAATAGCTTAAGTTCTTTAGGAAGGAAAGAACTATAAAAATACTGGCGATGTCATTATTTTTACTTTGAGCAACTAAAGGTGATAAAAATGTGTTCTAATGAGAATTTTGATCTTGAGCCAAGCGATGACTTATTTTTCTGTGCCGTGATATGTTACTGTCATAGCATTTATACGATAAGATACACTGTGATGTATTAGTTGAGTATTTAATAGGAAAAATGCAAAACTTATAAATGCATCTTGCATGCAAAAATAATTCAGAGAATGTTATCTTACTACTTAATATAAATGACATGATTGAAGATTCTTTTGAGGAAACCTCAAATATATATATATATATATATATATATATATATATATATGCATATATATATTTGTGTGAATTAAACATTAATCACTTTATTAATTTTCTCTGTATATGAGTGTTAAAAGAGATTTTCGAAATGAAAAAAATATATATAATAATAATTAAAAAAAATAAATAATCAAGCGAAATACTGTAAAATTAAAAATCTATGCATGATTTATTATAATGTTGATTATAATTTATGAATTAAATACATTTCAAATTTAAAAAGCTTCTTCTGACTCAGTCTAAAGAGTAGGTTGATTTATTTTTTATTTTTTTAAGTGGTCACCATTTTCAAACACATGGAGGATAGAGTTCTTCAATAAATTTGATTGAGATATTGATATAATTTGTTTACACATTCAGTTTCATGTTTTTTGGTTCATAAATCATGTTTTTGGTTCATATTTTTTTATATAAATTTAAAACCTTAAAGTGGTCACCAATTTGAAACAAGATGGCGTATCCAGTAAAATAATCTTAATTGAGACTCTGATGTGAAATTTATGCTCAATACTGACGTTAGTTAAAAGTCTGTAGTTATGTTTATAAGCCACGTTAGCATAAAATATGAAGGATCCTTGCAACAATGTACTATAGGACACTTAGCTTTTCAAAAACGGTTACGAAAATAGAATACACTTTTTACCAAATTACCTCCTCTACAAAACGACAAGATATTTTGCCCCATTTTTTGTGCTTACCCATGAAAAAAAAAGTTATAAAATATAATATATATATATAATTTCTCACTATATAATGTTTCGAAATTAAAGTGATCTTTAAAAAAAATTTTTTCTTGAATTTACACTTATATACTTCTAGTTCGTATATAACTGTTGGTAATCTTATGACTTTCTACCTTCAGTTTCAAAATTTAAAAATTACTATTACGTTTCTAATAATGAGTATATTTGTGTTAAAAATCTATGTATATATATATATATATATATAACTACATAAAAATTTATGCAGATGTAACACAGTTGTAAAAATGCAAATATTTATTAGTGAAAAATTAACTTATTTTCATAAAAAATTCTTTTCACGAAAAGAGACAATCTGGTATGTCCCTCACATGACTTTCTCTTACCCTGCATTTCAATACTATAAAGATAGATTGCAGATTAAATCATAAGATCAATAAGATACGATAATAAAGTTTAATTTACTTTTAAAATTATCTAAAATAGGTTTAGGAAGAGTTTTACTTGACATATAATTCTGTGTGAGGGGAGCTACCGCCCACTACACCCCCTGTTCAATTATAGAGCTTATGTTTATTTAATTTTTTAATTCTAGGTTGTTATTAATTTGACTCCAAATTTGCCAATCGTGATCAAATTTATAAAGTAGAAACCTACTATAAATTTCAAAATACCAAATTTAAATTTTCTGTACTTATTTTTTTTCAAGTTACTATGATAACAGATATACAAACTAAAAATTAGATTTTGGTATTCAGAGGACCTCAAAACATGATATTATACCAAAACACAGAGTTTAAAATAAAACATTTTGTTTATAGTTTGAATACGAAAAATTTATTTTTGTGCCTGAGACGTATTTGTCGACATAGTAAAATGTAGCAAAGCACTTCAGTCATGTACATTCAACAGAAAAGAACGTTTTTTCTTGATTTTGGGTATCCCTGTATATTGTTTATAAATCTATAAACTATATACTCATCGCATTATGTACTTAAATTTAGTTTTATAGGAAAAACACCTAAACCAAAATGAACTTCCATGTATAGCCCCAATACATCCAAATACTTTAGGTAGCCCTATAAATGAATAATTTATATTCCATAGTCTACACAAAATATACTTTTATGAAAAAAAAAATTACATTTTGTGTAAATTAATTGAAATATGATATCTTTCATTCTTTCTTTTTCTTTTTTCAGGCCATTTTGTTCTGATAATTCTTTCTGATTCAAATTTAGGTCAGATAATTCAACACGTGATTTTTGCGTTGTAGAGCAAAATATTTTTTAGAAAATTGTGAACTTTCAGCCGATTTTGACAAAAAATAATAATTGACTATAAATATAATCATGAGTTTGCAGTCGTAAATTCTCTTAAATTTTGCTTAAATTTAGAGTTTTATAGAGATTTTTAAAAATTGTTTAAAAAGTAATTTTATTTTTCAGGCCACTTTGCATTGATATGTTAAAATTTGTTAGTTGTTTGTCTGTGTGTGAGTGTTTGCATTTGTTTCTCTGGGACACTGTAGTTACCAAATGAGTGGTTTGATGTAAATACGATTTCTATTAATTTGAGCTCAAAATTTAATTTTGCTTAAAATGGGTTTTTTTCCCAGTCACTTTGCAGTGATATTTAAAAATTTAAATCTTTCAACATTCAATTATATTATATGATGAATCATGTGACTTTTAAGCAAAAGATAGTTTTAAAAAATTTGTGATTTTTTTAACGATTTTGACAAAAATTTAAAATTAGCTATAAATAGTAATTATAAGTTCACACTCCATAAATCTCTATATTCAGTTGAAAATTTGACACATTGTAAAAATTAGTTAATTAAATTTAAAACCCAGCTATGCGCTGACGTTTTATAATTTGTGAACTAGCTTTCTTCCATCTGAAAGATGTAGATTTTATAGGATAATAACATTTAAATAAATTCATAGATCAATTCTTTTTTCCATAAAGCTATCTTTACTCTTGTATTTTGAATACCTTAGGATGTGGCATTGTCTTTGTTATGACATGTGTGAGAAATTTTCCCTCTGATCAGAATTTTAAATCATTTTACCTCTGAATGAACTTGCTCATCACTTAACTTTAAAATATTATTCCTAAAACTTATTCTTAGATACACAATTAAAATTTTGCACATAATTACTGCATTATCTCGTAGAAAATTGTGCTCGGGTTTTTTTATTTGGATTGAAAAAATATTTATATTCCTTCTCGAACTGAAACTTGCCATTAAAATTTTTGTTGTTGTTGCTTATTTAATTATTTCTTTTAAATTTATTAAAATAATTATAATATTAAATCTTAAACACCAATTAAAATAAAGTAATTTATATATATATATATATATATATATATATATATATATATAAGGATAAAAATTTTTGTACATTATTCACGGCCTTATTCACCAAATCAGTGTTAACCCATGGTTCACGTAACACTTGTGTTCAAGTTAACACTCCCTTAACCCTGGGTTAGAAAGTTTTCGCATTCACCATCAGTGGATTAGTTGACCACAGAGTTATCTGTAAGATTTTCGCTGATTGGTCAATAAAAACGCAATGAATTAAAAAAAGTAAACAAGAGTGTTTTCGCTGTAACATGCTTATTTAACACCAGAGTTAACCCACCAATTTAGGAGGATTAAAAAAAGAGTGTTAAATCGCTGATTTTGGGTGGTGAATACCTGCGATAACCTAGCATATTCCCGGGTTAACATCAGTGTTAAAATTTGGTGAATAAGGCTGTCAGTAGTTCAGGCGATACATCAACGATATAATAAGTTCAAAAAAATTATTTTAAAACCATCCTTATTTTAGTTATAATTTTTAAATATTTATTGTTTTTTAAAATAATCTGCAAACATGTCCCAATTTCTTAAAAAAAGAAAAAAATACATCACCGCGATTCATTAATAATATGTATACATACATAATAATTTATCATTACGATGTTCAAACACAAGGATGACTTGAATTATTTAATAACCAATTTTATGTGGAAGTGAAACCTTATACAAAGCAAAAAATATTGAAAAGTTAATTAATTTTCTACCATTGTACAGACTACAGACATAAACGTTAATTTAAAAAATGGAGAGTTAGCAAAAACATGGACAAAGCAGCCCAGTATTATCATATTATAATAGAAGAATAAAATATAGAGGTAACAAAAAACTATTGATGGAATTATTACTGTTGAATAAGGATATACAAAAATGCGCGAAATCAGAAAAATCCAAGCATATAGCAAAATTAAATTATTTAATTTGTCAAAATTTAGTACACACTTGGGTTTTGCAGTTTATAAACAGACTTAAAAGTTATCAATATATAATAAAAATTTTCATTAAGAAAGAAGGTCATTTCAAAATGGAAATAAATCACATGGAATTTCAAAGATAAAAAAATTACAAATTAATAGCACAATAGCAGAATTTTTACGTCAAATATAATAATAATAATTAATCATTACAATGATCAAACACCAGGAAAAAAAGATTCAAATTAGTCGGTAAACAACTGCATACAGAAGTAAATCATTATACAAAACAAAAGATATTGATAAGTTAATTAATTTTATAGTATTGTACAGCATTTTACATATAGGTTAATAGAGGATTAATAAAACACACATGAGCAAAGCAACCCAGTATTATCATTTTTAATAGCAGAATGAAATACATATAATAAAAACTATTAATAGAATATGCATACATATAAATATGTTGTAATGCGTTGAAACTAGAAAACAAAATTATTATATTAATTATTATTTTATTATTATTATTACTTTTAAAAACAAAAAATAATATATTTCTATGAGGGCGAATGATTTTCGCAAAAATTCAATAACCATAAAAGATTTACTAAAAGGGGAAATTTTTGAAATATTGAAGTTAAAAATAAGAGAAAAATAAAAGCATCGTGATAAAAATAAGTTTCCTTACAAAAATATGTACAAATTAGTTTCAGACATAGATATAGTAATATATATAGATCTATCATCCCCATGTTATCGAGCAAAAAATTTTGATGCCGAAAAAAAGTTCTAAAATCAGCCATTAGAGAGTATTTAAAAAAAGAATAAAAAGAAAAATGAATTTGAAACTGTACCTGGAGTTTTTCATTCATCTTTAGTAAATAAATTATTCATAAATTTTATTTACTAAATTATCCGTGTGTATTCCTGTGTGTGATTTACTCGGGGAAAAACAGCCATTAGAGTGACTTTTCCCGAAAAAAAAGGTATCACATTTTCCCTCTCGCTGATCAATCTAGGTCTTATTACTATATCTATGGTTTCAGGCACTAAAATAATTTTTAAGTGTTAAGTTGAGTTATAGTTCATGATAAAACTAATAGCAGTGGAATAAGAATAATATATTGAAATATGTAGTAAAAAATAATAAAATAAATTAAGATAAATTTAAATTAATCGAATTATATAAATAATTCTGACACACACATACATATGTATATGCACACATGTTATAGGATTGAATTAAAAAATAATAATGATACACGTTGACTAAGTACAATCGCGGCTAGAATTGATGTAGACAAGCCAAAATTTAGCTTACTTATGGAATGGTGAATTATATCGGTAAGATATAAACACATATAAAATCCACATGGTATAGTACTAAAAGAATAAAATGTGGGCAGATATAAATACCCTATCATGGTCAGATACTAATATAATATTTACAGTCTCAACCTTCAACTTCACTTTTAATTTAGATACAGTCCCTTAGCAATTTAGCCTTCAAGAATCGCCCTAAAAATCTTGGCAAGCTTTGTCTTCACATATTAAATCATATATCGTTTAGGATTGGACTTATTTCTTTTGCCTCATTTTATCATTCATAAGTACATATCCTCCCGCTTTTCAACCCCTATCTTGCAAGAAGAAAAATAATCAGAGATTAAAAAAAAAAAAAAAAAAAAAAAAAGCCCCTGCCTGGCTACAACACTGCCATTAGCTAAAGTATAGACTAGGATATAATCTTAGTTGATGATATTCAGGAGTATAAAAATGGCAGCATAAAAATCTCAGTGATTACATCGGGCCAACAAGCGTGAGATATGAAAACCGTATGATGCAATGAGTGAAAAAAAGAAGGAAAAAAAGGAAAATGAGATATAAATATATGGTGAGGAAAGAGAAATATTAAACGAAAGACAGTAAGAGATAAAAGAAAATGTAATATAAATTTGGAATATTATCATATCCGAATTCAGGTATTTCGTTTAATCTCATGTTTAATTCTCGTTAATGTTTCCGTGAATGTTACTTCAAAAAATAAAAGAAATATTCCTAATCCAGTATTACGGATATCCTCTTCCTTCTCATATCTTTCAGCGCATTTTACTTTTTTGTTTCAGTTTGATAGATTATTAGGAAAAAATTTTTACTGCAAAATAAAAGTTACAATAAAATATTAATTTATTATAAATTTAAATGTAAAAATTTTAGTGAAACATTAAAATTTATTCCCACTAAATTTTTATATTAGTTTTCAACATATAATCGATTGAAAATATATTTTTTATTAACAAGGTGTGTGATAAATAACCCTCTCATTTTAAAAATTTATAATTCTGAAATGATGTTCTTAAAAACGTGAAGCATGTGGTAGAGTTGCAGAAAAAAAAAAAAAAAAAAAAAAAAAAAAAAAAAAAAGCATCGAAAATTTATAAAATAGGAATTTATAGACAAATAGGTACGTTTAATCGAGATATTTGCAAGAATTTTTTGGTTCGGAATAATTATGTACATACCCCTCATCAAGCATAAAATTTAGACATGACTGCAGCATGAAAGCAGTCACGCATTGCAACTTGTTGATAACTATTTGAAAGTTTTGAAATTTTAATGTAAGAAATTCAAAAGCGACTGCTCACAATCAAGCAATGATGCCATGCCACATCAAAATATGCAAATCATACTATTACAATGCCATTGTACGCACGCTCAGCTATCTCTTCACGAATCGCCGAATGCAGAAAGAAATTGAAGATGCGAAATGTCCCAAGAATTCAGAGTTGAAAATTTCAGTTAAGTTATTCCTATTAGTTAATAGATATCAATTTAAAACCCCAAGCGAGTACAAGATAAGGGGTACAATGTATTATTAAAATATATGTCCACTTACAGCAGCATGTCAATTGCCTGAAGGTGTTGGGTGGCTTCAAAAATTATAAGTAATCTCCACAAATAACCACTTCACTTTAGAATGTAGTAAACGAGGAATAAAAAACTAAAAATATTCATAGAAAAAGCATGGGATGAAAACGAAAAAAAAAAAAAAAACCTCACAATGTTAAGTGTGTGAAAAATAAATAAATAAAAAAAGCTAACACCGGGAAGAATAAAAGGCCAAAATGGACTAGAAAAAGACATCGAGGAGAGGGTTGGGACATTAAATCTATCGTCGACAGTTTAATACAACTCGCCTAGTATAAGACTGGTTTTGAAGTATAGACAGAAATATGGTTTTGAGCCACTTCATTTTTATTATTATTATTATTATTATTATTATTATTCATTTAAACATAATGACCAGAAAAATGGGTAAGATACTTGTGAACCGAAGAACTTGCACCCGAGTACAGAAAAATGGGTAAAGCCAATTGGTTCGCTTAAAGGAAAAAATATTTTAATTATATTTAGAATTAGTTTTTCTTTCTCTTACTCTTCACGGACAAAAATGGAAAATGAGGAAACACCAACTGTATTTATAATTTTTTTAAATGTAGAAGTTTTTTTTTTTTTTTTTTTTTTTTTTTTTCAGATTTATATACCACAAGAAAAAATTTTTTAGACTCACACATTTTTTAAATAAAACGGAATTTGTAAATATTAAAAGAAATATTAAAATCTTGTAACAGGGAAATATACAAAAAAACGTCCGCTAAAGAAAGAGTGGCGCTGTATTTAAAGTTGGAACAAATATAATGGTGTTGAAGGCAAAAATTTCAACTTATTTTATTAGCAAAAATTCAACTAAATTTTATTTAAATTTGTATTTTATGTGTATTTTTATGCGTTACAAAATTTTAGAGTCCTTTCAAATTTTAAATCTCTCTTTTATTATTATTATTATTATTGAAATATTTATATTTGATAATGAATTTGACTTTTACTGTTTTATTAAAAGTAATAGAACAGTATACCCTTAACGATAAATAAATAAAGAAATATGCGAGAAAAATACATTGACTCAAAAACGTTCTCTTGTCACAAACAGGATATAGTAATAAATAAAAAGAAAAAAGGGAACTTTTCTTTGTATGGCAGCACTAATACCTTAAAAAAATATTGTAATTCGTTAATGAACATACTATTTTAATCCCATAAAAAATTTAAATAAACATATACCAAACAGAAAATGTTTACATTTTTGATGCGTTACATATTTATTTGGTTGTTTCACATATATATTTATTTGTGATCCATTATATATGTTTTTCACTGAAGTTTTACATGTAATCGTATACAAAGAAATCTTCAAACTAAAATTTATTTTAGTGATTATGAATTTTTCAGCTTAATAAGAGAAAAAAAAAATATGTTAAGTAAAACAATTAAAATAAAATAAAATAAATTCTTTAAGTTAAACTTACACTGCAAAATTTAGAATATATTAAACAATATTTTGCTCTACATGCCAATACCTCTGTTAAATTTGCTGAAAAGAAATTAAAATTTGTCTAACAGAAATGAAAGGGAGCCAAATATTTGCTGCTACTTATAGCAATAGCGCTCTATCATCAAATGATTAATTGTATGCATGGGGTCGACATTGAACACTGCTGATTTATTACGCTTCCCTTCGCCTACTCTCATAACATGCAGCATGTTAACATAGTGCACGAGATGAATAGGTGACTTTGAAATTGGTTTTCAATTAAGGTATTTCATGTAGATGAAATATTTTGTTTGCGTATAATTTGAAAATATTTGTACCATAAAAAGCAAAAAATTAAAACCTGAGGATGTTTGCTCTTTTTAACAAATTTTAAAGATATTGCTCAATTAATATTAAAAATAATATACACCATTTCTACTTAAATTTAAAGCCTATATGAACAGAAACACAAAGGTTAGAGTTCTAAAACTAAAATTATAAGTACTAGATGGAACCCGTCGAATTCGACGATCACTTTATTGACCGTAATGTTTCAAAAATCGTGCATCATTATTTAAATGTATTTCATGTTAAAACATCTAATATAATTTACGACATTCACTTAAAAAAAGAAAGTCGGAAAACGCTTATAAATAGAAATACTATATATGACATTACTTTCCACAAAGTACTATCAATGTGACGTCAAACTGACTCCAAATAAACATATGCTATCTTTTATTTTCTATTTCGTTTAATACTAAGACTATATGTTAGCTGACACGTCCGGCGTTTCCCGAGCCCATGATACCTTAAATGAACCTTAAATTTGTATTATTTTATACCTTTAACTCGATTTTGTTTGAATTTCTATTTTTAAATAAAAGCATTGCGAAAAAAAAATAATCATCTGTAACAAAAAAAAAATTACCTCGAACCGAACGAAACTCTGCCTTGTGACCCCGTTGTCTGCGGCAGTGCATACGCGGACCGCTAATACCATGAAAAAATTCCAAAAAATTAACCTGGAACGGAACGAACCCGCCCAGCATTCCCCGGGCCCATTATAATAACCTTAAATGCACTTTAAATTTGTATGGTTTTATATCTTTAACTCGATTTTGTTTGAATGTCTATTTTTAAATGAAAACATCGCAAAAAATTAATCATCTGTAACAAAAAAAATCACCTCAAACAGAACGGAACTCGGGTTAGTGACCCAGTGCCTGCATCACATATATGCAGGCCGCTAATAACATGAAAAAATTCTCAAAAATTAACCTTGAACCGAACGAACCTCTGACTCGTGATACCGCTGCCTGTGTCTGCGGCACCGTATAGCAGGCATGCTACGCATGCGCTGCAAAATCCACTTTCCACTACCAGGGAGCGCAGTATGTTGTATACGAACATCACCAATCATCTTGAATTTCCAAGACCTTTCAAATAAGGTGTCACATGGTGGTGTCAACTGCAAAATCCTTTAGTTGCACTTTCCACCGCCAGGAGGCACAGTGTGTTCTGTACGAACATCACCAATGGTCAGGAAATACCAAGACCTTTATAAGGTGCAATATGATAGGACATATTACAAAATCACCTAGTTCCATTTTTCACCACCAGGGGGCGCCCTATATTGTATACAAACATCCCCAATCAACATGAAATTTCAAGACCTTTAAAATGAGGTGCTACATGTGTGGGTCTAGAACGGATTTCCCTCTCAAACTAATTCCCCCCTCCCCCCCCTTCAAATCTACTTTCCTCCTTTCCCCCCCCCCCTTTAAAATTGAAAATTCCAAAATCGGAGATATTGATTTTTTAGTATTCGAGTCTAGTCCCCCCATGTACAATTTCTCCACCGTGAAGTAATTTGGAGCTGAGTTATGCTCGCCAACGTGTGTTTAACCCCTGCCCCCCCAGGAGGGGAACCGTTCGACTTTTTTTATTTTTCTCTTTTCATAACACATCTACAGACCAAGACCTTTTTTTAGACACCTCAACCAAATTTTTACACCTAGCCGTTCTCTTAATTTAGTGGAGACAGACAAAAACATGTTTCAAATTAATATATAGATTACAATGAAAAACATAGCTTATTTCAACTATAAAACCTAATTAATATATAAAAAAAAAAAAAAAACCTAGTTCTCATATATTTTGGAACAAATAATCTTGAAAAAGCCAAAGAAATTGTTAAATTAAAAAATTGTGACTCGCATATAAATATACTTTTAGAAAAGGTATTACATAATTGAATAATAATAGAAGTCAGTCTGTTGATCGTTAAAATACTTAGAAATGAATTTGACTTGTGTAGCCTGCATAGTATTATAAAGTTACAATGTACTAAGTTTCAAATGGACATAAACAGATATATATGAATATATAATGTTAATGGTAGTAAATGCACAACACAGGCGCTAAATGATAATACGTATTGTATTTTACCTTTTTTCCTTTCATTTATTTATTTATTTATTTTTTATTTATTTATTAGGACTGAGGGCCTATTAGTCTCAGACAGCGATTTTTGCGTTGTCGTTTTCGATAGTTGGACATTTGTCGAAATCATTTTTCGATAGTGTGACATTTATCGAAATCTAAAATTTATCGAATATATAATTGAATAATTTGAAAGCGATGTTATAATTGGGAAGAAAAAAAAACTAATAGTCCTCCGTCCTAAACTAAATTCTGCTTTTGCCAGAATTTCATCAAAATCATTTTTTTTTAAGAAACAGAAAAGAAAAATTATACAGAATCGTTACAAACGATATCGAATTTTTTTACTTTTTTCTAGTGAAAGCATATTTTATATTATGGTTAAAAAAATTAAAATAAAGGCAACAATTACAAATGTAGATGTCTATTTCAAAGGAGGAAATGTACTGTCTCGATCCACTCCTGTAGAAAAGTGTGGAAAGTTCCGGAAATTTCCGTATCTCATCAGCCAATGAGATTAGAGCTTCCACATTTGGTATATCCCTAATAAGGATTTTCTCGCCAATGTCGCCAAAAAAATCGCCAATGTGGGAAAAAGCCGCCAAATTTGGCGCCAAATCCATTACTTGCCTAATTGGGGCTTTTTAATGCGTTTTTAAGGGAAAATAAGGCTATTTTAACGCTACAACGACTAGAAATGCACAAAATTAGCACTTTATCAACTTACTAAGCCTCTTTGAAAGAATTTATACAAAAATAAACACAATTATCTACAATTTTGTAACAATATCTATACTGTAAACAAAGTATTTTTTTTTTTTTTTTTACGATTTTCTCTAATTTAGAAAATATATTTTCAACGCAAATTAGCGTTTTCTTTTGTAGCAGTGGGTGAAAAAAACAAAATTCACCTAATCTCCAATTGTCGGCTCTTACATAAAAATAGATTTACTATTGTCAGAAAAATTATTTGAGCGCTGGCAATAATTCCAATTAAAAAAAGTACATTTAATACTGTTTTGTAAAATAAATCCTTGTCGGCTCTTAGTCAGTCTAAGAACATGATTCGACAAAGATTTATTTAACAAAACAGTATTAAATGTACCTTTTGTTTTTCATAGGAATTACTGCTAGCACTCGATTAATTTTGCTGCCGACTGTATACGCAAGCGAAATGATGACGACACTGACCATCTGTGGATGCAAGAAAAATATTTCCTATGTTAATCGCCCATTGGATTTTTTGTAAAAAATTATTAAAAATCGAGAAAAATTATATTTGTTTTATTGCCGAAACGTCACTGGAGGCCCTGTGTTAAGACTCAAAGCGGTTTTGGGTTTCATCTGTGTGTTTGTTTGTTTGTCTGTCGCGCGATAGCGGCCGCAAAAATCCCGCTATTTATTTATTTATTTATTTCCGTGCAGTATTTTGGAGACTCTCGACGCTAAATATCACTGCGCTGAAAAAAAAAAAAAAAAAAAAAAAATGCGATCTCTGATACAATTCTTGCTGATTCTTGTGTAAAATGACCTTCTGAATCCGAATATGACTGCCCAGTCACCCACCGTTTTCTCGGGACACCACCCCTTCCCCCAATTTTTATCACTGTTCGGTAATTTTATGGCCATGAATTTGATTTGGAGGAGGAAAAAAAATTAATTTAACACCTAAAAACAAATATATATATATAATGTTTAGTAAATAACAATAATAGATTAAAAAAATATAAGAAATGTAATACATAATTTCAGTGGCAAATTCCTCCCCTAAATTTTCCCCTTGCCGCAAATGTTGATGTTTTAGAATTTTCCCCTCAGAAGATATTTAACAGTTAAAATAATCCTTCTCCCCCCTAAAAATCAAATTTAGAGCCATAAAATTACCGAAAAGTGATAAAAATGTCCCTAAAAATGGTGAGTGATAGGGCAAAATGGACGTCATATTCGGATTCAGGAGGTCATTTTACATAGGAATTTGCCAAAATGGTGTTGGGGCAATTTTTATGCCGAGCTGTGTATTTAACTTATTTGTGTGCAAACAGCAAACATAGAAGAAATGGATAGTTAGTTCAAGATGAAACTTTTAACCCTTTCTAAGTTGTATGCAGAAATCTGACAAAAATTTCAAAAGCTTATGCATATAATAAATGTCTATCTTCGCTTTTTTAAACAGTTAATGACAGCTTTCTAGCAATATTTTGATTATCAATAAAAAAAAGTTTGAAAGTTTTGCAATAAATTTTCTCCACTTTCGAAAAAGAATTTCTTTTTACCATACACTATTGTAAATTTTGGTCATGGGCAGAACCAAAATTTAGTACTACAGCAACTGTGCTATACTAGGTTTAACTAAAGCTTGGTACTATAGTAGCTGCAACTTCTACCATGATTTCATGCCTCTTAATGAAAAGAAAGCATCAGTTCATGGTAAAAGGATTCCCCATCTTATGGTTGCCGTTACTATAGTAACGCGTTTTTGTTAAACTAAGCACCCAATCATGGTAAAAGTCTTTATCACCGTATGATTCCAGCTATAGTGTACTGTATTCTTTTACAATATAGTACGTAATTTTTAACAGTGTATATAGTAAAGTGTTCATTGTCTAAGACCCACTAACACTTTTTTTTTTTTTTACATCTCTACGAAAAAGGTCGAAAATTTTCTAACAAGGGCGAAATTTAGCCAAACCAGGAAAAAGCTGAGGATTTTCGTATAACATTGCAATTTTCAACATCTGGGGCAATTTGGACGAAATCTAGCTGGCACCAGCCATTCAACTAAATATCGTATTTATTTTTGTTAATAACAACATAGTCTCACAGTCAAATTAATTATTATTATAGAATTCCATTATACCTTCAGTAATAATTAATAATTCAGGAACTCATTATTATCCTGCATAATGAGGATTACATCATAATTATAATTTTATCTAATCTAAATTATATTAACTTTTATTATTATTATTATTATTATTATTTATTTTACCTGCTTCTGCTTTAAATATAAAAAGTGAAAGGACTTTGTGGAATGTAATTTTTTTCTATTGTCTCAAACAACAATAATTTGCTTTGTTGCTTTAGTAAATCTTCGAATATTTTTAAATTATATTCGATTTGAAAAATATTTTTATGTTTGCTTTAGTCGGATTTTTTCCATGACTTGTAGCATCTTCAAAGGGTTACACCGATTTAGAATGCTTAATAATAATAAGAATAATAAGAATAATAATAATACGACCTATTTTAATGTCGTAACATTGCAGAAACAAGTTAAATTAACATTTTACACCCTGACTGAACTCTTTTAAATAAAATTACATTTAAAAAAAAAAAAAAAAAAAAAAAAAAAAGGGAAAAGAAAAGAAAGGGAAAGAAAAGAAAAGAAAATTATTACTTACAAAAATTTATAACTCAATTAATGTTATAAATCCTTAACATAAATTTTAGATATGAAATAAACATATAAATAAATTCCATATCTCTTTTACACTAAAATATAACAATTATTTAACCAATCTAATATGTAAGCATCAATTAATTTTTTAGGTTGCTTAATTAATTTAAACTATATTTTTCATATTTAAGTAGTAACGTATTCATAATATTTCATAGTTTAAAAGAATATATGACTAACTAAGTACTTAATATATATATATATTTATTTAAGTTTTTAAAATAAGTATTAATAATTTAGATTAATTAACTTAAATTATATAACTATGTAATTTTTTATATTTCCTAAAATGTTCCACCTAATATTAGTCTACATATGCATTTATATATGCAAATAACAATTTCCGTGAACAAAATGTGTGTGAAAACATATATTTAAAAACTATCTAAAAAGTACTTAAAACAGTCATTGGCAGTTGGATTAATGAGCTTTATCGATATTTAAGTAAGTCCCCCCTCATTAAAAACTGCAAATACAATATGTCATGCGAAGGAAGGAAAATACAGGTGAACAATAACTTTTGTCGATATGCTGGTCCCATGACCACTCCCTAGGAGAGCACAAGTGGTGCAGGCAGTATTCAAGGGTTTTCGATGAACTCTGTTAACCCCCTGCCGTTATAACGTACGCACACTTGTCTAGATATCTTTGATTAACAAACTTGTAACTGTATTGCTTAGTAAAAAGTTTGATGAGTTTTTTACAGTTAGTAATTTGAGAAAAATATATCCTTATTTATACATTGATCCGTGCACTATTTATATGTAAAACTGTGAAATATATAAATATCAGAGACAAAAGTATAATTATTCACTGTGTCTTAGAAATACTCATTTACTTTTTTTTCTTTATTTTTTTTTTATTACTATATATATATATTTATTTATAAAACGATTGTTGAAATAATTTACTTTCCTACACTAATAAAGAAAAAAAAAGTCGAAAATTTCTAACTAATGTCAACTTTTTCAGGAGTAAATTTCAAGCGTGTTGTAAAAAACATGTTATTAATTTTTAGGGAGCACTTAAAAAAAACGCATGCAATTTTCAGAATGAATTTCTGCAAATTTACTCAAAAAGCATCCATATTAATTAAAATTTCTAGGTTTTGTCCAGCCGAAAATCGAACGGGAGATATCCGAGCAGGAGGTAGTAGTGGTTGTATAGAGTTAAAGCCTATTTTCAGCAGTATGGACCTAGCTGCAGTGTTCTTAATGAAAATTTTTCTGAGAGATTCTTGTCAATATTTTGCGAGTTGCTCGCGCGCAGACATATTCGAAATTAAAAATAAATTACTTATCCTCGTGTTACTCTGTTATTTAATAATCCACAACATTTTCGAACAAGGTTATTTTTTCAATCAATGGAATTACTAAGTATTAATTTAATTCGTGTATCGGTAGTGTATCGCTACGTTCTTATCCCTTCGCTCATGCACCTGGTTCGGCTATTGAGTAGTCAAATATTACTGCGTTCATATGCTTTTTGAACAAACCTCTCTCTCTCTTTTTCTTTACAATGCTCTTTAAAAATTTAATCATGCTTCAATAAAACTTACAACATGCTTGAAACTTACCGTACGAAGAATCTTTCAGTATAAAAGTAAAAAGTAAGAAGTTTAGCAACAGTTAACATTCATTTTAACATTCGAAATTTGTAAATTACACGAACACCAACGACAACAACAATTAAATGACAAGTTTTATATAATACTTGAAAAAATTACATTAAAATTTTACACGAATTATTAAAAATATCTGTGAAGTTGCAATTTGGTTGTTCCTAAACAAAATTTTAAATAACTCAATTAAGTAAAGAAACCTTACATACTTCTTGAGAAAAGCCTTAGTACTTGCGGGAAGGGGCCCCTCCCATCGTCAGATGCAGCACGGTGGCGACTTGCTTAGTTGTGTTGACTTGATCTTTTGCAGTCTTGATTGTTCTATACCAGTTACAGTTGATTTCCTGCGCTGGGTCGTTGCCATTACATGTAAGTGGATTAAATAAAATTTCGACCGTTTCGCGATTTTTTGCGTATATTGCGTTGTTGTAATCGGCTAGTTTGCGAGTTTTGTTAAAATTTATATTGATGGGTTCGGTAGCGTTTACTTTGGTGAGTACGGTTGTTATTTTTCCAAATTTGATATCTGCTGAATGTTCTTTAATACGGTTTTTGATTTTGCGTTTAGTCATGCCTATATAGTAACCTGTATCATTGTTAGTTTTGGAGAAAGGAATACGATAAATTCCGGAGGTTTCTAGGGGATCCATTTTGTCTTTTTCATTTCTAATTGTTTGGTAAATATTTTTATTTGGTTTAATTGGGATTTTTATATTAATTTTATTGGCTGCATTTTTTATTTTTTGGGAAATTCCGCGGTCTTACATGATGGCTGGAGTGAATTTTTGTTTTGGATTTTGAAAGTTTTCTATAATATTAAGTTTTTTTATTCTTTTACGGTATAGTTTGTGAATTAAATCTTTTTTGTAACCTGCTTTAGTTGTAATTTTTCTGATGATATTGAGTTCTTTGTTTAGTAAATATTTATTAGAGCAAACGGTGATGGCGCGATTAATATATGATTTTCAGAAGAACAATAAAGACTGCAAAAGATCAAGTCAACACAACTAAGCAAGCCGCCACCGTGCTACCTCTGACGATGGGAGGGACCCCTTCCCGCAAGTACTAAGGCTTTTCTCAAGAAGTATGTAAGGTTTCTTTACTTAATTGGGTTATAATTTTGCTTCTTGTTTTACGAATATTTAAAATTTTAAATGTTTTATAATTACGAAAATTTAGTATAAAATGCTTCAAATATGTTACCATAGTATGTTAACATTGTATCATCAAAATTTCGTAAAACCCAGCGATAAAATTTTTAAAGCGTGGGATTAAAAGTAATAATATTATTATATATAATTTATAAGGATAAACTAAATAATTTTTAGTTTTAAGGAATACAATTAACAGACAAACTTTTTTTTTTTTTTTTCTGAGAAAATCTTAATTTAACCAGAATATTAACGATGTTTTGAAGAAAATCTGCATTACACAACGAAGCCTCATTTGGACTAAACAAGCATTCATTAGTTATCAAAATTAAAACATTGTGAATTTTCAAAAACTAATGAATAAACTATTATTTAGGGTAATGAAAGGCGTGTATTGCAACATATCGCTATAAATGCCCTCTAAAATTTAAAATAGATGCACAGGTTTCTGCAAATTAGAGATAAAACTATGATATTATCTTCTTCTGGCAATTAATTTCTACAATGAATATTTATTTTGTAAACTGCCACACCCCTAGTTATAGTTCATTAGTTGCAACCATTTATCACAACAGACAATAAAAGTTTAAAGTTTAATTAAATTAGTGTGTGCAAACGCTGATGTTAATATGATAAAAATTGATGATACAAATTCCTAAATAAACATTCGTGGTGGATGCCATAAAAAATACCATAAAATTATATATATATATATATATATATATATATATATATTTAGGACTGAGGAATATTAGTCCCAATCTGGGATTTTTGCGGTGTCATTTTTCGATAGTTGGACATTTATCGAAATCTAAAATTTATCGATAATATGATTGAATAATTTGAAAGCGATGTTATAATTTGAAAAAAAAAAAAAACTCATAGTCCTCTGTCCTAAACTAAATTCTGCTTTTGCCCAAATTTCATCAAAATCATATATATATATATATATATATTTTTTTTCTTTTTGAAAGAAGAAGAAAATTAATAATAATCAGTATCGAAACAAACACTATTATTTTAATAATTTTGATTTAGGAAATAAAAAGTGCGCGTGCAAAATGATATAAAAATAAGTAAAAAAATGAATTTAATGATTTAATTTTTATATAAAACCTGACCGCGTGCTAACATAAAAAGTAGATGTAAAATTTAAAGTTTATGTGGTGCGTGTGGCATCTATAAAAATCATTTTAAGAAATAGATTAGAATAAAGAAAGCAACGTTGTTGGTTGCATTTTGTTATATAGTTTGAATTTTTGAATTTTATAGAAGTAATATTTACCGTAGGAATAATTTCTTATGTTAAAGCTACAGGGAATTGTTATGCGAGCACAAGCGATGCTACTATTTTTTTTTTTTTTTTTTTTTTTTTTTTTTAATAAGTAACATTTTTTTTTTTCAAAAATAAATTTAAGAAAAAAATTATATTTTAAACAGTTTGATTGAAAAATTTTTAAGAATCACATTGTCCGAAAACAATATAATTTAAGTTATTTATAGCAATAATTTGAAAAAAAAAAATTATATATATATATATATATATATATATATATATCTTTATTAACATTTTGCTTATTTATTTATAACAAAATAACACGGAATCAACTAAAGATAATTATAATGCTATAAACATTTAAATCTTTTCACTAATTCATGATCATTTCTATAATTGATGCATGGATGGAAATATAAGAATAAAATAAAATTTCAGTTTTTAAATAAGTAAGTATTTCAATTTTAAAAGAAATCGATGACGATGCATACAAACTTATAAATATTTGAATATTTTTATTTTTATTTTATATTATTTACATACTTAATTATTTTATTTTATTGTAAAAATCAAGCAAAATAAGTGGAGAAAACCGATCCAGTCAGTCATGCATAGTCATAAAATTGAAAACAATCGTTTATTAAATACTATATAAAACATAGAATCGCAAAGAATGTACGGGAGCTTTACTTTTTTGAAATGATGTAAAGAACATTCGGAGATGCCCTATTCTAGGGTTTCTATTCTATGCTCGATCAAATTTAACTCAGGACAGCATCCTGGCAACACCATAAGTTCTGTTCTTTTCGCAATAACCATTTTTTACACAATTCAAGCTGCAGGAAAAAATACGACATATATGGCATCAATATGTCGTTTGCAATCATTAGACTGTAATTGAATAATTCCGCCTTATACAATTAGTTTATTTTTGCTGTAATTTGATATTTCACGTTCAAACGTGGGCTTGTTTAAATGCCCCTTTTCCTCAAAACTAGAACACGTTCTGCCTAGAATGAATAAGGACTTGTTCGTGAATTATTTCAATTACGTTGCAACCAATCTCGAAGTCCAGAATCTTAAATTCTTAGCTTTGAAAAACATCTTCAGGTTAAATTAATACACACGATTTGCCTATGCGCATAGGGGCTACCTTTCTTAAAGTAATGGTTGTTTTGCTTGATATCCTTCACGTGTTGTCAAATGAAAATATCTTTGCAGGTTTTGAAGTTAAAAACAATAACTTTATGTATAATGTTTAAAGAGAGTACTTAAAATTTTCCACACAAAATAACATATAAATCGAATAAACTATAGCTATATTTTTTGTATAGAAATATAGTTAAACGGATATGAACTACTCTATAAGTTAAGCATCCAAATGTTTCCAAAATTGCTATTCATACTTTGAAAGTTTTAGCATATTTCTAATTGGAAATTTCTTCATATTGTTGCGTACTTGAGGGTTCGTAAGTTGTCCGAGAATGAGAGGCGAAACTTCTACAAATCCAGGAGTTTTATTTACAGAAAGTTCCAGCAAAAAAAAGGTCTATAAACTGAATATCAGCTTCAATTCCATCGATGAACACAGCTTAATTAACAGCTGTCAACAGCAAAACCACAGTACAAACTGTTTAGCAATAACACATAAAGCAAGTCTCCTTCAAAGAAACTCAAAGCAATGCAAGCATTAGCGGAAGCTGGCTGAGAACTGAACCAGCCTTGGCGAAAAAACGTCCCTTTAATACTCCTATAGAAAAGTGTGGAAAATTCCAGAAATTTCCGTATCTCATCAGCCAATGAGATTAGAGCTTTCATATTTGGTATATCCCTAATAAAGATTTTCTCGCCAAGATCGCCAAGGAGGGAAAAAGCCGCCAAATTTAGCGCCAAATTCTTTATCTGCCTTATTGTAGCTTTCCAATCCGTTTTTAAGGAAAAATCAGGCTATTTTAACCTTAAAAAGACTAGAAATGCATAAAATTAACACTAAGCCTCTTTGGAAGAATTTAAACAAAAATAAATACAATTATTTACAATTCCGTAACAATATCTAAGAGAAAATTTCCATTGAAAAAATTGTAAAGCATCATTAATAAAATAAGTAGATAAATGCTACGAGCGCGGATACGTTAAATATATGCTGAAATACGAGTACATTAAAATATTCCAAATAAAGTAAAAAACTTTTATTTCCTCAAAATATGATTATTTTCTAAAAAAAAAAAAAAAAAAAAAAAAAAAAAAAAAAATCTACCATGCATATTTAACTGATCCGCGATTGCAATGAAATGCTCGCTCTCTGGTGGGCTAAGGTGAAATTACAATTAACAGAATAGCTTTCGACTTTCGTCGAGACGCCATTGCTTGCTGTATATTCGATGTTTAGTTTCACATATATTTATTGAATAAAAATGAATAAATCCGTTAAAAAAGATAACACTTACTGTTGTGTGCAGCAGTGTAAGTCCAAAGGATCAAGAAATCCAGAATTAAGCTTCCATTTATTTCCAAATGACAAATTTAAAATTTCAGTTGCTTCTTCTAATGGAAGTAAAGAATCAATCAGATGATTTGAAACTAATATTTGTTCAGCTTCAGTTAAACATCTACTTCCTATTGAACTTTGAATAAACTGAAATATTTTTTCCAAAAGCAATCGATTTTCCATGATGTAATGTCGGAAAAATTATAATACGAATATTAAGTAGTAACACAAATAGAACAATAATAAATACACGTGGCTATTATATTTACCAACAACAAAAGTTGAAAAAGCGCCACCTATAGATCATTACAAACGCAGATACTTTACGATATATTAAAAAAAAAAAAAAAAAAAAAACACTAAGATAAAGGAAACTTTTCTTTTTATTCGATAAAAAGTCTATGTTATCAATATATTTCATTGCATCAAACAAATAAAACACATAAATTCATAATATTTGTATTCATAAAATATCGCTGTCAACACTATTCAATAATACCGATACTGTTTAAAATAAATATCTATGTAGGTGTTTATTTCGAACTATGACTAGATATTATGTCTGAGTACACTTTACGCGAAACTTCATATGATAACGTGTGATGATAATGCGATGATGTATGTTAGATGTATACACATGATCTTTCATATGCTCTCTCTCTTTTTAAGAAATTCGTGACAGTAAGATGTTAACGTATAATCCATTTAACAACTTTACCTTCAAAAATCTCTATATGCATCTTTGTGAAAGTACCTCTGTGATAACATTGTATGTTCTGAATTGTTAAAATGTAGGATTTTTGGAAGCAGGTAGGAAAAAAGAAATAACATAAAAATAAGTAAGTATTTCTTCTTCAGATAAAAACACTGTAAAATCTCTAAACACAACTCCTCATAAATAATCATTCTATATGCCGTACTATTAATTAATAATTCAGAGAAACTGATAATACACGACTATAAATAGAATAGTCTAAGGACCAAATAATGCATGATAAGTTGACCTAAGTACTTACCGCGTAAAAGACACTTAATTCGTCATGTTGATAAAAAAAGTTTTTTTGATCTTTCATTTTGTTCATGACACAAGCGCACGAACTAAACATTCTGTTTGCATATATGTGTGTCTCGCGATAGCGGCCGTAAAATTCACCCTATTGACTTGCAATTTGGTACACATGTTCATGATCCGCACAGAATTAGCTATATAGTTTTGGGTGTGTCTTCTTTTTGTAGTTCGAGTACAGGGACACACCAAAGTTATTCTTATCATTATGGCCTATGGACAGAATAAATGCTACGAGCGCGGATACGTTAAATATATGCTGAAATACGATTACATTAAAATATTCCAAATAAAGTCAAAAACTTTTATTTCCTCAAAATATGATTATTTTCTAAAAAAAAAAAAAAAAAAAAAATCTACCATGCATATTTAACTGATCCGCGATTGCAATGAAATGCTCGCTCTCTGGTGGGCTAAGGTGAAATTACAATTAACAAAATAGCTTTCGACTTTCGACGAGACGCCATTGCTTGCTGTATATTCGATGTTTAGTTTCACATATATTTATTGAATAAAAATGAGTAAATCCGTTAAAAAAGATAACACTTACTGTTGTGTGCAGCAGTGTAAGTCCAAAGGATCAAGAAATCCAGAATTAAGCTTCCATTTATTTCCAAATGACAAATTTAAAATTTCAGTTGCTTCTTCTAATGGAAGTAAAGAATCAATCAGATGATTTGAAACTAATATTTGTTCAGCTTCAGTTAAACATCTACTTCCTATTGAACTTTGAATAAACTGAAATATTTTTTCCAAAAGCAATCGATTTTCCATGATGTAATGTCGGAAAAATTATAATACGAATATTAAGTAGTAACACAAATAGAACAATAATAAATACACGTGGCTATTATATTTACCAACAACAAAAGTTGAAAAAGCGCCACCTATAGATCATTACAAACGCAGATACTTTACGATATATTAAAAAAAAAAAAAAAAAAAAAACACTAAGATAAAGGAAACTTTTCTTTTTATTCGATAAAAAGTCTATGTTATCAATATATTTCATTGCATCAAACAAATAAAACACATAAATTCATAATATTTGTATTCATAAAATATCGCTGTCAAGACTATTCAATAATACCGATACTGTTTAAAATAAATATCTATGTAGGTGTTTATTTCGAACTATGACTAGATATTATGTCTGAGTACACTTTACGCGAAACTTCATATGATAACGTGTGATGATAATGCGATGATGTATGTTAGATGTATACACATGATCTTTCATATGCTCTCTCTCTTTTTAAGAAATTCGTGACAGTAAGATGTTAACGTATAATCCATTTAACAACTTTACCTTCAAAAATCTCTATATGCATCTTTGTGAAAGTACCTCTATGATAACATTGTATGTTCTGAATTGTTAAAATGTAGGATTTTTGGAAGCACGTACGGAAAAAGAAATAACATAAAAATAAGTAAGTATTTCTTCTTCAGATAAAAACACTGTAAAATCTCTAAACACAACTCCTCATAAATAATCATTCTATATGCCGTACTATTAATTAATAATTCAGAGAAACTGATAATACACGACTATAAATAGAATAGTCTAAGGACCAAATAATGCATGATAAGTTGACCTAAGTACTTACCGCGTAAAAGACACTTAATTCGTCATGTTGATAAAAAAAGTTTTTTTGATCTTTCATTTTGTTCATGACACAAGCGCACGAACTAAACATTCTGTTTGCATATATGTGTGTCTCGCGATAGCGGCCGTAAAATTCACCCTATTGACTTGAAATTTGGTACACATGTTCATGATCCGCACAGAATTAGCTATATAGTTTTAGGTGTGTCTTCTATTTGTAGTTCGAGTACAGGGACACACCAAAGTTATTCTTATCATTATGGCCTATGGACAGAATAAATGCTACGAGCGCGGATACGTTAAATATATGCTGAAATACGAGTACATTAAAATATTCCAAATAAAGTCAAAAACTTTTATTTCCTCAAAATATGATTATTTTCTAAAAAAAAAAAAAAAAAAAAAAAAATCTACCATGCATATTTAACTGATCCGCGATTGCAATGAAATGCTCGCTCTCTGGTGGGCTAAGGTGAAATTACAATTAACAGAATAGCTTTCGACTTTCGTCGAGACGCCATTGATTGCTGTATATTCGATGTTTAGTTTCACATATATTTATTGAATAAAAATGAATAAATCCGTTAAAAAAGATAACACTTACTGTTGTGTGCAGCAATGTAAGTCCAAAGGATCAAGAAATCCAGAATTAAGCTTCCATTTATTTCCAAATGACAAATTTAAAATTTCAGTTGCTTCTTCTAATGGAAGTAAAGAATCAATCAGATGATTTGAAACTAATATTTGTTCAGCTTCAGTTAAACATCTACTTCCTATTGAACTTTGAATAAACTGAAATATTTTTTCCAAAAGCAATCGATTTTCCATGATGTAATGTCGGAAAAATTATAATACGAATATTAAGTAGTAACACAAATAGAACAATAATAAATACACGTGGCTATTATATTTACCAACAACAAAAGTTGAAAAAGCGCCACCTATAGATCATTACAAACGCAGATACTTTACGATATATTAAAAAAAAAAAAAAAAAAAAAAAAAAAAAATACTAAGATAAAGGAAACTTTTCTTTTTATTCGATAAAAAGTCTATGTTATCAATATATTTCATTGCATCAAACAAATAAAACACATAAATTCATAATTTTTGTATTCATAAAATATCGCTGTCAAGACTATTCAATAATACCGATACTGTTTAAAATAAATATCTATGTAGGTGTTTATTTCGAACTATGACTAGATATTATGTCTGAGTACACTTTACGCGAAACTTCATATGATAACGTGTGATGATAATGCGATGATGTATGTTAGATGTATACACATGATCTTTCATATGCTCTCTCTCTTTTTAAGAAATTCGTGACAGTAAGATGTTAACGTATAATCCATTTAACAACTTTACCATCAAAAATCTCTATATGCATCTTTGTGAAAGTACCTCTATGATAACATTGTATGTTCTGAATTGTTAAAATGTAGGATTTTTGGAAGCACGTATGGAAAAAGAAATAACATAAAAATAAGTAAGTATTTCTTCTTCAGATAAAAACACTGTAAAATCTCTAAACACAACTCCTCATAAATAATCATTCTATATGCCGTACTATTAATTAATAATTCAGAGAAACTGATAATACACGACTATAAATAGAATAGTCTAAGGACCAAATAATGCATGATAAGTTGACCTAAGTACTTACCGCGTAAAAGACACTTAATTCGTCATGTTGATAAAAAAAGTTTTTTTGATCTTTCATTTTGTTCATGACACAAGCGCACGAACTAAGCATTCTGTTTGCATATATGTGTGTCTCGCGATAGCGGCCGTAAAATTCACCCTATTGACTTGCAATTTGGTACACATGTTCATGATCCGCACAGAATTAGCTATATAGTTTTAGGTGTGTCTTCTATTTGTAGTTCGAGTACAGGGACACACCAAAGTTATTCTTATCATTATGGCCTATGGACAGAATAAATGCTACGAGCGCGGATACGTTAAATATATGCTGAAATACGAGTACATTAAAATATTCCAAATAAAGTAAAAAACTTTTATTTCCTCAAAATATGATTATTTTCTAAAAAAAAAAAAAAAAAAAAAATCTACCATGCATATTTAACTGATCCGCGATTGCAATGAAATGCTCGCTCTCTGGTGGGCTAAGGTGAAATTACAATTAACAGAATAGCTTTCGACTTTCGTCGAGACGCCATTGCTTGCTGTATATTCGATGTTTAGTTTCACATATATTTATTGAATAAAAATGAATAAATCCGTTAAAAAAGATAACACTTACTGTTGTGTGCAGCAGTGTAAGTCCAAAGGATCAAGAAATCCAGAATTAAGCTTCCATTTATTTCCAAATGACAAATTTAAAATTTCAGTTGCTTCTTCTAATGGAAGTAAAGAATCAATCAGATGATTTGAAACTAATATTTGTTCAGCTTCAGTTAAACATCTACTTCCTATTGAACTTTGAATAAACTGAAATATTTTTTCCAAAAGCAATCGATTTTCCATGATGTAATGTCGGAAAAATTATAATACGAATATTAAGTAGTAACACAAATAGAACAATAATAAATACACGTGGCTATTATATTTACCAACAACAAAAGTTGAAAAAGCGCCACCTATAGATCATTACAAACGCAGATACTTTACGATATATTAAAAAAAAAAAAAAAAAAAAAAAAAAAACACTAAGATAAAGGAAACTTTTCTTTTTATTCGATAAAAAGTCTATGTTATCAATATATTTCATTGCATCAAACAAATAAAACACATAAATTCATAATATTTGTATTCATAAAATATCGCTGTCAAGACTATTCAATAATACCGATACTGTTTAAAATAAATATCTATGTAGGTGTTTATTTCGAACTATGACTAGATATTATGTCTGAGTACACTTTACGCGAAACTTCATATGATAACGTGTGATGATAATGCGATGATGTATGTTAGATGTATACACATGATCTTTCATATGCTCTCTCTCTTTTTAAGAAATTCGTGACAGTAAGATGTTAACGTATAATCCATTTAACAACTTTACCTTCAAAAATCTCTATATGCATCTTTGTGAAAGTACCTCTATGATAACATTGTATGTTCTGAATTGTTAAAATGTAGGATTTTTGGAAGCACGTAGGGAAAAAGAAATAACATAAAAATAAGTAAGTATTTCTTCTTCAGATAAAAACACTGTAAAATCTCTAAACACAACTCCTCATAAATAATCATTCTATATGCCGTACTATTAATTAATAATTCAGAGAAACTGATAATACACGACTATAAATAGAATAGTCTAAGGACCAAATAATGCATGATAAGTTGACCTAAGTACTTACCGCGTAAAAGACACTTAATTCGTCATGTTGATAAAAAAATTTTTTTGATCTTTCATTTTGTTCATGACACAAGCGCACGAACTAAACATTCTGTTTGCATATATGTGTGTCTCGCGATAGCGGCCGTAAAATTCACCCTATTGACTTGAAATTTGGTACACATGTTCATGATCCGCACAGAATTAGCTATATAGTTTTAGGTGTGTCTTCTATTTGTAGTTCGAGTACAGGGACACACCAAAGTTATTCTTATCATTATGGCCTATGGACAGAATAAATGCTACGAGCGCGGATACGTTAAATATATGCTGAAATACGAGTACATTAAAATATTCCAAATAAAGTCAAAAACTTTCATTTCCTCAAAATATGATTATTTTCTAAAAAAAAAAAAAAAAAAAAAAAAAAAAAATCTACCATGCATATTTAACTGATCCGCGATTGCAATGAAATGCTCGCTCTCTGGTGGGCTAAGGTGAAATTACAATTAACAGAATAGCTTTCGACTTTCGTCGAGACGCCATTGATTGCTGTATATTCGATGTTTAGTTTCACATATATTTATTGAATAAAAATGAATAAATCCGTTAAAAAAGATAACACTTACTGTTGTGTGCAGCAATGTAAGTCCAAAGGATCAAGAAATCCAGAATTAAGCTTCCATTTATTTCCAAATGACAAATTTAAAATTTCAGTTGCTTCTTCTAATGGAAGTAAAGAATCAATCAGATTATTTGAAACTAATATTTGTTCAGCTTCAGTTAAACATCTACTTCCTATTGAACTTTGAATAAACTGAAATATTTTTTCCAAAAGCAATCGATTTTCCATGATGTAATGTCGGAAAAATTATAATACGAATATTAAGTAGTAACACAAATAGAACAATAATAAATACACGTGGCTATTATATTTACCAACAACAAAAGTTGAAAAAGCGCCACCTATAGATCATTACAAACGCAGATACTTTACGATATATTAAAAAAAAAAAAAAAAAAAAAAAAAAAAAACACTAAGATAAAGGAAACTTTTCTTTTTATTCGATAAAAAGTCTATGTTATCAATATATTTCATTGCATCAAACAAATAAAACACATAAATTCATAATATTTGTATTCATAAAATATCGCTGTCAAGACTATTCAATAATACCGATACTGTTTAAAATAAATATCTATGTAGGTGTTTATTTCGAACTATGACTAGATATTATGTCTGAGTACACTTTACGCGAAACTTCATATGATAACGTGTGATGATAATGCGATGATGTATGTTAGATGTATACACATGATCTTTCATATGCTCTCTCTGTTTTTAAGAAATTCGTGACAGTAAGATGTTAACGTATAATCCATTTAACAACTTTACCATCAAAAATCTCTATATGCATCTTTGTGAAAGTACCTCTATGATAACATTGTATGTTCTGAATTGTTAAAATGTAGGATTTTTGGAAGCACGTATGGAAAAAGAAATAACATAAAAATAAGTAAGTATTTCTTCTTCAGATAAAAACACTGTAAAATCTCTAAACACAACTCCTCATAAATAATCATTCTATATGCCGTACTATTAATTAATAATTCAGAGAAACTGATAATACACGACTATAAATAGAATAGTCTAAGGACCAAATAATGCATGATAAGTTGACCTAAGTACTTACCGCGTAAAAGACACTTAATTCGTCATGTTGATAAAAAAAGTTTTTTTGATCTTTCATTTTGTTCATGACACAAGCGCACGAACTAAGCATTCTGTTTGCATATATGTGTGTCTCGCGATAGCGGCCGTAAAATTCACCCTATTGACTTGCAATTTGGTACACATGTTCATGATCCGCACAGAATTAGCTATATAGTTTTAGGTGTGTCTTCTATTTGTAGTTCGAGTACAGGGACACACCAAAGTTATTCTTATCATTATGGCCTATGGACAGAATAAATGCTACGAGCGCGGATACGTTAAATATATGCTGAAATACGAGTACATTAAAATATTCCAAATAAAGTAAAAAACTTTTATTTCCTCAAAATATGATTATTTTCTAAAAAAAAAAAAAAAAAAAAAAAAAAATCTACCATGCATATTTAACTGATCCGCGATTGCAATGAAATGCTCGCTCTCTGGTGGGCTAAGGTGAAATTACAATTAACAGAATAGCTTTCGACTTTCGTCGAGACGCCACTGCTTGCTGTATATTCGATGTTTAGTTTCACATATATTTATTGAATAAAAATGAATAAATCCGTTAAAAAAGATAACACTTACTGTTGTGTGCAGCAGTGTAAGTCCAAAGGATCAAGAAATCCAGAATTAAGCTTCCATTTATTTCCAAATGACAAATTTAAAATTTCAGTTGCTTCTTCTAATGGAAGTAAAGAATCAATCAGATGATTTGAAACTAATATTTGTTCAGCTTCAGTTAAACATCTACTTCCTATTGAACTTTGAATAAACTGAAATATTTTTTCCAAAAGCAATCGATTTTCCATGATGTAATGTCGGAAAAATTATAATACGAATATTAAGTAGTAACACAAATAGAACAATAATAAATACACGTGGCTATTATATTTACCAACAACAAAAGTTGAAAAAGCGCCACCTATAGATCATTACAAACGCAGATACTTTACGATATATTAAAAAAAAAAAAAAAAAAAAAAAAACACTAAGATAAAGGAAACTTTTCTTTTTATTCGATAAAAAGTCTATGTTATCAATATATTTCATTGCATCAAACAAATAAAACACATAAATTCATAATATTTGTATTCATAAAATATCGCTGTCAACACTATTCAATAATACCGATACTGTTTAAAATAAATATCTATGTAGGTGTTTATTTCGAACTATGACTAGATATTATGTCTGAGTACACTTTACGCGAAACTTCATATGATAACGTGTGATGATAATGCGATGATGTATGTTAGATGTATACACATGATCTTTCATATACTCTCTCTCTTTTTAAGAAATTCGTGACAGTAAGATGTTAACGTATAATCCATTTAACAACTTTACCTTCAAAAATCTCTATATGCATCTTTGTGAAAGTACCTCTATGATAACATTGTATGTTCTGAATTGTTAAAATGTAGGATTTTTGGAAGCACGTAGGGAAACAGAAATAACATTAAAATAAGTAAGTATTTCTTCTTCAGATAAAAACACTGTAAAATCTCTAAACACAACTCCTCATAAATAATCATTCTATATGCCGTACTATTAATTAATAATTCAGAGAAACTGATAATACACGACTATAAATAGAATAGTCTAAGGACCAAATAATGCATGATAAGTTGACCTAAGTACTTACCGCGTAAAAGACACTTAATTCGTCATGTTGATAAAAAAAGTTTTTTTGATCTTTCATTTTGTTCATGACACAAGCGCACGAACTAAACATTCTGTTTGCATATATGTGTGTCTCGCGATAGCGGCCGTAAAATTCACCCTATTGACTTGCAATTTGGTACACATGTTCATGATCCGCACAGAATTAGCTATATAGTTTTAGGTGTGTCTTCTATTTGTAGTTCGAGTACAGGGACACACCAAAGTTATTCTTATCATTATGGCCTATGGACAGAATAAATGCTACGAGCGCGGATACGTTAAATATATGCTGAAATACGAGTACATTAAAATATTCCAAATAAAGTCAAAAACTTTTATTTCCTCAAAATATGATTATTTTCTAAAAAAAAAAAAAAAAAAAAAAAAAAAACTACCATGCATATTTAACTGATCCGCGATTGCAATGAAATGCTCGCTCTCTGGTGGGCTAAGGTGAAATTACAATTAACAGAATAGCTTTCGACTTTCGTCGAGACGCCATTGATTGCTGTATATTCGATGTTTAGTTTCACATATATTTATTGAATAAAAATGAATAAATCCGTTAAAAAAGATAACACTTACTGTTGTGTGCAGCAATGTAAGTCCAAAGGATCAAGAAATCCAGAATTAAGCTTCCATTTATTTCCAAATGACAAATTTAAAATTTCAGTTGCTTCTTCTAATGGAAGTAAAGAATCAATCAGATGATTTGAAACTAATATTTGTTCAGCTTCAGTTAAACATCTACTTCCTATTGAACTTTGAATAAACTGAAATATTTTTTCCAAAAGCAATCGATTTTCCATGATGTAATGTCGGAAAAATTATAATACGAATATTAAGTAGTAACACAAATAGAACAATAATAAATACACGTGGCTATTATATTTACCAACAACAAAAGTTGAAAAAGCGCCACCTATAGATCATTACAAACGCAGATACTTTACGATATATTAAAAAAAAAAAAAAAAAAAAAACACTAAGATAAAGGAAACTTTTCTTTTTTTTCGATAAAAAGTCTATGTTATCAATATATTTCATTGCATCAAACAAATAAAACACATAAATTCATAATATTTGTATTCATAAAATATCGCTGTCAAGACTATTCAATAATACCGATACTGTTTAAAATAAATATCTATGTAGGTGTTTATTTCGAACTATGACTAGATATTATGTCTGAGTACACTTTACGCGAAACTTCATATGATAACGTGTGATGATAATGCGATGATGTATGTTAGATGTATACACATGATCTTTCATATGCTCTCTCTCTTTTTAAGAAATTCGTGACAGTAAGATGTTAACGTATAATCCATTTAACAACTTTACCTTCAAAAATCTCTATATGCATCTTTGTGAAAGTACCTCTATGATAACATTGTATGTTCTGAATTGTTAAAATGTAGGATTTTTGGAAGCACGTAGGAAAAAAGAAATAACATAAAAATAAGTAAGTATTTCTTCTTCAGATAAAAACACTGTAAAATCTCTAAACACAACTCCTCATAAATAATCATTCTATATGCCGTACTATTAATTAATAATTCAGAGAAACTGATAATACACGACTATAAATAGAATAGTCTAAGGACCAAATAATGCATGATAAGTTGACCTAAGTACTTACCGCGTAAAAGACACTTAATTCGTCATGTTGATAAAAAAAGTTTTTTTGATCTTTCATTTTGTTCATGACACAAGCGCACGAACTAAACATTCTGTTTGCATATATGTGTGTCTCGCGATAGCGGCCGTAAAATTCACCCTATTGACTTGCAATTTGGTACACATGTTCATGATCCGCACAGAATTAGCTATATAGTTTTAGGTGTGTCTTCTATTTGTAGTTCGAGTACAGGGACACACCAAAGTTATTCTTATCATTATGGCCTATGGACAAATTAAATGCTACGAGCGCGGATACGTTAAATATATGCTGAAATACGAGTACATTAAAATATTCCAAATAAAGTCAAAAACTTTTATTTCCTCAAAATATGATTATTTTCTAAAAAAAAAAAAAAAAAAAAAAATCTACCATGCATATTTAACTGATCCGCGATTGCAATGAAATGCTCGCTCTCTGGTGGGCTAAGGTGAAATTACAATTAACAGAATAGCTTTCGACTTTCGTCGAGACGCCATTGCTTGCTGTATATTCGATGTTTAGTTTCACATATATTTATTGAATAAAAATGAATAAATCCGTTAAAAAAGATAACATTTACTGTTGTGTGCAGCAGTGTAAGTCCAAAGGATCAAGAAATCCAGAATTAAGCTTCCATTTATTTCCAAATGACAAATTTAAAATTTCAGTTGCTTCTTCTAATGGAAGTAAAGAATCAATCAGATGATTTGAAACTAATATTTGTTCCGCTTCAGTTAAACATCTACTTCCTATTGAACTTTGAATAAACTGAAATATTTTTTCCAAAAGCAATCGATTTTCCATGATGTAATGTCGGAAAAATTATAATACGAATATTAAGTAGTAACACAAATAGAACAATAATAAATACACGTGGCTATTATATTTACCAACAACAAAAGTTGAAAAAGCGCCACCTATAGATCATTACAAACGCAGATACTTTACGATATATTAAAAAAAAAAAAAAAAAAAAAAACACTAAGATAAAGGAAACTTTTCTTTTTATTCGATAAAAAGTCTATGTTATCAATATATTTCATTGCATCAAACAAATAAAACACATAAATTCATAATATTTGTATTCATAAAATATCGCTGTCAAGACTATTCAATAATACCGATACTGTTTAAAATAAATATCTATGTAGGTGTTTATTTCGAACTATGACTAAATATTATGTCTGAGTACACTTTACGCGAAACTTCATATGATAACGTGTGATGATAATGCGATGATGTATGTTAGATGTATACACATGATCTTTCATATGCTCTCTCTCTTTTTAAGAAATTCGTGACAGTAAGATGTTAACGTATAATCCATTTAACAACTTTACCTTCAAAAATCTCTATATGCATCTTTGTGAAAGTACCTCTATGATAACATTGTATGTTCTGAATTGTTAAAATGTAGGATTTTTGGAAGCAGGTAGGGAAAAAGAAATAACATAAAAATAAGTAAGTATTTCTTCTTCAGATAAAAACACTGTAAAATCTCTAAACACAACTCCTCATAAATAATCATTCTATATGCCGTACTATTAATTAATAATTCAGAGAAACTGATAATACACGACTATAAATAGAATAGTCTAAGGACCAAATAATGCATGATAAGTTGACCTAAGTACTTACCGCGTAAAAGACACTTAATTCGTCATGTTGATAAAAAAAGTTTTTTTGATCTTTCATTTTGTTCATGACACAAGCGCACGAACTAAACATTCTGTTTGCATATATGTGTGTCTCGCGATAGCGGCCGTAAAATTCACCCTATTGACTTGCAATTTGGTACACATGTTCATGATCCGCACAGAATTAGCTATATAGTTTTGGGTGTGTCTTCTATTTGTAGTTCGAGTACAGGGACACACCAAAGTTATTCTTATCATTATGGCCTATGGACAGAATAAATGCTACGAGCGCGGATACGTTAAATATATGCTGAAATACGAGTACATTAAAATATTCCGAATAAAGTCAAAAACTTTTATTTCCTCAAAATATGATTATTTTCTAAAAAAAAAAAAAAAAAAAAAAAAAAATCTACCATGCATATTTAACTGACCCGCGATTGCAATGAAATGCTCGCTCTCTGGTGGGCTAAGGTGAAATTACAATTAACAGAATAGCTTTCGACTTTCGTCGAGACGCCATTGCTTGCTGTATATTCGATGTTTAGTTTCACATATATTTATTGAATAAAAATGAATATATCCGTTAAAAAAGATAACACTTACTGTTGTGTGCAGCAGTGTAAGTCCAAAGGATCAAGAAATCCAGAATTAAGCTTCCATTTATTTCCAAATGACAAATTTAAAATTTCAGTTGCTTTTTCTAATGGAAGTAAAGAATCAATCAGATGATTTGAAACTAATATTTATTCAGCTTCAGTTAAACATCTACTTCCTATTGAACTTTGAATAAACTGAAATATTTTTTCCAAAAGCAATCGATTTTCCATGATGTAATGTCGGAAAAATTATAATACGAATATTAAGTAGTAACACAAATAGAACAATAATAAATACACGTGGCTATTATATTTACCAACAACAAAAGTTGAAAAAGCGCCACCTATAGATCATTACAAACGCAGATACTTTACGATATATTAAAAAAAAAACAAAAACAAAAAAACACTAAGATAAAGGAAACTTTTCTTTTTATTCGATAAAAAGTCTATGTTATCAATATATTTCAATGCATCAAACAAATAAAACACATAAATTCATAATATTTGTATTCATAAAATATCGCTGTCAAGACTATTCAATAATACCGATACTGTTTAAAATAAATATCTATGTAGGTGTTTATTTCGAACTATGACTAGATATGTCTGAGTACACTTTACGCGAAACTTCATATGATAACGTGTGATGATAATGCGATGATGTATGTTAGATGTATACACATGATCTTTCATATGCTCTCTCTCTTTTTAAGAAATTCGTGACAGTAAGATGTTAACGTATAATCCATTTAACAACTTTACCTTCAAAAATCTCTATATGCATCTTTGTGAAAGTACCTCTATGATAACATTGTATGTTCTGAATTGTTAAAATGTAGGATTTTTGGAAGCAGGTAGGGAAAAAGAAATAACATAAAAATAAGTAAGTATTTCTTCTTCAGATAAAAACACTGTAAAATCTCTAAACACAACTCCTCATAAATAATCATTCTATATGCCGTACTATTAATTAATAATTCAGAGAAACTGATAATACACGACTATAAATAGAATAGTCTAAGGACCAAATAATGCATGATAAGTTGACCTAAGTACTTACCGCGTAAAAGACAGTTAATTCGTCATGTTGATAAAAAAAGTTTTTTTGATCTTTCATTTTGTTCATGACACAAGCGCACGAACTAAACATTCTGTTTGCATATATGTGTGTCTCGCGATAGCGGCCGTAAAATTCACCCTATTGACTTGCAATTTGGTACACATGTTTATGATCCGCACAGAATTAGCTATATAGTTTTGGGTGTGTCTTCTATTTGTAGTTCGAGTACAGGGACACACCAAAGTTATTCTTATCATTATGGCCTATGGACAGAATTGTTATGTATTGCAATAGCGGCCGCAAAAATCCCCTCATTGACTTGCGAATTGGTACACATGTTTAGGGGCTATCAAGAAATAGCGGTATAATTTTTGGTGAACATATTGTTTATTCTTCATGTACAAGGACCCACCAAAATGTTTCTTAATACTGCGGCGTATAGGCAAATTTTCATTTGAACTCATTTTAACATGGTTGCACTGCATTTAACAAAATTAAATTAATATACATTATTGAGATGCTTTAAAGCACTCTTACTGAAGAAAATGTGTGCTTAGGCTATAATTAATGTACATGTACAAGACCTTATAAAAGTCTTCCGACTATCACGTAATCGTCCAAAACTATGTCAAATTTCATTATGCAACGTTCAACATACTGGAATTAGCATACATTATTAAGATGCTTAAACGCGTCTTTTCTCTAGACAAAAGGTATGTATAGACTAAATAGTTTATTTACAAGACCACACAAAAGAACCCCGATGACATTCTGTAATCATCCAGATGATGTTAAATTTGGTTTAAATATTAATGATTTACAATAAATTAGTTGTATAGTTTTTGTCTATATTAATAAAATCAGCTGTAAATTTGTTAGAATCTAAAAATTTTGCGATATCTTCACGTTTCACACACAATGAACGCCGAAAATGACTTCAGAAAATTTTGCCTGTGTGTGTGTGTGTGTGTGTGTGTCATCGTGTCTGTATGTCGCTTTTTTGTCCGGGCAACACTTGAAAACGGCTGGACGGAATTCAACGGCGCTTGGCAGGAATTTAGGTCTTCACCCAACTGAAAATTATATATATCTTTTCAGAAATCCCCCCCCCCGTTCCCCCGTGCGGGTAAAAGACTAAAACACGTTGGTCCGGGTATCACTTGAGAATGGCTAGACGGAATTCAACGGCGCTTAGCAGGAATTTAGGTCATTACCCAACTTAAAATTATATCTATCAACTTTTTAGAAATTTCACCACGTTCACCCCTGGGAGGAAAAGAGAAAAACATGTTTGTCCGGGTATCACTTGAGAACGGCTGGACAGAATTCAACGGCGCTTCGCAGGAACTTAGGTCTTTACCCAACTTAAGATTACATCTATCAACTTCTCCGAAATTACTCCTCTTTCCCCCTGGGGGAAGCAAAAGCAAAACCACGTTTGTAAGCATAATTCGGCTCTTAATTACTTCAGAGTAAAGAAATTGCACATGGGGAGACTAGGCATGAGTACAAAAAATACATTATCTGCACTTAGGAATTTTCGATTTTTAAGGGAAGGGAGAGGGAAAATATTGAAAATTCCTGATTTATGTGTGGGCCTCTACCAAAAATTGAACAAATATATTGAAAAAAGTCTGTGCGACTTCTTTAGGATATTTCCATAAACACATTTTTTTTGGGGGGGGGGAGTACGAGGGGGCAAACTCGAGACACACCTTTAGCGCTAAATTTGTCCTGAGAAATCTATGGGATCTGCAGTAACGAAATTTGGTGCGTAAATTGTTTATATGTATATTGTGACGGGATTTTACGAAATCCCCCCCTTACCCCATTGGTGTCGAGAGGGCTATAAACACGTGTAAAAACACGTTTCCCCTTTTCCATTCGCCTTAAATTATCTTAGATTGGCGAACTTTCTGTGTGGATGTTGATTAGACGTACGCATTAGGTACTTTGCCAATATTTCGCAAAACTTCGAACTTAGCCACTGGGGAAGGGAGAGTAAGAAGCGGGTAAGTTGCTGCCGAAGCCAGTGGGAACACGGATTCCTCACGTTGCGAGCGAGAAAAATCCTTACCGAACACAGCGGGAACTTTAACTCAGGTTAATTAATAATGATATGGAATTTTGACAACTCATTTCAGTATTGTGTCCAGCGAAGCGGGCAAAGCCTGCTAGTGAGTTTATATAATTACTGTAGCAAGTGCTCAAGGACGCATATAAGAATTTCGTACAATTACTGTCTACGGTGTTTCTTATAGGTGCATTTAACACGGCTAAACTCCATTAAACACAATGAAATAAACATATGTTATTACAATGTTAAAAGCATGGCTTCTGTTAAAAAAAAAAAAAAAAAAAAATGATAAATATAGAACTGGTAATTTGTTTACAGGGCAACATAAAATAATTCAGATTTATTATACGACATGTAATTTAGTAGAAGTACTTATGTGTTACAAGGAAATATGTATATACACATATATACAAATAGATATAGACAGACAGATATGAAGGGGGTCGAGGGAGCCGGTAGACACTCTGAGAAACGTATTTATTTATATAGCGAATTAATCATATATGTATATATAATTATTTAAAATGATATGGAATAAATAAAAATGATCAAATGGGTAATACGTGATGCAAATAGGACGCTGAAGCACCTGATCTGCAGATCCATTAGTATAATAATATGTTTTATTTTTAAATAATATATAATATTTAAAACAACACCTACAATAATAGAAACAAAATATAATTATTTTCTACCTTAAAAAAAAGTATTTATTTTTAAGACACTTTTATGTATTATACTGTAATTTTTTTACTGCAAACATAACTTTATTCTACAGCTTATATAATCCATCCGTATGTACTAAAAGTATTTTTGGAAACTACTACTACTTGTCTACTTTAAACATTTTGGCTTATACCTATCAATATTTATCTTTTTCATTTATACAGTATAGAACAAGAAAGTTGTTAGTTCATTATTAGCCTATCATGCAAAATGGATTTAGGTATTTTTTCCTTTATATCTAAAATAACATGTTTTGCCTTTACTGAAACAAATAATTTACATTTCTTATGTAGAGTAATATTTTAATCTAAAACAAGATATATATTTTGCTGTTCTCATTCTTCATTCAATTTTTATTCAATACGTAACGTTTGTAATTTACAGTGTTTTGGTGTATACGTGCGTGCATTCAAGTCAACAAGTGAGTGCTTAATAAAACTTCATGGTTCTTGATTTATGTAGAGTTATATATTTCTTATTGGGGAGATATATCTGCATAGACTTAGAATAGTAGTCTCTTCTAGTTGGGTGAATTTATCTTTCGTCTGTTTCGGGGGAAATTGGATGAGTTAGGGCCGCTTTTAGCCATGTGTTCGTCGTAAATTGTCGTGAGTAATTACTTACATATTTGTAAGACATTCTTATTGAATCTTAGTGTCGAACTATAGACGATTATCCTTATACATTTATGTGTATTGTATAAATTTATATGGTTAATAACAAAACTAAACCATGAGGCATGAAAACGTAAAAAGAATTAAAAACTATACACACTTAAAAAACAATTCCTGGAAACATCTTGCTATTGATGATATTTATGGAATAAATTTACGTTCATTTTCTGATTAAACTTGAATAATATTGTATTTCAAAACTAAATTTTAAAATTGAATATTAGTCTATATCTCCATTTTATGTAAATTAAAACTAGTGCTTTTATTTCTTAGGATTTATCTATAAATTGTCGATACTAATCACGCAGATAGAATAAGATAGACTATTAATCGCAACATATAGAATCATGAAATATATCCAAAATCGTCAAAATATTTGTGTAAAATAAAAACACTAATTAATATCCGATTTATACAACCAATAATTAAAACTTATATAAAACTTCAATTCATGGCAATGTTTTCAGCATCTCAAGTAATTTTATGACAAACTAAATATAGAAAACCCTCATCATTTTTTTTCCTCTGTTATGTATTATTCTAAACAACACTGAGAAAAAAAAAATACACCGCTTTCATCTTGAACGCATACGTGTTCATTTTTTGAATTCCTAAACTATAAATATAGATTTCAGAGTTATGCGCATAAGGTAAACATATAACCTGGATAGACGAAATGATCGACAATTTCTAGGCTACACTTTTCTGGGTGGTGAGACACTATTATGAATATTATGAATTATTTCTATCGCGAAAAATTCTCATTTGATTTCCTAGAACTGCGTTATAAACCAGGATTATAGTTACTAAAACTCTCCTCTTGAGTTCGAATTTATTTGCAGAGATTTTTAAATAAGTTTGACCTCGATAATATAGGAAAATTATCTAGAATTCTAATAGGGATTTCAGAACTCGCTAGTAAAGGAAAATAGAATTTATAAGGATGAGATTGGACTATTTTTATTAGAGCCACAATTTAGTTTCTAAATTCAGTCAAAGAGTTTTTTCTCAGTGAAATATAATGACACTTGCTCGTTAACAACTTCCACAGTTTTACATTGTTTCTCTCTTGATGTAAAAATGAGTTTCTTATAAAATTACACGCTATTCTACTTCGTGTAAGAAACAGATAAATATAACAGCATTCTTCCTATAAATTACTTTTATATTCTAAACATTTTCTTATAATACCAGTGGCGCACTTTCGCTAACATACTATAGTTTTTGAGATACGATTGTTGGCATGACAATTTACTATGAGAAAACTTTCTAACAAGTTTTATTCTAAAGACATATATATTTCCAAATCGTATTCTTAAGTTCGTGTTTAAGGATTTATTTATAAATTTTCGACAATAATCACACAGATAGGCACAAGACAGAATATCAATCGTAACACATAGAAACATTACTTATACACGGAAATTATCTAAAAATTTGTTTAAATTAATAATAGGAAAAAATATCAATTTTACATAAACAATAATTAAAACTTGTATGACATTTCTAATACCCGCAATGTTTTTTAGCTATCGTAAGGTAATTTTCTGACAAACTAAATACATAAAACCTTCATCAACCATTTTTTTTTTTTCTTTGGTTCTACAACTCGCTCAACAAATATGATGACACTTGCTCGTTCAACAACTCCCACATCTTTCCTCTTATGTAAAAACGAGTCCCTTTTCTTCTTTTATAATTACACGCTACTCTAGTACGTCCCTTTATTTGGCAGCATGCTACTCAAGGGATCAATAAGGGACCGAGAGGGGAACGAAGTTGGCAATTAAGCACGGATCTGGTCCCGTGTGCAAAAGGCACGATCAAACAGTTGGCAGAACAACGTACAATATAAACCCTTCATCTAGGACCTGAACACGGAAGAAATAATTGATGGCAGAAGTGATTAGCGGAGAAAAACTCCGCTAATGAAAAAAATTAAAAGTTTTTAATTACAAACTCAATAAATTGGGAATTATTAGGGCTAATTCAGAAATGTCGTTATGTATTGAGAAATACTGTATTCTCTGTTGCTAATGATGTATAAAAAAATGAAGCAAAAAATATTTTTCCTAAACAGGAAATAATATGCTCAAGACAATACTAGAATCAAACATGTTGCCAGATTTTAAAGCAAAATAATTTTTCCTGTGATTTTTTTTTTTTTTTTTTTTTTTTTCCTGTCGATTAATTTTGTTTCACATATTTTTTTTAGTAGTCCGTTATGAAAGGTAATGCAAAAATTAAGTTTAATAAATTTGTAAATAATTAAGTTTAATAGTAGTTTACCTTTCATCAACAATATGAAACTTTTCATGGGTTCCAAACTTATTTAAAAGCACGTGTTTTCATGCTAATTTCATGGGTTTTGGAATAAAAGTTTTGATAAATAATATGTTAACTTATAATTTGTTACTTTTTTTAATAGATTTTTTTATAAGTTAATTTAATTTATTTTGCTTCATTATACATTATTATTAATAATAATAATAAAAAGTAAGAAAGAACAAGAAAAAGAAGGGGATAAAAAAATATACTGTAAAAATAAATAAATAAATAAATAAATAAATAAATAAACATCTGGAAGATTTTTCATTTTTTTAATAACTGTGAAAAAATAAATAATACATTTATATAAAAAGCTCTTCTTCTTCTTCTTCTTTTTTTTTTTTTTTTTAATTAGAAAAAAAAAAATAATAATTTACCCTTTGTAGATTTTAGTTTACAAAAAAGTCTCAAAAATGTTTTGAAATATCTCTACATTTAAAGTATTTCCTTACACTTTTAATATATATGCGTAAATTAATAAACAAATGTGCAGGTAAATCCCTTCTCCTAATTTTATTTATCTCTATCACATGCTTGTAATACTGAAAAAAAAAAATGTGAATGTAATTAAAACAAGCTACGATATTAAGTGAAAAATGAAAAGTTTCTCGATATTACTTAAATAAGCATGATATTGGAAGAAATTCAAAAAACGAAAATTTTTAATAAATGATGAAAAAGAAAGAAAAAAAAAAAGTGAACAAATGAATATTTAATCTTACTCTATAGGAAACGATTTTTTTCTAGTTGATATAAAGTTTGTGTGTCATAAAATTTTAAATCAAAAACAATAATTATTAAATATTTATTAATCTTTCGATAGAAAATTTTACTGTTACAAAAAATATTCCATCAGTTTTAAAAAACAAACTTAAAGTGGAATTAGAAATCACTGAACAAGGAACATTGATATCAATACGTAATTAAAAATTATCAAAATTTATTATATGAGATAAGTTCGTTGAATATCTAACAACGCAACTTGAGTATTATCTGAAATAAACCACGTGAAAAACCTTGTAATGTACAGAAAGTAAACTATTTTTTATCAAAAAAAATTTTGTACATTTTCATAAAAATAATACAAATATTTGAACTTTTAAGCGTAAGTTTTATAAGAATCATAACGTTAAATGAATACATTTTAAAAAGTTGGCCTTCTTATGAAATGGAGATAAAAATGCAAATAGTAAGCATACTTAATTTTTCTTTAATTGAGTTAAATTTAATTCATGCAAAAAGTAGATTCCATTGAAATTAGATTCAACTAAATTTAGGAACTCAGCTGTAACGTACGGTAAATAAAATAATTATTTTAAGAATTTTTAATCGCTTTCATAAGAATAATATAATTGTTTTGGTTTTGAAGTATAATTTTCACAATCATTTCAATATTAACCCATTTTTCACTGGTGTTGCATGAACGCAACACCAAAACAATTATTTTTGGTGTTCAAAACAATTATTTTTGAAGTCATCTGTAGTTTTTGCTGTTTTATACTCCCTCAAGGAAATTTCCGTAAACATTTATTTGTATTCATCCTATAATCTTATTCCACTGAAGTTGTACAAATACAACACCCTGTATTTAGTAAGATAAGACTAATTTTAATAATTTTATTTTAAATTATTATTATACATGATCAAAATAATAAGTAATACTGTTTGTAGTTAGTAAAAAATCACTATTTCTAGATTTGGCGGTTAATGGGTTAATTAAATTCTTTTAAAAATTTGTTTTTGTATGAAATTAAAATAAAAACGCAAATACTAAGCATGATTAATTTGTCTTTAATTAAGTAAAGTTTTACTCAATTAAAGAACAGATTAAATTAAAATTCAAGAATTTAATTTAATTTCAGAAATAATAGTTTTTGAAATATCATGATCATCCACTTAAAAAATATAATTTTGAAAAAAAAAAAATGTTTAGAGATTTATTTACATATTTGCCTTAATTAAATGATATTTTGAATGTTTATTCATGGTCATATTACTTTGTCTTTATTATAGACAATTTTCGTTTTTTTTCGATAAAGTTGCAGCATTTTTCAATAGTAAGAGAAAAACAACATTTATACCAGGCGAATCAGAATGTTTTTTTAATGCACTTGAATACGATGAGTATTACACTGGTTCTCATAAATATAAGGACACCCGTTTTTCAATATTAATTAAACACTGAACACTATTATTTAAACAAATATATTTTTTTATTAATTTGAATTTCATTAATAGACGATATTTAAAAAGTTTTATCGTTTTTCTACCTTAAAAAACTTTAAATACGGTCAAAAAAATGATTTTTCAGGTGTTCACAATTATAAGGACAGCTCGAACCTAAGTAGTTTTTTTTTTCTGTTATTCTTTAATTTAATATTTTATGGGGTCTCTTTTTAGGGTGAAACAGTCAGACATTCTCTCTGGTATATATATATATATATATATATATATATATATATATATATATTTTTATATATACATACATACATTTTTTTTTTTTTTTACATTCAGTTTCAATACCATTTTATACAGCATAGATAATATTCTGAATACATTTAAATTATTTAAAATTGCTTTCCACTTGCATGCACTTTTCTAATATGATAAGTTAAGGTTTTTTCACTTTTAGGCCACGGGAAAGGCAATAATACATAAGTTTCTTTCTTCAAACTATTTCCTATTGCTCTAGAAGTAGAGCAAAAATGTAAGTCTCGTTGAAAAAAAATATTATTACCCCACAAAATCTAACAAAAATCTGAGAATTCAACATTTAAAATCTTCGGATATTCTCTTGATGTACATAATAATAGAAAAAAATTACTAAATTCATTCTGCCTTCAGTAGAAACAGCTCCCCAGAGCACCATAGATCCACCTTTAAAATGCCCGATTCATATGTACCTTTAAAAAATCTACTCTGTCTTTCGCTATTTCATATAGTGCCAGTAACTGTTAAAACCATTTTCTTAATCAAGAATAAAATGTTTTTCATCCGAAAATGCAACATTTTAACATTTCATGTCTTTATTCAACTATAACACTGGCGTTCTTTCCCCAATTAAATGCTTAGTGATTATTACAGGTTTTTTATTCATTTTAACATATTATTAATTATTTTAAACATGCATAAATGTGAGCCCCAACCTTTCGTAAAACATTATGAGCAAATTCAGCAGCAGTCATTGTGAGTAGAACAGTAAGAGGAATTGTGGGTCTTCGATCTCTGTAAAACAACTCTAATTTTGCATCATATCTCTCTCCTGTCTAATCAACAGTTCATCGTTTGATCACATTTCCTTCAGCAATTTTATATCTTCGAATTTCATTAGAAATTCGGCTTATTGAAATTATCCTTCCCCTTAAAAAGCGCATTTATCATACTTCACTACATGAACGTTTTTTTTTTTTTTTTTTTTTTTTAGGAATTAATAGTAATGTCCGTCCAAGAAAAATTGAAGGCTTTTATATGAATTAATCTAGCCCAGTAGTTAACAAATTCGCATGTCAACTATAATTTATCCGCTAGTAAATTAAATAAAACGAAAATAAATCTTGATTTTCACTATAATTATGAACATCTAAAAACGTGGAGAAAAAAATATTTTGCATTATTTTTTATTAATTTTGTTTCATAATATATATATATATATATATATATATATATATAGCAGTTTTGGTTTTTAGAACACTAGATATATTAAATGCACTTAGTATAATCTTGTTCACAATTATTTTTACTTTAGTTATTTAAATATATAAAGTGTCCTTATAAATATGAGAAGGAGTGTACTTTATTCGTTTTACTTGAATATTATATTCAATTTTTAATATCCCAAATAATACTAAACTGACAACTTTCTTTAACATCGAAACAACTTGGAAATATTCAAATTATTCAAATTATTTATTTATTTCCTTTAAATTTTACACTAGAATTAAAAACATTCTTTCAAACGTCTTTGTATAAGAAATAACTTGCCTTCAAAAAAATAAATATGTAGTATAAAGTAATTGCAAAATGTAACTATAATAATAATAAGATAAAACTCTAAACACGATGTGAATTTTCGTTTTTCTCCTCAGTGAAATAAATAAAAATATGGTAAAAAATTCACGAAAATGTGGTTCAAATTCATGAATAAAAAAAAGAGTTTTATTTAAATTATTAAATCAAAAACTTATTAAATATAAATTTGAAAGATTATGTGATTAAATATAATAATATATATGGGTCATTCTCTGAAAAGTGGACATTTTTTTTTTTTTTAAGTAAAAGAGATAAAACCTTAGTCCAAATAAAATTGCTCCAATTTTTTTTTTTTTTTTTTTTTTTTTTTTTTTTTGTACATGTACACATATGTTACAATTAATAAAAAAATAATATAAACCAAACTGTATCTGATAATTTTTGATATACCAATTACTTTTATTAATTAGAAAAATGAGGGAATGACAAATTTCTTCTAAAAACTACTTTATAAAAATATTATTAAGTTTAGTTATATTTTCAAACACTAAATATTTATTAAAACATATTTTTATTAATATAATATCATAAAAAAGCAAATTTGATTTATTTTAGTTAACTTTATAATGAGTGAGGGAATGACGTATAATAAAAATACTGTATTTCAATCTAACGTTTGAGAGCCTTATGCAACTCATTGTAAAAAGTTTCGAACAGAACACAACATGGCTTTTTACTTTGCTGCTATACAAATTAAGTTTGACTTATATAAAGCACGGGCTGCCATTAATGGAGTAAGTAGGGGTGTGATTATAGTTTGATGAGGGAATGATATCTAATACCAGGGACAACAATAAAGTGTCTTCTAATTTCTTTCATTGCATAATATATAAATGTAGTATAATGGATAAATATTTATTAAAGTATGTTTAATAAATTTTTAATTCAAATAATCCAAATATACATGCTTTAATACTATAGAAACCATTTTATTTACTTACATGTGGGAATGGGGACACAGTGAGGGAATGATATTTTGCATTTTAAAAATTATTTAAAAATTATATTTGAATTCCAATAACCAAAGAATAGCAGTTTATATGTAAAACCAACTAATATTGATAGTTTAAACAGCGTTTTGTTTTTGTGCTTTTAAAAATATACCCTCAAGACTACTGGGACATGAAATGACCACTTTTCAGAGAATGACCCATATATATATATATATATATATATATATATAATTAAGTAATAGCTGTGAATCTTCGTAAATTTTTACTTAACATAAATCACGCATTATTACTTAACATATTTCTATGCACTTAACCCAAGTGTAAAAATAAAATAATCACATTTTCCCAACTCGAAATCGAGCAATGGCTATTAATGTGAGAGACGAGAACCATCACCCAATAATCACCGGTCGATATTTTATTAAAGAGATTAATTATTTTAGCAAGAGGACCGTCCGGTATTCTAGTGCTTAGTGCTCTAGCTTACATTTGCCAGGTGCATGGTTCGAATCTCAGTTCAAGCAATGATGTTGATAGTGATTCGGATTCCACGTTAAGCTATAAATCTCAGTATAATAAATCCTTATGTTAAAAAAAAAAAAAAAAAAAAAAAAAAAAAAAAAAAAAAATCACCGTAGACGACACTTGAAACCATTTTATCTAGAGAATCGGCCATTAATAAAATAATTGGATAATTAACCTTGATTACAACACTTTATGGTGTAAAATAACTTGAGGCTTTTTGCTTTCAATTTTTCAACAACGACCTTTAACAATTTTAAATCCACATTCCTCTAAACACGCTTGAAAACCGTAAAATGAGTTGATGATTATTTTATCCGCACATTATAGTGTACTCTAGCTTTTTTGTTCAATAACATATAGCTTCGATTCCATTACTAATTTCAGCTCATTCTCTAGTTAGTTGGCATATTCGTTTTCCTGTATGTCAGTTTTCCTCTACTATATAATTTAGATGATTTATATATATTTTCCTAATTTTCGTCCTTTCATCATTGTGTTTTTTGTAATCTAATATTTTTTATGGATTCAGTTAAGTCATTTTACTATAGTATTTTTTGGTACATTTTTTACAAACTGAACTAGGTTTACCTTTATATCTGAATAATTTTTATTTACAACTATGTTAATTAATTTAACAGTAATATCTCAATGCACTTTGAATTTGCTAATTGTTCAGTTCAACTATTTTTAACTTCATATTTCGTTATGTCATACTACAACCACTTTAAAAACATTTTTTCCAATTAATTAAATTTATACGTAAACATAATCATGACAGAACGTAAATATTTTCAATAGAATTTTATTTAGCACTCCAGCTTAAATCTGGATTATCAAAGTTTACTATTTACCATCATATATTTTATAATTTGATCCTTGTACTCATTCCTTTTACCACAGTGGTAGAGAGTCTCTCAAAATATTTTTAAAAAATTGTAAATGAGTCAATCCTACTAACATGCATGAAGTAGATTGATGAAGTAAAGTTAAAAATATCTATGAAACTCTACGAAACTGAAAAAGTTAAAATCAAGTCAATAGCAGCTTCTCATATTTATATCTACAGAAAAATAAACTCAATAAGCTTTTAATCCAATTTACATAGTAATCCTATAACATCATATCCTCTCTAAATAAGTTATAAATTTCCTTCTTGTTCGTACAACCTCTCCTAGTACTCTGCTATTAAAGCTGATCTACTGAATGCAAGATTATGCTAATAGCTACATTAGAGAATCCACCCAATCTATTCAATATCATTAACTTAGAAAAGGCGGAAAAACGCTTCAATTTTGCATGGAGATTAGAGAATCTCAATCCTCAACAAATTAAAAACGTAACTGGTTACTCTAATAAAGTAATGCTGACAGCATGCTGGGATCTTTGGCAAACTCTATCGGAAATAATTCTCCGAATTATAGTGCGGAAAAAACTTCGCTTTATAATGAGAATGAGTGAGAGTCACCCATCATCTTTAAGCAGAATCTTAAGCTTTGAAATATAGTAGGATGAAAATTATGGATAAAATTTACGCAACAGCTTTCCTGCTTTGTAAGCAAGAAATAGAGTTAAATCGGTCACAAGATTTTCTTGAGAAAAATAGTATTTTAAAAATTAATGTGACATGAGTATTTACTTATTTTTATTTTTCATGGACATAGTTTTTAGATTATATAAAATATATTTCATTATATTAAATATCTCACTGACAATTTGCTTTAACCGTCTGATCACCTTGGAAAAAAGCAAAACTGTAATGTTAATTTCTTTTTTTAGATTAAAAATATAACTATACAATTAAATATAAATACTACGACTATGATTTGAGTCTTTTGCATTTAAATACAAGCAAAAAATCCATAGTTATGAGTCTTACGAAAAACAAAAGTTCAATGATAAATATAACAGCAGCATTCAGAAAGTCAATGTAAATATTAGTTTTAATAATGAAAATGTTACAATATAGAAAAGTGAAGTATCTCATAAAAAAAAAAAAAATTATTGAAACATTTTTAATTAAAATCTGTGAAAATAAAGAAATATATCTTTCTTTATTTTAAATTACATATGAATCATAATGGCATTGGCGACGAATTTGACCACTTTATCGCACCTTGGCGACATTTTTGGAGGTTTTAGCGAGAAAATCCTTATTATTGATGCATCGATTTTCTAATCTCTAACTTGATTATTTCGATAAATTCTGGAAAATTCTGGATTTTTAGGAAGGAATAAAAGGAATCCCGTTTCGACCATTCAGTCAATTTTCGCCAAAACATTGCGAAATAAAGAGATCTGCTATCGATTTACTGCTCCACTGAGAAAAAATATATACCGCTTTCATATAGAAGTGCCCATTTTCTAAATCCCTTAACTAGAAATATAGATTTTCGAACTATGCGCATAAGGCACGCCAATAAACTGAATAGACGAAATGATCGAGAATTTCTAGTCTACACATTTCTAAATGTTGGAACAATATTCTGAATCTTTCGTATGGCGAGAAATTATCACTTGATAATCTAGAATTGGGTCATAAACCAAGATTATAGTTGCTGAAACCCGCGTTTTGTGTTCGCATTTATTTGGAGATATTTTCAAATATGTTTGACCTCGATAATATAGACAAACTCTCTAGAATTCTCATAGGGGTTTCTAGAACTTGCTTTCAAAGGGGACTAGAATTTACAAGCATGAAATGGAGCTATTTTTTCTGGAGTCATAATTTAGATTCTATATGTCATTTACAGAATTTTTTCTCAGTGTCCTGCTTACTGTGTGTTAGTGCTATGGTACAGTTTAAGCTGTGATTTTTTATGTTGTCAGCTATTATTTAAGCTGTGTATTCTGGTGAAACTAAAGTTCATATTTGTTTAGCAGAACTGTGATTTTCTGAAATATTCTGTGAAGAAACTTTTAAGCCTGTGTCATATTTGTCTTTCCTTCACACTAGCCCCGAGTATGCAACAACCTACGGGGGGCGGGGGAGAAAAATAATTATCTTGATTTCGTAATATTCTTATGCTTTAGTGATTGTACTGAATTTCCTTTTCTTTTGCAGATTCCTTGGACCAATCATACAGTTTTTTTTTCTTTTTTCATATTTTAAATTAGTGTACAGTTGTAACACTTGGGGCGCTGCTATTGTTTAATATGAAAATATGCTATTTGTCAAAAACAGTGTATCGTGTTGTCGATTGAGACGAAATCACCGAAAACAATACAATAAAAGTTTTGAAATTGTTATGACAAACCACTACCAGATTTGAATTTCTAAACATTTTTGCATCCCTACATCTTTGAAGTTCTAAAAGGACATTTTTAAATCTAAAAATTTTAGCATCCAAAATATTATCAGCTTCATATATGGGAATTGTTTGCTGAGGTATGTTTAAAACTTCTTTCAGTGATTTCGTCTCAGTCACCACATGACACACTAATCATATTTATATACAAGAGCCATGTATTAATACAACAACAGCCCTCCAAGTGATGCATCTACATATTAATTTAGGGCATCGAGTAAAACTATATGATTTGTCCAAGGTACCTTCAAAAGAAAATTTAAATATATTCAATCACTAAAGCTCACCTAACTTTTATATACGTATATATATGTGTGTGTGTATTTAGAAGTAATTTTATTATCTTCATTTTCTACATACACACATCATACCAGGATATACATACATATTGATTCATATCTCATTTACTGTTCTCATATTACACGTCATTCACATACCACATACCGTATGTACATAAGTTTTATAGCAGATTAAGCGGTATGTCACATTATTCTACGCATATTCAGAAAACCTTAGATATCAATTAACTCACAAAGTTTTCAAATTAGAATGTCAAAATTATATAGAATTCTGACCTGTATTGTAAATGACATTTCAAAACTAATCTGTCATTCCATTGTAACCAATCAAAACATTTACAAATAATTAAGGCAATTATTTATCGCCTTAAAAGTTCTTTTTTAATCACAATAAAATATGTTCAGAAAACATAAAAGGTACTTTGTCTATTAAATACTGAATTAATATCCAATTGTTTCTATAAAAATAATGGTTATAACTAATGTAAAAAATTTTAAACTCAATGTTTTTACATAGTGTACAAAAGCTTACACATAAACTTTTTGTACAAATATCTAAAATATACGAGTATTTTAAAATTGAAAATGGTAAATACCTTTTTCAAATAAGCATATTTTTAAAATTTGACATTCCATAAGAATTCGTCAACAATTTTATCATTCTTTTTCTAAATTTATCACAGACGCAACAGAAGAAAAACAAAGTATTATGTAAAAGTTCTCTTTTAAATATGAGTCATATAATTTACTCAAGAAATTTCTTGGAAACCTGTTTCTTTATGTATTTTCTTTCTACTCATAACTCATGTCTTACAAGGCTTTAGTGTATACAAAAAGTGATACCACAAATCGGGTTTGATAATAAAGAAGAAAAACCTTAGCTGATAGGAAGAACTTTCTTTATGAGCGTTCTATGCAGATGCGGATGCATTATTATCTGACACTATAGATTTATGTGCATCTTTGGGTTGCACATTTGAGACGTGCATCGACAATGTGACGCTAGAATTTGAATATGTAGGATATATAAATTATGAATTGCCAGAGCATGACACGTACAACAGACTAATATTTACGAGTTTCGCAATTTAGAAATCATGAGTACACATCCTACGAAGAAGAGAAATGTTTCAAGAAGATTTATTTGTTGAGTGTTCTATATTTAATGTGCATATGTATATATTACTCGATACTACTTATTTATTCTTCATCATAGTTTTTAATCAATAGAAAATACAAATGACATATGATAGTTTTGAATTTAAAATCCGTGACATACCCCAAAGTAGACCAACGTTAATCTGATATAAATGTGTTTTGCATTTAAAATGGGTTATAAAAAAAATACGTTAATTTTTTAACGCTTCCCAAGAAAGTTGTAAAGTATGTTTCAATTCAGTTCATCTATCCGTCTATCTTTCACAAACTTCATTTCAATAAATTCATTTACAATGACTTAAAACTGATTTTTGTTGTCTATGCTCACTATAGTATGATTTTTGTACGTTTTTAATTTGAAATATCGAAAACAGCACAATTAGTTATAGAACATAGAGTCACAAAAGAAATCCGATACATTGTACTCAGTATTCGAAATTAGCAGTCGTTAGTCGTCAAATGCAACTAAATTAGTGCATTTGACGACTATAAAATTATTTCTAGTCGTGAAATTTGACGCCTAAAAGGGGTGTGATGCATGGTAAATGGGCACAGGAAGAAACAATGACTGATAAAACTGACCTGAGAGACTTCTCTCGAAAAACTCTTGCACCTGTTGTGGGAAGATTGGTTAAAATTTTTATTGAATAGAGGGATATTTTCTTAAAATTTTAAGGTACTACAAGTGTGAAATGGTGAAACAAAGTATATCTTCGTATTTCTTTGTATGCATCTTTAAACTTTATTAAAAATGTTTTACTTCTAATGTCTAATAAAACATTTTGATTTATAGAAGATAGCTCATATTTCAAAATCAAGATGAAACATGCATACGTATAACCTATGTAACCAACACATTGTATCTGATATAATGTATAAGAAAAATAATATATAAATTAAATTGTGCTTCAAAAATTTTGACGCATAGTTCGGAAAATATTGTTTTGCTCAGAATCATTCTGTTAGTCATTTTAAATTGAATTTCAGAAATCTCAACTGCAAATTTTAATTTGACGCCTAAAATATTTACAGCAGGCGCCATATGACGCCTTCCCTTCCCTTCCCAATTTCTGTCACTGATCGTACTTGATAACATTGATTTTATTAAAGCTTTTTTAATATCTTTACACAGCATAAAAGCTAACTGAAATGTGTATATATATATTAAGGTATCAGCACGGAGCTTAACTACTGAAGATTTAACGATGTTGAACTGACAAGGATAGTTGGAAAGTGTTTTATAATAAATGCAAATCACATTAACTTTCTTGTGTTTATTTATAAGATAATATTTATGATATTTGATAAATGCTAAATGAGTCTTTAACTTCCACTATAAGAAAAAAATCGGGGTTCCAAAGTATCTGTATTTTATTTTGAAAAATTCCCTGTTCTAACTTATAGTTTTTATTAGAAACGTTTTTGCAACAGTTTCTCCAGGAGATTCTATGTTAAAGTTTTTATGATAAAATACTTTCGAGAACATTTACTTCAAAACTTTTAAAGCAAAAGTACCAAAATAGCAGTTCTTATAAAGAGTCATTCTGTTTCTAAATGTTCGATAAAGAAGGTAAAGATTCAAATATACAAAACACTTCGATTTATTTGACTCTTTACAAAGAGGAGAGGGAAGGGTTACTGTTTACTAAATGAAGTATGTGACAATAGGGTAAAATAAATTCAAATGTACTCTATCATAATGCAAAATATAATAAGTGAATATTTGAGATAATTTAAATTGTAAGGTCAGTTTCTCAAATTACTTTTTTTAATATCTATATTTAATTTGTTTTTCTATTGTAAAATTAAAATACTTTTTTATTCAGCAAAATATATATTGAAAGTTTTTTTACATTTGGTACACTTAAAGAGATAACACAAACATTAAAATTAAAAAATTAAATTAAAAAATAAAATAAAAAGGAAGGAAAATATTTTGTTGCTTTTAGTTGATGTATTGAATGCTATAAGCACTGGAAGAATACGACACGGAAATCGCTGTCTCTCGATGTTTAAAAAGTTCTGTTATAAACAGAATTTTTATTATAAAGTTCTGGTAAGAACTTCTATTTACAAAACTTTTGTGAAAAAGTTCTTTCGATGTAAGTCCTTAAGGAATCTTTTATCGCAAAAAATGTTTGAAAAAAGTTCTTATTGGACTTTCATGTTAGAACTTTAATTGTAAATGTTCTTGTAATCCAGATAAACTGGAATTTTTTGAAAAAGTTCAACAACCGTTTGGAACACTAGAATAAACCTTATATCTTAATCTTCAGTTAATCATTCAGTTATAAAGACATTGAGGGAATGAATAGCAACTTAGAAAATGCAACTTAGAATAATTAAGTGATTGTTTATACGTAAAGTTCTGAATATGTGTAATTATTTTTAAGTATTTTACAATAGTTGAAATGAATATGTAATAAACAAAATATTCTTTTAAAATCTGTAAATATTTTCGGGAAGTTCTTGTTTATAAAATGAAGTATTGCTAGAAAATTTTAACAAAAATACAAAACTTACGAGTACTAATGACAATACTTTGATTTCATAATTTGGTTTAAAACTTATTTATTTATTTTAAAAATCAAATATTTCAATAATTCAATAGGATTCTTGCCAGTATCATGAGTGATATTTTAAAATTGGTACGATATCTTTATGATGATTAATTCTTAGCTAATTTTTACAGAGACTAAAAAAATAAAAAACAATCCACCCACAGACAAACCAGTTGTTTGTCTGTGGGGGGTTTGTCAAACCAGTTGATCATTGTTAGAATTTTCGAATTCCACAAAATACAAAACAAATAAAACTGAAGTCGAAAACTTTTGCGAATATCATATTCATTTAATATGAGGGTGAGCTGTTAAGGAAGTATTTTTCTAAGTGATCTGTTTCAAACAATGATTATTATTAAATTGGTACTGCATTTCTTAAATAATTTTTTGCGTGTGAAATTTAATTCGGTAGAACTTATTACAAATTCATTTCAAATTTCGAACTCTACAGTAATACGTAAATTTGTCTATAATTTTAAAATTAAGTTCGCCAAATTTTAATCACTTACCAGTTTTTTTTTTTTTTTTTTTTTTTTTTTTCAGTATTATTCTCTCAATATTATTATCCTGAAACTTTCTCCCTTAATTTAAAAATTTTTATGTAGACAAATGTTTTGGTTTCAAATATCCAACTTTATGCTTATTTTAATGTGAAAATGTATTTAAAGCAATATTTATTTATTACAAAATACGCAATATAGAAAACCAAATAAAGATTACAAATAAAATTTAATGACATGAACATATTTAAATACGCCAAATATCATTACTCTGTTGTAAATTTAAGGAAAAAATGTAAAATATAAGTAATACAATAGTAATATTTATAATTTTGATATTTTTAAAAGTAAAATCAATTTAGTTTTTTTGTTATTCATAGGATCTCTCACCACATGAAATTCATAAAGCTTTCACCATTAAAAATATAAAATTTTAACAAGACCTTTTTTATTTTCTCTCTAATGCAACAAAACCATTTTAAAGTTATCCCTGGAAGCTATTTGCAATAAAAAGAGAAAAAAAATAATAATCTTTCTTTTTCATTCCATTTAATTTTAAACACTCTACTGAAACAGTAAAAAAATACTTACATTTCCGTGATATAATTGTTCAGACATTTTTGTAAAACATCAGATATAGTCACGACACTGTAAAATAAGTTTTATAGCGACTTTCCAAAGTTTTACAGTACAATATGTTCCTAAACTTTCTTTATAACTTGTGTTAATACACTGCCGTTTTCTATGGCTTTTTACAGACGTTATAAAGTTTTCTAACCGAGGGTTTAATTTAAAAGCACGCCAAAGTCCAAGTCGTTTAACAATGCTCGGATACTGACATCAGAATAAAAGAAAAAACTCCTCATAAAAATGAAAGGTCTGGGATGTCAGTGTTCCAACAAAACGGCTGTAAATGATGAAATGAGTTCCTTAACGGCCTTTATTTTGTTTTATTTGTGGCTCGCCATCTAAAGAAAGCTTCCTAAAAAGTTTTTGTATTGCACTGAAGAGGGTTAGGATGGACGTTAGAGTGGCCACTTAATGGCCGAAGAGTGTGGTGTTTAAAACTCTCCTGACTTTACTTCAAAGGACAGACAACGGGTGCAGATTTACTTGAAAAGTTACGACATCTATTTAAGATTTTAGAAAAATAATGATTAAAAATGACATAATTTTTTGCTTTTTGAATTAAAAGAGATTGATAATGATTTAACGCGAGTGTCTGATAAATTTTTAAAACATTAATAATTTGTGTTAAAGATTTAAACTTTAGATTTTTACATAATTTATAAAAAATTTTGGAGGAAATTTCTTCAAAGGGAAACACAATTTTTATTAATTTACTTATTTATTTATTTAAGTTTGGTTTTTTGAAAAACGACTCGCAGTAGTTTAAAGGATATAAAATTTACTTGATTTAAGAAAATGAAAATGTGAATGAAAGTGTGCTCATGAATTGTAAATGAGTATGCTGCAAAATAAGAATTTGTGAGAAATTAATTTTAGAAAACACAGATTAAAGATTTAAAGTTATCTATGAATACTCTTTGAATATGTTAACTATTTTTATTTTAATGTAGGTAGATTTAAATATAATAAACTGAAGTTAAAAAAAAAAAAAAAAAAAAAAAAGTAATGGCCATGAAAATAACTAAAGATGGCCGAATTGAATTTTGCCTAAAATTATAAATTTGTTATCTGGATGTTTTTAAAAGAAGACATTTCTTTCTTTATTTTCAAAATAAAAAATTCATACTAAAACTGTGTTTTGGAAATATATGCTTTCAAGAGTTACGGTTTTCAACCTTTCTTTGTATAACTCTTTTAAGTGTTTATATGTAACCTCAATATTTCACAATTTCTCATAGCGTTTTTAGTTACAAGAAAAACACAAGTTTTAAATTTAAGTTTCTACAGGATTTGACCGATTTTCATAAGTAGGGGAGATCCGCGTGCAATATGGACTCCCTAAGCAAGAATGCTCATAAAACTAAAATTATTAAAATAAAAAGATTTACTTTGTTGGCTGATTATTATAATTGTGTAGTTGCATGGTTTAAGCTTAGTAAAGCACTCTTAAAAGTATTAATAATTGAAGGAAATAATTATTTTATTTATGTGTCGGTGGTCCATATTACACATGCGTTCGTGTAATATGGACCAAGTGGTCCATAGTGGTCCTTCCCGAAATAGTTCTTCCCGAGCAGTTGACACACTTGGAATTGCGAAACGAACTGTCCAGCATGTTCCCTCATACACTTGTCCATCTCTTGGGAAAAGCAGAAATGAACGAAAAAAATGGAGGTTCAAAGGTTATATTCAATGGGTAGTATGCGTAGGAAGTGATAGCTTGATTATCCCTGCTTATCTGGTCTATTCTATAGCCTCACGATTTTAAGTGTGTGACAAATGTACGCGAGCATTAACAAAACCTCTGTTTTTATCATGGAGCACTGATCCATATTACACAACAGGGCATTGTTCATATTACATGCATAATCAAAGCAACGTTGTTTCCAATCATATATCGCTATGCAGATTGGCGCCCATGACACACATGTCTAGATTGTTTTGAAAATAAGTGCATTTGCTACTATTAACGCGAAAATTATATTACAATTACCTAACAGTAGAAAGTAATACTTTCATTTTAACATACTTGTTACATCAATGATCATATAAATTGAAAACTCATTTTCATAATCGTCCAAATACAAGTACGCATGTACCAGTCACTTTTTGCTTTGGATAACAATAATATTCAATAAAGTCAATGAGATGGTTTCACCATCTAGTGTTGAACCATAGTGTTTCACCATCTCCTGGTCCGTATTGCACGATGGTCCATATTACACGGTTCTCCCCTATTTGTAAATAGTATTATGTTATAATACTAAATGATTGCAATTACGAGCCATTAGCCATTTTCTTAATCACATTCAATCCAAATTTAGCTAAAAACCTCTTAATTTTTTAAAATAGCAACTCGTAAACAAACAAATAATTTTTTAATCTATTGATCCTCAGGAGAGAAAACTAGTTGGCATAGGTGGACTCTGCTCAGTTCCCCATCATGTGTATGTTCTCATAAATTTTTTGTACAGGACCTATTATATACATGTTGAGAGAAATAAATTTGACCAAACACTTGACACAGTGACAGAACGAAATCCTCGCCTAATAGGCTACCCGTCATTCAGTTCGATATCTAATCTATTAATTTATTTTATTGGGATCAATTCCGTAGTTTATTTTAATGCTACTATTTCCAATGCAACTTTCCTAAAAATGCGTATTTTTATGAAATATCTCCCCATTTTGCTATGTTGATAAAATCTTAAATTTCGAATAACTTACGAAATTTTCCTATTGGAATATTTGTAGTCAATCATGTTCATACAAGTATCATAAATGTTATTTTGAAATTGTCTGATATATTTATGATCCTTAAAATGGACGTTTATGTTCGATTTTGCCTTATTCTGCCATTTTAAGTAAATCGTAAATTCCAAATAACTTACGAATTTTTTAAATTGGAAAAATCATACTCTATGGTATTCATGTTAGTATCCTAAATAATATTTCGAAAGTGGTTTGACATCTTTACGAGGAAAATATCCCTCAAGATTGACGTTTATGTGAGATTTTCCTCTATTCTGCCATGTTAAGAAATTCGTAAATTTCCAATAACTTACGAAATTTTTATATTGGAAAATTCATAGTCATTAATACTCATACCAGTGTCCTAAATAATATTTCAAAAGTAGTCTGACATCTTTACGATGAAAATATCTCTAAAAATTGACGTTTATGTGAAATTTTGCCCTATACTGCCATGTTAAGAAATTCGTAAATATCCAATAACTTGCGAAATTTTCAAAGTAGCATATTTATAGCTACTGATGTTCATTCCGGCATGAAAACTGATATTTTAAAACTGGTCTGACATTTTTACAGTAAAAAGATTCCATTTAATGCACGTTTAAGTGAATTTTTGTCCTATTCTCCCATGTTAAGAAAATCGTAAATTTCGAATAACTGCTGAAATTTTTAAATTCGAATGTTGCAAATGAACAGGATTCTTGCCAGTGTCGGAAGTAATATTTTAAAACTGATCTGACCTCTCTGCGACAATTTGTTCTTGAGATATCGTGTTAACACACTAACAAACTAACGGACTAACACACTAACGGACTGACAGACTAACGCAATAACAGACAACCTACAGACAGACACCATACAAATTTTGTCATTTTCGGATTCCTCACACCTGAAAACGTGTAAAAAAGTCAAAAAACCGAGGTCGAAAATTTTCACGATTACCTAAGTTCCCCATACCTGTAGTATGATGGGGAACTAAAAAAGCGAATACAGACACTTAAACTCTTGTATAAATTTATGCTATAAAATATTCCAGTTTAATAGTTTCCGCCATGCAAACTGAAGAAAAAATTCTTGTCAGTATATACATTATAAAGTACTTTATGGTACTATGATAAAATTATTAGTCATTTTCATTTTCAATTCACCTGTTGTCACGTGCATTCCGTTCCATTTAAATATAAAATACACATCTATTAAATTTAATACATCTATTTAAAATCCTATTACACATTTTAAATAAACAAACACATAATTAAGAAACAGTATAAAAATATATTCATAATTTCAAATGCTAATATTTATTTTATTTTTCTTCCATTTATGATAAACTTTCAGTGCTCACCTATTACTCCCCCCCCCCTTCTCCCCAAAAAGAAAAAGAAAGAAAAAATGTCTATTGCAGAATTGTTGTAAAATATTTAAAAATTATACAAGAACATTCAATCTATAGATAGGTTTTAGGGATATTATTTCTTCAAAAATTAAATTTAATAATAAGAATAATTTTCATTATTTCGAAAAATTAAAATAAATAAATAAAGTAAGTGCCCTGTTTAGCAAGTTTATTACTGCGCTTTTCATGAACGGTTTGCCAAATAGATATTATATACATGCAAATGTTCTTTCATTTTGGTAGCAAGGCGAACTTCACGTAAACTCGAACTGTGCAAAACACGATAACCACCACACTACCCAAGATGCTAGATGCCGTTATTTAATTTTCAACTAATTAAACCTTTTTAGAGATAAGGGTCCTCCGTAACCGAGTACTAATGTTGCCATTTTGATAATCGTTTGCAGTCGTAGAAAGGGCGTTCGACTCCATTACTGACCCTGGGTGTCTTTCTTATTCTTCGTGTTGATATCCAGTCAAGTTCTATCTGTCCTCATCTCGATGAAGATTTACAAGCGGACCTCGAGTCAAGCATACATATTTCATATTAACGATGAATAAACAAGCGATAAATAATGTGCCAAAGACAAATACGAGTCCACCTATGTCAATTAATTCTTGATAATGACTATCGACACAAAATCTCTGTGATTAGGACTTTTAAAGTCAGAGAAATGTCACTTTTTTCTTACGAAATTTCAGCATGGATGTTTACAAACTGTTCAGTGCTATTGCCCATACGCTTAGTTAAAATATCGTGCCAGAAGTGTAAAAATTCATGACGAAATAGTTGTATGTATGTTCTATCAATTTTAAATATTTCTATTTTGATTTATTTATTTCCGTGTTAAATTCAATTAATTAAATATTCTAATGCGAGTTATATTTTTTAGTGTATAGAAACTAATCTAAATGTACACGATGAATAAAATTCTCATATTTCAAATGTAACGTAATATAGTGTTGCGTAAAAGTAATTCTAAAGTTTAATTTGTATTATTTTAAGTCTATGCCATACTGAAAATTTACATAAAGTAAATGAAGATATTAGATATAACATAAAATACGCCGTCACTTTTGTTGAATGAAATCTGCTAGAATCTAGAAAATGCTTGATTGCTATATTTAAGTTTTTTGACATCAACAAACGAGGTTTAATATAATTGTCTAGGAGCATTTTGTAGTCAGCATTCAAAACGTAAAATTTAACATTTTTATTTATTTCATTATTTATTTATTTATTTCGTCGCGATACTGCAGATAAAATTTTTACCCGTAAATTAAGTACAATGTAAGCTAATTTCTGTTTTTTTTTTTTTTTTCCAAAGAAAATGGGCGACTGGCACTTAAATAAGTTTCCTTGCTAGATTAACGTATGGTGAACAGATATTCATTAATTTACTGTTAGGCTCTTTGCACTTAAATGCAACAAAGAACTATTTTTGTTTAGTAATGATTGACTTTCTCAAAATAGATTAAGAATTATGGAATCTAATAATTTTCTGTTAAATAAAATTAAAAGTACGCCCTACTTACGGCAAATTTAACAATAATTGTTTTACAGATTTTCAACAAAATGATCTTACTTTTTTTTTTTCTTCAATGTTTAATTACCTAAGAGCCATGTTCATTATAGCGAGAAATGAGTACTAGATATGTTAAATTTCACCAAACTATCATAAGTAAGTATTTAAAAAAAAAAAAAAAAAAAAAAAAGAATGGTACATGGTTGTAAACCGTAACTTTATAAAATTGCTCTTGCATTAAAATGGAGCAAATAGATGAAAAAGTAAAATCATTCCACCCGCACTACTTAGGGGGAAAACAATCAATATTATAAATGACAAAAATTAAAAAATTAAAAAATTAAAAAATAAACAACATAAAACATATTGTCAGAAGACAGCATTCTGAATTCATATGCGGACACACACACGGACATTCAGGTACAAATTGCAAATGATTTTAAAGGGATACGTAAGTAGATCGTGGTGCTTGAAAGTTTAATTTTGCCTTTGAATTTAGATAATACAGTGGAATGCAATAAACGTTTATTTATTTATTTATAAATATTTGGTATTAGAAAAAGTCTTAAATCTAGAATTGCTCGAAAATTTGACTCCGTACATGTTATTAAAGGGAAGAAAGAAACAGTGAGAAACTCTTTTAGAAAGTTTTGAAAGAAAAAGGGACATATCGAATGTATAAAAGAGATTAATTTTGATAAAATGTAAGAATTCGTTAGAATGTGACTCTTGGGAGATATCCGACAAAATAATAACAGTATTTGATATTCATTGCAGATAAATTGGAGCAGAAGGCTGATTTTTTTTTTATATACCAACTACGCGAAATATACCAGAGCCGGAATCAAACCCGGGACCTCCGTTTAACGCGCGGATGCTGAGCTACCCTTGCTGATAACCAGCTCGGCATTTCTCACATAATTATTCATTGGCAAAGTCACCGAATCTACAAACGCATATACAACAAATGAGACCATTAAAATATCATATAGTTGGTACAAAAAATCAGCCTTCCACTCCAATTTATTTGAAATGAATTTTCAAGGTTGATGAACGAATTTTCTAAATTTCTAAAGTATTTGATATTGTTTTCCTTGTATCAGACAATAAAAATTGCAGTTGCATAAGACTGACGCAATAGATAAACAATTTCCATAATAACAGGGTTATTACAGATTCTAAATCGGTATTTAGAATCAGGTAAAAGTAATAACTAATGAGAATTTTATATTTAAGAAATATTTTTTTTTCATTTTCAATATTTCCTTTTTTTTTTTCCCTTTGTCAATTTTATATTTAATAATAAAAAATGTGCTTTCGGACATTTTTTTCACGCATGGCACCATCTTGTGAAAACTTTTGTGAAACTATTTTTTGAATGATAGTCTCGTAAAGAAAACACACAAAATTTTTTTAACTTTTTCTATCTTTGAGGATCAGCTAAGGATAAATTTACCTGTAACATACAGTGCTGTTACTTATAATATCAAATTAATATGAACAAAAATCATATGCTAATTTCTGTTAGCATTTTATCTCCAATTTATACAAAATCAAACACATAGGGAAATAAACACTTTAATAATAATAATAATAATAAAATCTGATAACGCGTCGGTAATTTTCACTTATACATCTCAACAGTCATTTGCTCATCCTTACAACCTCATTTTAGAAGAAAAAAAATACCCGAAAGATTTAAACATTAAAAAAAATCTCTTCCTTTAGCTTCTATGTAAATATAAATCGCAAGTACGAGCGAGAACCACTTTCCCACTCCTAATGTTAATATCTCAAGAATTAAGCTTCAGAATAGAAAGAAAAAAAAACTGGAGTATCCGCTTAAACCTCTAAAAAAATACAAAGTTAATGAAAAAATATTGCATCCCAAAACCTCCCTTTTAGATAAACACTGTTAAGTATGAGAGTATAAAAATGCAACACTAAATCCATGTAAAGAAGGAACAAATATCGTGAGAGTATGTAATGCCTCTTCAAAATTGTCATTGCAGTAGTGGAGTGTAGAGCGGCGGTACGTTTTGTTGACTAAAAGACTATTCAACAAGGAAAGGTGAGGATTTGTCTTTTTTTTTTTTTATATATATATTCATTTTTGTCTGATGCGGGACATCTCCACCCTGGAGCTGTTCATTTCTAGAGATTTCTCTCTTGTTTTCATGGTGTTCTTGAAATCAAAAATCTTTGGTTACCTTATTATTTTTTTTTGCTTGATGATCTATAACATCATATTGGGTTTTTAGTCGGCAAGCTTCAATTGCGTTAAGAAAACTGATTAAAAAAATAAAAAAAATAAAAAAAATAAAAAAAAGAGAGAGAGATTATTTAATAAATATAAATTTTCAAATACAAAAATAAATTTTAATATAAATTTCGTCTGATTTTAACATTTGTATGTGAATATACATGTATATTATATATATATATATACAGTAACCGCCGGTTAATAAAATCACTGGTTAATAAAATCAGCCGCTTAATCTGATCAAATCGCCAGGCCCGGAATCAAATCAATACAAACAACTTTTAAAGCCGCCGCTTAACAAAATTAGTATCGCCGGTTAATAAACTCAAAAATATCTCCTCAACAGCCAAAAATATCATTTATGCATACAAAAAAAAAATTATTTAAAACTTCTTTTTAATAGAAAAAGAAATTAAAGCACATCAAACCCTTCGTTATCGCTCATTGTTGAAGATTTTGCACTTGCAGCACAGTTACAAATTAAACACGCCCCATAACTTATCTCCGTAACAATTTCAAGGAACATATTCTTCAAAGCGCAGTAATAAAATAGAAATTTGATTTGAAATGTTTTATTTTTTCTAATTATTAGAAGGCAATTTCTAGTCCTTATTTTGAAATTACTATCATTCATGAGGTTTAAACGGAAAGATTTTAAATTTATAAGAAAAGCGTGAACTTTTGGTAAAGTAATGATGATTTTCTTCTAACGAAAGTGCACGGGAACTTATAATGCATTTACTTATATAGAAGAAATAAATAGTTAATTATCTACCAAAAATTAATTAATACTGTTTACTAATTCCATTATTCGTTACCTTTTGAAGTTTCTTTCGAAATTCAGGGAAGTAATACCTTTTCCTTAAGGGCAGGAATGTTTGTCGGATATAAAAATCAGCCGCTTAATAAAATCACTTTGGCTCAGAACGAATGTGATTTTAATAAGCGGCGGGAACTATATATATATGTATGCATATTCAGTTTTATAAAATAAAACATAAATTTTTTTAGTTGTTCTTAAAAATGGGAAACAATTATCGCCCATCACTCATTAAAGTATTGGGATAGTAAGAACACATTTTCATTACACTGTTAGAAATATGAACTTTTTTCTTTCAAAGCAGTATTAAAAGTAGATACTTTCCTGTTTTTGTCTCCGCCTTGTTTATTACGATAACATCAACTAAGTAGCAATTCTAAAAATTATTATTATAAATTAAAATAATTAAAATTAATTGTTTAGAGAAGTTTAAAATATTTATAAATTATGCCAACTTTGCTGGTCACTTTTTTTAAATGAATCTTTTGAAAAGATAAAATTTATATAAATTTTCAAAAAAATATATCCTTAAATCCAATTTATTGAAATCTATTAAAAACTCGGCAAGATTCCTGGTACCATCGGCAGTAGCTTATCTGTGGTTGTGGGATAACCGCAGAACTCACTACAACGCCTTATGCAAGAACGTTTCATGTTGAAGTGAAAGATAGAATTTACGCACGAATTTCGTTATTAAATTAAGGCAATATTTTTTATAAAGTGATCAAAATGAAACAGTGAGTCGATTATGTATGCAAACAAATAAATTTAATCAATTGGTAAAACTTAACCGTATTGCATTTTAGTACAATTCGTAAATTAAGTATAGCTTGCATCCAGTTGTTGTGGTTAAAGGTTTGAATAATATTTTCACGCATGGAAAAGCATTAAAATTCAAGAAAGAAAAGCCCGGACTTAGTATTTAATGTAGCTAAACTAAGTACTTAGTTAACTCAATACCTAAATATCCAGTCATTAATATTTTTCTTTCTTATAATTATTATTACTAATACGTTTTCACATTCAAGAAAATTAGTAGCCCTTAAATTAGTTCTCGTTTTTCACAATAAGATTAAAATAATAAGAAAAATAATAATTTATTTTGAGGCTAAAAAGTGCGAAAAAATGCACTTATTTTATTTTTCGCATTTTTTAGGAGATGTAAACGGTATTTAAAAGTACACTAGATAACAAATAATTCTATACAAAAAATTTCCATAGAATAACATTGGGTTTGGTTCTCCGAGAAGATAGATATTTTGTCCTCTTAAAAGAGAAAATTACTTCTCCTTCTTACAAAATAATAATAATAATGAACAATAATATCGTTTGAGGAATGCGATATATGCAAAATTGTCTTTGTCACGATGAAACAGATAATAGCGTATTATACTGACTAAGTGATTATTCAAGGAAAAACACAAAAAGACTTTGGACTTTTCTTTTTCATTTAAGGAGCAATAGTTTTTTATTTATGGTAAATCGAAAAAAAACACACCAAGTTGCCTAAGTTTTAGTTTTGAAAGGCATTTTCTCTTTTAATAGCTTAATCACCTTTCAGCAATAATATATTTTATTAAAAATTTACTTAAAACTAGTTGGCATAGGTGGACTCTGCTCAGTTCCCCATCATATTTATATTCTCAGAAATTTCTAGTGCGAGACATATTATAATCATGTTAAAAGAAATGAATTTGACCAAAGCTTGATACAGTGACAGAATGAAATCCCCGCCTAATAGGCTATCCACCGTTCACTTGGATATAATTATCTTATTCTAATTTATTAATTTATTTTATCAGGGTCAATTCTGTTGTTTAGTTTTCATGCTACTATTTCCAATGCAATAAACCTCAAAATTCATATTTATATGAAAAATTTACAATTTTGCTATGTTGATAAAATCGTAAATTACGAATAATTTACGAAAATTTCCTAGTAGAATATTTGTATTCAATCATTTTCAAACAAATATCATAAACTTAATTTTGAAGTTGTCTAATGTATTTAGGATCCTCAAAATGGAAGTTTATGATCAATTTTGCCTTATTCTGACATGTTAAGTAAATCATAAATTCCAAATAATTTACGAATTTGTTTTAATTGGAAAAATCATAGTCTGTGATATTCATGCCAGTATCCTATATAATATTTCGAAAGTAGTTTGACATCTTTACGCTGAAAATATCCCTCAAGATTGACGTTTATGTGAAATTTTGCTCTATTCTGACATGTTAAGAAATTCGTAAATTTTCAATAACTTACGAAATCTTTATATTGGAAAATTCATAGTCATTAATATTCATGCCAGTGTCCTAAATAATATTTTAAAAGTAGTCTGACATCTTTACGATGAAAATATCTCTAAAAATTGACGTTTATGTGAAATTTTGCCCTATACTGCCATGTTAAGAAATTCGTAAATTTCCAGTAACTTGCGAAATTTTCAAAGTAGCATATTTGTAGTTACTGCTGTTCATTCCGGCATCAAAACTGATATTTTAAAACTGGTCTGACATTTTTACAGTAAAAAGTTTTCATTTAATGCACGTTTAAGTGAATTTTTGTCCTATTCTCCCATGTTAAGAAAATCGTAAATTTCTAATAACTTACGAAGTTTTTAAATTCGAATGTTGCAAAAGAATAGGGTTCTTGCCAGTGTCGAAAGTAATATTTTAAAACTGATCTGACCTCTCTGCGACAATTTGTTCTTGAGATATCGTGTACACAGACTAACAAACTAACGGACTGACCCACTAACAGACTAACAGACTTACAGACTAACAGACTAACAGACACCCTACAGACAGACACCATAGAAATTTTGTCATTTTCGGATTCCTCACACCTGAAAACGTGTAGAAAAGTCAAAAAACCGAGGTCGAAAATTTTCACGATCACCTAAGTTCCCCATACCTATAGTATGATGGGGAACTAAAAAGAGTTAACAAGTTTGAAAATTCAAAAATTAAATGTGATGAAAGTGCGCCATGCTTCTTCAAAATTAACAATATAGCAAGTAAATAAGGTTTGTGGTATACATTATGTTGTCTAAAGACAATACAGCAATAAGAGGTGAAATTATTATTATTTTTTTTTATCTCTCTCTTTTTCTATTTCGCTTTCTTCATGCTATTCTAGTGTAGAATGTTTTCACCCTGAAGCAATTCATTTTCAGAGATTTGTCTTTTATTTTTGTCTTTTTCTTGAAATCAAATATCGTGTCTATTGTCCTTTTCATCTCCTCCATAAAAGTTTTACTTACATTTTTATTGCATAAGCTTCAATTTCATTTAGAAAATAGTAAAAAATTAAATTATATTGGAGTTATTTATTTATTTATTTATTGTAGAATACTATAATTTCGAAATTGAACCTTTTATTTTTGAAAAATACTTGTTTCTACATACCTTTAATACAAACTATTTATATATTTATAGATACTATTTATATTGAGTGTCCCATAAGTTTGTAGGCAATTCAAAAATTTATATAAATTGAAAGAATTGGTAGAATTGAACGTCGTTTCCGAAAAAGTTATTTTCGTGAAGAGATATTTTTCCTAAAGAAAATAATAGTTAAAATTTCCATCGATACAGGGCGCTGTGCGAAGCAAATTATATATTTTCATGAAAAACAAAAATTTACATGCATGCGAATGTTTACAAGCATATAACTCCTATTCTATATGTCTGCCATCGCCACAAATTACAGTTTGGAAACGATTTACAACACCGCTAATTTCAGCTTCAGTCGGCCATTCTTAGCTCAGTTAAAACATCTTCACCACCAAGTTAGCATCGCAATTAAAACAAGAAAGAAACTGTTAATCGTAAAACCACGCAGTTAATACGACTCTGATTTGCATATTTCTCGTTGCGCATCTGTACAGAGCCCTCTATCGACGAAAATTTTAACAATTATTTTCTTTACCAAAAAAATATCCCCCTGCACGAGAATAAGTTTTTCGCAATCCTCATAATCAATTATTTTACCAATTCCTTCAATTTTTTTTGAATTTTTAAAATGTCTACAAACATATTGGACACCCAGTATATAAATACAGAATGTCATAATTTTAATAAACTGTACTGAAAACAATTCAATGAAAAAATAAAAATGTTTTATTCCTAAAAAAAAAAAATAATAATAATAATAATAACAATTTAAAGAACGTTTAATCTCCAAAAAACATCAACTTTTAAAATTATTTATTTAAAACATTTATTCATTTCAAAGGTGAAAAAAATGAAGCATTAAAGTATTTGCATTCTTAAGCCAAGCGCAGATACATAATAACCACTCAACATATTTTAACTGTAAATTTAACATGAAATGTAGATTTTTCAAAATGAAAGTTTCCATTCTTACGCGCATTTGTAGTTTTCTACTATTAGTATTAAAGTTCTAACTATAATTGGCGTCAGAGAAATTTTATGATAGAATGTATTCGAAAACAGGAAATTTAGATATATAGAAAACATTCTTTTAAAAAATATGACTAATCGGTTGAAATTTTCCAAAAATTTAAAAAGTTGGTATGTTTTTGCTTTGTATTATTTTACTCTGAATTTAGACAATTTTTTTTCATATATTCTAGTTTTAAATAAATATGCAAATGATATGTATCCATTTTTGCCTTAAATTTACTCTACAACTTTCATAATTTAAAATATTACAATGGGTGGTTTTTCATGATTATTTTCCAATTTTAAACGATATTTAAAGGGGAAAAAAATCCTGTAGTTCAGAAACTAATGTATACTATATTAGTATTAATTAATTTAAAATAAGGAATGCATTGAAAACTCTTTGTTTATTTGCTTTATTTTGGGAGAAAACAAAATTCAACTGATTCCCTCACATATATCATTCTGAATTTTCCTGTGATTCTCTTGCTCTTATTATAAGGGCAATAAATAATAAAATATGTATGCATGATGATTACGGAAAAACATTACACGAATACGTCAGATGTTTACTGTTGTCAGTCATTAAATTATATTCTTGTATATTTTTTATATTTTGATAATTACACCAAGATGTGAAAAATATTACCTGCATTTGGAATTTTTCAGCTGCTTTTAAATTTTTGTTCATCACTCATTTATGAAAATTCATTAACAATGTTTAGTGCAAATTATTTATCTGCATATTAGACTGCACTCTAAACCTTCTGGGCATTCTAAAAAGTTTCTAAATGAATACGGCACGAAACTATGACCTTACGCTAAACATCCTCTTCTTTTATTTGAAATAGCGGAGAGGGGAAACTCACCCCCAAGCGTCATATGGTCGCAATTTAAATACACTTTTCGAGTCTTTTGTAATATAAATGAATGGTTGAGACTTTTTTTTTTTTTTTTTTTTTTCTTGTTTAACTGTAATGAATGAAGTATTTAGTTGTGATAGAAGTTCTAATTTAAATGAATGACATAGGTTGTAAAAATAACTTATTTTTGTTATTAATATATTATACTAAACATTATTTTATACTTCTTAATTTTATGGATTTTTAAAATAAAAGTAAGCCTTTTTAGCACCATGTTTGAAAAATGTAAAGAAAATTGTAATTACTGAGGAGGATTTTTTCCTTTTCACTTAAAATAGATGCATACAATATTTATTCTCAAAATACATATAAGTTGGGAAAGTTTACGCACAGCAACAGAATGATATAAATAATCCAAATATTAATTTTTTGTCACTTGTATTTTTAAGTCACTTGTATGCTACGACTGACATTTTTAAGTCACTTGTATGCTATGCTATGGCTTATTTCATTTGTCACTATGCATTTCCATTACTATTTTGTTGTTATGCTATAAATTAAAATACCAACTGTGATAAAACCAAGAGGGGCATTTTGTTACAGCTATCTCCTTACAGGGTACGAGAGATTGCGCTTAATTATAATTACAATTAAGTTGTTAACAATAAAAATTGAATTTAAATAACATTGTTGTAAGATTTTTGTAAACAAATATTTTGCATTAGGAGTGGATATTTCATTTTAATAATTAAAAAAATAAAAAAATCAGAAGAATAAAAGAAATTAAAAAAGAATTAAAATTTTTTATTTAAACAAAAAATCGTAAAGAATCAGCGAAAAAGAAGACCTGATAAGATTACAAAATAATATTGTTGCTATATAACAAATTTAAATAAAATTAGCACATTTCTTTTTCATATTGAATGTTTTCTTGTTTGCTGACCTAATTTGTCGGTGTCCACAATCGTTGCGCTTATTGTTGTAAATGGTTCAGCTTTCCAGCAACCACCTACTTCAAGTAACATATATAAACTAGTCCATAAGAAATTGTTTAATTTAAAAATATTTTGTAATTTTACCATGCTATAGAAATTCCTATGAGTTAGGAATATATATCATTCTTATTGGTCTATGTGGCTTCAGTGATCTTGTATCTGTTACTTGGCTTTTACTGCATTTAATAATTCATTATATATAAATTGAATAGTCTAATACCATTATAATACTCAGCAATCAAAATATAAATGAAAATACCAACATTACATAATTAAAAGAGATTATAGTTCATTTTAAATGTTTCCACAGATTTTTATAATTTAATTACAATACCAATTAATATTAAAACTCGAATAAACTACTACGTCAGAAACGCCAAAAGAAAAATATTTGCGATGCATACAGCTGTTTCGGTAGCCTTAAGCGTACAGTCTTCAGTGCAAAAGTAATTCTGAATCTGGAGAATTGCTCGTATATATAGGAGAGGGGCCGAATTTAGTTCAACTAATAGGATTACGGGAAAGATGGAGTTTGTGGCCAATAGGAATTTAGGAATGTTAGCTGTGTAAACAGTAGAAAAATTAAGAAAATGTGAGCTGAATGTAAAATTTCCAACAATCAGACAAATACAGAACAGCGAAATCACAATTTTTATTATTCGGGTTTTAATATTCCAACGCCAAGTCTCCTGTTATTACCAATTAATAGTTAAGTCATTTAAAATTTCTTACGCAGAACTGAACATCTATAATCACAACACTAAGCCTATCGATGAGAGAAATGTTTGCATATTCCATTAAAGTTATCATACTTAAACTATCAACGTTATGGAAAAGGTAATCGGAAATGAGAAAAGGGTTAAAAAATATCAAAGATATCAAATCACAAAAGAAATTCTTGAAATAAGAATTGGAATAATGAATGATGAAAAATAGAAATATCCGCTTGTCAGAAAACTTGCATTTCTATGAGCAAGAATACGCAAGATTTCGGAAAACTGTATGGCTATTTCAAGCCAAAAATACAGTTCAAGTTTCTATCTTGCGACAAAACCAAATGAAAAAAGAATGAGATAAATCACCAACACAAACCTGCATTGAATCAAGTAAAAATTATTTTTAAAAAATCCACAAGTTAAACGTAACCAAACTGACATAGCAAAAATTAACTGGTTGCCATGCGAACTATACTAATAAATAAAATAGTAAATAGTAAAGTAACGATTAATCGATAAAGGTTTTACATAAGCAAATTATTGAATTCATTAAATGATAGTTATTAATTTAATGAAGCTCATAACATTAATTCTAACTATATGGATTTTAATAACAACTTTTAATCGTGTTATTTATTTTACAATTTAATATTCAACGTATGCATTGTGTGCTAGCGCCATTTTACGTGAATAAAATGATTTACACTTTAACTGGTTGCCATTTTGGGTAATTTAAAATTATTTATGATTTAACACTTTAGTAAATTAAGATTATTTTTGATTTAACAGGCCAAGTGTATTTTTGGTATTAATTTATTTTTATTTTTTAGTCTTAATCAAACATACCAAAATGCTCACATTTTATGATTAAATAATTTTGAGTTGTGGTTAATTAAATTTTCAGTTTTCATTTTCAATCTTTTTTTTTTTTTTAATACACATATTAAAAGAAAAGAAAAAAAGAAATATGCAAGTATAAATACAGTCTTCAAAAAACAGTCTGTTTATTGGTGATCTATAACATATATAAAGCAATCCATAAGAAATTGCTTAATTTAAAAATATTTTGTAATTCTATAAAAATTCCTTGGAAGAGATTTGGATATATATATTAAAAGAAAAGAAAATATGCAAGTCGTACACGCATAAAAATCTATACAGTTTGTACACTTGTGACCCATAACATACATTCCACATTTCAACTCAGTCGAATAAGGCATTTACATCCTATCGCACTGTAAATAACATAAGTCAATAGACCATAATGACAAATAATTTTGTGTGTGCCCCTATAAAAAATTTATAAGTCACAACTTCTCAAAATCTATATAGTTTGTGCTACGGGGACCATTAACATACCTACCACCATTCAGCTCAATCGAACAAAGCGTTTATATGTTATCGTGTTCAATCACACAATACACACGCATACATCACCATAAAAATAGCAAAAATGAACTCAAAAGACCCCAAAGCGTACAGAAACACCAAAAATCTTAAGTCAGTTTTTTATGAGCACAATACTTTCGAAAGTAAAAATCCTTTTTGTTTAATATTGCTTTTAGTAAAATGTTCCTATTTATTTGGTGTTTTTCTTTAATAACAGATGCCAAAAAAGTACTTTTAAAATATTTATACCTCTAGGTTATAATAGTTATGCATTTTACATTAGTTTTATTCCTTTAGCAATGAAGTTTGATGCCGTAAAAATTAAGTAAAAGCATACCTAATTATTACGAAGATACAAAAACCTCTTAAATAATGTGTGATTATGACATAAGAAATTCTCGCTGATCTCTGCTTTCACCAGATTAAAAATAAAAGAATCGAATTTATAACTATAAATAAATAAATATATATATATATATATATATATATATATATATATATATATTGCATTTGTGTGTAGTTTCTGTCAAAAAAAAATAATAAATAACTTTCATTATTGGCACAAAAACATACCAAAGTCTAAATGAAGTCGTTTATTTGTTTCTTCATGATGGCGGATAATCAGGTGTAAGAAAATGGGATTCTCAAAAGTAATACTGCTAGCCGTCTTTATACGCTTCATAGTTGCTCCGACAACTTTATAAACTGGAAATTAAGAATGATACCTCCGTAGAAGATCTTTCTCTGGCAGTTGCAGACCGAAAAAAAGAAAAATTCTATTGTTCCCTAGCTCATTTATTTTTACCATTTTTCCTAAAAACTGACGAGAGTATCTGTTACTGAGGTCTGAAGATATCTTCACCATTTAAAAACTCCATATAAAAAGATCTTTTGTGCGTGTCTCTTAACCTATGAAGGAAAAACCCCTTATTTATGTTAGGTACGGAGAAAACAAACTTTTGTACCCAAACTTACTAAGTGTTGATCTAGAGAGTTTTGAAGTAAGAAGGGGTTATTGAATCTGTTTTTTGTTTTTTTTTTTTTTTTTTTTTTAGAATCAAGAACAGGATACCAGAGATTTCGTATTTTCATACAAAACTAAACTAAAATATGAGTTTAAAGAAAAAACGGATTCTATTGATTTTCCCCCCCTATTTTTTAAAATGTTTTTATATTAAATTGGTTTGTCTATCTGTCTGTTCAATTGTCTGTAATTATTACTATTATTATTATTAACATTATTATTATTATTTTGAACTTTTTATATGGAACTTTCTGTAAATGTCAACAAACTTGATGAAATTTTCTAAAAACATCGTATAGGTGTCTAGAAACTTCATGAAACATCTAGGATCTTGATGGAATCTTCCATAAACTTCACAGAAACGTCTAGAATTTTTATAAAATCTTCGAGAAACTTCATGGAAACAACTAAAAACTTTATAAAATATTCTAGAAGGTTTATGGAACCTTTTAAAAACTTCGTACAATCTTCTAAAAATATCACAGGACCTTCTAGAACATCGTGGAAACATCTAGAAGTTTCATGGCACTTTCTGGAAAATTTTGAGCTTCCAGAAAGTTCATAACTTTCTGGGATGTTCCAGAATTTTTTTTCTTTTTCTCAGAGTTTTAGAACTTTCCATAAAGTTTTAAAGTTATGTTTCTAAATGTTATGCTTTTAGTTATTCAGAAATAAGTTTTCTACATAACTATAAAGCTAAAAAGAAAAGAAGTGTAAAACGAAAAATGAAGAAAAATAAAACAAAATAAAACAAAATAGAAAAAAATGATTATATAGAGGTGTCCTAAGAAGTGGAAAGTATGAAAAACTTTGGAAAAGTATGGTTAGCTGAAAAAAAAGAAAACAAAATTTTAAAAACGTTAAAATTTTACAATGGAAATGTTTACACCTAAACAAGAAAAAACTGCTCAACTTTGCATGTTTTTCATTTTTTTTTTTTTTTTTTTTTTTTTTTTTTTTTAAGTTGACCACATTTTCCTTTTTTTTTTGTCGAAGTTTTAAAGCACCTCTATAAAAGTATTCGCTTTAAAAAATCTTTTTTTTTTCTTTTTTTTTTTTTACCCTTCTTTCATTTTCAGTTTAAGTGTGCATAAGTGTATGAGAAACAGTAAAAAATTCCTATGCAGTTTTTTTTTTTTTTTTCAAACCTGTGTAATTGGAAAGAAAATTATCAATATATATTTTTTTGTAGGGTACAAATTTGACTTTCTTTCGAAATTAGGTTTCTGAGATGAAAATCTTTTGCAGTCTCCATAGAACATAATTTCGATAAAGGATAATTGTAATAAATATTTTGCACTGCTGTAAATTCGTATAGTAAAATAGAGAAGAAAGCATTAGTGTTGCGATAGTCACAGCGTATTACGAGTGTTATTATTATTATCATTATTACTACTACTATTATATTATTAATTTCATAAAAAAATTATAATATTTTTTCCCTTAAACGAATTATAAGTTTTTAGGAAAATACAGTTTCAAATGCATTTCTTCAAGATGCAAATTGAAAACTTTGGAACAATGTAATGAATTTTAAAATTGTTCTTTTATGTCCTTTACCATAAAAATTTAAAACCTTCGTGAATAAAATACATTCAATGTGCTATTTCCGAAATTTTATCTACATTCTGACTTGAAACTACTTTTGAGATAAATTCAGTTAGAAAACAAATATTCCGATTAACTACTCTATCCGTATCTCATTGTTTCTATAAGTCCAAGTTGTCTAAAAAATATATATTTAAAACGAAAGTTTCTGTAAAGTTTTGAAATTTCCTTTTCCAAAGGATAAAACAGATTCTTTGCCTCCAGAAAAGGCAACTGGTCCCTGTGGGATTTTTCCCTTCTACCGCCTTTTAAATCAATAGCGTCAGTGCGTAGCGTAAAAAGGAGGACAAATACAAGGGGAAAAGAGAGGAAATTTGAGATACCAAAACAAGCTGCAATTTCAATTTAGCGGGAAAAATGGACCCCTCTTTCTCTCTAAGAAAATTTACCTTTTCAGTTATCAATTAGCACAAACGTCTTCGGGTCACGTGACTGTTTTCGTAAATACAATAAGAAATTTCAGAGAAAGGCTGTTTAGAGTAAAATGAAAAGACGGACTTTCTTCACTTTAGGCAGTCAGTGTTGTACTGTAATCTTCATTAAAGTCTGCTTGGTTATAGGAATCACGTTTTCTGTGCTTTACTTCAATTTAATTTTTAAGACTACTAATGCAATTAAAAGCATTAGTTTTAATATTATAGTTATGCAAATTTAACAACTATGAAAACAATGCACGACTAACTATTATAAAATTAAGTAATACGCAATCAAGAAATATCTGCGTTTAAAATAAATTGACTTCTCGTTGCAGGTAGGTAGGGAGATAATTCACTTATGTATACAAAAGCATACACTCCAACATATAAAAGTACTCTGTATTTGATTCATTATATCTTATTTATTTATTTGTTTATTTATTTGGTAACTTTATGTTTTAGTATAATTATAACCTTTTAAACATGTAGATAACTTTTCTGCTACGATTTGAGTTGCAATAATAGGTGAGGTGGTAGTAGGCGGATAAACGCTGATTGTCTATGTAAAAGAACTAGGCGTGGTGAGAAATTTCTCCATAAGAAAAACTTTATATACGAGATCCTAGTCCGTATTTAAATGAGTTTTGAAGAAAACCATAAACGGAAATTAAAACCAAAAGAAAGTGGCCTGCGTTTCAATTCGACATATCCCGTCTACCAGCTTAAACAGCAGAATATCTTCGTCACTGTTGCAATTATTGGTTTATTTGATTTATCGCTTTGCAATCATTTGTTACAGCAATTAAAAAAAAATGCATGTTTCATCTTAGTATAATTAGATAAGCAAATTACGCGTAATTAAAAGCACATTCATACGCTGTAAATTTTTTTGTTAACTTTACTCTACACAGACATGTCATAAGTAAATAGACATCCGGAATTTTATAAACATTAATGAATTTCAAGCATATATATATATATATGTGTGTGTGTGTGTTTGCAGGTTTGTATAAAGTAAATATTGTCAAGCTCTTAAAATATGCCTTTAAACTCTGGTTTAAAAGAATTGAGTGATTTTCAACGAGGAAGAATAATGGGGCAATATGAATCAGGTAGAAGTCAGAGGCAAATCGCCTTAAAGTTGCAAATTTCTCTCTCAACTGTCAGTCGGGTGATTGTGCAATTCAAAACTAACCAAACAAAAAACTGTTAAACCCCGTTCAGATCGACATGGACCAACAGCACGTCAACTGAAGGCTGCTAAAAGGATCGTCGTAAAGAATCATCTTTGCAAGGCTGCAGGTGTGGGAGCACAGCTTAATGTGAGTCTCCGTACAGCTATCATATATCTTCATAAGTTAGGATATCATGGGAGAGCTGCTAGACGCAAACCTCTTCTCACTGCAGTCAATATAAAGAAAAGAATGAGCAACTGCAATGTCTAAACAGGATTTGAAATTTTTGCAGCATGGCATCTTCTTAGATGAATCTACTTTTTCTCAGTTTTCATGTAGCGGACGCACATGGATCTGGAGACAACCTACACAAGAATTTAGTCTAAATCGATTACAACCAACCATAAAGTATGGCGGATTTTCCCTTCTCGTGAGGGGTGTGATTTGGTGCACTGGAAAATCAGAGCTAGTGGAATGTGTGGGTAGTGTTAATACAGAAAAATATATTGCCATATTGAAGAAGGGGCTTTTGTCAATATTTTAAGGTGGGGTACTGAATAAATCATTGACGCTTTTCATGGAAAATGGCGCTCCTTGCCATGTGGTTAAAAGGACCAAAGAATGGGAAGCAAAACAGGACATTCGAAACATTCCACGGCCTAGTCAGTCAACGGATATGAACCCCATAGAACACGTATGGGCTCTGCTCGGTCGTGCACGTAAGCGGCGTCCATGACAATCTAATTCTCGTAATAAACTTTTGCAATGTTTACGTGTGGAGTGGATTTAAATTCCTCAGGTTAAGATAGCGGAAATCATTGGCTTTTTGCCATACAGAGTAAAGGCTTTGAAAAAAACAAGCGGGGTTTCAACTAAGTTCTAACGTACATATTTTGTTTTCGTATCAAGTACATACTATGAAAAAAAATCTGGAGTGACTCCACTCGACTTTCCGAACATTGAGTAACTAACAGTTTTGTAGATAAAATAAAGAAAGAGGAATTGCTAAACAAACAAAAGAGAGAAAACCATAATAGAGTGTTTTTTTCTCCATATATCACACGAGGTTTTATTTAACGCTACTGAACTTTGAGCCCTTAGATCATAATGATAAAGAATTTTTCGTTCTGTCCCTGTAAAAATCTATAGATGCTAGATTCACCAAAATGCTTATAGTTAGTGCAACAGTGATTTATAATATTCATACAAATTTTCAGCTCAATTGAATAAGGCATTTAGATGCTATCGCACTTTTAAAAATTTGGTCTCATAGGCCATAATGATAAAGAATTTTTCTTTGTGTCCCTGTAAAAAAACTGTAGTGCTAGATTCACCAAAATCTATACAGTTGGTGCAAATGCGACCTATAACATGTGTACAATTTTTTTGCTCAGATTAATAAGGCGTTTAGACGCTATCACACTTTTAAAAATTTGGCCCCATTGGCCTTAATGATAAAGAATTTTTCTTTGTGTCCCTGTAAAAAAACTATAAGTGCTAGATTCTCCAAAATCTATACAGATTGAGTATCTGTGACCTATAATATGGGTATAAAATTTTTGCTCAATTGAATAAGGCGTTTAGATGCTATCGCACTTTTAAGATTTTGGTCCCATAGGCCATAATGATAAAGAATTTTTCTTTGTGTCCCTGTAAAAAAAGTATAAGTGCTAGATTCACCAAAATCTATAGGGTTCGTACTATGGTGACTTACAATATACGTACCAACTTTCAGGTTAATCGAACAAAGCCTTTAGACGCTAGCGTGTTCACAAACATACACACATACACACATACACACACACATACATACATCATCGTAAAAATAGTGAAAACGGACTCAGGGGACCTCAAAACGTATAGAAACATCAAAATCTCGAATTCGGATTTTTGACATGATTACAATACTTTCCTCACTATAGTGTTCGGAAAGTAAAAAATAACATTGTTTAAAAATTATGGTGTCTATTTATTTATGACATATCTCTGCACATCGGAAACGTCCTTGGTTTTTGAAATTAGGAGCAGGTTCCTGACAATAACAAGTTTTTGTTCCTCGTCGTAAACGTTCCTTTTTCACGAATTTAATAGCATTACTAATGATCTATTTGATGGTTACTGATGTGTTCAAGAAAATTTACTGGTACGTATTGGTCACATTACTGACCAAAATTTCCAGGAAAGTACCGGAATTTATATTTTTAAGGTGTACTTGAAATAAACAAAGGAAAATTTAACTCAAAATAATACTTTATTTAACGTGGAGGTATGAAGAATTAATTTCCATTCTTGAGCAGACTTACTGGACATGATAAAATATATTTTAATTATTAAGTTTTAAGTATAGTCCCACTGTATTTTAGTTCTTTTGTGCGTCCCTGTAAACGAATGACTAATGACTCCAATATCATATTCTACACAAATCATGTGATTTTATGCATATAATGTAGATATGCCCATTTCATTTTCTTTGGTGCTGCGTATATATATTAAACTGTACCTAACAAGAATTTCGCCCATAAGCCATAAATACGGTATGCCTTATGGGGTTCATTATGGTTCATAATGAGGGTAGTATTTGAATTATCTTTGATGTTCCTGCAAAACAAAAAAAAAAAAAAAAAAAAAAACATTTCCTTCGTCTCAACGAATCTTATGTGATACAAATTGCATCCGTATGTGATACATATGTAGAATCTTGAGTTTGAACTTCTTATTACATTTTTTTCTTTTGAGATATGCCGATAACAGACACAGACACGCAGCCCAACCCCTAAGAACCTGATTTGAGGAATCAGAGGACCTTATACATGTAAATATTTAAAAAAAAAAAACCATTGCTAAAACTTGGTTCAAAAATAATATTCCCTCTACCACATATATGAATAAGAAAAAGTAAAAAAAAAAAGAGTGAGAGAGAGAAATATATTATTGTTTTCTTTTCTTTTTTTTTCTTTTTTTTTTTTTTTTATGAGATTTAATCACAATATGTTTGTCCTAATATGTTAACAATAACAATATAAATGATATTGTTACGAAATTGTAAATAATTGTGTTTATTTTTGTATAAATTCTTTCAAAGAAGCTTAGTAAGTTGATAAAGTGCTAATTTTGTGCATTTCTAGTCGTTTTAGCGTTGAAATAGCCTTATTTTCCCTTAAAAACGCATTAAAAAGCCCCAGTAATGCACGTAATGGATTTGGCGCCAAATTTGGCGACTTTTTCCCACCTTGGCGATTTTTTTTGGCGACCTTGGCGAGAAAATCCTTATATGGGATATACCAAATATGGAAGCTGTAAGTTGATTGGTTGACCACTTTCTAGAGTTTTCTCGAAAAATCTGGGCTCCATGGAACAGTATATAAGGAAGCGCTTTCCCGCCAAGGCAGTTAGTTCAGTTCAGTTCAGATCTCCGCTAGCTTCGCTAGTGCTTGCATTGCTCTTAAGCCTCTTTGAGAGAGACTTGCTTCAAGTGTTATTGGTATACAGTTTGTACTGTGGATTTGCTATTGACAGCTGTTGTTTAAGCTGTGTTTACTGTTTGAATTGAAGCTGATACTTGGTTTATAGACCTGTATTTTTCTGGAACTTTCTGTGAATAAATTACTGAATTTTTGTACGTTTGGCCTTTCATTCTCAGACAACTCACGAACCCCCAAGTACGCAACATTTCTGGTGTCAGAAGCGGGATTGTCTGTGAATGGTGATAACGAGGGCTATGGAGCAAGAGATGAAAAAACTTCTAGAAGCCTTAGCTACCCAGATAAATGAAATGAAAGCCGGACAGGAAAAGATGGAAACCGGATTGATAGAGAAAATGGAAACAGGACAGGAAAAGATGGAAGCATCGCAAAGAGAGATGAAAGAAAGTATGGAAGCATCGCAGAGAGAGATGAAAGATAGACTGAGTCAAGAGATGAAAGAAATGAAGGTAGCACAAGAGGAAATGAAAGCAGTTCAGGAAAAGATGGAAGCCAGTTTGACCGAAGAAATTAAAGCTAATCAAGATGAGATGAAGAGAGAGCTTTCAACGGCGAAAGAATCAATAGAGAGTAAATTAACGGTGATGGAAAATAGAATGGATGGAATAGAAGATAAAGTTATAAAGATAGAAGAAAGTTTTGAAGAGAAAGTTATAAAGATAGAAGAAAATTTTGAAGAGAAAGTTTTGAAAGTGGAAAAGAATTTTGAAGAGAGATTTATGAAGATAGAAGAGAATTTTGAGGAGAAATTTAAAGAAAACTTTGATCAGGAGCTGAAAGGAAAGGTTTCAGAGATAGAAAGCAAGTTTAAGAGAATGGAGGAAGATCTTGAGAGGAAAATGAGAGAAGAGTGGAGCGGAGAGGTAATAGGGAATGATTTGCAGAGCAAGATTCGGAATCTCGAAGAAAAGTTAGAATCCAAGCCCCAGGAAACTGAAAGGAAAGAGAGAAGAAACCAGAATCAGGAATTTATTAAGCTATCTACCTACGATGGCAGTTCCTCCTGGCATGTATATAAGACGCAGTTTTCCATCGTAGCTGAGGCTAACGGCTGGGACTCTGTTGCAAAGACGGCTCATCTGGTAGGGTCGTTGCGGGGCGACGCCGCAGATATTCTGGAGACCCTTTCGGAGGAACAGCGATATGACTTCGAAGCTGTAACCAGAGCACTAGAGCTACGTTTTGGAGCGAAATGGTCCAAGGAATATAGTCGACTCCAGCTAAGGTCCCGTCGCCAGAGACCAGGAGAAAGCTTACAAGAACTGGCATCAAACATCCAGAGGCTTTCACATTTGGCTTTCTCAGACTGTCATCCTGAAACACGTAATGATCTGGCCTTAGAATATTTCTTTGATGCTGTCGGAGATCCAGATATTCAAAAAGCCCTCAGACTCTCCGGCGTGAAGGATGTGGAGTCAGCCTTGGTGTATGCCCTAAAGCTCGAGACTGCCCAACAAGCCTCCTGTAAACATCCCCAGAACAGCACAGCACACAAAGTGAACGGCTCTCAAGATGATCTAAAAGAGATTCAGGAAATGATTGCGGAAATTAATAGAAGACTACGCATTCTTGAGAGGAAGAAAGAAGGGAAGACTCCAACAACTAAATGCTGGGGCTGTGGAAAAGACGGGCATATCAAACGAAGCTGCCCAGTAAGAACACCTAGAGAAGCAACCAAGAATGTCTCTGAAGTATGCCACCCAGAAGGAGCTCTTCGGGAAAATTCAGATGCATTCTTGCGGAAGCCTCCATCTGAAGATCACAAATACATCTCTAAAGCCGAGAACAAACACCAAAGAATAAAGCCAGTTGTTCGCCAAGTTACTGTCGCAACACCATCAGAACAAGATCCTGACCCATGGAGTGACGAAGAATTTAGAAAAGCCCAGATGGAAGATCCTGACGTAAAGCCTATATTACAACTGAAGGAGACGACCGGCAACAGACCTACCTGGCAAGACATTTCCAGATTCAGTCCCATTACGAAACGTTATTGGGCACTTTGGGACTCTCTTCATATCAGAAACGGCGTATTATACAGAAAGTGGGAATCTCCTGATGGGAAAAGCTTCAGATGGCAGATTTTATTACCAAGATCAAAAATTCCAGCTGTTTTAGAACAACTGCATAGTAGCTCTACCGGAGGCCATTTTGGGGTAATGAAGACTCTGCAGAAAGTTCGGGAACGTTTCTACTGGTGCAAGGCAAAGGAGGATGTGGAGAAATGGTTTAAATCCTGTGATGCGTGTGCGGCACGTAAAGGCCCGCAGAAACGAAGTCGAGGAAGACTGCAACGGTATAACGTGGGAGCACCATTTGAACGGATTGCAATCGACATCTTGGGTCCTTTGCCACGGACCTCCAGTGGAAATAAATACATCCTCGTCGTGATGGACTATTTCACCAAGTGGCCTGAGGCATATCCCATTCCCAATCAAGAGGCATGCACAGTCGCAGAGGTCCTAGTGCAGCAATGGGTGTCAAGGTACGGCACGCCCCTACAACTTCATACCGACCAAGGTAGGAACTTTACCTCTGATGTTTTCAAAGGACTGTGTCAACTACTCGGCATAGACAAAACCCGGACAACACCCTTACATCCCCAGTCGGACGGCATGGTCGAGAGGTTCAATCGTACCATCCTGAATAACCTCTCCCTTCTAGTATCAAGGAACCAGCAAGATTGGGACTTGAAGTTGCCATTGTTCCTGCTGGCTTATCGAAGTGCTGTCCATGAAACCACCGGCTATACTCCAGCCCAGATGCTGTTCGGACGTGAACTTCGTCTCCCTTGTGATCTCCTGTTTGGTTGTCCACCCGATGCGCCTTCATCGCCCGAGGAGTACATCCAAGATCTCCAGGCACGATTTGAGGACGTACACAACTTTGCTCGGGAGCGGATTAACATGGCAACGGAGAAAATGAAGACAAGGTACGATCTAAAGGCTACGCAACATGAGTTTCAGGAAGGAGAGAAGGTCTGGTTGTGGAATCCTGTTCGTCGAAAAGGACTCTCTCCCAAGTTACAGTGCAACTGGGACGGACCATACACAGTCTTAAAAAGGCTGAATGATGTAGTGGTGCGGATCACTAAAACACCATCGTCAAAACCGAAGGTGGTGCACTATAATAGGCTAGCCAAGTACCACAAGTAACGGTAAAATTAAAATTTTAAATGTAAATACTGGTAAAATTTGCGCATGCGCACTGTAAATATTTGTACATATTTGTGAATTTTGTAAATATTTCCCACTTAATTTATATTTCTATGTTATCTTTATGTGCAACTTAGTTTTTGTATTTTAGATTGTGTAAATTTGTTTAGTTTCGCCTCCTAACCAAGGGTTGCACTGCCCGGGACGTGCAGTCCTTGGGAGGGGGGCAGTGTTACGAAATTGTAAATAATTGTGTTTATTTTTGTATAAATTCTTTCAAAGAAGCTTAGTAAGTTGATAAAGTGCTAATTTTGTGCATTTCTAGTCGTTTTAGCGTTGAAATAGCCTTATTTTCCCTTAAAAACGCATTAAAAAGCCCCAGTAATGCACGTAATGGATTTGGCGCCAAATTTGGCGACTTTTTCCCACCTTGGCGATTTTTTTTGGCGACCTTGGCGAGAAAATCCTTATATGGGATATACCAAATATGGAAGCTGTAAGTTGATTGGTTGACCACTTTCTAGAGTTTTCTCGAAAAATCTGGGCTCCATGGAACAGTATATAAGGAAGCGCTTTCCCGCCAAGGCAGTTAGTTCAGTTCAGTTCAGATCTCCGCTAGCTTCGCTAGTGCTTGCATTGCTCTTAAGCCTCTTTGAGAGAGACTTGCTTCAAGTGTTATTGGTATACAGTTTGTACTGTGGATTTGCTATTGACAGCTGTTGTTTAAGCTGTGTTTACTGTTTGAATTGAAGCTGATACTTGGTTTATAGACCTGTATTTTTCTGGAACTTTCTGTGAATAAATTACTGAATTTTTGTACGTTTGGCCTTTCATTCTCAGACAACTCACGAACCCCCAAGTACGCAACAATATAAATATTACTTAATTTATTAACCTAATGTGATCTTTATGTAATTATTCACAGGCCAATAATTGACAGCTTAAGGACAAAATATAAAAAAGCAAGAAATAATGTGACAAAGCTCTGACTCTGGAAGTATACAATCAGAATGAGTCACTTTTGGTCAAAATCGTGGAAGGAGGCATTAGTTTGTGTAAAGGTGAGATGGATGGATGAGTGGGCTTAACAATGCACTAGAGGTATGCAAAGGGCAATTGACGACACTCTGGAATTCACGTCTAGGGAGTCGCAAGAAAGGTGTTAATTAGTAAGTCGATTGAAGTTAGTTATTGGTATACATTAATATATTTTACATATTTACACTGAAATATAATTGAAATATATATTTTTACCAATTGTTCTTTTTTTTTAGCAGTTTTTAAACTGGAAAATTTAAATGGTCAGAAACAAAGAAATGTTTTTCAGACATTAATAATTGTATAATAATTAGCACATAAAAATTTTCCAAAGATGTTATGAAATATTAGAAAATAAGATAAAACTTAAAAAAAAAAAAAAATCTATTAATTGTTCAGTTACTTGTCTCTTCATCCTATATTGCGAGTAATGAATATTAAAATGTTTATTTTGTTTTTTAAAAGTATTATCATTACTACAATGATTATATGTCTATATATATATATTTAAAATCTTTTCAAACATTGCAGTAGATAAAAACAAGTACCACATGTAGAACGAATCCTTTAATTAAAACATAGAAAATAAATACTTTTTCAAGGACATAGATTGAATGTTGCATGCAAATTAGGTGATATTTCTGTCTTACTGTATGCAATTTGCTAAAAGTACAGTACGCTATGCCCATTTCCAGTAAGCTATGCCCAATAACACCCACAGGACGTTATTGTGTAAATTAAGCCATACTCAAAGATAAAAAGGTAAAACCAAAAGACAAACATACTTTTAATTCTGCAGTCACCAATATTACTTAAAAAATAAAATTATTCCTAAGAATAAATAATAAAACTAAAACATTGCTTAATATACAACAGCATGAATCTTCGATCACGCCTCAAACATACCATAATAGCCACAAGGCCAAACAGAGTTTAATTCACAGTCAGATGAAGAGTCATAGTTAACTGCTATACTATAGAACCCATAATAAAATTTAAAATAAAACGTTTCTGCTAATTTAAATAACAACTAAACCATAAAAAAATTATTTTATTTTATTTTTGATTAAATTTTAATTTAATGCACAAAATTATAAGATTCGAAAATTCGCAAAACAAAAGTAGGTGTGAATGTAAAGAAATTGCCATTGGATTCAAAAAGAGTGAAAGATGGAAGAATGATGAAGCCATGTTTTAGAGTGAAAAAAAGTAATGACTCATATATTTATATATATATATATATATTAATGTATTAATTAAGAAAATCTAAACAAACGGATACTTTTTTAAAAAATCCCTTTAAAAAATAGGAAACGTAAATAAAAACACCATTCAGAAGAAATTAAAACACTTAAGCGAGAAAAATTCTTTATAATGCCGGGCTAATTAAAATCACCATACTAAAAGTAATTGATATATTTATTTATATATACTATATATATATATATATATATATATATATGTATATATATATATACAGTAAAACCTTGTTAATGTGAACACTATTAACGCGAATTACTTTTAACATGAACTGTTTCTACAGTCAGTCCCCATTAATATGAAGATTAGTTTAGTTATACGAAGATTAGCTACTGATAACATGAATTATTGATAACATGAACAAAGTTTTTAGCCCCCTTGAGATTCACTTTAACGAGGTTCGACTGTATATATATATATATATATATATATATATATATAGATATTATATATATATATATATTATATAGATAGATAGATAGATATATCTATATCTATATATATATATATATATATATATATAGGGGAATGTCTCTAGTTGTGTGCACAGTTGTGATTTTCGCTTATAACTTTTGTAAGAGTAAATATTATGCAAACATATGAATACCAATGGAAAGCTAGAACCTTTAGCTAACGTTTGATAAAGTAACTGCATATATTCCGTGAACCAGAAAAAAATTATCACCAATTGTTTTAGTGTTCCTTTTTGGCCCAAACAAGTTGTGTACCCGGGTGTGGGCACACTTGAAAATACGCTACAAATGGGAATATAATAAGAAAAACCACCATAAATACAGAAAATAGCAAAATTCCTTCATTTTGTAAAGATTCAGTGGCCAAAATAACAACAAAAAATGGCTTTTTCCAATTTTATTCGTCCTCTTCTTCGTCCTCCAAATGAGAAATGCAATGCTTGCAAGTAAATTAATTTGCATGCATATTGATACTCTTCAAATGCACCAGACGATCACACTCGCTGCATTTGATTGAGTTGGCTCTTGTTAGCCATGGTAGCAGGGAACCCAAACAGATGAAGCAGAAGTCGACATCATCATCATATTGTGGGTGTTTCTATTATTAGCGCGCTTGGCTGGCAGTTCGACAGGTGGAGTTGCCTTACTTTTTCCAGGCTTTTCCTGGAGGGACACAGATGTTGCGAGGAAGTCCATATTCTCGAGCAGTTGATTTTATGGATATCTTATCTATTAAGCAATCCTATCTGACTTTAACCGGCGCATTAAAATCCATTTCTTTTGGATCCGTTGACTTTTACAGGGTTGACATGGCTGAAAATGCCTAAACGTACATAAAAACACTAATAAAATGTGTTATGTTGACATAAACGACCATATTTGACAAGTTGTAAGTGAAACACACGCTTTTAACGAAAAACCAAGTGTGTTCACAACCGGTTACATAAAGGTGCCCACAACCGGGAATGGCAGCCATTTTTATAATGACAGAAAAAGCAATTTTCGGTCTATATTTCGGCTTATTTCGATATTGGATAACAAAATATAATGAATGTACTGCACGAATATACATTACACTTACATTTTTAAATTAATTCACCTCAATTTATTGCATTCTGAAAATATTCCTAAATTAATTTTGTGGATTTTTTTTTCTATGGAAATTTACTAAGGAAATAAGGCTATTATTTTGGGTGATAGCACAAAACCTGTGTACTGTCATAAAACAAGTTTGACAGTACTCAAATTCACCATTTTTGCTTTCTGTTAAAAGGTATGGTGTGGTGTCCACAACCGGAAAATGCCCATAACAGGAGACATTCCCCTATATGTATATATAGATACATAGATACATAGATACATAGATAATCAGAACGTACAGTAGAAATATAATATTATCAGTACGTACAGTTAGAATTTAAAGATGATTTAATATCAATATTTAAAAAATTAATATGATCACAAACCAAAGACCATATATATATATATATATATATATATAACATTAATAAGAAAGAAGAAAGATTCATAGGAATTTGATAGTTAACAATGAAATATACATGTTAACAGCATTAACACGGGGCGAAACAGTTTGCATATTTCTCTCGCACATGTTTTAACACTTTCAAACAAATTTGAAACTGATTGTTTCAGTTTGTTTGTCCATTTTTCTGTGCTCTGTCTTATACGAATACTTTTGGAATGTTTTTAGGAAGGGCATATACTATCTACTATAGCATTTTCCTTTTCTGAAATTGATATAAATATCTCTGCTCATTTGTGTACAGGAACTCTCAAAAGTCATCTGAGACATTACTGCATGTGAAAAATACTTCCTTCAATGGTATTTAATAGCTTTATGCTGCATATATTATAAAACAAATAACGTACATTTCCCCTGATGAACAAGGTTACCTGTGCTATGTGCTATGATTATCAATAATGATTAGCTTGCAGACCATTGAATATTATACAGATACATTGGCTGATATAAGTTTGCAAAAGTGAAATTTTTGCTGTGTGATCCGATTGTAGTACATTAAAAAAAAATTTAAATGTTTAGAGTGTTTAGGGATAATTTACCATCATTACACGCTTGGAGTAAACAATGATTACCTAATTTTTATTTTAAAAAAAATTAAAATTATTTTTTTTATAAATTTAAGATATACCCAGGAATTTTGAAATAATTTAATTAATTGTAACTAGAGTTACTCAATTAGAATTTAATGTTTAGTTTACCAAAAAAAAAAAATCGAAGCGTCATTTTAACAACTAATTATTCTGGCCATTTAAAGCATGGGTTTCAAAAGTCATCCTCCCTACAAAGGTCATCCTCCTCTCTTACTAACAAATAATTTGTGTAACTGTTAGTTTTTTCTCAAAATTATTATTATCATTTTTTTTTTTTTTTTATCAGGAATTTTTAATACAAGTACATTTTTTTTTTTTAATACAAGTCATCTTATGACTTCGATTCGTCTATATGTGTCACTCTAGTTCGCGACCCTTTTCACGCAAATAATTTCAGAGTTTCTAAATCTATTTTTTATTTATTTATTTATTTATTTTTAAGTGTTTCTTTCTTACTATTATAATTTTGTCTATTGAAATTATTACTCATAACAAAAACAAAACTGGTTTGTGTACCGGATCGTAAAATTATTCCGATGCATTAAGATTTACGAGAGATATTTATTTTATATTCAAATATCAACACTTTTCATACCGCGCTAAATAATGAAATTAAGACACGTTCTAGATTCAATAAAGTATGTTTCTTAAAGAAATGGCATGATTATCAGTAAATTTATTTACACAGCAACACAAAACTATTCGAAGTCATTACTCAGATTTGCTAGGGCTGCATTTCCAATTATAGCTGAAATTTTTTCAAACTTTAAATAAAAAGAAAAAAAAAAAAGACTTTCGTTTGATCCGCCATCCGTCTGGTAGCACTGTCATTTCCTTAAATAAACCATCCTTGAAATTGATATATGTCATTCGTTTTCACTTTTGTATGCTTCCTATTGAAAGTATAATATTTGTAGAACATATATTTCATACATAAGTATTCACAAAATAATTTATATAGCTGTTAATAGATCGAATTTTTAAATTAGATTTACAGCCAGTGTTTTTTAAAAGAAGTATGCCTATTTATTATTTATGATTAAATAAATAAATAAATTTATAGAAATTTTCTCGTAAGAAGTCTTCCGAAAATCAAAACAGGAAAGTTCGTAGCTATGAATTAGGATACATTTCGGACTATTTAAAGTACTTCTATTATGAATATTTATTTATTTTTTAATTTTTTTTTAACTAAACAAAACACAACAAATTAAATAAATTATTCTGGCTTAAAAAAAAAAAAAAGGTATGTTTTGTCAGTAATAAGGTATAACTCGTATTAATGAGTGGTTTACAGGACAAAATAGAAATATACATATGCATTCAGAGATATGAATAAAAATCACGTGAATATTCATTTATGTTATTAGGGGATAATTTACTATATAAATTGTTAGTACACTTCATGATGTAAAAGCAGTTATAAGCATTTAACAGACACTATACACGAACAATACTCTCACTTTATTTTTAAAAATAAAGCTACAAAGTTTCTTTTGGTGATATTTCGTCCTCCATAGTTTAAAATAATAAATATTTTATTTTATAAAATTTTTTTGAGTATTATACAAAATGTGATAACTTCAATGCCAAATGAATTATATATATATATATATATATATATATATATATACAATGATTTATTAAGCGTAGTAAAAGCCAAACAACAGATACAAGATCACTGAAACCACAAAGACCAATAAGAATTAAAACAATATTTTATGTAGGAGAAGCTCAGAAAGGTAAAAATTTTATCAGGGCATGAAATACACATATTTAAAGAAACCAAATTTTTTAATTAAAAGCCTGCGAAACAAACGAAACAATAAACTACCTCAACAAAATCTTAACAGAAAAACTTAAACTAAAACGAAATTTATGAAAAAATAATTTTAAAAACTTAAGAAAGGAAGGAAGGAGGCAGGCGACAAGACTTGTGACTTGCCTGGGTGATTAAACTAGTTTTACGCCGGCAACACTCCCACAGCCTGCCAAGACCAGAATAGGAGCCATATGGATTAAAAAGGGCAAAATTTCATAGCAGATAAAGAATAATGAAACTATGAAGCAACAAAATTATTGATTACTATGTGTTTATAGTATGATTAGAATTTTAAAAACTATTGACAACTCAACAATTAAGAAACTGAAAATTTAATGGAAAAAGAAAGATTGCATATTAATACAAAGTAAATGCAATAAGCCTTTTGCTTTCTATATATATATATATATATTATGTATGTATGTATTTATTAATATATAATCCAAATGATAATTCGTGTACTTTTCTGATAGACAAGCTTTCAAAACTTCACTGTAAGCAAACAAATGAACAATGCTACATACATTCATACACATGAAATTTATTTTTCTTCTTAAGTTACCAACAAGTTGAAATATTTCAATACCAAACACATTATGGGAAGAACCACAGCTGAACTTTTCTCACTCTCTCTCTCTCTCTCTCTCTCTCTCTCTCTCTCTCTCTCTCTTTTCTCTTTTTATTCTTTTTTTTTCCCTCTCTTCTTCAACTTCAGGGTTAGTCTGGCAAAACGAGAAGGGAAAGAACACTTAAACGAAGAGAAAAGTACCTGTAGTGATTAAAAAGGGTGCTGACTCAACTAGACTCATTCCATCAGGTGGTTATCTTCAGAGACGCTCTTGCCTCAGGGGTACTCGGAGAACATCTAGAGGAGTAAGCAGTTTTTCGCGCGTCCAATACATGGTCGAGGTAGAGAGATTTTGAGAAGGTAGAATGTTAGAGGGTTGAGGAGGGAAAACCTAGCCTTTATTAAGTACAGAGATGAATCTAGACTGCTTTAGATCGATATACTGCATGCAGTTCTACTGACAATTGAAACTGAGAGAAAGAATATTTCATGCTTTGGTAATCTCTTCGAAAGTTACGCACTTCCAATGTTTTACATATTTGAAAGGGACTTACAATACAAAAATAGAAAAAGATATCTTGGCATCATTGCAGCAGTAAGTAAATTGTAGATGGAAAATTTACGGGAGAAATGAAGTTAGCTGATAATTATCATTAATAGCTCCATATTATCATCGTTTAACCATGGCCTCCTAAACTAGATGCCTGTCGCGTGACTCGAAAGCTTGGCAAGAATTGAAGCGGTAGACAGCGCCACCTGGTACAGATTGCGCAACGTTTTTATTCAACTGTCACCAATAATTTTAAGAAGTGATATATGATATATATAGTCGACGCTTCTTCGATTCTATTCGCCTTTTATATATATCATAATCCAACTTTTGAAAGTTTTTGGTGGCTGTTGAATAAAAAAGTCGTGCAATCTGTACCAGGTGGCGCTGTCTACCGCTTCAACTGCTGCCAAGTTTCCGAGCCACGCGACAAGCATCTAGTTTAGGAGGCTATGGTTTAACACGTCGAGCGCCGCGCAAATTCTTAAAATTCATTAAAATTCCATAATTATTCCTGTAATAAATAAAAATTAAGCAAATTTTCAATAATTACTTAAAACAATGTAATAATTTTAGTTTTATATCCTATTTTACATTGTTAACCACCGATGGTTGACGCCGCTTTATATCATATTTGACACTGTCAGCCACCAATGGCTGACATGGCGCTAACCTGTTAATTTTTTATTGTTACTACTTTTACTTTCAGGGTAAAACTTTGACTAAAATGTTTGAAGTATAACATATTCTGCACACTCCTAAAGTTTCAAGATGATTCCTTCAGGACTTAGAGATATATGACAAAATGTCTAGAATCTAGAATGGTTGAGATGGCGTTCAACGTGTTAACGTAAAGAATATCAAATATAAATAATTTTGAAATATAAATAATCGTGTAACAAAGCTTATGTACTTCAGTTCGAAGTTCAACTATATATTGAGAAAATGAAGCGTAGTCTGTTTTTATTGTAAAATATGAAATTCTTAAGTCTTTAAAATTTGCATTATCTATTTAAAAATGCTTCACTAAATTTTTAAAGAAGGTAACGTAATTAAATAATATTTGCAATTAAAAATGATTATTTACTTGTGATAATATTTGTCACGAAAATGGTAAATAATTTAGAATTAAGTTTTGGATTATTAGCATTATTATTATTAAGCATCATTTAAATAAGTGTATGCAGATAAATATCTTTTGCGTCTGTTAAAGTTCAATTAAAACCAAAGGACATTTGAAATGGTACCATGAAACCATACCATTCTTTGATTCAGAATTCTACTTTTTTTTTTTTTTTTTTTATGTTTGTTAAAAAGTTCTTCATGATCTATAGGGTCTGTTTCTGGTAATAGACACATGCTTAAGATGTTTTAAGGAAAATTTAATTTTCAATCATTCTGTCAAAGTAACTAGAACATAAGTTTCAAAAGTTTAGTTAATTGATAACAGTTGGATTATTTAAACTGGATTAAAGAAGTTCATTTTCAGAATGGTTTAATTTATTTAAACATATGGTTTAATTTATTTAAACATATTGTTACGCAGTATATTTATTTAACTAATGCAATTTTCTCTAAAAAATTGTGAATAACTGTTCTTTTACAATTGCTGGATATATGTCGATTTACCAAGTTTTCAACAACTAGGATTTCAAAAAGTTATGCGTTTGAGCTCAAATTTCAGATCTATATCACTCAGAGCTTATTTTATTTTTAATTTAGTAATTTTAAATCTTAAATTATGTGTGAACTTGAATCCACCATAAAACTTTAGATATAAGTAAAATCTTAAACATTTCTGCAATTTTAAGACAAATTTTAACTTCAGTTATCGGTTCAACAGAATTGTAAAACGAATCTAAATTTATTCTCTCATTTAGAATTGGATAAACTCTGTCAAAAACTTTATTATAGATATCAAAGTACTTAAATTTCCCTTTTTTTTCTTTTAAATTTAAACTGCATAGGATAATTATTATATTAGTTAAAGTCAATATGCATTGTATTATTCAACTATCTGTTACTGAAACAAAATAAAGTTTAAAAAAATTATAAATATTTCAATTGTACAAGATACGAAGAATTGGGAGAACCTAATAAAGAACAAAGACTGGAATAGTATTTAAAAAACAATAAGGCTTTAATTTCATAAATTTATAGATATAGTAAAGGTTTTTTTTTCTCTGCTGAATTCATTTTTCTACCTCAGCAGATACTCTAGTTCCTTCAGTGCTTATTCATCTTATATTTAGATTTTCAAAACGAAACATGAAATAGAATTACGAAAATATCATAAAAAAGAAGCTTTTTTTTTGTCTCTAAATGACTTTCTGTGTATGATTGTATGTAATATATTTTGACAACCAGTCGTTCTCCCTATAGAAATTACCTTTAAACGCTAAACAAAAAATGAATTATCAAAAAAATTTTTTTTCTTAAAATATCAGTGATAATTGTGTATGTCTAACTGCATAGCGTAAATTATTAAATAAGGAAATTTTTTTTTTCAACAGTTTGCACAACTTTAAATAGAAAAAAAAAAAAAAAAAAAAAAAAAGACTACACAATTTTGTTGATTAAAAGACATCTAAAATAAATTTTATTCATTTATATATTTCTAAAAATCATCAGGAATCTCTCTATATATTTCTATAATTTCGTATTACAATGTTTAAACTAAAATAATATTCTGTAAAACATTTCATGAAATTTAAGTTTTTTTTTTTTTTTTTTTTTTTTTAATGGTGATTTTTACATTTAATCTGATACTGTAATATTTTGTATTGGATTATATCTATACTGAATTATTCAGTATAATTTCTGTACTAATTATACTGAAAGCAAATATATACATTTTTTTTTCCTTTCATGCATGGCGTTTAAAGCTAATAAATTGAGAATATACAATATATCTTTAGCTTTACAAAATAAATACAACTTAGTAATCCATCACGCACCATTAAGTAAATTGAACTAAACTAATTTTATAAAAATACTAAATTAAAATTACATCGCAGAAAAATGACAAACGCCTTTTTCTCATTTTCTATTTGTAGAGTAATTTGTATGTAAAAAGCTTTTTCATTTTGATATCGCTTAAGGCTTCGTTTAAATGAAGAATAACAGTCAATTGTGGGTAAACGCTTTTTAAATATTAAAATGTATACTTTAGAGCCTAGTATGTAGAGCATTCACTATATCAAAATCTATTGAAATTTTTATCTTGTGATAAATAAACCCAAACAGTGGTAAGATAAATTTATTTATACTGAGTGCCTCTATCACAACCAAAATCAATGATAACACAGTATATAAAAAAAGAGAGATCTATCCACCAAAACTGGTTGATTGTTTCAATTTCTATAGCATTCCAATCTATCAGTGCCTCACCCATTCCATGTGCAGTTGCCCGCCCATAGCTTGGAGAAGAACAAAGAGGCTGCAAAGGGACGTCACTCCTTTTGTGTACTTCACTTTGCACTTCATCATTTCTCGGCTGCATTGGGCAACTGTGCTTTTCACATTTCGTCTGCAGTTTTAAAAATCGTTTTCGGGTTTTTATTTTGATATGACTAGTGGATGCACAGATGAATAGAGTTGGTCGTGATAGACATAGAAAAAACTCAATGGAATATGAAAGCAACAGAAACTTATTGATTTTTTTTTTTTTTTTTTTTAAGTATGTATGTTTTAAAGTTAAAAAGAAAAAATAATCTAAGGAAAAAAGACATTTAGATTAAAAAGTAAGATTGGGTATCGAAGTTAAAGTAACACTAGATTGTTTAAATCATTATATAAAAGAGAGAGAAAACTGAGATGCGATTTTCTAATTAATTCCGTAGCATTGTTATTATGCGCCCTTTTCTCGCACCAATTTGTTCGAACAGTAATTTTCTCCAATATATAATTACGGTTAAATAAGAAGATAAATTACTCTTCGAAAAATGCAGTATATAAAAAAAAAAAAAAAAAAAAAAGAGCGGTTGTTAACAAATACACGAGCTAAATTAAAAAGTTGAGAGAGAAACAGAGGGAAGAAAAAGAAAAAAAAAAAAAAAAAAAACATTCTTTTGTTTATACGTTATAGTGTCCTTTAAAAACATATTTTTAAATTTCTATTTCAACAATGATTAATAAATGTTTTTGTGATGTAACATTTTGAAGAAACATTCACCGAATAGCCGCTGCTGAGTAATGGTGATTAATGTAATCGTACACCATATATATATATATAGTAATATATAAATGCAGAAATATATAAACAAATGAATGAAGTTAAATGTAGAAAAATATGTACACAAATGAATGAAATTATACCCCAAAAAACACTGAGATCTTCATCAGGGAGGCCCCTCAGTGTAGGGGTGAATGAGAAGTTTCTGAAAGGACAGTAGCTATAAGCTAATAACTATCCTTAGCCCCCAACTTCTCACCAAACAGAAAACCACCAATAACTGGAGAGAAATCAAACATACATATAATGTATAAAACTACTAAAAATATTTTATAAAATTATCAAATTGTAAAAGTTACAAAATTACATCAATTCATTTAAAAATATATACAATACAAAAGAGAATTACCGAAGGTAAACAAGAAAGTATAAAAGAAATAAAAATTACAACCTTTCAACTGGAACACAAACTATCTTCGGCCAACGGGGCTACTCGTTGGTACTTCAATATCGCCCTTAAATTTTAATTACCAACGAGTAGCCCCGTTGGCCGAAGATAGTTTGTGTTCCAGTTGAAAGGTTGTAATTTTTATTTCTTTTTATACTTTCTTGTTTACCTTCGGTAATTCTCTTTTGTATTGTATATATTTTTAAATGAATTGATGTAATTTTGTAACTTTTACAATTTGATAATTTTATAAAATATTTTTAGTAGTTTTATACATTATATGTATGTTTGATTTCTCTCCAGTTATTGGTGGTTTTCTATTTGGTGAGAAGTTGGGGGCTAAGGATAGTTATTAGCTTATAGCTACTGTCCTTTCAGAAACTTCTCATTCACCCCTACACTGAGGGTCCTCCCTGATGAAGATCTCAATGTTTTTTGGGGTATAATTTCATTCATTTGTGTACATATTTTTCTACATTTAACTTCATTCATTTGTTTATATATTTCTGCATTTATATATTACTATATCAAAGTTTTGCATTTCCTTTCGCTGCAATCTTGCGCATTGGTTTGTAATTCTCCTATTGGTTTTTCTTATCAGTAAAACTTATATTTTTATATATTTTCCTGTCAATTGTTTTCTATATATATATATATATATATATATATATATATATATATATATATATAAAGATAGTTTCGAGTCGCAATAATGAAGAAATCGAATCTTCATCAGACGAATAAATGTAGGTGCGAGTGTAGCCCAAAAGCAACAATACACCTAAATTAATTAACAAAAAGATTGCCAGTGTAATACTACTTTCGTTATTTAACAGTACTTTATTTTGTTATCAGTTATTTTGAATTAAAATAGTTGTAAACTGTTTTTCACAGTTTAGAGTGTTTCCATGCAATTTTTTTCCCCCACTGTGTTTCATTTATTTAAATTGGAGCTAAAAATTCAGCTATACCATTTGCAAAACAAATCTTTTTCATAAATATATATTTCGATTAAGGATAATAATAATAATAATAATAAAACTTGTTGAAATTAAAATATGTTGTAATAAAAAATAACAATTGCATGTATGTTTACATGAAATTCTTGTCTTTACATACTGAATTATAAATAATTTCAATTATACTGATTAAACATGTACACTTTAAAAAAGATTTTTAATTTTTTTTAAGTGTTTTGACTGTACTTATTAGTAATTATCTTTGTATTATCTCACTTAAATCACATTTACATGAAATTTCAAATAGCAGTTTTCATGTTAAAACTTTTTTCTATTCATACAAATATGATACACATTTTACGTGTGTATATATAAATAATTCCATGTAACTATCACCCTAAATGAAATTACATATATATATATATATATATATTTCAAAGTTTTGGGCATATTTTAGGTAAAACACTATTACTAAATCTTAAGAACTTTACGTTAACCATATTTTGGTATTCAACTTGTGGCAATACCAGAATTCCAAAATGGCTCTTTATTTAGCTTGAAAGTGCAATTTAGTTAAATAATTGGAGGGACATTTTAAAGGTAAATCTATATCTCTTTCCCATTCTAATTACATTTTATTTTAGAATAACAATCATAATTGCGTAAAATAACTTTAATAAGGTGTTGTATATTTTGAAATTAGTATATTTATTTTGATGTTGAAAATGTTATATTTGTTTGTACTGTAAGTCCCAATAAATAAAAGCAATAAAGTTTCTATAATTTGTTTGTTTTAAATTTCGTGTCACAAAAATATTCGTGATTTCTTATTTGTGGTCAAGATACGTATGTTATTATATAAAAAGTAGAAATATATATATATATATATTGTTATTTAAAGGCAACTTAAAATGTAGTGTACTTTATAATGTTTTATAATAAATATTATACATATCATAAACATAGAATTAAACAAAAAAAACATTAAAAATATCAAACCTATTATATTATAATTGCTTTAATTAAGCTAATAAAATTAATACTCTTTCTATTTTTCTCATTTTAGATGGAGAAAACAGAAATTGGGACAAACAAAAAAAAAAAAAAAAAAAAAAAGAAGAAGAACAACAACAACAACAACAACAACAATAAAAAGAAAGATTGAAGGCTGCTGGAAAATATTGCAATTGTATCTAGAGCCATGGATGTCCCTAGGTACATGGCAGCTATACTGTCCTAGGTACAAGTTTTGGTAGCTTCATTCAAAATGCCTTCCACTAAGAAACCCACATGCAGAAAGGACTAATTAAATATCTCTTTTATTACTTAATATAACAATCAAAATTATATACTATAAATGAAAGAAAATTAATTGATTTACCTTTGTAAAATATCAAAAGAGATGAGCTGCAAAATTTCACTTTAAACCATGTAAATTCTTTTTCTACATGTAACTTGTCAAAACTTTCTCTTCAAAGATTTGAAAATTGTTGTAAAATTGGTATTGTTACTCGTCTAATGGAGTATTAAAATTTAAAACTAAATATTATTCAAATAAAGTGGAGTGGTTCTAGGTACATGATGACCCTAAATGCACGAGTCTCTCCTATCTTTAAAACCAAAAAGTTCACAAAAAAAAAAAAAAAATATATATATATATATATATATGCGATTTTGTAGGTCAAATAATCGACAAAGAGAAACTATCAGTTAGGTTTCTGCAAAAAAACGGGAATAGTTTCATTTGGTCTTTGAAGGATGTTTCTAGTTTGATATTCACACTGAAGTACAAAAATAAATAAATAAATAAATAATTGTTGTGAGGGAGAACCAAACTTAGATTTTGTTTAACGTTCAGAAGCTTTGATTTTTCTAAATATATATTGATTCTGTCATAATAAACTGATTAACGAAATCTGCATTTTTGAAGTGTTAGCTATAACTTATATATAAAAATTTCAGAGTAAACCTTTATTAGATCTATTCATTATTGTTCCATTAAACCATTTGTAGTGTAAGTTACACAAAATAAATTCAATTATAAATAATTAACAGCACTTCAAGTTCTTTATTTTTTTCTCTGTAATTTAAAATCTTCAAAAATAATAGTTAAACAGCATTTTATTTATTAATTAATTTATTTATTTTTCAAATGGTGAGGTAATTAGAAGAAAATTCAAATTTAAGAAATGGCTAAAAGCCAAATTCCGATATAGTAGTGTAACTCATATTGCCACAATCATGTTTTTAAAAAATAAAAAATATATAAATAAGATCCATTTCTAGAAAGATATTTCTATAATGAAAAGGTTTTTATGAGTAAAAGTATTTTTTAATTCAGTCAGCAATGTTTAAAAACATTTTTAATAAAATGTCACTCATGAAAATAGCAATATATATATATATATATATATATATATATATATATATATATATATATATATATATATATATATATATATATATATATATATATATATATATATATAACATAGGTTTTTTGAAATATAAATTAAGGTAGTAAATCGATAACAAAATAAAAAATAAATAAAAAGAAGGTAAAAAAAAAAAAAAAAAAGAAAAAAAAAGAAAAAAAAAAAGGCTGCATAATTTTTTTCTTTGTTTTTTACTTGAGTTACATTTAAAAAATATTTTTTTTTTTTTTTCACAATTTCTTTTAATTATATGTTTAATAATCAAAGTTTTTTTTTTTTTTTTTTTTTATCAGAAATTTCTGAAAGATAATTATCGATATTCAAATAAAGTTAATTTAAAGTATCAAAAGATCAAAAGAATGTCGCACTTCGGCAGCGTTTTCGATAATTACTTTAGAGATCTGAAGACAATATCTTTGTCAGTTACGTTCTTGACACTTCAAAGGCTGAGAAATGGTTGCCTTTTGTTGGAAAACTATTGTTGCAAAAGCTGGTGAATCGATTTATAAAGTATCTGACTGTCTCACGTTTAAATCGAAGCTGTCAGAAGAAAGTTCAATTTCTCTGAATAAAAGAACGCCACAACTGTTGATTGAACTTAAGTGCTGAACTAAGTTAAAAAATTATGAAACTAAATTAAACGATTAATGCACTAAAAACATATAAATAACATATTTCAGTTATTATTTTCGCTGAAATATAATGATATTATATAATAATTGTAATTTTTGGTGGATTCGAAAAATAGGCAATTATAAATTTAATATTTTATTTTATATTAATTATAAGAAAAAATCGGCTTTAAAAATTTTTCATAACGTAATACCCTGCACATAATTTTAATATTTTATAAAAATATCTGTATGTGAATGTGTGCGTATGTTTTTCTCTAAGTGTGCCTGCAATAAAAATGCATATATATGTATATATATATATATATATATATATATATTCAATAGTAAATTTTAGCGCTTATAGACAACATATGATGCTTCTAAGTTTCATTTTAAATATTTGTATAGTATTTGTACCTTAGACCTAATAGACGAAATCACATGAAATTCTATGTTTATATTTTTTTGTTAACAGAAACTACATTTATTTACATTTTTACTTATCGCATTAAAGATATGACAATTATGCATTTTTTTTATTATTATTGTTTTTAATGATTTCTATGATTTTAATTCGCTCAGTCTGTACAGCACAGAATCTCAGAAATTTCATATGTAAGATGTGTATTACGGAAAAGTATGATGATGTAATTTTTGTTTGAACCACTCAACAGTTCTTCTTTATAAAGTTTTGTTCGACTAATACTAATTAAATCTATATTTAATATTCGCAATACTGAACATAGTAAAACTTTGTTGTTCAATTACGTTAAGTTTATAGTAAAATTAATTTGTAAGAAATATGCTAAATACTTTTTGAATTAAATTTTTCAGGCATTTTGTTCTATTGCTAATCTTTCTGTTTCGTTACTATGACTTTTTTCTTATTTATGTACAAAAAGGTACGCGTAAGGGATTTTTTTTTTTATTATTATTATTGTTTTCAGAAACTATTTCAATATAGAATTAAAACTTTTAATCAAGTTCACTTTCATCATTTCACTTTTTTGATTTATCAGTACACTATTAGAAAACAGGGAATTTCAGATATTAATTTTCTTGCTGTCATCGAAATGTGAACAAGGCTCATTTTCCCCTTAAAAATGAATTAAAATAATTTTCCTTAAGTTCAATCAATAAAATTTCATAATTTATAATGCTTAATCAATAAAAATAAGGGAATAAAAATTGATCATTACAAATACTTTTTTACTTTGCTTTTTTTTACACGTTAATTGCCACAATAATATCAGAAAAATTTTCACATGGGCCATGGTAACTTTATTAGACAATTTAGTTAAAAATGCGTGTTAAAAATGCGCCAGGCACATATGACTGACATGGCGATTAACGTGTTAATAATTACTCGGCGTATATCATATTCCTTTTAGGGTTATTTCCTAGTTAAAAATGCGTGTTAAAAATGCGTCAGACACATATGACTGACACGGCGATTAACGTGTTGATATCCTTTTTAAATGAATGTCTAAGCAAATAGCTGTTTTACAGTTTAAACTTAAACAGTATCGGCCACCCTTCACCATATTAGTTCATTTCCTCTTCTCCTTCGTAAGATTTCTACCAAGGTAAAACTAGTTTTACAGGCCAAGCAGATAAATGCCCGTCTTTATTTCGGATCACTTTTTCTTTTTCTCCGCAAGTAATACTACACCCAATGTAAAACTAGATTTGCAAATAAATTATGACTTCTTTAGATTTTAAACTTCGTAAGATTTTCGTAGACATGTAAAGTCTGTATAATAAATATAATTATATGTTTCATTTATAATTAGCATAATATTTATTTTCATTTTAATTTATTTTGTTTCGTTTTGTTTTGTTTTATTTATTTATTTTATTTCATTTCATTTATTTATTTATTTACCATTGTTGTTGCTATCATTTAAAATTCCCTTATTTTCGCTTTCGTACGTTTTCCATTTTGAAAAATTAAACAGATAATAACTGATCACTACAAACTTGACATTAATACTCTTTTGTATAACTCTTGTAAATGTATTTTCATTTTTACTTATTTTGTTAGATTTTACTTTTTACTTTATTTATTTTATTTTACTTATTATAATACTTTAAACCATTCTTACTGTGATACAATGTTAAAATTACAGCAGTATCTTTTAAAACAGAAGGAGTTATCAACATAAAAAAAAGTGTGTAAATTTATAAAGTGAAATAGCATTTTAAAAACGTTTTAAGGTATAAATGAAAAAATATATATTTATTCATTAAATAATGGAAAAAATTATTGCAGCTTAATATATTTTATATTACTGGGATAAATTGTTAAATTAAAACAGCAACGTTTTAAAACAAAATGAATTATTTTATTATTTTATTAACAATAAAGAAATTATATATAAATTTACGATTTCATTATAAGCAGAGGGAAAGGGGAGACCATGATAACATCTATCACAAAAACAAACAGAAAAGTCGCATGAACAATGAACAGGTCATTTCTCAAGCGCTCGGGCCGGCGGCTTTCTCAAATCTATGAGGCCCAAATCCTAATATACTGCGATGGTATGACACCTGCGGCCATCGCTGATGCATTTGGCCACCACAAACAAATGGACAATGGTAATCTGGTGGACACAATAAAAAAGGAGAGATAATATAGATCTAGGTCAGGTTGATAGGGAGGCTGGAAAAAAGAATGGAAAGAGGGGGGTGAAGTACTAAATGATGTGGTCAAATCCCCGCCGGGATAGGGAATCAGGAATGACTTATTACCTAGGATAGGACCCTGGTCCCATTTATAAATCACAAAGGAAAAACTTACATTTATTTTTTTTTCTTTTATCCTATGGAAGGTAGCTTTGTTCCAGTAATAGTTTATTAATTTAAAGAAACATGTTCATAGATTTTGTCGGAATACGACTTGTTCCTTTTACCTATAAAAATAAATAAATGAATTTAACTATGTAAAATATAATTTAAAACAAAGGGAGATTATTATATCAGACATATTAGGGGTAGAATGGGAAGTATATATTAAAATATTATTTTAAACATTAAACAATTAACAATTTTAATTAAGATCGATATCAAAATATTAATTACTATTTTAAACATATTTCTTATTCATTGCATGTAATAATTTTATTACTTCTAATCAAATATAATAGTTTTCTTTTCCATAAAAATCAAAGAAAAAGCAAGCTACAAAGATTAATTAAGCAATAAAATTCAAAATCATAATAGTATAAAGAAACTTAGTTTTTAGAATAATATATATTTAAAAGTTATACAGGGAGTAAATACCATTACATATTTATGCGGGTAGGTTATTTTTAATAGTATTACCAAAAAAAAAAAAAAAATCTATGTTGGGAACGGAAAAATATAATTAGCCAAAAAATTGAAATTGGTGACATATATATGTGGCAATATTTAAAGATTTTGTATACATGCTTGTTTAAATTGTTTTCATATAATAAAGAGAGTAAGAAATTAAAACTACGAAAAATAAGAATAAATATTTATAAATTATAGGAATATATGTATAGGATATATATAGGATATTTATATAGGATATTTTTTTCCTATATATATAGGAAAAAAATAGGAATAAATATTTATAAATTATTAAAATCTTAGTTAAAATAAATTCGAATATTTTAATCCGTTTTTTGTACTGAAAATTTTAGTGCTATTTGAACGCACTGCTATTATAATTTTAAAATTCTTAATCTGTTGTATAATTTCCGTGCAATGAAAAAAGATTTACATGTTCTCTTTATAAATCGACGTAAATTAAAAATTAAAATAATAACAATAAATTATTGTGTGTTACGTTAATTTACAAATATTTTCTGCCTATTTGAAATATCCAGAAATTAATATATATATATTCAGTAATCATTGATTGAAGATTTCACTTTGAAATTAATTTAATTTAACATTATTCTTAATGAGAACTTTCATGTACATCATCCTTTTAAAAAAGAAAGTTACAGAGTTAATCATCCAACAAATGCTGTCCTAAATGCATCTATTTTAATAAAAGATTCTTTGTTACCACGATTCAATTATTCAAATTTCCTTCCCAAGCATTTCTCATTTTATTTCTATAACAAAAGCAAAAGCTCACTTCTCTTTTAAAGCAGTTGTACTGCAGAAATTCAAACAATAAAATCTGTTACCATCAAAGATACGCAACAGAAAATCAATTCAAACAGGTTCCAAGCTACAAAACCTATTTCAAAATTTCAATTATTCCACTAAATTCAGTGGTAAATTTTTCAATCATTAATCATTCTGGGCTTGGTAAAGGAACTTAGTTACAACCTTAGACCAGTTGCATAGACTCTCATGTTCTCTCAACAGTATCTAATGACACTGACCTCTTTTTGTTTTTGGTTTTTCATTAAAACACAATACAATTAGATTTCCTGCATTAGGAATCGATAAAACTCAGTTAAAGTTGTCCTCAAACAAAAGGGAATCATTCTTCAACCTTTGTGTGGCTAGAGACACAACTGACAGAGATAACATTGTCTGTGTAGCCGCGGCGGTAGTTATCGAAAAACACTTCCTCTATGCTTGCACCCGTTTGATCTTTCATTAGAAAGATCCGTGAATTGATTAATGATTGTCATCGTAATCGAAATAGTAAGTGCATTTAAGTTACTTTGTTTAGGATAAACATCAGTGATAAATAGACTCAAGTTACTGCTAAAGTGCAGTTTTCAAGAACAGTGTAATTGAATTCTGTTAATGCAAAATAACAACATATTTTCCTTTACAATTAATGTATAAGTAAAAGTGCTAAAACTGAAATGTAACCAATCAAGTAATGATTTGATTTTTTTTTTCTTCAATTTATTTATTTATTTATTTTTTCATATGGGACATATTTAATTTGTTGATTATAAATTATTGTGTAAAAGCACTAATAAGATTTTTGGAAGAATTTATTGTTTTCGTGATATAGGTATATATATTTTTTAATTTGGTTTTTATTCGGATTATGAGGCAGGCTCGTCAACCATAACTTCGATAAAGCATGTGCATGACAATTATCAGTCGTCAAATATATACCCAAACGTTTAAAACAGGATATTATGAAATGATCTTCGCAAAACCTCCATAAAGATGTCAGCATTTTTCGATACTATTAATCTCCCTTCATCAGGCCATACTTAATAATGATATATATATATATATATATATATATATATATATATTTAATACTTTTAATTTTCTTAAATTTTAACGATATTTCTGGGAAGTATTTTTTCTTATGTACATGTCGCATAATGTACATTTTTAAATACGTAAACAAGTACTAAAACTACTCTTTATTATTTATTATTATTTTTATTAGATTACTTAATTATTGTCCAGACAACTGAATAAGCGCGTAAAAACAGTTAATTTAAAATAAATATCTATGATGAAAAAGATTCAAGCTGTTATTGAAACACAGCTTTTGTGATGAAAAATATCTTATTTGGTCGATCTATTAGTACAAAATTAATCCCTACAAAATGCATATTGTTAACGTGTTGTGTAAAGAACTTAATGTATTTATTAAAGGGCGTAAAATTATTATTTTTTTTATCTATTTTTGAAATTTCTTAATAATTATTATTTTAATTAGTTTAGCAATTATTTTTAATAACTCTCACTGGTGCATTTTATATTCCGTTTAAATGCATTTTTCGATAGCAGAATAACTGTATTAAATTCATACAGTATGTTTGAGTAAATAATTTTAAAATATCATACAGTAATGTCAAAAACTACTCCAAAAGACTTAGAAATTATAACATGTATACAGAAAAAAAATTATCAACTTATTAATAATCAAAATGTTTTTTGCATATCAGTTCGTGAAAAACGTCAATCGACATTATTACACAAAAATTATAGTCGAATACAAGTCTCAAGAAAAACTTAATTATATTTTGATGGGGGGGAAAATCAAGATTTTAATTTGGTAGTATATTAATAAGAATGTTAATAAATGTCGAATTAACACAATAAATCATTTAACAAATTAATTAATTATTACCATTTAAAATAAGATTAAAATACTTTTCTGAAGTTATTTTTTTCAAACAATAAAATATTTGAAAATCATATAGCAATCAAACTAAATTATTCAATGGGTATTGTTTTAATATCGCTAGTTTTCTAGCGATATTAAAGAAAGAGTTAGAGAAATGTTAAATAAGGAGTATATTAAGTTTCAATGTACTCTTGGTACTACACTGTCAAAAAAAAGTCCTGTTTGCTGCAGTATTGCTGCCAGAAATTTTCTGTAATTCAGAAAAATACGTTCTATTAACGTAATTTTTCCGTTGATAGAACGTATTCTTCTGAATTACAGAAAATTTCTGGCAACAAACTGCAGCAAACAGGACGTTTTTTTGACAGTGTATGTCAACTCTGTTAAAAATAACAGTTCAATATTTCACTTAAAAGAGGTTCAAATTAGAAAAAATTAGCAGCAACCAACATTTTAAGAACCTTGGTGCTATATATTTCCCCTTTTTAGAATTGCTAATTAAATAGAAAGTACCATTTTGATGGTGCATTTTAATGGCAATTAAACTAATTTGCACCTTTTTTAGTATGAAGCAGTGAGCTATTATGTTTAACAATGTATCTAATTGAAATAGTAAGTGAATGTACACACTGTTAAAATTTTCAGTTAAAGGTTCAGAATTTGTTACTACGGTAGCTGCAATAGGATAGATTGAACCATAACTTGGCACTATAGTAGCTGAAACCACGCAATGGTAAAATCTTCTGCCATGCTTTGGTACTTCTTGTTGAATAAAAGCACAAAAACATGGTAAAATATCATCCTATCTTATTGTTACGGCAACTATAGTACCAATCTTTGGTAGAACCAAGTACTAATCATGGTAAAAGTTTTAACCACCTCATGGTTGCAGCTATTATAGTACCTTGTTCTGGTTCAACCTAGGAAAACATTTTTAACCGTGTACATTATTTTAAATAAAATAGACATTATAACTGTTAAATAAATGTAAAGTTTTATTGTTTAAACTAGTTACCATTTTAATTACGTTTCAGTGAGATTTAAGAATGAACTCTATTTCACAACATGGTTGATACACAAGTAAACAAATTATTAACTTGTATTTAATCAACTTCAAATTTAAATTGAATTAATTGTATTTTGTTAACACATAACAACAATTAAAGAAAAAAATTTAACTGTATAAATTCCCTCAATCTATTAAATTTTAAAAAGATTTAATCGTACCAACTAAAATCCTTTATATTTTTAAAATATATGACATTAATGCTATGAAGAGTACATTGCAAATTTTTGTTTGTTGCAAGAATATAAAACTTGCATCATTAATTATGCAATAAAATTTAATTTTGTTAATGTATGAAAGTAATTAAGTTTATTTCAACTGGTAGAACATAATGAAGGAATTCATTTTAAAAAATTAGTTTCTTGAATTTTATATATATTTTTTAATTTAGTGCTCTGAATTTTAGAATGGGAGAATGAAATATGAGTAATAATAATGCACGCAATCCCAGACAACAACTGCAGACACAACAATATGCTTTGAATTGCGTGTTGATTTTAAACACTTTCAGAACAGAAATATAGTTTAGGTCGAAAGAACAGTCAGAATATTTGTTGTTTTTGGAAATTTTTATTTTATATCAACTTTAAGTGATGTTGAAATACATAACAGACAACATTTAACTTACTAACTTTGAAACGTACACAAGAATACTTTAGAAAAATAAAGAGCTATATAAAACTCCGCTAAACTCTTTTAATTTCATCTAGCTACATTCATTTAACAACTTTAACATTTTCTTACAACAAAAGAAATTACAATTAAATGAGTCACTAATTTATACTACGTTACTATCAACAACTTAAAAGACTGTTTTTTTTTAAACGCTGGATGAAACCTGGAGAATTTTTGCTTTTGATTACAGTACCAAAGAAGATTTGAGTGCTTTCATCATTCAAATGTTTAGTTCGAGTTTATTTACATAAAGTTTCAAAATAAAACGCATTAAGCTTATAAAGGAATCTCTATTTTTTTGTTGCTTTTACGTATATGCCTTTGCGTTAGTTTGTATCTATGTAACTATGTCAGTCAGTACGTCTATTACCTATGCCCCGTGTTTCCGTGAATGTTTGTCCCCTCAGGAAAGAAAGGTATCTTCATTTTTATATAGCAGTGAAATAAAAAGTGATAAGCTGATCAAATGCTTCAGCTTATGCAAAGTTCAAGCAAATATTATATTTTAAAATTACAAATCTGAGCAAATATGTTCAAAATGTTTGTATTCGAACCTATGAGATAAAACATTTCTATGTATATGTAAGAATATATGTTCTATATTTTGATAATTATTTGAAACAAATGCCGAAAATGATATTGATATATATTAAAAACGTGTCCTTATTTTAAATGGCGGCTTTAAATTTTTGGACATAACCATACCTGCAGCAAGCTAATAGATTGGTCCACTTATACTAAATTCATATTTATGAATGCTATTTTTAATACTAATAAAACTATGTAAAGTACATGAGCACAGTCTCTTTAATTCGAAAAAATATATAGTTTTCTATTCAAAAACTCAGTTTCCACAAATTACATAAATAACAACCAGTGATATAAAAAAAAATGTGCACCAGTATGCGTACATTGTATTGTCAAATTTTCTGAGAGAATCCATAATTAAAATGGAAAGAATTGTATGTATTTTTTATTTACTTTTCTAGTTCTATAACACAGCTATGCAACATTACATTTTTTGAATAATAAGAGAATGTAAGCCAATCCAAATATTATCAACTCTGATTGCAAACATCCCAGAAAGGAAATATATGATTGACAAATTCAGTACATCATGAAATACCTCAAAGATTTATTATAAAGCTAATGGAAACAAATCTGGTAAAAGTGAAAAAAGTAAAAAAAAAAAAATAATAATAATAAAGATCCATGATTCTTTTTTATATGAAAAGACCCATGAAAAAACTGTTCGTATTAGTGCGATTAGGCATGATATCATTTATGGGCTTTAACTAGATTTTAAGGGGAATTTTGCTTAGTTCATATATGGAACAATTAATACGCATAGTGATTTACAGAAAACTGAAACTAGCTCACTGTTTCTTATACAGAGACTAGAAGATCTGACAGCATTTTAAATTTTCTCTATATATCGAATCCACGTACATCAGCTAATACGCACACAAATTTTATAAAAGTTTCCTGCCTTTAAACGTAAAATTAATATATAGCCACTACATATCGATTTTTATTTATTTATTTTATTTATTTATTTATTTTATTCATTTATTTTATTTATTTATTTATTTATTTATTTATTTTGATAGACAGATATTCTATCGCCCTTGAAGGTCAATAAAACTGTAAATATACTTTAAATCGAAATAAAGATATGCATGTATAAAGTGATCGTCCACGAAAATCATACATTCAATAATAATACATAGTCGCCGAATCAGCTTTTTTACGCTATTCAATTAGGTTTAAAAGCATATATTAAACAACTGACTGGAATTTTATTTTTTGACCAAATTATGGCATGTGAAACTAATCAAAATACTCACAGCTTTTAATTTAAAAAATCTATCGAATATTACGTTAAAAATTTATATCTATATAAATATTTATTATTTATTTTAAGTTCATAAATATTTTGGCTTATTTAGATAGAAAATGTATGAAAATATTAAGCTATCAAATTAATTGTATTGAAATTATGAATTTCAAATAGTGTAATTTTACAATGTAAATTCACATTATTTTAAATTCATAAAGGTCGTCGCCTTGAAGCTGCTTATTAACTGCATTAAATTTTGCGAATAAATCAGTCATATACGTAATATCGGCTTTAAACTGTAGCAATTTGTCTTTCAGAGCTACATCTTTTTCTTCGAGAAACTCAAGCACAGAGTCGAAAAGATTCCAGAAGCTATTTAGGTAAACGCCTTTGGAGAACCATCGAACCTCGATGTGTAGAAACAAGCGATTGAATTATCATTGTCCTTACACAGCAGCCCGAATAACCGCTTGTTGAGAGGATTACTTCGAATTTTGTTCATAGCAGAGATGACGTATTGAAATAACTGATGTAAACGCTCGCTGAGATTTTGGGCAACTAAATGCTGTCTCTAAATCACGCAGTGAATAGATAAAATACATGGTATGTACCTCCTTCTTCAAATGGCATCCCGTCATTGCAGAAGCTCCATCAGTGGCAACAGACATAATCTTCGCAAGTGTATTTTTCTCTTTAAAATTTTCTTTGACAGTATTAAAAATAGATTCACCTTTATTATCTGTAATCAAGCTTCTTGCAAAAAGCATCTCTTGAATAATTTCTCCTTCCTTCAGAAACCGGACATATGCCAACAATAAAGCCTCATTACTTGGCAAATGTTGATTTATCAACTTGTAGAGAAAATTCTGTGGACTGTAAAAATTTGCATAAGGAAGCTCTGACGTCTTCAGCCATCTCATCAATTCGTCGCCTTACTGTATCGATGCTTAATGGAACATTTTTTATTTCACTGGATGTGGCTGGATGATGTAATTTTTTTTTCTTTACTTCCTTGATAGCCAGCAATATCAACTCTTCACCGATAATATGAGCTTTCCCTGTATTAGCAATTAATTTTGATATATTATAAGAGGCTATCAAACCGTCATCGCATTTTTGTGATGGGGTTGAGAACTTATGATTTATATCACATATTCTGTGTTTTAAAAATTTGTAATATACATATTTATACAGGGCTCCATAAACTTGAAAAACAGCTGTTTGCCAGAAAAATTTTTGATAAACAGTAAAAAATAACAGACAGCCTTTGTTTATTTATTTATTTATTATTTTTATCAATTTTGTAATTTACTCGAATATAGAAATTAAAATTATGTATATGATAATCAAATACTAACTAGGACTGGGTTATACACTGGGAAACACATGTTTAAATTTAACCAAAGTGGTTTTATTATTTCCTCTAAACCGATACACCATTGACACTGATACATCATTACACCGGCGCAACAATTCAGTACCGGGTCGCAAAGCGAGCGAAGGAGAGTAGTGTAAACTGCATCGATTCAATACCGGGTTGTTAAACATTTACAGTGAAACTCGGTGTAAATTCCCTATCAATATATCGATCTAACACTGCGTCTCAAATACAACACAATGGCATGCGAAACACGTACAGATATCCATGAATCGGTGTTTTCTTACTATTTGTTTCTTACACGAAATTGATATGAACGTCACTGCAGTTTAGCATAGGTTTCGGCGTTCGATTCTGGGCCCAATTATTTCATCAAAATATTAAAATTTTTGAAAGAAATTAAGTTTCTGTTAGAAATATAACCGCCATCTAAATTGATCGCCAATGGCGACCGGGCGACCGCATTTTACGTGCCCAGTATATATATTATATTGTAAAATTTAAATAAACTTTTAAAGAATTTTTTTCTGTATTTCAAATATATATAGTAACATTAACAATTAATATTTTTAAAATTTTTGTTAATTTCAGTATCACTTAAAAAAAAATAAAAAAAATATAATGACACTAAAGACTAGAACTTATACTTAAACAACTAAAAAATTGCGGAAACTCCCCATTTAATTAGATTTTAATTTCATTAAATATAAGTCAATCATATTTAAAACATTATTTATAGGAGCAAAATATAAATTCATTATTATTATTATTATTATTATTTAATTTTTTAAATGCATATCATCTTAAACGAAACAAAAACTATCTCTCACAAACAATATCTGTAAATCACATTTATTTTATAACTTTTTTTTTTTTTTTTTTTTTTTTTTTTTTTTCCAAAAGCATTCTATCACAATTTATGATTTATAATACCAAGAAAAAAAAAGTCTGGAACTGAATAAAAAGGTACAATAACAAAATATCTTTTTAAGAAATTCATATTTTTATTATGTTATACAGTAGATAAATGGAAAAGAGTTGTATTTATGTTTCAATATAAATATAAAGTTTTGTTTTAGTTTATGGACAAATATAAAAGTTTACCCTTGAAAGCGAAAATGTATTCAATATTCATTTTTCTTTCTCTCTTGAGAGATGAATATTCTTCAGCATATGTATGATACCACCGCCCAGGTTTTCCAAGTGAGAATGTTTTTAAAAATATATATATAAGAGGATTAAAAATTTTATTAATAATAATTTACTAACAATTTTGTATTTTTTATTTATAATTTATTTTATTACATATTTATGTACATATTTTTTTATATGGTTGACATTGATACTGGATTGAATTCATTTTTTAGTTTTCTTTTTTATTCAATGCAACATAGTGAAAGCATTATTTTTGAGTCTAATGTTTGAAACTGTTAGTTTGATATATTTATACATTTTCAGTTTCCATGATTTAAAAAAAGAAAAAAGAAAAATTAGATTATTGGCGGTTGGTCTGTATCTGTTTGTCTATTACCTGTTAACAACATAACTCAAGAATAAATAGTTAGCAGAATGCATGGCAGAAATTTGACATCATTTGGAAATGCCACTTGAAAATTATGTTATAATCAATCAAATGCAGTTGGCTGTAAAATTATTGAATCACGCATCCACATCTATATTTTTCTTTCTTTTCTTTTTCTTTTTTTTTTTTTTTTTTTTATCACTAAGTTTTATTATCAACTTGCTTTTTTATAAACAGTATAAAGACTAACCAGGAAAACATCCCAGTAGTGTAATAATAGAAAACAATTAAATTATATTTATCCGAAAAAGCTTAATCTAACATGATTTTTGGCGCGTAAACTGTTTCCTGGCTCGTAAACCCGTTCTCCAGAAATTTATATTTAACTTTGAGTAAAAATGTTGTAACAAGAAAGACGTGGGAGGAGTCCCAATAAAATCTGTCATAACCATGACTTGTATAAGCTTTTAGATTCTACATTAGCGAATTTTCAGACATTATACCTCGATAGAATATATCTCAAAGCAGAAATAGGCAACTGATTTTTGCATCAAACAATACGTTTGTCTATGCTCTTTCGACTTCTGCTTATTTTGGATTTTATTTATCATTTCAGTAAGGCGTGGTTTTAACAATTCAGGTGTGATTGTGCCGATCATTAAAAAACTTTCAAAACCTATTACTCGAAAACGAGCAGACAAGGGCAATTGTTTTATGTGTCAAGAAACGTGCTTATGTATGCTCTTTTAATTAATGCTTGTTTGGATTTTTTTCATTATTACAGTAAGGGGTAATTACTTGGTAATATCATGATTCGACAAATGTTTACTTAACAAAACAGTATTAAGTGCACATTTTTTAAATACGAATTATTGCTAGTACTTTAATAACTTTGCTCTCGATTGTAATACGTGCAGTTGGACATCCAATAAAATACAAATACGTTAAGTCTACGGGCAAAATTTTTTATGTGTACACTTTAACATTTTTCGAGAACACCAAACAAAATGAAATTAAGATTTTTTTTTTTTTCCCGTAAAAGCATGTTTTTTTTTTTTTTTTTTTTTTTTTTTTAAAGCAAGGTATGAATACTATTCACTGTTCGTTTACAGAGACACATAAAAAAAATATTGTCTGTACTTCAAAAATACTGGAAGTGCATTACAAGTTATTTTACGGGTTTTTCCTACAGTAATAAGTTTTTCAGCAACAGATCGGTTTGGATATAATTTCTATATAACATGCAGGGCTCCTTAAAATTAAACATACACAATTTTTTCTATTAAATGTAATTGATGGATGTGCTTTGCTATAAACTATACCAAATCCATAAAAACCTCTTAGGAATGATAATTATTTTCCCGTACCCAAATGGAAGACAAAGTATTGAGTAAAAAACACTGTAAAAATTTTTAGTTCAAGTTTGAACCAAATGCTGGCACCACAGTAGCTTCAATTTGCTATGTTGAACCAAAACTTAGAACAACTATAACTGCAACCATGCGACGGTGAAACCTTCTAACATGATTTAGTGCTTCTTGTTGAAAAAAAGCACCCAAAGTTGGTAGAAGATGAAAAGCTCTATTTTATGGATGTAACACTATTGAAGTATCAAGCCTTGGTTTAACGAAACATCAAATAATGGTATAAAGTTTCACTATCGCTTAGTTGCAGCTACAGTGGTTCAATCTAGGACAAAATTTTTAAGTGTATAGAATGTTCAATGTCAGTTTTCTGCTATAAAATCCCAGTTTTAGCAGTTGTGTATGTCTTTATATAAGCATAAGTAAAATGTAAATAATTGTGGAAAATAGTGATGCATTTGAAAGTTGCTTAGGAAAGAAAGCTTAATCGAACAAAGTGTTTAGACACTAACGTATTTACTCACGCATATACACATGTACATTGTACATACATATGCGCATGTATTCATCACCGTAAAAAAAGTAAAAACGAATTAAGAAGACCCCAAAACGTACAGATACACAAAAATTCATAGTAGCTCATTATTATTATTATTATTATTATTATTATTATTACAGTACTTTTCATACGTACTATATGTTCAGAAAGTAAAAGTGTCAAATGTTTCAAACTGATGAATAAAGATTTGAATTTTCTGTTTTTATTTAAATTATTAAAAATACTCATAAATAATAACAGTGAGGTTTATTTTCAAATTCTTGGTTATTTATTTAATCCCAATGACTATCATTTTAATACTTTTGTAAAAGTCATACTTTAAAAAGAGCAGTAATAGTTTTTGCTCCACTGTAAAATATTTTGTGTAATATTACACAACAATATTAATGTAGCTTAACTTCCCACAAACATGTAAAGAAATATACCAACTGTAGCTGTATAACCGTAGCATGTTACAGAGTTACAGCTGGTAACATTTCTGTATATGGTTGTGACATATATGAGCTGCCTCAATAATGTTGCGTAATAATGCACAAAAATTTTTACAGTATCCGTTTGAAGGCTATCAGCAGTGTTAAAATTACATTTTTTAAGAAATACTTTTTTCATTATTTTACTAAAGTTTCATTTATTGTCATGATAAAATTTTTATATTTTTTAATTCGCTACATAATATTAGGACAATTACTCGGAAAAAGCCACAGACTTTATTGCCATAGAGATTAAATAACAGGCATTAACCTCTCTCACTTTTAATTCTTACAAATCCCATTATACTACTTTTTTTTTTTTTTTTTTTTTTAATTAAAAATCATCTTTTAAATTCAATAAATATACTAAAATATAAAAGAAAGATGTAACAATAACTATGAATCAATCAAGCAAAATGAAGAAATAAAAAAACGAACTATTTCAGAATGTATTAATTTATCCCATATACTTGTGTTTAAAATAGTACAAACAAGCATTTAATTGATTCGTAAATAGCATTTTTTTTTTTTTTTTTTTCCCTTTTAATAGTTTTTTTTTTTTTTTTTTTTCACATTGCATACAAATATTAATAAAATAAATAATGGTAATTTAATTCGTATTTTCTTGCTGAATGTTTTTTATTTTACTTTAAATTTGCCTAAATAAACTTAAATATAAACCACAAAAATAAACCAACAACCTTCAATTTTTAATCTGTTAGGCATTAATTTACTGTACGGTCTCCTCGTAAAATTTCTGTCCCCTCTGACTAACATCGACCTAATTTGTTTTACTCACTTCACACGTGATAAATCAGATGGCATTGTCTAAAACATAAATCTGATATCTCCGATGGTCAGAAAAAATGATCATAAGATCTCTAAATGCAAGAGGTGCTTCCATCTACTCACCCAGAGGGAACTATGGTAAAAGATGCAGCTGACCCTCTCTTCTCAACGGGGCAATTTCGGACTCCCAGGAGTCCTTTCGGCTCAAATGATGCGACCCACGGGGCTGCCTCTCTGGCCAAGGCCCCTCTTTTACCCAGAAGCAATTTTATGTTTTCTGATGCATTTGCTGTCGAATCTAAAGAAGATGCATAGAGTTAAGGGGCAATGCACAAAAGTTTAACGATATTTTAGAGTTCAATCACAGCGTACAAATTAGAGTAAAAAATTTAGATTTTAGTTATGCATTAGAATTTCATATTTTATTGTGCATTCTCAATGGAATAAGACGAAAGAAGACGGATATAGATGAAAGAGACGATGCACAAAAAATTAACACAAATTCTAGAGTTGAACCATAGCGTAAAAATTAGAGTAAAGAAATTAATTATAGTTATTTGGTAGAATACTATATATCTATAACTAGCTGAAAACAGTTTATTTCTTCTACAGCATAAAAGTATTTTCATCTTAAATTTAAGATTATTATTGCGATTTACGCCAGTAATTAAAATTTAGTAATCCGCAAAGACAATCGAAATTAAGATTAGTGTGGTTCACAAATATAAAATGGTAGAGAAACATATATACACTTTTTTTCAATAAATGTTTTTCTATATATATAAAAGTTTTTATGCGAAAGTAGAAAAAAAAATGTTAAACGCTTCTAACCACACAATTCTTTATGTGCATATATTTTATTAATACTAATTTTATTCGGTCAAAATTAGATTTCACTACGTAATTCGAACATATAAAACATGCAAGACCAGTTTTTAATAATTTAAATTAAAAAAGCACGGAAAAATAGCGTTGAAAGATAATGAAAGCCAACAAATACAATAACGGGCAAAAATACCCAATTGTGTTAAGCTCTAAATAATTAGCACGATATTTTATGAGACAAATTACGTAAATATGAGCCCTGTATTAAAGAAACTAGGTAGTGTAGATGGACTCAACGTCTGACTTATACAAACAGTGAAGGCGACTGTTACACTGTAAGCAATGTTTAAAAAACAAATAACAAAAAATGGAATTTGAATAAAACTTAAAATAGGTTAATTTCAATTATTGAAAAGATTTTTCTTTTGAGAGTTTATAAATATCAAAACTGGTTTGTTTCAATTTCTATAAACATACATAGAAAACAAATAACAATAGTTTATAAAAATATTATAGGCGAGAAATCTCTCGTCCATATCTGCCATATCTGTGAATTTGGTGGCAATTTTTGGTGACTTGGCGATAATTATTCTTATTTTACCATGCTGGCGTGAACAACGTGAACTGCAATTATAATTTGTCTTAAGCAATGATATGTTTGGGAAAATACAGATAATGATAGCTGAAACATGCATAATACACTAAATTCGCTTGAAATAACATAAAAATATTTATTATTATCAAAACTTAACATATTAATTTTATTTATACTTATGCCGGATATCCATTATTTTTATAACTGTTTCATATTTAAGAATTTTACATTTTAAAAAATTAAACTATTTATCATGATATAATGGTAGAAAGCTTGTTGGCATTTAATTTTAAACCATATATTTTTTTTCTGTGTATTCTGTACATTATTCTTTAATCACTTTTTATTATTTATTCATTTATTTTTATGTAATAATGTTTAAATGTCTTATCTTGAATCTATATTATTAAAATAATTCTCTCTTTTCAATGTACATAATATGAGATAATTCATTCATACCAACTTCATAGTCTTTATTATTATGTTTACAACCAACTTTTCTGTAATACTTACACGAATAATTCCATAGAAAACTCAAAAAACCTTTATTTGTGATGTTATATTACACCTTGCATTCATGTAAAAAATTACAGATACTGCTGATTTTTATTCCTGTATTTTATACTTATTCTAACCTTTTTCCTGATGATATAACATGAAGAAATCCAACACGATTCAAGATAGTATCATCGCGAATTACTATTTCATTTTAAGTATTTTTCGTAAAATATAAGATTAAAATTAAAACAATAATAATAAAATTTTAAAAAAGTATGCACATTTTAAAATAAGCTTATATAGTTTATGCTGTCTTTGAACTTGAGTAAAAAAATGTGTTAAGTGCTACTTTGTTATTACTTTAAAAGTACAGTTTTCAAGTATTTTAATTTTAGCACTTAAAATAAAAAATTGTATTTATTTTATTAGAGCTGTATTTAAAAAAAATAATCAAAGACCTTTGAAAAATTTCAGTACGTGAAAGAGCATCTTAGAAATTCTTTTACAGATATCGTGTAGTTATAAAACGATAAGAAATGCCACGTATGTTTATTACATTAATGGCAATATTTTAATTTTTGTCCTAAGTCTAATTTTTATATACTGTGTACACACACACGCACACACACGCACACACACACACACACACACACACGCAAAAAAAAAAAAAAAAAGGGTACATTACTTTGAACGTCCAAAGCGCGTGAAAAAAAAAATCTGTACCTTAAATAATGTATTCTCCTGTAATTTTAAGTTGTGACAAACATACAACTTCGGATTAAATTAGGAAAACAATAGCTCTTTTATATCAATTGCTATTTGTATGAATGTATAAATAAACTCTCTAAATCAGTGAAACTGCCATTATATTTTAAGTTTCGAATACGAAATGGTTTTTATATGACGTCAATAAAAAACCAACACTTTACATGCGAAGAGATTTCACCGTGAAAATACAGTTTGATGGCAGATTTGAGCAAATTACGTAGATTAACGGCTTTTGTCCGTAAAAAATACCAGTATTCTAAAATTATACTTTTATGACATCCGTTTACAGGCTTTAACGTTTAGCTAGCAAAACGGTCATTTCCCGCAAAATTATGCTGTCAAATTCCGTGATTTTACATTTCTTTTTCTTTCTTTTTTTTTTTTTTTTTTTTTTTTCAGTGTACCATGCATATTTAGACGAGTTTTTGGTGAGTCACCACGACCTTCCTATTATTATTTTATATATGGGATACCAAACTATGGTCTTATTACAGCCTCATTCAGCCAATGCAAAAATAAAATAAATAGAGCATAGAGCCTTACTATTCATCAACAAGCAAGTTTTTGATCTTGTGCAAAGCAAAAATTAAAATTTAGGATATAATATTGAAATTATGGAAATTATGGTCTATGAAGGTAAATAGCCCTTATAATATACATTGATTTAAATAGGAAGAAATGTCAGAAAAGAAAGGAAAAAAAAAAAAACAGAAATTAACAATTTATGTACTATGTAATACAAAAATGCATAAAATTGAAGAAGAATGATACCTTTTTTAAAATTAAATTTTTCAATGAAAATCATATAAACACTTCTTTTTTTAATTTAAATTATTTTATTAAGTTTAAGAGATACATAGCTTTTTTTTTTTTTTTTTCATTCTAAAAAATTTTAGGACATGTATCATTTTATTTTTTCAAGAGGATCACTTTGCTGAGAAAAAAAAATAATTAATCTATATTTTCGAATTTTAATCGAATCAATTGAATCTTTAGAACAGATTTTTTATGTTATTTTTTCTAATTATTTAATCAAACTGTACTTCCATTTTGTCCGAGATCATTATAATTGCTTTTGTTATTTTATACAACAAATGCTATGATACCTTTGCATAATTAAGATTTTTAAAAGAATGGTAATATTTAAAAAACACGTACATAAATATAACAAACTGAACGGCTCAAAAAATAACATATAAATTTTCGTGAAAAAAAAAAAGTAAAAATTAATAGATAATAGATAATATAAGAAAATTAGGCATTTCAAACAAAAATCCTGAAAATACAGAATAGCTCAAGTACGAAAATGATGAAAGAGTAATAAATGCATAGCTGCCAATATTTTAATTTATTCCGGAGTAATTTTAGCCCCGCCTCTATTTCAAACCACTTATTATTATTATTATTATTATTTTTTTTTTTTTAAATCGAAGTTAAATATTGAATAAAATTTTTCTGTAAATAAAGGGGTGTGAAATAAAGGCGGGGCTAAAAGTACTCCGGAATACATAAAAATATTGGCAGCTATGTAAATGTAACTAAAAAAATTGTATAATTTCTTAAGTACAATAAAAGAGCTCATGTTTGTAAAATTAGGAATTTTTGATTTTTCCTGGTGTTAAAATGATGAATTAATTCAAAATGACACAATAATGTTTTATTTTGAATATTCTATTCAATTCGAAAATTGCACAAATTTTGAATAACAATAAATAGCACAAAGTTTTAAAAACGAACACAATTTAAATAATAATAATAATAATAATAATAATAATAATAATTATTATTATTATTATTATTATCATTATTTGTATTATTATATATTTTAAGAATTAAATAAAACTCATAAAATAATTCATGAAACTATTTATAGAATAGTTTAAGGAAAATTTATGGTAAAAAAATATAGTAAAATAACTATGCATTATATATACTATATATATATATATATGTATGTATACACACACACACATGAAAAATGCTCAACAAGTTTTCTAATATAAGTAAAATTCTCTCATCCATTTTCCGAAACTGTTGAAAGCACTTCACTTAGAAACCCGACACCTCTGTTTTCTGATAATAGATGACGTCATCGAATGGATCCAATCCAATTTTTCATTTATTCTAGGGTTTACATCTGTTGGATTTATTTTTGCCATTATTGGTTCTACTTTCACAGTTTTATTTATTTTTTTCTTTCATCTAAAGACAAAGGCTTGAATTTCATAGTTGATGCAAGTTATTTTCTGATAATTCATGTTTTCCTTTCAACTATGATTGTCTATAATTTAATTTATTTTTATCTTTATTTTAAATAAAGTTTGACACAATTAGAGTAAATTGGAAATTATTTATAAGTGGAAACAGGCTTGTGTAATTCATTATCTTTGATCATGAAATACTTCAAAGTAATTTGTTAAAGTTGCGCTTATTTACTAAAGTTTCTGTATATTACATAAAATATAGGTTTTAATGATACAATTATTAGATTATGTTTAACTTAATGATTACTTGTGCAAGCACGGCGAAAACTACGACAGATGTATAGAGACTAGGAAACCACAATATTTCATAGGTGGCCAAAAGGTTATGTTTAAAAATTACAAACCATGATATATCTTTTTTCATCCCATATGGCGCAATATTACTTTCAAATGTACATCAACGTACAGGAAATAAATGCAAAATATTTTTCAAAATTGATAAGGATAATTTTAACATATCAAATTCATCACAATGTACCTCTTGTCGATCAAAGTTTGTTTCTTTATGTTAAACATTTGTCCCACGAAGCAGGTAAACGAAAATAAATTCAGTAAGTACCAAACCAGAATCAGCTGATAAAGTGAACTTCAAGATCCATATACCAAAATATCACCTTAAACTCTATTACAAAACATATTTTAGATGCTATAACTTGCATTTAAACAATTATTGTAATATGGCGTTTTATGAATTACGAATTATTATTTTTTAACACTTTTCTCCTTGAAATATCCAGTTGTTTATTAATTAATTTTTTTGCGTATAAATTTAATAAACGTTCAAAACATCATAACAATAAAAGAGAACGCATAATTCCTCAAGAAAAATGTAAATAGAATGTACTAAAAATTTTGTAATGTGGGTTTATAAACAATGCTTCAATGTAAAATGATAAATTGAAAAAAAAAAATCTAAATCCATTTACTTCAGTTAACAATACTTTTTAATTATGTTTTACATTTCCCTTCTTTCTTTCTTTCTTTATTTATTTAATTTTTAATTTTTCCTCTGTATACACAACACGTACGATAAATATCTGACGCCCTACAAGTATAAATGAGAAGATATTAAAACCCATGAACAAAAGAATTCCTAAATAAGATCCTTAAATCAATAATATTAGAGATCATGTTATGCTTGACGTATAACCAATATCCTTAATGTAATAAAATGTATTTACACAATTAAGTATTTTTCTGTTGAAGCTTTCAAGTGGAAGGTGTCAGCTTGGGATGGGAATGGCTGTAAAGTCTGGAGATGCCGCAATTCTGCTTAAATTGATAACTTGACATGCGGGGGTGTCAAATGTCGGCAACAGCAGCATTTTAATCAGTAACAGTGGGCGAGGGCCAAGTTAGATAGCATCGTGATTGGTAAATTATTCATAAAAATATATTTGATATATAATAATAAAAATAATTGTATAAATTGGAAAGAATATGTCATTTTTTTACCTAACATATAACAATGTTCTTTTTCCGTATTCTATGAAATAGGAAAATAATTTAATGTATGTGTAATATATTATTTTCCCCCTTTCGTACTAATGCATTTAAAGAAAATGCGTATAATTTAAACTTTAATAATAAAACATAACTCTGGTTATGAGATTTTTTCTTCTTTTTTTTTAAGTATTAAATAATAAGGGTAATGTCCCATTATTAAAATGTAAATAAATGTAATACATTTAAGATAATAAAAACAGATAATAGAAGTTTTTCTGAATAATAACGCATTATAAATTTAACAACAATAATAATACAATGTAATAACACACACAAAAAAAAAAAGAAAGAAAGAAAGGTGCATATATATATATATATATATATATAAATATATATATATATATATATATCATTTTGCCTCGACTATTCATGCAAAAAGTTAAAAACAAATATTTGTAAAGAATAAAAAATTTTATTTATTCTCAGAGAAATCCATAAACACATATTTAAGTGATGGCACGACAAAATTAATCTAGAAATTTAAAAAATTTATTTACTTGGAATACTTTACATTAATGGCATACTAAGAACAAGATATATATATATTTATTTATTATTATTATTATTATTATTATTATTAGAAAAGAAGTTTATGTTTCATTCTAGCTATTCGGGTTTTTTTTTTTTTTTTTTTTCTTTTAGCGATAAAATAAATAATGAACAATAATCATTGCAAAATATTATTAGTATTATAACAAAGAAGCCAACTTTTAGTATTTTTAACTACATTATTTTTACTTCCATTACTCGACTACCGTAGGTAATGGAAGTAATGTATTTGGTCCAAAATTCCATATCGAGTTTTCACCTGATTTACACATTTTAAGGTATCCTGAGTTATTCTTTGAACAATATTGTTAAAAAAAGCATAGGCTGCAAGGATATTTTTTTTTTTTTTTTTTTTTTTTTTTTTTTTTTTTAACAACAGTAATAATAATAAGAATAACAGTAATACTATTACTTTATAAAACTCATTCACATTGTTTTAAAAATATTTTTTGAATGAGAATTTTCTTTAGAGAGAAAAAAAAAAAAAAAAAAAAAAAAAAAATCAAACTCTGAAAATTTGGTACTTTTTACATTTTTCATGGTTGCTTAAATCCAAAAGTAATTTTTATTTTATGAAAAAGTAATAAATAAAATAACTTTCAGCATATTAATCTTAAAAACTTTAATAAATCATATATCCAACATTTCGGTTAAATTTCTTCATTAACCTTCTTCAGGGAAGAACGATGTTTAAAAACGCATAAACATAGATAATTTAAGTTATTCCATGATATCACAAATACAACTTCAAGGAAAATTAACAGATGATTACACAAAATATAAAAATATACTATATGCATTTTAAAAACGTGCTAAAACATTTAAATGAATTTGAAACATGATCACTACAAGAAAAGGAACTACTAAAGCAAATGGAGCTAAAAATATCAATACTGCGGGGTTGCCAAAACTAAACTAAAGCAGGGTAACCATAAATTAATTTAAGCCCAAGAAATGAAGCCAAATTGAGGGGGGGGGGGGTTATGGATAAGGAATCGTTACAAATTTTCTGATTTTCTTTTAATAATTTCGAATGATTCATAAAGAATCATAATGATTCATAAAGTTTAGTTTTGGCAACCCCGCAGTATTGATGTTTTTAGCTCCATTTGCTTTAGAGGTTCCTTTTCTTGTAGTGATCATGTTTCAAATTCATTTAAATGTTTTAGCAAATGTAAATAGTTTTTAAAATGTATATAGTATATTTTTATAATTTGTGTAATCATCTGTTAATTTTCCTTGAAGTTGTATTTGTGATATCATGGAATAACTTTAACTTAAATTATCTATGTTTATGTGTTTTTAAACATCGTTCTTCCCTGAAGAAGGTTAATGAAGAAATTTAACCGAAACGTTGGATATATGATTTTTAAGATTAATAGGCTGAAAGTTATTTTATTTATTACTTTTTCATAATTATCGTAACAGCATATATAAAAAAGAGGAATAAATATTTCTGAATTTTTTTTTTTTTTTTTTTTTTTTTTTTACAAGTCAAAAATAAAAAGTCATTAAATTTATTTTCATCGATCCTGTATTCTCTTTTGCTTTCTTAGTAAGTTATGAAAAATATTAAGAAAAATGAAAAATGCTTGGGCCCAAATTAAATTTGTTACAATATACATATAAAATTCCTGCTGGGTTATGCTTTTCTTCATTTCTTAATAATCAGAGCTCTAAAAATCAAAATTATATAATGTACTTTTTGTTTTTTTTTTTAACATTTGTTTAAATCATATTTGTTTAAGATTATTTCTTTTCAACATTAAAAGAAAATCGTATGCAACAATAAAATCCCCATACAAACGACTGCAAAATTAATTCCATTAAATGTCCGAATAAAATTTTCGTATACATAAAAGCCATCTTGCATTCCACCATTTGCACTCATTCAACTAATCTGTCTTCTAGAACCACTTCCTACAACAAACACTTTTTGGGTTTCGAAACTTGAAACCCCTTGCGCAAATTCCGAACGTGACGTCAAATGGGCCTTCTGACTCTATTTTCCATCATATGTTTACCCCTCGGGAGGATTTTTTTTTTTTTTTTTTTGTCTTTTAAGCTATCGATTCCATGGTTTTGTTTTCGATTCCGAGCAGCTATAACTTGGTATCAAGTTTCGATGAAAGTGTAAGAGGCAAAAACATGAAATTGTTGCGGGATGATGCCTCTGACTAACATATTGTAGTACGTGACATTTTTGAAAAATGTTTTTCTTGATGCAAGTAAAATTGGAAGAAAATTGAGATGTTGTTTAAATTATTACGACAATATTTAAATGTCGCAAGCAGTGTAACTTTTTTCTTTTTCTTTTTTCTTTCCCGAGAAATCACCTTTAATACTGAAATATAGAATATTTAAATTCAATTTTGCAAATATAATATAATTTTACATTAAAAGCCCATTGCTATATATTTTTTGTTTTTCAACTGTTATTAGTTTAAGAAGAAATATATAGGATGGAAATATTTCCATGAAAGTTCATAACTTGTTTGTAAATAATATAAATTTCATGAATATGAATTCCTTAGGCTTTTCGTTTATTTGAATTTCCAAGGAATATTTTTTTTAAACTTATTCCTAATGTATTTTTCAAATCAATAGGACCAAATTCTTTTTTATACTTAAAAATTTGCACATTCAAATACCAATGCAAAAATTGAATATAAGAATATATTTTTAATGGTCAGTGGATATTTTCGTTTTTTGTAAGTAGTTTGAGTACTCGTACTCGATAAAGTACTGTTTATTTTAATGTAATGTATTTGACGGAAATTGAAAACCTATTCAAGTAGTATAGGGTAAAAAATATTATCCGAATATTCTTTTTTATGTAATAGTAAAATTTCTTTTGCTTTAAAGCATTAATTTATGAAAAAAAAAAAAAAAAAAAAAAAAAAAAAAACTAAGACCAAAGTTACATAAAAAAAAAATTAAGTATTAAAGTCACAAGTCCACTTACGTGTGAACGAGCATACAATGCCCTGTGTAATATATATTTTTAAATTATACAAACTGGTGAAATTACTTCTAAAATGAAAAATACCTATGCTAGACACAATGTGAAAAAAATGTATTTTAAAGTCCATATAAAATGGCAAGTAGAAAGATTCGGAAAGCAATATCTTTTGTTTTAGAGATTGCTCAACTGTTGCAAAGTATATTCCTAAAAACAACACAAATATCATTTTCCTGACTACGATACATCGAAGTAACTAATAATAGACAAGAAAAAAGCATGAAATTGTACTGAAACATAAAAGCTCTAAAAGAACTGGGAGTTTTCTTGATGTTCAAGTATTGCCTAAATAGCAAATATAAAGTTTTTAAAAAATTATAGTTAAATTTTGTTTTTGCATAAATTGGCTCACTTCTACATAGTTATTTTATTTATTTATATATGTATTTCAAATAAATGAACAATATTCAATTTAAACATTTCTTTATTTATCTCTAAAAGTAATTTCATTTGGATAGTTTTGAGAACATATTATTTAAAAAGAATAAAAATATTCCGTTTCATATTTTGATTAATCTTCAAGTATGTTCTTTGAAATATTTCAAAGAAGGTCTGGTGTAGTGTTTAGGATAAGTGTCTGCGGTACGGATCTAAATTTATGTGGGATGTCCAACAAGGCATAGCTTCCTAAACTAGATGTCTGTCACATGGCTCGGAAACCTGGCAACAGTTGAAGCGGTAGGCAGTACAGATTGCGCGACTTTTTTATTCAACTGTCACCAATAATTTTAAGAAGTGATATATGATATATGTAATCGACGTTTCTTCGAATCCATTCGCCTTTTATGTATATCGTATCCCACTTTTAAAAATTTTTGGGGTCTATTGAGTAAAAATGTCGCGCAATCTGTACCAGGTGGCACTGTCTACCGCTTCAACTGTTGCCAAGTTTCTGAGCCACGCGACAGGCATCTAGTTTAGGAGGCTATGATCAGGGAGTCTTTTTAAAGGATTCTAACTCGTATTCATGCGAGTTTCGGAGAAAATAAAAAGAAATTTATAAAGACTAGGCCAATTTGTGGGACAGGTGGTTGAACGCGTCAAACGCATGTCTACTATCTTAAGCAGTAATAAAAACTCTTGGCCACAGATGGGGACAAAGAGAAAGGGAAGAACACTCTTAAAATGCACTTTTGTGATACTGCCATAAAATGTAATGAAAGGCAAAAGAATTAAGCAAAAAATGTTGCAGCTTTTAATTCCAAATTTATCATAAAAACAATAAAATAAGCCGCACAAAAATATTTTTAAATAAGTAATTATTTCTATATAATTTTAAGCATAAAAACAAATTTTTAAAATGTAAAATATTAAATCTTGCACTATCGTAAACATTAAAAGAATCATTGTTGTGAAATATTAATTTTTGTTTTCGCGACTTGTTTTTCAGATAATTATAACCCTTAATTTAAAAAAAGAAAAAAAAATACGTGAGGAAAAAAAGTAATAAATACATTTTTATGTGTTTAAAAAATAATTTTAAACAATGCCATATGTTGTGATTTGTATTGTATATATATGTGTGTATATACGTTTAAGCATTTACATCCAAATATTTCTGTGATTTATTATTTATTAATCGTTTTCACTCTCATAAGCTTAATGGTCATTTTTATTATCATTCTGGTAGGCGTAAGTATTTTAAGTTACTATCCTAACTCATTGGTTCTTAATCTACATTGCAACTTTTTGTGTAATTCTTTCCTCTGTGTTAAATTCAGTTCTATATTTCAGTGTGCTGTTATTGTCTTAGTTCTATTAATAGCTGAATTTTATGATTTAATCTTATTACGATATCTATTATTTATATATATATATATATATATTTAGGGGCGTACAAGCTTTCTTTATTCACAATTATGGCTAAGATTAAACTTAAAAATTAAATTAAAGTAGAATAAATAATATTTTGAGTAAACTTACTTCATTTTTATCATTTGTTCATTAAAACATAATCTGAATTCTAACATAATCCATCAATTTTATTTTTACTTTTGATAAGAAAAAAAAATAATAATAGAGATTAACTACTGTATTTTTAAATTTGTTTTTCAATAAAACTGCACTCATAAAACTAGTTTGTTTGCTTGGTCCAATACGGTTATCTTTTCATTATGTTAATGTGTTAAATAGATTAGAAAAATTAGTAATATTAAAATGTAATTTATTATGAGCATTCACACCCAGCTATCATTTCAATCCCGACACCTCTAAAGTATGTAACAAATCCCACAACGCAACAAATGTATCTTTATTTATTTATTTATTTATTATATGTTTTATACACATCTACGGAAATAAGAGTAAAATAAAAGTCAATCTTGACATTTTCCACCCTTCACCCAAAAACGTATGTGCTTAAAATAAATAAATAAATAAAATAAAATAAAATAATCCTGTTATAAACAATTTTGCATCCATATGATCACCTGTCAAAAGCCAGAATAACAACATTTAGCATCGCATACCATTGCGAGTCTCAAAAAGTCAATGAGGCTCTGGGAGGTAATCACAGAGATATGGAGCCATGCCGACTCCATTGTTGTGGCCAGCTGTGTTAGGTTGTGCGGTTAAGGATCCATGACGTAAACAACTTGATCGAAGTGAACCCATAGATTCTCGATTACGTTTAATGTGACACGCATATTATATAACAGGTCGCGTAGTCTTTTTGGTAGATGCCATCAGGGTCAGGAAAAATAATCTCCATGTAGGGTAAACATAACCTGCAATGACGGATGCGCTGATTCATCGTAGCTTCTACAGAGATGGATGGACCCATACACTGCCCCGAAAACACTTCCCAGACCATGATGCTCCTCCTCCAGCTTGGATTCTTCTAGCAACTGTTGCAAGGTATTTTCTTTCAGACGTTCCATGTCGTATATGCCAACATCAATCTGCAAGCGTATGAAACGTTAATCATTTGAAAAAGCCAAGTGTCCCAACTCAGTCAATTGCAGTACTGGCGTGCAAATTCCTGCTTTCTTCGCCGACGGACAACAGTAAGCATAAATACATATATAGGGGTCTGTTGCGAAAGCATTTGTAGAACTGTCATTGAGGAGACACTCTTGGTACCCCTTCTGTTCATCAAGTTTGTCAGTTGGTCAAGTTGGTCAGTTTATTAGGTTGGTCAACATATCTGTTCACTCAAACGCCACAGCCGTCATTCGCCTCTGTCGTCTATGGTCAACGATGTATGGTGTACTACATTTGCTACATAGCTGACTGAATAAGGCCATTCTGCCATGCACGGTGTACACATTAATCACGGCAGTACGCAAATAGTTTATAAATTTAGTCGTTTCAGAAATTCTTTATCCCTTGGCCACGAAGCCAACGATCATGCTTTTTTGAACATCTAACAAATCGCTTCGTTTCTGTATTACACCAACAGTGGCAATGTCTTCTACTTCTTTCCGACATCCTTTATATACTTTCAAAACTGCTAGCACTGCCACTTTTCTTCTGTGATTGGTATTTACGGTTGTCGCCAAGAGTAAGCTGTGGTCACATTAATATGATGGATTGTGTATTACAAAAAAATTCTGGTAACAAATTGTCAGATACCATCCGTATGCTATGCGCAAAATACGTTGACAAAAAACTTTCTGTCCGAGCAATACAGAGAATATTCGTACACAACAATTTTTTTTTCCCTTATGGCACACTGTAAAAATCTCGCATTAAATAAAGTTCTTCAATTTCACCTGTCAGGATCGAACCAGAATACATCGCATTGCAGGTGATGGTGTTACTTCTCAATTACGGAAGCACAATTTGCGTTATTATATAGTACTTATCAATCCTGCTTTGTTACCAATTCTCCATATGCAAAAAAGAAAATAAACTATCAGATGAAATTTGTGTCAATGATTACAGATTTTATCTAGTTACAAAAAAAAAAAAAAAAAAAAAAAAAAATTCTTTTCACAAATTAAGATGAAATTTTAAACTAAACTACTTCAGTTATCACTATAAAATTAACAGAAAATATTATTTTTCTTCATTTTTTATTATTATTATTATTATTATTATTTTTACAGTATGTATGTTTATATATATATACATATATTATTAATTTCTTTAATTTTTTTTTATCTTCAAATTTTAAATTTCTTCACAATTATTTAATTTTTTATAGAAACAACACTTTACCTTATGTTAAAAAAAAGAAAAAGAAAGAAAAAAAAAAAAAAAATTGGCTTTTTTCCTTTACATAATAATAATATTTTTTTTTTTTTTTTCTTCTTACAAGAATTTTTACTAATAAAAATACTCTGTCAGTTATCAATGTTATAATAATAATGACATTCATAAAACAAAAATTTATAAATTACAAGTTGTTTTTTCTAAATCAGGGTAATTGAGAATGTATTGCACATTTGGAGACGAATTTTACTTTCTTTTCAGATTTTTTCTATGGCATAATATGGTACTTGCACAGACTTAATTAGGGGATCAACAGAGCCACAAGTATTACAGAAAAGCATTTACTAATCCATCTATGATTCCACGCCAAACATTTTTGGAGCCGTAACTTGATCTAGAAGAGTAAATCCCGTACGTGACTGTAACTGCTGTTGAGGGCTCTATTTACTGTCACATTCCAATATTTACTGTTCTGTATGTTTTTCCTTTTCTTTCATTTCTTTATTACAAGAAGCTTTTCCTTTTGTCTTTGCCGTTTTTTGCTTTCTGATTGTGTTCTTTCTGTTATAGGTTTTGTGTTACAAGTAATTGAGTTGATGATTGCTAATCGAGTTTCGTAATATTTATATTTAAAGCCAAAACTTGTTATGTTTTTTTTTTTTTTTTTTTTTTTTCACTTACAGGTTTATTATAAACAGATTTAAAAAAGTGATTTGTTGCTATATTTACTGCATTTTATTATTATTATTATTATTATTATTATTATTATTATTATTTGTTTTAAAGCAAGTGAATTAAAAATCTCTTAGCATGAAACAATGGCCATCTTTTATGCAACACATTTTAGAATTATATAACTATAATTGAATAATAATTCGACAATACTTTTGATTTCACTAATTGATAAATATTCCTTATTGTTATTACTTATCTGTAGCGTAGTTATTTATTACTTCAAAGTAAAAAGTTCAATATTTATAGATAAAACTTCATCGCCTGAGATAAACAATTAATTCAAAACTCATTGCAACCATGTAAAAACTTAATAAGTACAAAATTTGAGACAAAAAGATACATAAAAGGCAAGAACTCACAACAATTATTTCGTGCGTTTGTAGCACTTATGCCTAGTTTGTTTGCCTGACGAAAAGTCGTGTCTTCTTTCGACCCGAAACAGTTGTTGCGAGTTCTCGCATTTTGTGATGTTTTTGTTCAAAGTTTTATGCTTATTACTTTTAAAAACCAGTTCAGTTCTGTTTTTTTTTTTTTTTTTTAATCAAGTAAGAACTTATTATTCTGCTTTTTCATATGCTATAAAAATATCTCAGTAAAACACACACACACACACACACACACACATATATATATATATATATATCCTTCATTAATAATGAATGTGAATGAATGTGATAGAGAATTCAGAAGTCATCTTGAATGATATGACTGCATATACAAATGCAAAATTTTATAACCGGTATCTGTATGTAATGTTAAATATTTAAGCAATTTAATACCCTCTAAAAAAATATTTTTTATTAGGCAAGTTTTAAAACGAAATTTTAGTTAAATATAACAAAATTTAGGAATCGCAATTGTAATCAAATGCTTCACGAGGCGTAAAAACTAATATTGACTTATCAGTATGTTTATAGAACTTACAATGAGATAGATATATTGTAAAATTTGTTAATATCAGGATTTTATTATTAATATATTCCTTTTTAATCCTTAAATGTTTTACATGGAGGACTCACACTTAAATTAACAAAGTACAGGGCATTCAAATGTGATAATTTATTACACATGATATGTATTATAGTATGAATATCTTTAAAATAAAAATACGTAAAATATTTAATTATAATTATTATTTATTTATTTACTTATTGCAAAAATTCTTTCTTAAAATATAATAATGAAATAAATGTAGAATATATTGTAAATGTTGCTTACGTTACACCAATTGGAGTTGTAAATTTGAAAGGAAACACGTTAAAATGTGAAACTTTAACGATTTATTATTAACTTTTTCAAGTTGGGTGATTTAACCATTTAGATGCTAGACCAGGTTGAAGTTTTATTGAAAATTCTACCTAAAAAAGACATTTCGTTAAGCGTTATTGGGGTGTACCTTTTATAATTAACAATTATCAAAGCAGAGAATAAAATGCTCTGTTCAATTCCGCGTTTAGTTATTAATTTTATTCTTACACTGGTAATTTAAATTTTCACCTTATTTGAAGTTTAGTATTCGTATTTACTTAGCACACTTTATAATACAAAATTGCTTCATTATAATTATAAGAATCAACACATAATTTAATAATACAAAATGTGGAAAATACACACAACGCCATTTAATCGGCTGAGTGGCCAAATATGACACACTCAAATAATTGTCAAATCGTCAATCGTCAATTGGTATCATCAGTTGCGAAGGGGAAGACAATGGCGTTTAATCTCGATGCAAGAGATCGGCGGGGGAGTAGGTGATAGGAAGGATGGCAGACGGACAGACAAGCACTTGCAATTATCCTAATGGTTCCGTTGGCGATCGTTTTCGCTAGTTCCTTGTTAACAAGGGCATAATGAAATTCCGGAGGTTTGTGGTCTAGAATGCCAAGTAACATCACGTCACAAATTAGCAAGCTGCGGAAAAGAGGCGAAATTTGAAGACAGTTCCAACTGAAACTGTTGTTGGATAATATGAATTCGAACGACGTCTTAAAAATTTAATTATTTGCGAATTGTTCGGCAAAGATTTGAAGACATAAAGGCCAGGATAAAATGTTATGAGTTTGAAGATTTGCAAACTGAATAAAGCTGTTTTAACTAAATTAGAATTATTCAGATGTTTCGCTTGATTTCTTTGTCAAATTGTTAATGTTAAGCTTTTGAAATTTAGTGCAATTCAATTGTGTAGAGCAAAAATGATGATTGAAACGTTAAGGCTATTTTAAGTTCAGAAAGATACAAGTGAAGACTCTTCCGATTGGCAATATATAATATTATACAGACATGCATTTTTTAAATAGCGGGCGTTTTTCTTAGCATTCGGAGATTTATTTTTTTTTTTTTTTTTTTTTTACATTTTTTTATAATGTAATAAAGTAGTAAAAACTTCTTTCTTTTCATCTTGATGAAGGGAAAATGCTAATAGTGATGCTCAGTAATTTTATTTTTAAATGGTTTTGGCTGATATTTTCAGTTATATATACCTTGAAATAATAAGCATATATTTAAATTATATGGCTTAATTTAAAAGTAAAATCAACCATCAAATAATTAATTTAAAATATTTTAGATTTGCTACACAAATAAAAAGAAAAATTTTCACTTTCGAATTTAGACGTTTTCACAAATATCTAGAAAAATTCTTGAGGAATTGTATTGAAATTTTCGACATATAAAGAACATGTTTTATTTCAGCAAATGTTTTGTCCCTCAAGGAGAAAAGGAGACCAGTAAAAAATTAAACAAAAGTCAAAATATTTTGTATAAACCTATAAAAAATAAATAAATAAATAAATAATGCTTGAAATGCACTTTTGATGTATCATGTGATTTTTGAGGATTGTTCTAATTATCTGTATAAAATTTTATGAGGCCACAACATATATTCATGGAGATATAACGTTTTCTTTAAAAAATTGCAAAAAAGAAAGAAAAAAAGGCTTCTTTTATTATAACACGAAGGATATTATATCCAGTATAAAGCTATTTTAGTTCTCCGTCGTACTATAGATATGGGGAACTTAGGTAGTCATGAAAAATTTCGACCTCGATTTTTTGACTTATTTTTAGGTATGAGGAAACCGAAAGTATCAAAATGGGTATGGTGTCCGTCAGTAGGCTGCCTGTTAGTTCGTTAGCGTGTTCGTGTGTTTGTATGTTAGTGTGTTAGTCTGTGTTCCCAATATCTCACGAACAAATAATTGCAAAGAGGTCGGAACAGTCTTAAAATTTATGACACTGGAAAGAACCATATTCATTTGCAACATTCTAATTAAAAAACTTCAGACGTTATTCAAATTTACGATTTTTTTAACATGTGAGAATAGGGCAAAATTTTACTTAAATGTGCATGAGGAGAAATTTTTTATCGTAAAGATGTAAGAACAGCTTTTAAATAACAGTTTTGAGACCGGGATGTACACCATTAACTATAAACATGCCACTTTGAAAATTTCGTAAGTTATTGGAAGTTTACGAATTTCTTAACAGGCCAAAATTTTGCATAAGTGTCGGACGACATTTTCATAGCAAAGGTGTCAGACCACTTTTAAAATATCATTTAGGATACTGGCATGAACATCCTCGACTATGAATTTTGTAATTTAAAATTTTCTCAAGTTACTCGAAATTTACGATTTACTTAACATGACAGCATAGCGCAAAATTTCGCATAACCGTCCATTTTGAGGGATATTTGCGTCATAAATATATCAGACCGTTTTTTAAATGACATTTATGATACTTGTTTGAACTTCATTGACTGCAAATATTCTAATTTGCAAATTTCGGAAGTTATTCGAAATTTAAAATTTTACGAACATGGCAAAATTGGGCGATATTCCATATAAATTTGCATTTTGGTGATTGTTTTATTGTAAATATTATGGCAGTGCAGGAAAACTAAACTACGAAACTGACCCCACTTTATTAAATTAAGAGATTAGAATAAGGTAAATATATAGAATTGAACGGTGGGAAGCCTGATAGGTGGGAATTTCATTCTATCACTGTGTCGAGCAAATGGACAAATTCATTTCTCTTAGCATGAATATAATGTGTCCCATACTAGAAGTTTATGAAAACATACATATGATGGGGAACTGAGCTGAGACCTATATCAACTAGTTTAGGAAACTTGGCATACTACATGAGACGCACTTTACTTAATTTTCATATAAGTAGTTTAATACTTTTGGATTTGAAATTATGCAAATATTTTTTTTTAACTTTCCGCATGTATAGTTAAAAGTTATTTAGTAAAAATGATCATACTTTGAAAGATATTCAATATTTTTGCATTCTGATTGCCGTATGCTGTGTCTAATATAGTATGTCAAGTTTCCTAAAAACGGCTATGCACTTGGGTCTAATAGCCTACGCGTAACAATAAAAAAAACTGACAATTTCATTTTGAAATAAAAAGAAAAGAAAAGAAAAGAAAAAAAGAAAAAGGCATGCCTCTATAAATATAGGTGATGGCCTCATAAAAATGTATACAGTTAATTAGAGCAGTTTTCAAAATTACATACTATAGCAAAAACACATTTCAAATATTACTTTTTACAGGATGATCCAAAACTTTTTGAATTTTGTTTAATTTTTTACTGGTCCCCCTTTCCTCTGTCGGAGAAAACTTTTTCTGAAATATATGAGGTATAACATGTTCTTTATACGCTCAAAGTTTCAATACAATTCCTCAAGAATTTTTCTAAACATTTGACAAAACGTCCAAATTCGAAAGTGTCCAAATACTTATTGGTAGATAGTGTATATATATTCTAAATTCAAAAAGATAAGAGTTCTTAACTAAATATTATTTTTTTACAAAAGTGTCAAAATATAAAATAATAATAATAATAATAATAATAATAATAAATCAATAAATTCTGAGCACATTTTATCTTTCTTCCCTCCATCTCAAAGCTAATTCTAAAATACCTGTAAAACCTGTTTCACACCAATAACATCATTGTCCTTGGAAATTTTTATTTCAAGTAGGAAACACTGACAGTGGGTTTTAATCATAACTAAAACGTGCGAAAATATTTACGTGTTTCAAGCAGGGTTTCCATTGAATAAATTGAAACACGAAATAAAATAAAAATTTTACATCAATAACAATCAAAATATTGTTACTGCTACATTCGCTAATGTATAAATTTATATTATATATATGAAGGAATTTTGAAATTAAACTTTCCTATAACATGCAATCAATGCACTTAACTTCAGTATTTCATAAATATTAATAAAGTATTATTAAGTAATGGTGTCATTAAAAATCTTTGTTGTTAAAATATGCTTACACATAATCGCATAATCAATTGAAAGTTACTCACTCATATAAAGAAATGAGTATTTTTCTATTTGTACTTTATATTTCTGGCTAAAATTTCTCTATTTTTAAACTATCATTAGAAATTGAAAATTTACATGCTGCAGTCATTTAAATTTCTTAATTTTCTGTATATTTTAATAAAAATTACTGGCGCTGCCATCCGATTTTTTATTTGCGATCGTACAGTCTTTAACAAAAGTGTCCGAACACTAGCAAAAATTCCTATGTAAAAAAAGTACACTTCATACGTTTTTGTTAAATAAATCCTTGTTGAATCCTGTTCTTAGTCAGTGTAAAACATAATTCGATAAGGATTTATTTAGCAAAACCGTATGAAGTGTACATTTTTTACATAGGAATTTTTGCTAGTGTTCGCACACTTTTGTTACCGCCTGTACCTCCTCGAGGGCCCTCAGCATTGAAAAAAGGTACCGATGTCAGCCGAATAATCCAGGAAACACATTTATCTTGGTTAGAAATTTCTATCACTTTAATTTATAAAGTTATTAATTAAAAACTTTTATTAAACGTCAGATTTTTTCTGCTCACTGTCGATCATCTGTTTTTAAATCGCCCTGTACGAAAAAAAAAAAAAAAAAGAAAAAGAAAAAGAAAAAAAGAACAATGATTCAGTTCTTTTAGCTATAGGTATTATTAGAAATTTCGTTTATTTTTCTTTGTAACCATATATAAATTTTATCAAAATACGGATTAACGAGTCATTTTTTTTTTTTTTTTTTTTTTTTTTTTTACAAAACATCGAATTTTTCACTAAGCATTTTATAATTGGAAACATTTTTGTGATATACATATATATGTATATATATATTGTCTATATATTAAAAAAAAAGTCACTACCACCACTGTTTTCCACTGCCTCAATATTGAGGCAGCTTACTTGCCACAACCATGTAAAGAAATGTTACCAGTTGTAATTGCGTAACATGCCTCTGTTAGACAGCTATAGTTGATAACATTTCTCGGCATGGTCGTGGAAAATAAGTTGCCTCAATAATATTGTGTATTCTTACACAAAATATTTTACAGTGCACACACACACACACACATATATATATATATATACATTGTCACGCTACAAATTGTCGTGTAGAGCTCCGCAGGGTTAATGAAAGTAAAGAGTCGAGAGCGACGGCGAAGGCACCCTCGTGGTTCGATCAGGAGGCAGTTCCAATAATTTTATAAACAAAAATCTTTTGAAACGTATATAAAATATTCACATTTTAATTATGAAAAATTTTGAAATTTAAATTATAGTATTTTGTGATTGTCAAGATAAAAAATATGAAATATTCTACCCTTAAATTTTTTTGCATACGTACTTTAATTTATTTACAATACTTTTATATTTAATCAACTTATAACTAATGGTTTACATAATTAATATTTTTATATTTAAGAATTCTTAACATTTTTCTATACGTTTTATATTTGGGAATTTAATACAAAACATTTAACTAATTTACATTATTTTTTTTTAGTTTTATAATAATATTCATAATGTTTATAATATCTTGATGTATTTTATTTTAAAATTAAAAAAATAAACTTTCATATAATCTCTCAAAGTGGTTTTCTTTCAATAATATAATTTGTGTAATCCATAATACATTCCACTTTAATTTTTGTTTTAATTCAATGTTTAGTAAAATAAATATTATATTAAAATATTTGAAATGATAATAATAATAATGAAACATTAAAATTTCTTCCACCTCCATTTCACAACTAATTGTAAAATGACTGTAAAACTGGTTTTATAGCAATAACAGCATCGCCATTGGAAAGTTTTCGATTAAGTAGACAACACTAATGGTGGATTTTAATTATATTTTGTATTTAACTATTTAGTAAATAATATTTAATAAGGCAAATAATAATTTGGAAAACATCGGTACCTTTTTACTTTCTCTTACCCATAAGGTAGATAAAGTATTGTTTTTGGGACAAATTTTTTACTTTCTCTTACCCATAAGGTAGAGAAAGTATTGTTTTTGGGTCAAATTTTCGAATGCGAGATTTTGTTATATTTACACGTTTTGAGGTCCCCTGAATACGAAAATCATGTTTTTAGCAAATGGTCTGTGTGTATGTCTGTGTGTGTGTCTGTGTGTGTGTGTGTCTGTGTGTGTCTGTGTGTGTAGTGTCTGTTATCAGCATATATCAAAAACAAATTATCGCAGAAAGTTCAAACTCGGTATTCTAAATGTGTATCATATAGGGATGCTACAGTAAGCTTTTCGTTAAGATCAAGCAAATATTTCGTGTACAGGGACAATCAAGAGAATTCTGATACATTACGTCTATGGGGGAAATTGCAGGTAAGTAGAGTTTAACGTCTATAGACTGCACTAAACCAAATGAAACGAATATATATTTTTTGTAATAGAGATAGTTAACTGGGAAAAAAAATTTGTGTATGTAGGAGCCTCGCCTCCCCCCCTGGGGGGGAAGTCCCCCCCTCGAGGGGAGTAAATTTTCATGATGGGTATCTTTCAAAAGAGCTCGCCAATACCTTTAAAACGAATGGTTGAACCATCGATATGCGATAATGTAAAACAAAGTTATTGATTTTTTTTTACTTTTAACGAAAAAAAAAACTTAGAAAAAAAAATCTCTCTTTTTTTTTTTTTTTTTTTTTTTTAATATTGAGAATAAAATGGGCTTTTTTTAGGTATTCGGTGTTATACTACTTCTCTAATATGGAAATCGTCTGCATTATCATAAAAGATATTTTTTTTTTTAATTATAATATTAATAAATTATTTTTTAAAAACAGAATTATTTTTTAATAACCGAATTAAATTCTATATAAATGTAGGTGCATTAATGAAACGGGGGGTTGAGGGGGGCGGTAGCCCCCCTCACACAGAACTAATTATCATATAAAACTCTTCAGAAGCCTAATATGAATTGTTTAACGCAGGTTTAGATAACAGTACTCGTTATCTTACCTTTTAATCTGCAACCTGTATTTATAGTATTAAATTTCAGGGTATGAGAAAGTCGTGTGGGTGACACACCAGATTATTTACAATGCTGAGGAACCACGAAGATGTTCGGTCACAGACAAAAAATCGGTCAGCGGCGCCAGTAACTTTTTTAATATATACAGAAAATTAAGAAATTTATATGATTGCATAATGCAGATTTTGAATTTCTAAGGACAGTTTTAAAATAATGAAATTTCAATAATAAATATGTAAAGCAAATAAACTGATATTCCGTTATTTTTCTTTGTGTGAGTGAGTAACTTTCAATTGATTATGCTAATATATGTAAACTTATTTTAAACACAGAGATTTTTGATGACACAATTACTTAATAATACTATATTAATATTTATGAAATATCAAAAATCTTATATTTTTTCGTTAATAGCATTGGTTGCCTTTTATATTTCAAAATTCCTTCTTACATACACACACACACACACACACACATATATATATATATAATATATATATATATATATATATATAAATTTAACGAATGTTCAAGAAACAGTATTTTGTTTGTTATTGATGTAAAATTCTTACTTTATTTGATGTTTCAATTTTTTTAATGAAAAATCATGGCTTGAAAAGCATCAATATTTTCACACATTTCAACATATGATTTTTAGTTATGATCAAAATCCACTGTCAGTGTTTCCTACTTGAAAGAAAACTTTCCAAGGATGATGATGTTGTTGTTGTGAAACAAGTTTTACAGGCATTTTAGAATTATCAGTGAAATGGAGAGAAAAGATCGAATGTGCTCGGAGTTCATTGGTTCTTTTTAATATATTAACTTCACGTTTCTGTTAAAAAGATTTAACATTGTTAAGAATTTTTATCGTTTTGAAATAAGAATACATATATATGTATATAAAAATGATGAAAAAAATTATGTATATATATATATATATATATATATATATATAATTTTTCATGGGTATAATGAAAAACATGAGAACGAAAATTAAGCAGTTGAATAATTCACCATAATAACACACAAAGGCCAATTAGGTAACTAGTTAACTTGACTAGGTTTAATAATTTTAATGTATTTGATTAGTTATATTAATTTAAAAGTATTAGAAAATCAATAAAATTACTTACCTAATTTTAAAACTTATTAGATTACAAAACTCGCTGAATGCATTAAAAAAATATCCTTCAAGGTAATGTAGTAGAAAAGAAGGAATTAATAATGGATAAGATTAAAAAGATTAAAAATCGCACTTACAATAACGAAATGAACCATAAAAGTTGAGATTAGCAAAATATTTTGACCATATCACAAAAAAACGGATAGATTATTAAATAAAATAGCTCAAAGTGTCATAGAACTTCTTCAGGAGCCCCCTCTAAAGGCAGAGAAATGTGAAGTTACTGTTTTTGGTAAGCAATATTACGCAAAATACAAAAAGTAGCTCAACCCTGCTTTAAAAATATTACCACGAATTAACCAAATAAAAGTAAGACAGAATGCATCCTGAAATTTCAACCAGAATTAAGTACTTAAATCAAATACGTGTTATAGAACTCCTTAATTTAAGTATTAAAAAATAGAGTGCTGATGCGATGTTGAGTTGTATTTTACCCAATTTTACAGTGAAAAAATAAATAAGCAAATAAATTACGCAAAATAAAATAAAAATAATTTTTAATGACTATAACAATTAATTTTTCAGCATAATTAATTTTTCAGCATAATTAATTTTAATAATTTATTATTTAGTGCAAGGAGCATTATTCAGCACAATTAATTTTAATAATATCGTTTTACCATGTTTAACATGCTGAAAGCTGTTTCACTGCATATTGCAGTTATCTATATGTCAAAATCAAAAGGAACTTAATTAAACCTCGAAACCTATTTTACAATTAGTGAAACCATAATCATTTCAAAGTGAAAATCGTAAGGAAATAAAAGTTTTGCGATGAATTCAAAAAACATTGCCTATAATCTTAACAAGATTTTTAACTTTAAAATAAAATTTTAAGAGCAAAGTAATGAGGGGGAGGGAGAGAGAGGGAGGGAAAAAAATGGAGAATAAACACTATGCGGAAATATTTTTCATAATGAACGTGTTAATTTACTGACGTATTCGACTTTGCAATGTTTTATTTTGTTTCTTCAATTAACTATTTTCGCATTAATTTTATATAATTATTTTAATAACTGTATTAAATTTAAAATGTAAAATGTAAAACTATTGATTTTATGCATTGCAAGTTTATTTTGCAATTCTGAGAATCATATTCTAACGAGTATTTTTTATGTAATCTTTCTGAATAATTGTTTTATTAATTGATGCATAAATTTATCAATTTTTAAATTAGCATTCAATGTGTGAATTAAATTTAAATGCAACAATCCTTCCTTTTTTTATTTATTAAATTAATAATTCACCATCCGAACCAAACATACAACCATACAGCGCCACCCGACCTCCATAATCAAACATCTGTCCACCCAACCTCCACTATATATGAAAAAACTCTAATTAATTTCTACAAATTGTAGAGATTAACTTAGAGTTTCCCGTAGTATATTCCATATAAAAGCGAAATACACCATGGATTACATTTTTTTTTTTTTTTCTTTTGTTAAAGAAAACGGTTTTAGGTACTATAGGAAAGTTTGTATAAAATTTCAAATATTAAATCATTAAGACATTTATTATAAAACGTAAAAATATTAAATTTAAAAATCATTTATTTTATTTTATTTGTTTATTTATTTTATTTTATTTTTTTTCGTTATATGATAAAATATAAAATATTATGTTATTTTAAATTTTATTAAATAATATTAATTATAAATTTAATAATAATAAAATATCTATTAATATAAAATCACTGAAATGTAAAAATATCGTAAATTATTTATTAAAAACAAAGTTAAAGTTGAATGCTTCTTATACTAAAAAAATACCAGTTACTGAGATTATATAATGTATGGTTTTAACGTGTAAATTTTCTATATTTAGAAAATTCTTTTTTTTTTTTTTTTTTTTCAATAATTAAAAAAATAGTAAATTTTTTATTATAAATACGAGAAGCAAATAAACAAATCTTTTTTTTTTTTTTTTTTTTTTTTTTTTGTTAAGTCTATGACCGTCTTTTAATTGATTATTCTAATACTTGTAGGCGTATTTTAGTTTCTAATATATTTAAAGACAAGATTACTAACAGATAACTTATTTACGAAACCTTGAAATACAAAATATTAAATAGAATTAATCATTATTTATATTATTTCAGTAACTGGCAATTTCTAGTATAAGAAGTATTCAACTCTATCTTTGCTTTCAATAATTAATTTACAATATTTTTACATTTCAACGATTTTGCATTTAAAAGAATGTTAATTATTAACTTTATATTTGATAATGTTTAATGATATTTAATAAAAGTTACAATAATATAAAATTTAAAATTATAATATGTAACAAAATATATTTTTATATTTAATAATTTTCAATTTTAATATTTTCATAATTTAAAATAAAAGTTTTAATATTTTTATATTTAATAATTTTTATATATTAAATTTTACAAACTTCCATATAGTCTCTAAAACTGGGTTCTTAAAAAATAATAATAATAATAATAATTATCCATTGTGTATATTTTCATTTAGCAGAAATTAACTTAGAGTTTCGATTAGTATTTTTATATTTTTATATTTTCATGTTCTTTTTATTATTATTATTATTAAATATACACACACACACATGTATTTTTATTTCAAAAATATAAGAATTCTTAATAAGAACTAAATATTAAATCTTTTTAACAAAAATGTCAAATTGAAATATTTAGAAAAATGAATAAACTCTGAGCACGTTCTAGCTTTTTTCCATCTCATAATTAATTCTAAAATGCCTCTAAAATTTGTTTCACAACAATAATATCATCATCCATGGAAAGTTTTCTTTCAAGTAGGAAACACTCTGACAGTGAATTTCGATCATAACTAAAAATCATATGATGAAATGTGTGAAAAAATTGATGTGTTTCAAGCAATGATTTTCATTAAATAAATTGAAACATCAACTAAAATAGGAATTTTACATCAATGACAAACTACGTATTGTAAAATATTAATAAAGTAATATTCCAAGGCACTGCATTTAGGAGCTGTAACTATTGTAGAGTCAAACAAATGCTGCCTGTAAGAGCTGTAACTATTGTAGAAGAAATACTTGTAATGCAGGAGCATATTTCACAGCAGCTTGAAATATGATCCTGCATTACAAGTATTTCTTCTACAATAGTTACAGCTCCTACAGGCAGCACTTGGTTGATCCTATAATAGTTACAGCTCCTAAATGCAGTGCCTTAGAAACCATACAGATCCACTTCTTCCTTTTTCTTTGCTCCCTGATTTCCTGACTTAGTAAATCGAAGGAAACAACCTTCGCCAGACTTCACAAGTCATCATTCCATATACTCAAGACTCCTCGATTAACTAAAGGACTCTTTAACTGTCAACCGTCAAATGGAAAAATATATATATACATATAAACTGTTTATTAGATACATATGCATTGAATTCCTGATGCTGCTTTGGTTTTCAAAACGAAAAGCTATGAATATATACAATTTTAAAATGTTTTAAAATAAAATATAATTTTAGTAAACGTGGTTTTAAAGTGATTTTATTATAAATATCAATGACACGTGTTAAAAAAAAATCTCTTTTAGAGATAATTTATAAAGTAATATTTTAAGTAATCGGGTTATTATAAATATTTGTGGTTAAAATATGCTTATCTATATTCGCATAATCAATTGGAAGTTACTCACTCATAATAAGAAAAATAAATGAGTATCAGTTTATTTGCATTTCATATTTCTTATTGAAATTTCACTAATTTCAAACTATCATTAGAAACTGAAAATTTACACGATGCAATCATTTAAATTTCTCAATTTTTTTACTTTCTCTTACCCATAAGGTAGAGAAAGTATAGTTTTTGGGTCAAATTTTCGAACGCGAGTTTTTGTTATATTTGCATGTTCTGAGGCCCCCTGAATACAAAAATCATGTTTTTAGCAAATGGTCTGTGTGCATGTCTGTGTGTCTGTCTGTTATCAGCATATCTCCAAAACAAATTATGGCAGGAAGTTCAAACTTGGTATTCTAAATGTGTATCATATAAGTATGCTACACTAAACTTTTCGCTAAGATCAAGCAAATGGTTCGTGTCAAAAGTATTCAATTACATTACGTCTATGGGGGAAATTGTAGGTAAGTAGAGTTTAACATTTATAGACTGCACTAAACCAAACGAAACGAATATATATTTTTTGTAATAGAGAGAGTGAACTGGGAAATTTTTTTTACGTATGTAGGAACCTCGCTTCCGCCCTAGGGGGGGGGGGAGACCTCCCCTCGAGGGGAGTAAATTTTCATGGTGGGTATCTTTCAAAAGAGCTCGCCAATACCTTTAAAATGAATGGTTGAACCATCGATCTGCGATAATTTAAAACAAAGTTATTCACTTTTAACGATTTTTTTTTTTTTTTTTTTTTTTTTTTTGAGAATAAAATGGACTTTTTTGGATACTACTTCTCTAATATGGAAATCGTCTGCATTATCATAAAAGATAATTTTTTTTTTAAATAATTTTAATAAATTATTTTTTGAAAACAGAATTATTTTTTAATAACCGAGTTAAATTCTATATAAATGCAGGAGCATTAATGAAACGGGGGGTTGAGGGGAGCGGTATCCCCCTCACACAGAACTAATTATCGTATAAAACTCTTCCGAAGCCTAATTTGAATTGTTTAACACAGGTTTACATAACAGTACTCATTATCTTACCTATTAATCTGCAACCTGTATTTATAGTACTAAATTTCAGGGTAAGAGAAAGTCGTGTGAGTGACACACCAGATTATTAAATATATATTTAAAAGATATAATATAAATATAATATATATTAAAAAAAAAAATTAACTGGCGCCGCTGTCCAGTTCTTTGTCTGCTACCGTACATCCTCGAGAGTCGTCAGCGTTGCAAAGAAGGCACCGATGTTTGCGGAATAATCCCAAAAACACGTTTATCTTGGTTAGAAATTTCTATTATCTTAATTAACGAAGTTATTAATGAAAACTTTAATTAAATATCTGATTTTTTTCGACTCATAGTCGTTCATCAGTTTTTAAATCGTCGTATACGAAAAACCAATGCTTCAGTTTATTAACTGTAGGTATCATTAAAAAGACAGTTAAATTTTCTTTCCAACCATATTTCCATTTAACAAAATACGATATAGCGAGCCTTATTTTACTTTCTCTTACCCATAAGGTCGAGAAAGTATTGATTTAGGGTAAATTTTTGAGCGTGAGGTTTTGTTATATTTAGATGTTCTGAGGTCGACTGAATACGAAAATCATGTTTTTAGCGAATGGTCTGTGGGTCTCTCTGTGTGTCGGTCTGTTATCAGCATATCTCAAGAACAAATAGTAGCAGAAATTCCAGACTCAGTATTCTAAATGTGTATCATATAGGGATGCAGCTTTTCGTTGAGATGAAGCCAATGGTTCGTGTACAGGGACACTTAAAATTATTCAATTACGTCTATGGGGGAATTTGCAGGTAAGTAGAGTTTAACATCTATAGACTGGACTAAACCAAATGAAACGAATATATATATATATTGTGTAATAGAGATAGTCAACTGGGAAAAAAAAATATGTGTGTAGGAGCCTCCCCCCCCCCCTTGGGGGAGAAGTCCACACTCGAGGTGAGTAAATTTTTCATGATGGGTGTCTTTCAAAAGAGCTCGCCAATACCTTTAAAACAAATGGCTGAACCATCGATCTGCGATAATTTAAAATAAAATTATCGATTTTTTTCTTTTTTAACAATATACATTTTAACAATATATACATTTTTTTTAATGCAATATTGAGAATAAATTCAACTTTTTTTTTTTTTTTTTTTTTGGGGGGGGGGGGATTTAGTGTTTTACTACTTCTCTAATATGGAAACCGTGTGCATTATCATGGAATATAATTTTTTTTTATAATAATTTTAATAAGTTATTTTTACTGAGTGAATTTTTATAGGAAAATATAAAAGAATGTCGTGTGGTGGCCACAGCACACTAGTTATTTGTTGTTAGTGGATGTGCTTGACTAATAATATTTTACCATTTTCAGGAAAGCTGTTCGGGAATTGAAACAAATTCCTTATAGAGATATGGTAATTAATGTATGTTTTAAGCTATATATTCATCGCTTGTTTTTTGTATATTTACACGTTTTGAGGCTTCCAGATTACCGTAGTCAAGTTTTTTATCTTTTTATCTTTGTCTGTGTCTCTTAGAGTAACTTAAAAACGAATAATTTTCTGCATAATATTCTGTTTTATCTATGCATGAGGAGCAAACATTAAAACCGTGTTTTCTCCAAAAATAAAAAAAAGGAGTTAGGGATTTTTCTTTGAACTTAATATAAAAATATTATGTCTACATATCTTCTTAGATATGTCTACATATTTTCCTAGTATATAGTTATACATCTAAAAAAGCGATAATTAGGTTTTACGTTTAGTTATTTTTTAATTTAATAGTTTTTGTGTTGTCTGAAAAATTGTTTTCGAAGGGAAAACACGGTTTGAATGTTTGCTCCTCATATATATATACACGAGATATAATTACTACTACCGCGGTTTTATTATTATTATTATTATTATTATTATTATTATTATTTATTTATTTATTTATTTATATATTTTAATGTCAAGTTGTGAATAGGCGCGCAGAGATCTGCAGGGTTAATGAACGAAGCGAGTCGGGAGGGACGGAAAACCCACCCCTGGGCTAGTGAGCGGGGCGATCAGGGGGCAGATATCACTAGTTCTATGAACATAAATCTTTTGTAAATTAAACAAAATCCTCACATTTCAATTATGAAACATTTTAAAACTTAAATTATAGCATTTAGTGATTGTCAACATTAATATATGAAATATTCAGCCCTAAAACTTCTCTGTAGAAACATTTCAATTTATTTACAAGATTTTTTTTTTTTTTTTTTTTTTTTTTTTTTTTTTTAATCACATGATGATTTTTATAATTAATATTTTTACATTTAAGAATTCTTAACATTTTTTATGCATTTTATATTTAATAATTTAATATAAACTTATATAATAAATTTTTATTTTATTTATTTATTTATTTATTTATTTATTTATTTTATAATAATATTTGAAACGTTTTATAATATTTTGATAAATTTTGTTTTTTAAATTTTAAAAATAAACTTTCATACAATCTCTAAAAATGGTTTTTTTTCTAATATTATAATTAGTATAACCAAAATGTATTCCATTTTTAGTAAAGATTATTATAATGTTGTTCCTTTTTCTTTCTTTTTTTTTTTTTTTTTTTTTTTTTTTTTTTCTTTCTTTTCAGTTCACGGTTTCTCAAGATAGTACTAAATTAAATATTTGAAATAACAACAATAATAATACTAAAGAAACATTAAACTGCCTTCTTCCTCCTTTTAACAACTAATTGTAAAATGCCCGTAAAACTGGTTTTATCGCAATAATAGCACCGTCAGAAGAAAGTTTTCGATCAAGTGGCCAACACTGATGGTGGATTTTAATTATATTTTGTATTTCAATAATTCATAAGCAATAATAAGTTATATTTTATTAATTTACATTATTTTTACATTTGAATGTTTTTATTTTTAATATTTTCTTAATTGTTAACTTTATAATTGATAATATTTCATAATATTTCATAATAATTATAATAATACAATATTTCATATTTTGCAATATAACAAAAATATTTGCATATTTAATAATTTTTTGATTTTTTAATTTTATGATTTATGATATAGTTTTTTAATAGTTTTATATTTAATAATTTTTGCATTTGAAATTCTGCAAACTTTTATATAGTCCTTACATCTGGTTTCTTTATATATAAAAAAAAATGATCCATGGTATATTTCACTTTTACTAGAAATTAACTTACAGATTGTATTTTTCTTTATATATTTTTTAAACTTTTTTTTTCATTACTTATAATTTCAAAAAGATAAGAATTAAAAGTTATATATTCTAATTTCAAAAAGATAAGAATTAAAAGTTAACTAAGTATTAAAACTTTTAACAAAATTGTCAAATTAAAAAGAAAAAAATCAATACTCTCTGAGCATTTTCTACATTTTTCCTCCATCTCACAGCTTATTCTAAAATGCCTGTAAAACGTGTTTTACAACAATAACATCATCGTTCTTGGAAAGTTTCCTTTCAAGTAAAAAAAAACTGACAGTGGATTTTGATCGTAATTAAATATCCTATGTTGAAATGTGTGACAATATCGATGCGTTTCAAACAATGATTTTCCTTTAATAAATTGAAGCATCAAATAAAATAAGAATTTTACATCTATAACAAACAAAATATCGTTTCCCCTACATTTGTTTGTATATAGAAAGAGAGAAAAAAAATAAGATTTTCAGTATTTCACAAATATTAATAAAGCATTATTAAGTAATCGTGTCATTAAAAATCTTTGTGATTAAAACATGCTAACATATATTAGCATAATCAATTAAAAGTTCCTCATTCAGTAAAAGAAAAAATAAATTTGTGTCAGTTTATTTGCATTTCATTTTTCTTATTGAATTGTCAATATATTTAAACTATCATTACAAATTGGAAATTTACACGATGTAACCATTTAAATTTCTTATTTTTTCTGTATATTAAAAAAAGTTGCAGGTAGCACTGTCTGATTTTTTGTCTGCCACCATACCTCGTCTAAGGCCAAAAAAAAAAAGTACAGATGTTTCCGAATAAACAAGGAAACACATTAATCTTGGTTAGAAATTCCTATCACCTTAATTAACGAAGTTATTAATAAAAATATTAATTAAACATCTGATTTTTTCGGCTCACATTTTCTCATCTTTTTTTTTTTTTTTTTTAATCGCTCTTTACGAAAAACCATTGTTCAATTTCTTAACTATAGGTATCATTAGAATTTACGCAACATCAAAATTTAGCTGAACATTTTATATCCCAAAACGTTTTTGTAATAAATATATATTTTTTTTTTGAAGCGAGTCGGAAGGGACGAAGAAGTCTCCCTCAAGTTGGTGAGCAGAATGATCAGGGAGCAAATCTTACTAGTTCTATAAATAAAACTCTTTTGCAACGAAATTTAAAACTTCACATTCCAAAAATTAAATATTTTAAAAATTAAATTATTGTACTTAATGATTTTTAACATGTAAAATATGAAGCATTCCACTCTAATTTTTTTTTTTTTTTTTTAATTTTAAGCATTTTAATTTATTTACAATATTTTTAAATTTAATCATTTTATAGCTAATATTTTACATAATTAATATTTTTATACTTAAGTATTCGTAACATTTTTTATACATTTTATGTTTAGAAATTTAATATAAAACTATTTATTATTTTATATTTAAAGTTTTTTAAAAAATATTTTAATATTATTTATAATATTTATAATTATTTGGTATTTTTTATTTTTAAAATTCAACAATCTCTAAAAGGGTTTTTTTCTTCCAATATTATAATTAGTATAATCTTTAATGTATTCTACTTTTAGTAAAAATTGTTATAATTATTATTATTATTATTATTATTATTATTATTCGAAGCTTATTAAGATAAATACTAAATTTAAATATTTGAAATAATAATAATAATAATAATAATAATAAAGAAACATTACACTTTCTTCCACCTCCCTTTCACTACTAATTGTAAAATGCCTGTAAAACTGGTTTTACAACAATAACAGCCTTGTGAGAAGGAAGTTCTTTTAAGTGGGCAGTATTGACAGAAGATTTTATTTTAAACAACATTCATAAATTCAAATGTGTGAAAACAGTTACGTGTTTCAATAAATAAAATTAAAACTTTTGTTTAAAATAAATTGAAATTTGAAATAAAATTCATATCAGTAACGTACTCATATCAATAACGTAATTTTATATCAGTAACATACTAAAAATTGTTTTTTCTGCATTCGCTAATTAAAAAAAGAAAGAAAAAATCACCTTTTTTTAATAAATAAATGTAATTTGACATTAAATATTCTTATTCAAACACAATGCTTAAGTCATTGTACGTATTAAAAGAAAAAATATATAATTCAGTATTTAGTTAAAAATAGTAACTTATTAAGTATATATGCTTTTAAAAGTCTTTGTAATTACATATGCTTATATACATTAGAATAATGAATTAACACACACACACAAACAAAAAAATAATAAAAAATAAAAAAAATTGTTTATTTGCATTTCGTATTTTTAATTCGAACTACACATCTTTTAATTATCAAATAAAGTAAATTAAAATAAAAAATAAAAAAATAAAAAAAATCTGAAGATTGAAAATTTACATGATATATATAAATTTACATGATGTCACTTCAGAATTATTATTATTTATATATATATATATATATATATAATGCTTTAATAATGCAAAAAATGGCTTTTTCCTACTAACAACCAACGTTTTTTAGAGCTAAATCCTTTATCACAGTAATTTGGATTTTCAAGAATAAGAAGTACTCAGACGTAAGCTTTCTTTAAATAAATATTTTTATCAATTTACAATACTTTTGTATTTAATCATTTTATAATTAATAATATGTATAATATTTTTTATACTTAATAAATTAATATATAATAATTCAATATATTTACATTAAGTAATTAATTTATACTTTATAATTATATTGACAATATTAAATATTATATAATTTTATATTAAATAATTTTATACTTTTTTTATATTTGAAATTGTATGGAAAAACTTCCATACGGTTTTCAAAATTGGTTTTCTTCCAATGAAATATAATCATAATCCATAGTGTATTCCGAAATTTTCCGCTTTTGCGTGAAATTATTTCAACATCTATTTTTTCTTCTTTGTTTCCTTCTTCATCATATTATGCAATTATTACCTTTTGTATGTTTTTTCGTTACTATTTTTTAAGAAATATTTATTCTAATTTTTAAAAGTCCAAAAATTATTATTTACATATATATAAATATATACATTTATATACACAAAGGCCAAATTCATAAGTATCAACAAAATCTATGAACATTCTATAGCGTTGTTAGAAAATAATTCCCTATCTATATACATTTCCCTCCTAAAATATTGTATATATAAACTCAGTTTTTTGTACATATGTATTTTTATATATGCCATTATCGTACCAAAATTTGCCACTCAATATGTGCTATTTTTTAGACACTGTCTTAAACGAATAGGTATGTTTGCTACGACCTACTTCAAGAACTGAGCACGAATACCACTTTCGCATGGATCTCATTCTCAAGTTCGCCGAAAGTTTAGCTAAGTAAGAATTATATCGCAACGAATCACAAACTTTGCGATCGAATGAAACGTACATGTTCGCTTAAGATAGTGCCTAGAAAATACTTCAGCTCACACTGAATTGTAACTTTTGAAGGTATAATATCATATAATGTAGAACTACATGTGAAAAAAAAAAATGAGTTTATATTTAAAATATTTGAGAAGGAAAAAAACATTAAAATTATGTATTTTCTATCCACCCTGTATTCCCCTCTCCCCTCCGCTTTATAACTAATTGTTAGATAACTTTAAAGTGTGTTTCATAGCAATAACAGCACAGTCAGAAGAAAGTTTTCTTTCTGACTGTGAATTCTGATTATAAATAACAATCTTAAATTCAAATGTGTGAAAATAGTGATGTGTTTGAAGAAATTATATTAAAGATTTATTCAAGATAAATTAAAACAAAAAAATGAATAAGAAGTTTACATCAATAATAGAATTTTTGTTTTTTTATTTAAATCGGTTAAAAAAGAAAAAGAAAAATAATCTTTAAAAAAATTAGTGAATTTGTACATTAAAATTTCTTATAAAAAGTAATCGATGAAAACGAATTAAGTACTTAATATTTCTTAAATAATAATAAAGTATTATAAAGTAATCATGCCGTCTTCGTGAGGAAAATATGCTTACATATATTTAGCTAAAAACACATATACATACAAACAAAAAAGAAAGAAAGAAAAAGAAAAGAAAAGAAGAGAAAAAAGAAAAAGAAAGAAAGTATTATAATTTTTTTATCCTATATGTTTCTTGTTATAAAACAACATTTGCAATCAAATAAAGTAAAATTTACGTTTTGTGAGTAAATCAAAAAAGAAATAATGGGAGATATTTATTAATAATTTTCAATCTATATCCACGCTTATTATGTATAAATTACAAATATTAAATAAAAACACGCAGGATGAAGTATATATGTATATAACGTTCCTTTATAATTTCATTTCATTTTAATATTTCCTAATATAAGTTGTACTGGTTTTATTATGTATAAATTACAAATATTAAATAAAACACGGGCGAGGAAATATATAAGTATATAACGTTCATTTATAATTTCATGTTATTTTAATATTTCATAATATAATTGTACTGGTTTTTAAAATTAATAAATCTATATTTATATATTTTAATTGTTTGAAATTCAGTAAAAACAAATTGTTGTTTTTGTTTGTTTCGTTGCCTAAAAAATATCATTATTGAATATTAAGGAACATTTTTAACTCTGAAAAAATTATTTGATGTACACACTGTGATAATTTACTTGAACCTTTTTTTTTTTTTTTTTTTCAATTTTTTTTTAATTATATTATGTATAAATGAGAACAAAGTATTGGAGCAATGATTATTTTAATCATCTGATTTTCGAAGGATTTATAGGTTTTTCAGTGCCTTCATGACAATTTGACCACTTTTATTTCATAGAATGCTCCTGTATCTTTGCGTCTGTGTATTATTAAATTTTTTTGAGCGCTGTATCTCAGGAATCAGTGGACGGAATTTATGTTTGGTTGGGTCCTGACATAAGTTAGTTATGATTAGGTTTAACATATATCTCCCAGCAAGTTTCTCTTCTATGCTGCAATTGTCCCCGTTTACGTGAAGGCTATATATGAGCTTCTTCTGCGTATAATTGCAAAAAATTATATGTACGTAGGCAATTCGGAAAAACTATGATTATTCAATTTAGGTGCATATCGACCGACATGTGGCGCTGCTATACTTCAATTTATCACAACCACGGGAATTATGTGCACGAAATTTCGTATATAAAAAGCAAATTATGAAAAACCTTGCTGGTTTAATTTGATTGAACATTGGCCATACGGTAGCGGTGATAGACTGTATTTTCCCCATTTACAGAAAGGTTATATCTCGGGTTTTATGATACATAAGTTCACCAAACTTATTACGGTATGTGAGCGAATACTATGAAAAATCATACTCTTTAAATTTGGATGTATATTGGTCAAGAAGTAGTACTGCTATTATTCACTTTGTGCGGTTTTACAAATGTCATCGTTTGACTCAAATAACAGGCACTGCACATCTAAAATCTTTGAAGTTATGATGAGTAAATTTTTGTGCATGATAATCGGTAGTGGATGTTGATTTTTGGAAGAATATAGAAGGAAGTTTTGTAATGGCCACAGTATACTAGTTAATCATAAACAGCGTTGAAATATTTCTCATTATTTATTTTATCTTTGCTTAATATGTATATGAAATTTCTTGAATGTGAGTGAAATAATTTAGGAACAATCAGTAAAAAAAAAAAAAAAAAAAAAAAAAACTGTGCATCAATACTTGTTAAAAATGTACAATACTGAAATTGTAGAATACTGAAACAAACATTGTTACTGAAACAAATTATTATTTTAATTATTAAAAATCTGTGAACTCGCATCTCTTTCTGACAGCTGAATGCTTTTTTTTTTTTTTTTTTTTTTTTTTCGAGTTTACAGAGCTGTTTTCTAAGGAAAACAAATTTGTTAGTATCGTGATTTTTCTATTTTTTATGCAAATAATTCATTTTAACCATCGAACAAAACGTCAGATAAGAAAAAAATATATAAAAACATATTTTTTTTATATGTAAGAAATACTAAACGAATATTTAAATTCATTAAATGATAACTTAAGATTTATTTATATTAAAATTTACAATTTTCATGTTATGGTTTACTATCACAAGTCTCTTAGCAGTGACTGTTAATACTATTAATTATGTGAAAGAAACTTCCTATTATTCAATCGAATAAAACTGATAAAAATGATTATTTAAGGTTACTATTAAAAAAGAAATAGCATTCAAAACAGGGACTATTAAGAGCTTGCTGTCACATATTTTATTTTTTACTTTACATAAACACATTATATATGCGAAATTGCAAACAAACAATAGTTTTTACTTTTACATATTACTCGATGACAAACGATCGACTCGTATTTGTTACTAGCAACAAATCATATTTATTCACTACTCCAAAAGTGTTGCATCTGCAAATGAAGCAAATGTCATACGTTGTTCTCCGGATGAACCCTCCTAATCAACCTCTGACATAACACACCGACAATTAGCCTTTCTATAAATCAGACACCCGTTCCGGAAAACACTTCATCGATTCTAAATTTGCTGCACCCCCTGCCAGCCCAAACAACATTATTCATCAAGCAGTGGGATGCTTTTATACCGTCGCCAACATCTGATTGCCAATTCCTTCAGCATAAGGAGGGAAAGGGTAAGGGTGGAAAACACTGTTTCCAGGTTAGAAATTCAGTTTCAAACCGGACAAGTTACGCCGATGACTGATGAGAGGTGGGCAGTTCCGCAACAAGGTTCTGGACCACCTTTCCGCTGTCGGCCGTTTCGCTGACCGATGCCATTCCCGAATACCTATTTGTCTCTAACCTTCCCCCTCTTTTCCACTCGAACAGGTGCTTGCTGACGTTTGTTTGTGTGAATCAGAGAATTCTTCCAGATAAGGACTTTCTCCCCCCATCATGACAATTCGTTCTTTTAGAGGGAGGGTTCGGGATCTATCTAACGAGGGATGACGGGATGAGATCTTTTCAGGATGCTTTTTCTTCTCTGGCAGTTAGGATACCGCAAAAGGGGATGGGGTTGCTGTAATTGGAAATGGTTTTGAAGTGACGCCAAATTAAGGAAATTCATTTGGACAGAAAAATATTTTAAGTTTCAAAGATTGTCTGAGTTTTTGATGTGCAAAGAATTAAGTGTTATAATTTGATACGTTTTTGGAATTATTTAAATAAAATTTTTATTAAACATACAATTTACTCTATATATGCCGGAATAATGTCAGAATAAAAAGTATTACATTTTTAAATTTAATTACATCTTCATTTTCATCTCATGAGAAAACAATTAACTAGTATTATATGTAAAACTTATTTTTATGTAAAGTTATATATATATATATATATATATATATATATATATTATATATATATATATAATTAAAAAAATATTAAAGACAAATAATTTAGTTTAATATTTTAAACATTTTTGTAATCGTTAAAAGGATGCATACATCTAGCTCTAAAATTATTTTCCCAAAATTTTAAATGAAACTAATCAATGTATGTGTGCATTTAGTATTTTAGTATCATTTATAGAAAAATAAGTTGTTAAAAATTAATTATACATACTCACATTTACAAAATAAAGTAAATTTCTGTAAATTGAAAATGATGTAAATGCGTAACCAGTTTTCGAAATTCAGTGTCTGCTTTACTATAGTATTCTGTGGCTATCACAAAACGTTCTTCTGTATTTTTCTATACATATTCACTCAGTACAAATAACACTGTGCTGAAAAAAAAATCGAGCCCTTATAAAATTCTTGCTTATGCTTATGTAAAATGACTTTCTGAATCCTAATATGACTAACATTTTGCCCAGTCACCCACCGTTTTCTCACCACCCCCTCCCCAATTTTTATCACTGTTCGGTAATTTTATGGATGTGAATTTGATTTGGAGAATGAAAAAGAATTAATTAAACACTTAAGAACAAAAAATATATGATGTTTAATAAATGACATTAATAATAGATTTAAAAATATAAGAAATGTAACACATAATTTCAGTGGCAAGTACTCCCTAAATTGTCCCCTTTCCGCAAATGTTCATGTTTTAGAATTTTCCAACTCTTTAGCCCCTCAGAAGGTATTTAACAGTTAAAATAATACTTCTCTCTACTCAAAATCCAACTTATAACCATAAAATTACAGAAAACTTATAAAAATAGGGGTATCACCCTATACAACTGTGGGTGATATGACAAAATGGGCGCCATATTCAGATTCAGAAGGTCATTTTACATAAACATTTGCAAAAATGTTGTTGGGGGTAATTTTCATGCAGAGTAGTGAAATTAATTAAAATTATTATTTATTAAAATAGTTTTCCATAATGGATGCAGACGATTTTTTTTCTTTTTTTTTTTTAGGACTGAGGGCCTATTAGTCTCAATCTGGGATTTTTGCGTTGTCGATTTCGATAGTTGGACATTTGTCGAAATCTAAAATTTATCGAAAATATAATTGAATAATTTGAAAGCGATGTTATAATTTGAAAAAAGAAAAAAAATAAACTAATAGTCCTCCGTCCTAAACTAAATTCTGCTTTTGCCAGAATGTCCTCAAAATCTTTTTTATTATTATTATTATTATTGAAAGAAAAAGGAAAGAAAATTAATAATAATCAGTATCGTTACAAGCGATATCGAAAAAGGTTTTTTTTTTTAGTAATTTTGAATTAGGAAATAAAAAGTGCGCGTGAAATAATATGAAATAAAACTAAGTAAAAAAATGAATTTAATGATTTAATGTTTTTTGTTTTTCGGGGGCTGCTCATGCATATAAAAAATGCGTATTAAAATGAGTCGAAGAAGGAAGCGAAATAAGTATTGAGTTATATTACGATAAATACGATATATAATATGATACGATATATTAGACCTATCGTCCAGGGTTAGTAGGCATTTTCGTTGAAAGAAATAGTTTGTTCGTTGGTGCAACTTGCACATTAGTCCCGTGAGGTACAACTTTCACATTAGTCCCTTGAGGTACAACTTTCACTTTAGTCCCGTCAAGTACAACTTGCACATTAGTCCCCTTTAAATATAGTGTTTTATAATTAATATGATTAATTAATTTATTTTTTTCTCATAGAAGCATAAAATTAAATATCCAAAGAAAACCGATTTTATGCTCTTATAACTACATCTTTAAAAATGTACTTTTTCTTTAAAAGTTTTTTTTTTTTTTTTTTTTTTAAGGAAAAGAAAATTGATAACTTTATTTTAAATTATCATTTATTAATGGTTCAACCATCCGTTTTAACGGTACTGACACGTTCTTTTCAGAAGTACAAATGTTAAAAAACTTCCACCGGGTCAAACGTTACCTCTACGTGTCCAAAAACAATTTTTTTCTAGTTGATTATTACTTTTATAAATACTAACTCTTCTTAATATCTTAATGATTCATTAAAAACAATTGTCGCCATGTTAAAAATTCAGTAAAAGTCGGATGGCAACGTCATCTGTTGGAGAATTTTCAACAGAAATTTATTGGCGATAATTTATGCCAAAATGCAACTACATATCAATTTGTATAAAATTCTGTGCAGTGGTTCCTGAGATAAAGTTGCCACAAAATTTTTGTCACGTACACATACATCCAGAAAGACATTTTCTAAAAAATGATCAGAGAAAAATGTAAAAAAAAAAAAAAAAAAAAAAAAAAAATCCTAAACGTTTGAATTTAAATATTTTTGGTGAATATTATTTCGTCTGAAAAAAATATTACTGTTAAATGCATTAAAGAAATAAACTTATTATGTTTTTCAAAACAAAACTGAAGGAATAAGATTCATTTGATAATTATTGATATCCTCCACATTCATAGGAAATAAGTGTTAATTACTTAAAAAAAAAAAAAAAAAAAAATCTATGTATAGTTTTGGACAGATTTGCACATTTTGTGACCTCTTTAACAGGATTTGATCATTCTTATAAAATTCCTGTTTGTCTGTGTGCGTTAAAACAAATAATATAGTATAACAAAACTGTGGTAACTCTAGACAAAGAACTTATGGACAGAATTTTATGGAACATTATATTTAATTGAGCTTTGACACAACTTGTTGTCTATCAATATTTGGTGCATACAAGCTGGTTGCTTTTCTATGCTGTAGATTTTCTCATTTATGGGAAGGCAATATCTTAGCTTCCACAGTACCACAGTATATAAGTGTATCAAACTTGTTCTTTACGATGGCTATTAAGGAAATACACAATACGTGCTGAATTTGGATGTATATAGGTCGAAAGAAGGTGTAACAATTCTGTAACAGTTTCCATTTATGAGAAGGCTGTATTATGATTTCTACGGTACACATGAACCCAAATTTTCATACTTAAAATGTTTTTCATATAAAAGAGAATATTTATATATTATTTCTCTAAAGTGGAGCAGTTATGATTAAATTTTCTCGAAACGATACGATAGTGACATAATATGTTATCTGATTGGTCAACCCAAACGCAAAGTATACAGTCGGCAGCAAAAGTATCCCAGCACTAGCAAAAATCCCTATATAAAAAAAGTACACTTAATTCTGTTTTGTTAAATAAATCCTTGTCGAATCCTGTTCTTAGACTAAGAACAGAATTCGACAAGGATTTATTTAACAAAACTGCATTAAGTGTACTTATTTATATATAGGAATTTTCGCTTGTGCTCGGATACTTTTGTACACTTTTACTATTTTTGGATAAATTAAATATAAATAAAGAAAATCCCATAAATGCTGACTGTAAATTCGACCACTAGAGACAAAACAATTAAAAGCGCTTTGACAAGAGATTTCTGCTACAAACATTTAATGTAATACAAATGGAATATACATTTTCTTAAAGAAAATGAAATATCATTAACATTTTGTGTTGTAAGTATGCTCCAAATCTCGTATTTATAAATATTTTTGAAAGAATTTAAAGCCAATTAAGCTTGGCATTTATTGATCGCTATTCGGCAGGATGGTTGTGGAGCCATCTATCACATTTTTATTTAGATTTTTCCATTCAGGATAAATAGAATGAGCGTTATTTCTTTTCCTTTCTTTTTATTTATTTTGTAGATACGTTTATTAACGATGAAATGTCTGTTATTATTGGTGATATGGTAATTTCATTCTGCCAAATTTTGGGAAATAATTGGTTTTCAATATATAATAATTTAATTTAATTCTAAGAATTTTTAACATAGCAGCGGAAAAAATTAGTTTATAAAATTGAAATTATAATTCAAATGTCACAGATTTATATCTATTTTGATGATGATAATAATAATAATAATAATAATAATAAAACTGAAATTTTTCAGAGATTTTATCTAAGAGATTTTTCTTTAAATCATATTGAGATGTAATTACTATCACGCAGATGTTCTGCGCAGGAAGGGCTAGTACTAATTTAATGTGGGATTATATAGGCTGATAGTTAGTGTTGTTGTGTACTTTTTATTTAATGCATGTTTCCCTCTTTTAATTGATTTTCCGAACAATTAATATAATAGAAAAATATGTGAATGTTTTGTAAAAACACACCAAACTCATTTTTGAATTATTGCGGTCATTATTTTTTAAATTTAATTTTACATTTAAAACAATTATTCTCTAAAAGAAAAAACTAAAATATAAAATATAAAATATAAAATTAAATATAAAAATTAGTTTTATTATTATTATTATTATTATTATTATTATTATTATTATTATATAATTTTTATTTGGATACCATTGGATGCAATACGCATTCGTTTTCCTGATTTTTTATAAAAAGAATACAACCTCCTAAATCGTAACAAAACTATATTAATAAATTAAAGAAATTTCGTGAATTTTATTTTAAAAGCAATTAAATTAAATTTGAAATAAATTTCAATAAACTTGAGATTTTTCATTAAAAAATTAAAATAAAATAAAGCAGGTAATACTGTGATTTAATTTACTAAAATATTATTAAATAAAAATTAAACGAATTATTTAATGAAATAACATTAATTTTTTTAACTAATTATCCTTATGTATGCATGTATAACAAATTGCATCAAGTATTTTTTTACATACGTATTTCAGTTTCATACATAGATTCATTACTTAAGCGTCAAAATACCGGGTAATTTTAAATTAAAAACAGTTAGGGTAATTTTTTAATATGCACATCATATTACGTTACCTTAAAAATTTAGATTGTTTGGTTGGGTTTTACGTCGCACTAGTGCTGCGCAGATGGGCAATTGGCGACGGTCTGGGACACACCCCCTAGTGGTGGTCCGAAGACATGCCATCACAATTTTGATCCTCCACGGAAGGGATGGCTCTCCCGCTTCGGTGACCCCCAGACGCATAATTTTTTATGGGAACATGGAGGACATAACGGCCACGACATATTTTACGTGCACCAGCCACCATTCTTAAAAATTTACGAAAATAATCTTTGTTCAACATTTTGTACTTTATTAATTTGTTGAAGTTTAAAATATTAATTGTAAGCAGTTTTTCAATTACAATTTTTGCCAAAAGTTTCTCTTTGGGGGGAAGTATAGAAAGTTTTAACTTGAGGTAATAATAATTAGGTATATAAGGTAATAAGGTTAATAAGGTAATAATATTAATTTTTCATTTCAAACAAATTAGGGAAATATGATTATTTATGAATTGTTTATAAACTCCGAGAATTTCAAAAGTCTAATTCGATTTTTAAAAAATATCCTTTTAAATTTCTTCATGCAAAATTGTAAAAAGGTGATTCTTCGTGCTATAGTTTAAGTTTATTGACTAAAGATAGAAAAATCTTCCTTTTATTAAAATAGATTAGTCTCGATAATTAATGTATTTTATTTTGCAACATCTCTTAACAAATTTAAATTTATGTTAAGTGTTTCAAGGAAATAATCCTACATATTCAATATGTGAGTATTATTTTGTATATAATGATTTATCTTCTCTATTTCTTATACCCCCAAAGTACCCGCCAAATCCATAGATTGTCAACTGATTCTGGCAACCTCTTGGCAACTTTGTGTCCTAGTTAGTCACTGTCATTGGTAACAGTTTGTTCTGTTGCATCGCATCGTTATAAGTTGCGATTGCAGAAGGAGGCGGCACTCTTGGGCGGGAATTAGCGACACAATGATTTAAGGACAAAAGCAAAAACTTTGTTCAGGCATCATTCACCCTCCAACAAATTTCGTATAGGGAGTGTTCTGGGGATGATGATGATCAGATGGATGTTACAGAAAATTTCTTTCATTTCAATCCCAAAACTGTTTCTTGATTAGAAGATATAAAGGTAGTTTAAAATATGTTCTCTGACAATTAGGATGGTCTTGAATTTAGATAATCGAGATCGAACGATAATTATTTTGCTTAAAATTTTGAGCATAAACGAAATTTTCAAGCATAATATAATTAACAGTAATGAATAAATTGCATATTAAATACTTTGTTTGACACACTATTATTTTTTTCAACGAATAAATAAATAAATGAATGTGCTCCTTTTAAGATAATTATTATAGGCAATTTTATTTTTTAAATACTTTATTAGATTTTATAATTTGGAAAAACTAACTGAAAATGAGATAAAGGTTTTTGACTTACATTTGTATATAAATTCACAAGGTTCCGAATCCACTATTGAAACAACTTTTGTAAATTGATAACTGCTATCTATGATTATATATATATTATATGATCATATATATGATTATATATATATCATCATATATATATTATATGATTCCACACAAAGATAAGACAATAATTCAGGGTTTTTTCATTTTTTTATTTATTTATTTTGCCAATAAAAAAATAATAGAGAAATATTAATTTTTATAAAATTTATCTATTTTGGCTAAATTTTATTTGAGAAATATTGAAGATTAAATTGTTTCTTAATTTAGTAATCAAATTTAAATATATTTAATTCTAAATACAAATCAATTTAAAATAACGAGATGAAATTTGAAAGTAAAATTTCCATCGTGTTTTTTCATCTGTACTGATTATAGCATATTTAAAATTTTTCTTACACGCAAACATCTTGAATGTTATTGTTATAGAAAAGACGAATTCGTGATACTATATTTACGGTCTTTCTTAGATATGGTTTTAATGTAAAAAATGCAAGATAATTTACAATTTTAGAACATTTTTGCTTTTGATATGGTTATATTTTATATTAAAATGAAGTGAATTAAAACTAAAATATTATGAAATCAGCGGCAGAAAAATAAATTAATTAATTAAAAGAAAAAAAAATAATACGTTATTTCCTTCTTTCTTTCTCTACCAATGTTTCATATTCTGTTCCACCCTTTATCTTTCTACTTTTCCTGATATCTCTCTCTCTCTCTCTCTATTTACATATCTACTCAATTACCTGAATCCTCACTGCATTTTCAGTCGCTGAAAATTTTCTGTTTTATTTATTAAGACCGATTCAAAGACATAGAGATAAAGAAGTTTCAATTTATAATTAACTTCTACAAAACGTATATTTTTTTTCACTTTTTGTCATCCTGCACTAATCTTTGACAACACATTGCTCTCCTATTGTATCAGTTGTTGCCTATAAAAAATACAGATTTAAGATTAAGAAAGTGTGTGACTGTGTATAATGCTGTACTATTTTAGAAACAAAATGGACGCATTTGATCACTCTTTCGCGAAGAACTTAAAAAATCTTCTCGTTTACAATATTTTCACTTTTATGATGCAAATCATAGTACAGATTGGGGAAAATTGCAAAATATTCTTAAATAAATAACAATCTAATATTACTATATATAAATCAGTTGATATTAATTTCAAATATATTCCTTTAATTTATTATCACTCTTTAAATCATCTATAAAATTATTTTAATTTGTATAAAAAACAATTTTTTATAAATAAAATTCTAAAATATTTTTAATTCATAATTGAATTTAATAATGCGTAATATCTCGAGCGGGTGTTTCTGTCATGCGGTAATGGTCAATCCCAGGTTGCGTTCGTCGGCCTAGCAGTTCAGCAACTAGTATTACTTAATAAAATTTACTATTTGAATTAACTATTTGAATCAGAAATTATTATTTGAATCAAGACGCAAATTTGATGTTATTCTAATAATCATGTTAATGAAATGTACAGAAATGTTCCTTATGTCTAGTTAAAAATTGTTCAAATAGAACAGATATAAAATTTAAATTCAGTATAATATTTCAAAAGTTTTTTTTTTTTTTTTTTTTTTTTTTTTTATGTTCTGTTACCTTAAATAACAACACAAAAGAAAAATTAAATTAAATTATAATACTTTCTATTTTTTTATTTTAGAAATTGGTGAACTAATTGTGTATAATTTTATTTATTTATTTATTTTCTAAAGCTTAATTATTCTACATATAAATGGAAATAGTTCAACCATTTTTTTTCTATTAATTTTAGTTATGCATTAAAACATTTCTGAATAAGGATTCTAAAAACTTTCTTTAATTTTCATAACTGAATTTTAATTGAAAATACATTTTTAAGCATTTTAAAATTTATTTTCAGAAACGGAAAAAAAAAAAAAATCGCAAAATCCGCTTTTCTAACTCATTAAATACAAATAATAACAGATTCAGCCAATCACTTCCGAATTTCTGTAGTATCAAAACACTCAAAAAAAAAAAAAAATCAAAAACTATTTATTCGTTTATAAATAAACATTGTTCTGTTCACCATTATAATAAAGAAAATTACTTTAACCTTTACTTTTCATTAATAAGCCGAGATTTTATTTCAGAACAAATTTTTGAAACATTATTTTTTTACAAGAAATTAAAAAAACAAAACATTTTCATCTTCTTTTTCAATCTTAAATTTAGTTGTATAACATTACAACAAATTGCATCGAGTTGCAATTAATTTATTCAAGAAATATTACACGAAATTAATATAAAAATAAAAGAAAAACATACATAAAACCTGATTTTCCTCTTTCTTAAAAAAAAAAATACTTTTTACTAATGCATTATTTCAACATAAAACTTAATACAAATAATTTGTTTCAAAAAGAAGTAGGGCGGGGGAAAATAAATTACTCATCCTTCCGATTGCCAGATTCCAATTTTTCTTATTTTTGGAGAAACTTAATAATTCTTCTCAAGAAATTTCAGAAAAGTTTTTCGAAATAATCATCACTTAAAATGCAAGTGAAGTTGGAACTAAGCATTTTATCATAGAAAATATATTTTTATTTTTTTTTTACCTCTTTTAAAATATATTTAACTCTGCATTTTATTAAGATCTCTTATGTATTTAACTGTCATTACAACCATTAAATTTATTTTTAATTTCACGAAAAAATTAAACTTTACTTACTTTCGAACTCTTAAATTAATCAAAACTACAGAAAAAAAAATTATCTCTATCTACCTATTTCAAAAACGTTCAAAAATCTGCAATTGCATTGAATAACTGGAATTTTCTAAATACTTTTCGTAAAAATATTCAAATAAAAAATATGCCTAACGATATCTTCTTTTTATCACTCTTTAATTTGAAATTACTTATGACTCATCATATTTTTTTGGTTTTTTTAAAGAAACAAACTTTAGACGTCTTTGAAAGAAAATGATCAAAAAGACGTCCTCGACTGTTTTTAATGGCTAAAACATTTTGAAACTTTGCCATGAAAAAGCAAAATAACTTACCAAAATCTTGTTTAAATGAAATCATAAATGTTTTTTAACCCCTCTCGTCTAAGATTTCTGAAGTAAATTGGATTTTTAGTGCACTTTTCGGATTACAAGTACATATATATATATACACAAATACATAGTTTAATACTTAGATTTTTTTCATTGAACGTTTTATTTCTGTTTATGTCAAATATGTAAGAAATTATCAATTGACGTTAAACAAAATATCCGCAATGGAATTTCTAAGATTGTATGATGTAAAAATTTATGACTTTGTCAAACATATAAAAAGGTTTTGTAATTTGTTTTAACGGGGAAAAAAATAATAACGTGTACTGTCAATGGTGGCTTTTATCTGCAGCCAATTTAACGTTTTTAAAATGTTAATCTTTCTTAATTTTCATACAGACAATTTTAATTAATAAATAATTATTTTTTAATAAATTCAGAGCTAGTTTATATAAATAAAAGTAATATGCCTTATTTAATGAAAATTTAAAAATAGTTGGAATGAAGAGACATTTTTAATTTGTTTTTGGAAAAAATAAATTGGTAATGCTATAAATTATGCAGTGCATTGAAGTATGGGTAATTAATAAATGAAATATGTCTAATTAAACAATTTAAGAGAAAAAAAATTATTCTATTTTGCTTTCTTTTCTGTAATTATTTTACAATATAATATTATAGTTTAATATATTGTATACTAAACATCTCCAATGCAAATACTGTTCACTTCATTGTTATGATAGGCATTTTATGAAAAGTATTTTTTATAAATTAAATTTCTAACGAAAGTTAAAATTATTCATCCATTTTTACTTTCCGAACACTATAGTGAGGAAAGTATTGTAATCAAGTCAAAAATCCGAATTCGAGATTTTGATGTTTCTATACGTTTCCAGGTCCCCTGAGTCCGTTTTTACTATTTTTACGATGATGTATGTATGTGTGTGCGTATGTGTGTATGCGTGTGTGTATGTCTGTGAGTGAACACGCTAGCGTCTAAACGCTTTGTTCGAATAAGCTGAAAGTTGGTACGTATATTGTAAGTCACCATAGTACGAACCCTATAGATTTTGGGGGATCTAGCACTTATAGTTTTTTTACAGGGACACAAAGAAAATTTTTTTATCATTATGGTCTATGGGACCAAAATCTTAAAAGTGCGATAGCATCTAAACGCCTTCTTTAATTAAGCAAAAAATTTATACACATATTAAAGGTCACAATTTCGCGAACTGTATGGAGTTTGGAGAATCTGGCACTTATAGTTTTTTTTTTACAGGGGCACAAAGAAAAGTTTTTTATCATTATGGCCTATGGGACCAAATTTTAAAAAGTGCGATAATGTCAAAACGCCTTATTAAACTGAGAAAATAAGTTTTACACATATCATAGGTAATAGTTGCATGAACTGCATAGAGATTGGAGAATCTAGATCTTATACTTTTTTTACAGGGACACAAAGAAAAATTCTTTATCATTAAGGCCTATGGGACCAAATTTTAAAAGTGCGATATCGTCTAAACGCCTTATTCAATTGAACAAAAAAATTACACACTTTACCTAGGTCAAAGTTTCACGATCTATATAGGTTTTGGTGAATCTAGCACTTCTAGCTTTTTTACAGGGACACAACAAATAATTCTGTATCATTATGGCGTATGGGGTGAAAGTTTTTAAAGTACGATAGCATCTAAATGCCTAATCCGTTTGAGTGGAAAATTTATATACGTGTTATAGGTCACCATCACAGAAATTGTATGGATTTTGGTGACTCTAGCACTTAACGAGTTTTACGGGGACACAATTAAAAATTGTTCATCATTAAGACCTAAAGACTTAAATTATCTAAAGTGCGACAGCGACTAAACTCCTTATTCAAATTAACTGAAAATTTATATACATGTTATACGTCACCGTCACACGAACTTTATGAACTTTAGAGAATCTAACACTTATGGTTCTTTTTACAGGGACAAAATACAAATTTCTTTATAATTGTGGCATATGGGTTCAAACTTTAAAGTGCGATAGCGTCTACATGCCTTATCCGATGGAGCTGAAAATTTATATAAATATTATAAGTGGCTGTTGCACTAACTATAAGCATTTTGGTGGATCTGGCATTTGTAGGTTTTTACAGGGACACAATGAATTATTCTTTATCATTATGATCTACGTGTTTGGTAAAATAGCGTTAAATTAAACATCGTGTACCCGGTTATTGCTTAGGTCATGCTGCCTTTGTAAAGCATGCCCTGATATAGGGATTTTTTGCTATTTGAAGGAATATTCAACGTCCCTCTAATTTTCTCTCGTACTAAGTACAAGGGGTGTTCCGCTGTGTAAACGATTCAAGGCATGCGATCCTTGGAGAACATATTCTGGAGTTTTAGGTATTTTTACAGAGTTAGGGATTTTGTTACCTTCGGTAGAGATGTTCGCATAGAGAGTTGGTTTCCCCAATTGATTGATAAATTAAAACTTATACTTCATTTTACAATGATGTAATAAAAAAACTTAAAAAAAAAAAAAAAAAAAAAGGTTGATTTGAAAATGATGATTAAATTGCAAAATAAAATTTTGATAAATTTCCAAAAGCTGTTTTATGTGCCAGAAAAAGTTTTTTTTTTTTTTTTTTTTTTTTTTTTTTTTTCCCTAATGTCTTTTTTATGTGTGCCTGTATGCGCTATGATGGTCACAGATCGCAGATCTAAAAAAAATTAGCAGATGCGTAGCTTTGATCTTGCAGGTGTGCATAGGTTTTTTTTTTTTTTTTTTTTTTTTTTTTCTTTCTTTCTTTTTTTAACTTTCGAATCTGAATTTCTTAAATAATTATTTTATTTGTTTATTTATTTATTTATTTTGGAATGCTCCGTTAATTTTTCTGCTTTATTTTATTAAATTTTATCTAATTTGTGTGTTTTTCTTTTCATCCTGCATTCCTTAGTAAAGATCGCTATTCTATTTATTTTTCATTCTTTCACATTAAGCCATGTCAGTAAATAGTTTTTATATAATAAAATTTTAATACTGCTTTTTTTTTTTTTTTTTAACGTTAGTTTTGAACAAGAAATACTTTCTTAATTTGGTTATATCTCTTCCTGAGCGAAACTTTCTTTTTTCTTTCTTTCTTTCTTAAAAAAAAAAATACACATAATAGTTGCGTTTTCAAAAATAATTGTTTATGTAAAGACGTAATACCTCCTTTTGAAGAGAAACGTTTATTATTTTTAATGCATTGTTTTTCTCGAAATCAAATGGTAATATGATAGAAAGAATTAAACTTATAAAATATTTAACTTTATTAAAAATTGTAACAATTAACTTCTTGCATAAGAACTATCAGAGGTCAGATAAGCACCTACATTCAAGCGCTTCCTTAAGGCGTGCTAATAGCAGTGGGGTCTTCAGTCCGACATTGTGTGGTTATGGAAGACACAGCAGAACGCAGCGAGAGCCTAAAGCCAAAATTTCAGCGATTTTAATGGATTTTTTCTTTCTGGTTCCCACTATTCCTTTTGTTTTTTCTTTTCTTTTAATTTTGTATTTCTAAAGTGATATAAAAAATTGTGATTAAATTTTTTTGAAAATTCATTTAAATACAGCTATTAGTGAAGCGGCAATCAATAAGTTAATATAAGAGTCTTTTAGATGTATGATTTAAAGTCAAAGCGACAAAATTTGTATGTAAAATTTTATATAAGATTCCGAGAAATTGAAGCCCACCAGCGACTGAGCGGGTTTGCGCTCAAAGTTGGTAGATGGGAAGTGTCGGGTTCGATCCAAGGTCGCACTCATCAACCGAGCCGTTCAGAGATTTCCGTGGTTTTCTACGAAACTCGCGTAAAACTGGCTAGAACCTCTTACAAAGACTCCCACGGACGGCATTACACCCATAGGCCCGGGATCCAAGTACAGTCAATCGGACTTGAATCCTACAATCAACCAACCAAGAAAATGGAAAAATCCGAGCTTAAATTTGATGAAATGATATCGCTTTCATGAGTAGTGTTCTTTCCATAGTTGACTTCAGAGCATGCCCAGATTCAAATGTCACGCTACGCCACTGATATCAACCAACAAATGGCTCTTGCTTTCACTCACCTACTGTTGCTTTCCATATGGTTATATATATCAGTATCTATTAGTTATAACTTTGTACAACTTTCTTTGTAAGAAGCTGTGTTGATTTAATTTTTATTTATGTTAACCGGTAGGTGGCACTATTATATAAAATGCGATTTTTCCTTTATTGACGAATATCACATAAAATTCTAGTGCTCAGTTACCGGTAGGAAAACTTAGTAATTACGATATTCATATTTTTTTTATAAAATTTTAATAACTTTAACTTTTTTTTCTGTCATTGAAAATTTTTTACTGGTTTTATATACAACACAAGATGCGTTATTTATTTATTTAAACTAATTGCCTCAAAAAATGTTTAAACTACTATGGAAGAAGCATTCTATTATTTGTTTTTATTACCCTGTTTCAATTACTCGCCAGCTAATGCGTCTTTCCATAAGTTACAATTATAAATTTGTATCTTAATCTTGAAATAGTTGATAAATTCAGAGTTTATATAAAAAATAAAACATGTATTAATATAAGAGTAATTATATAATTTAAAAAACTTGTTTACTATGGAACACCTTGGAAATGGTTAATTTAGCCGAGATAAAATAAAATAAACCTTGATAACTGCTGATAAAATATTTGGATGTAACAGTGTTTATGTTTTGAACAAAAGTTCCAAATCTTTGAAAGACAAATATACATTATATATATATATATATACATACATAGTGAAATTTTACTTAAATGTGAAATTTTCAGTCACATACGCAGTCACATATACTTACAATTTTATTACCTCTATATCATGAACCAATCTTAATAAAAATTGTACAATTTTAATAAAAAAATAAAAATTTGCTGCTAAACTAGAGCGAGGAAGGGTTAAATATATGCATGTCTTCCCCTACAATAACCCCCTACTGTTTCACAAAAGAGAAACTTTACAGAAATTTGTTTAAGAAATAGAAATTTTATAAGTAGATGCAACCATGTATTAGAGGTATGCACGAGCCGGGTTTATGGCCCGAGCCCGGGCCGGGTTCGGGCCAAATTTTTCAATCTGTTCTCGGGCTGGGCCGGGCTCGAACTCAGTTTTTTTGTGTATACTCGGGCCGGGCCGGGCCTGAATGATATTTTTTCCGGGCCGTATCGGCCCGAATCTTTTTCTAATTTCATCGTTAATCAACAAAAAAGGAAAATGATAAAATATATTTCAGTCATTTATTTCACATAATTTTACAGGCTGGTATATCACATAAAATTTTATTTTGTTAAAAAATGTCTGTAACTTCAATTTAATTGCTCATCAGTCTGTCTGGTCTCAATCTGATTTTCCGCAAATATTTTTAGCATGTCTCAAAATTAATATATTTTATTTCAAGTAATATTAAATGGCTTCCTATTCAAAATAGTATTCATAACACTACTAGTTTGCGCACATGTTCAAACAAAAGAAATAACATACGTTACTGTGTATAAGACTTTGTGCCCTATGGTCTGCAGAGTTTAGGTGGTATGAAGGCTATGGAAATCCTGCCGCTGTAACATTTTCTCTAAACCCTTTTTTCTTTTCTCCAGCGCACTGAATGAATGTAGCATCATTTTTAGCATGTACAAAAGTCTCTTTTCTATAGAATAGGGTTGGATTACCATTAAAATTTTATTTACCGAATCACATGAAAGATTCGTATACATCATTACGGTACATAAGAGGAAATGGTTGAACGTGCACTTTTAATAGTAATAACCATTTTAAATACCGCCCTATATTGTTTGATGAGTGCTAATATTATCGACTTAACTTTCTGTCTGTCTTTGTGCCTTCTGTACGTCTGTAATAATGAACGTTTTTTTATATATAATTATCTTGTAAAAGTTCAGCAGTTTTGTTAAAGAAGATTCTATTGCTTCGCTATATAAAACCTCTGCAAAACACATACTAAAAATTAAAAATATTTAAAAATCATTACGTCTCGTAGTTAAATTAAATTTTAATCACATTAAAAACTTATACAGACAATATGCACTAAAAATATACAATTTAAAAAAATAAAAACACAAAACACAAATTTAAACGTTTCGAGCCTTTTACAGGCTCCTCATCAGTAAAAAACATCAAATGTAAATGCAGAGAAGAACAGCAGACTTTCATTAAGTGAGTACAGCGTATTCATCGGGAACAGCGCATGCCTCATTAAGGGGTGAAAAATGTTGATTTGTGTACCAGCCCTCCAGGAAAATTCTAGAATGATAATTTAAACAGTTAGGTATGATTATTTTAGTACTGTTGAAATCAGGATGGATGGTTGGGTTTAACGTCGCACTAGTGCTGCGCAGATGGGCAACTGGCGACGGTCTGGGACACACCCCTAGAGGTGGTCCGGAGACATGCCATCACAATTTTGATCCTCCACGGAAGGGATGGCTCTCCCGCTTCGGTGACCCCCAGAGGTATAATTTTTGATGGGAACACGGAGGACATTGCGGCCACGACAGATTTAACGTGCACCAGCCACCATTAGTGTACACGACGGTCTTTGGCCGGCTTGAATACCGAACCCGCAATCTTCCAATTACGACACCGGCGCTCTACCGACTGGGCTACCGCGGCCTGTTGAAATCAGGTAAATGGTCAGTTTCTATGGCATGCTGTACAATTTTCGAACGTATATCACGGTTTTTGAATTTTTTTTTTTTTATTTTCCTTAATTCGAGTATGAAGAGAACGGCCAGTTTGACCAATATAAACAGAACTACAAGATTTACAAGGGATATTATAAATAACACCTGTACGGGAAAATAGGGGGGTTACGAATTAAAAATTGGGGTTTATAGGGAACAGATAAATTAACAGTGTATAAATTAACAGTGCGTATTGCCAAAGTTTTACGCACTGTTAATTTATCTGTTTCCTATAAACCCCAATTTTTAATTCGTAATTTCCTTTCTAATTTTAAAACAGTTATCCCCCCCTTTTTCCCGTACAGGTGTTATTTATAATATCCCTTATAAATCTTGTAGTTCTGTTTATATTGTTCAAACTGGCCGTTCTCTTCATACTCGTATTAAGGAACATAAAACAAATTTCAAAACCGTGATTTACGTTCGAAAATTGTACAGCATGCCATAGAAACTGATCATTTACCTGATTTCAACAGTACTAAAATAATCGTATCTAACTGTTTAAATTATCATTCTAGAATTTTCCTGGAGGGCTGGTACACAAATCAACATTTTTCACCCCTTAATGAGGCATACGCTGTTCCCGATGAATGCGTTGTACTCACATAATGGAAGTCTGTTGTTCTTCTCTGCATTTATATTTGATGTTTTTTACTGATGAGCAGCCTGTAAAAGGCTATTGGTATTTGGCTGTTGGTATTTTCATTTATCTTTTGATAGCTGAGTATTACAATGGTATTAAATTATTCAATATATATATATTAAAATCAGTTGTGGTCTTTGTAAACTCAGTTATATTGGTGAAACTTCCACTCCTCTACATCTACGTATTAATCAGCATCTCTCTGATTCAAAAAACCTTTCATCTTCAGCTGCACCTTCTAAATCAACTATAGAATTACAACACTTTAAATCACATAATTTAATTCATGTACTATAGAGATTGTCAAAATTCAGAAAAATAAAAGTGAGCGTCTATTTCTTGAATCAAAATTTATGAAATATTCAATAAAAGTTATCCATATGGCCTAAATTCCGAATACTTTATTAAAACTATTAAAGCATATTCTAACATCAACCCTCTACATGATTATTCGACTATTTATGCACAACTCAATCACAAAATTAACAATAAAACTTCTAGAACTAAACGAGGTAGTAAAAAAACAGATTTAATCTTTTCTAAAAGTGCCATTATTAAACTAATTTCAGATCTACAGACTAATTACTTATCTAACTATAACTGGTTCATTATTCGAAAATTTATTTTTGCAATCAAAAAGAAATACTTAGTAAATTTTCTGAATGTCTTTCAAAGCCAATCCTATAATAAACATTTTTCAGACATTTTTTATGATATTATAATGTACAAAATCAAACAATTTAATTTAAAAATTAATAAAAAGCCCAACAAAATTAAAACAAATACTCAATTAATTGTGACTTTTACAAATCAAATATTGAATTCATGGAATTAGGCACCAAATTTAGACTTCCAGTTAAAACTAGCATTCCACAAATCTTTCAACAGTTTTCTTATGACCTAGATTTATTTATTTATAAAATATCTGTTACTCATAATAAACCTATTGCCTACTTCACTCAATGGAAAGTTTTAGTTTTACAAAAAATTAAAAATGCATTACTAATCAATTCTTCAAATCTGGTGTTATTTAAAAATCTGTACTTCTTAACTCTATCAAATCACTACAGGATGACTTTGTGATCACTTATGTTGACAAATCACCTAATAATTATGCCATTATTTGTAAATCCTACTATCTCTCTATTTTAAACTCTTCAGTCACAAATAGTAACATCTTCAGTTTAACTAATAATAACCTTTTTATTAATAACCGAAAAATACATAATTTCTATAAACTACTTCAACTTCCCTTCAATAACTTTAATTATCCTTATATAGTTCTCATACCTAAGTTTCACAAATCTCCAATTAAATTTCGCACTGTCACTGTTGGGTGTAACACATATAACAACAATGCTAATAAAGCTCTACTGGATATTCTAAAACAAATTTACAATTGTACTTGCAAAGTTGATAATTTACACTATCTTAAAAATAGATTTCAATTAATTAAATACATCAAATCGCTCGATTCAACAGACAATATTATGACTTTTGACTTTCAAGATATTTTCAATAATATTGAGTTATCAGATCTTAGTAAAATCATTTACAGTCATTTTCAAGAATATAAAGTTCAAATTAATCTTCCTCACAATTTTAAAGCAGAAAAATGTAAAACACTTCTTAACTTTGTTATCCATAATAATTATATCTTCCACAACAACGATATCTATTTGCAACAATTAGGCATCCCACAAGGAGGTTGTAGCTCCAGTATTTTGGCAGATCTCTATCTTTATTATTATGAAAAGCAAATTTGCAATGATGATGTTCGATTTTATCGTTACATCGATGATATTATTTTATTTTATTTCAACAAGCACTGACAACATGACTTTTCCTTCAATTATCCACCTAATTTAAAGCTAACTCAAAATACTCTAACTAATCAATCAATTAACTTTTTAGATCTCAAAATAATCATCGATGGTAATAAAATTTACACAGATATCTATGACAAACGGCAAGATTTTAGTTTTAAAGTAAACTTATTTACACATTTTAATTCATGTCTGCGTCTATCGGTATTCAGAAACATCATCATTAACCATTTATTTCGAATTAATAATTTATGCTCTGCGAAGTTTAAAAACAAGAATATTAATAAACTGATTACAGCCACTGCTAAAATGGGTTTTCCTAAAAACTTTGTATTTTCTATTTTATATCCTTAACCATGTCTCTGTCAGTACAAAAAAAAAAAAAAAAAAATCTGTGTACACTTTTGTGTATATCAACAAAAAAGTTATAAAATAATAAAAGACAATAAAAAAGGTGGCGGTTGGGTGGGAAAATGTTTGATTACGGAGGTGGGGTGGTGTTGTAAGGCTGGATGTTTGAGTGGGTTTGTGAAATTAATTTAAAAAAAAAAAAAAGCAGAAGGCTTGTTGCATTTACTATGTATTGCTATGCAAACTTTCTTTTTCCAATAAAATTTCAGTTTCTTCCTTTTTGAGTTGTCAACTATATTTAAAATTCTCTTTATACTATTAAACACAATGTAATCAATCTGTGAATTTCATTGTTGCTTCGTGGTTTCATTGTTATTCATCTGCTTTGAAATTTTGCTTTTTTAAATGCATATGGTTCCTGTTCTGGTCGTGGCAGGCTGGGTGAGTGTTGCCGGCGTGAAACTAGTTTAACCCCACAGGCAGGTCACAAGTCTTGCCGCCTGCCTCCTTCCTTCCTATCTTGTGTTTCTTAGGTTATTTTTTCATTAATTTTGATAAGTTTATGGTTTTAAGTTTAGATTTGTTGTGTTACTTTATTGATTCGTTTGTTTTGCAGGCTGTTAATTAATAGATCTGGTTCCTTTACATTAGTGTATTTCATCCACTGATAAAAAATTTTTAATCTTGTTGGTCATTGGTGTTTCAGTGATCTTGTATCTGTTGCTTGGCTTCTACTATGCTTAATAGATCATCTTTATTATATATATATATATATATATATATATATATATATATATATATACATAGATATATATTATTAAAAAGCATTAACTCATGAGGGCTACAGAAAAGCAACCTATTATACGGTTTTTCATTAAAATAAAATGAAAAAGTATAAATGCCTAGCAAGTTATACGAATCAACGGCTACGTACAATTGGAAAGTGTTTCCAAGTTATGCAAACTGCATAATTTTTCGTTCTTTTTTAGTCTATAACCTTATACCTAGAAATATTGTGTTTTATAGATGACAGAAATTTTGGCCCGTGTAATTTAAATTTTTCGTAAAGTTTCATTTCAAATTTATTTCTTTTTATGGCTATAAATAAATAAATGATCGTGTAAAAGTTTTCTTTTTTTTTGGCAACAGCTTTATAATAAAAATTTATAAATTTTAACGTTATTATGAGGGTTTTAGTTACCTAATTGAAATAGTTTAAATCAAATTGTCAATTCGGATTCCTCTGATTATTTCCCATTATTTGGTATAATAGATGGTAATAATTTGCCAGTATTTTCGATTCTGGGACATGAATAGTGTTATTAATGCCAATAGTAAATGTACTTTTTAATGGTAGACAGCGCCACGAACCAATTTTTTAAAAAGCTTCTAACTTCCGTTCTATTTTCCAGATCGAACATTACAACAACTTTAAACCTTCTCAGGAATATGTAATTCGTTTTCCAAATAACCGGTGTAAATCGGTCCAGTAGTCCAGAAACAAATAGGTAAAATGAATGACATTACAACTTGCATCAGGAAATTCAAACGAATGCCGTAGTTTTCGAACTGTTGTATCTCTGTTTCGAAGTAACGATTGTTGATATTAATTGGTAGGGTTGTATATCTTTGTGCCTTTAACTACGTAGAAAAAATTAGTTCGATTGGTATGCAACAGTTCATGAATGTTCCTTGTTATATATACGTACTTTAATAAACTGAAATTTAATTAAAAATAAAAAGTTATTCATGAGATGAAGAGTCGTATTTAAACATTTAAAAATATTACCGCATAGATGTTTAATTACATTAAAAATACATAAAAAATGTATCAAAATTCACAGCACATCCTATTCTTCTTATCATACAGTAGGTTATCTTTATTAAAAATTTTAATATTATACATAGAATCTACGAACTTTTATGTATTTTTAACTCATTTAAAGTACTCTGTCGTCAAGGGGAATAAAAAACTTAAATTTTTGAAACCAACATTTAAAACTACCCTGCAGTTTATTGTTGATCAGCTACGAGTTTGTATGGAAAAAAATCTCTTCCTTAATACAGAAATCGCTCAACTATTCGGGCTCACAATATTTTGAAAGGACGAATATTTTTTAAATCACCACCCATTCGAAATAGCATTTAGTATTTTTTCGCCTTTTGTCGCCATCACAATCATTCCCTATCAAAGCTTTACCCTCCCTACATTACTTCAAAGCTTTTGCTGAATTTAACGCCGTCTGTCGGTCTGACAAAAAATAAATAAATATATAAATAAAATATGGAGTGAAGCACGAAATAGGGAAGTGTAATTTTAAAGAAAAGTTAAATAAAAACTGTGTTCATTCAAACAGAGAAAGCTCGTGCAATTGTGAATGTTGATATTCTTCAAATATTATTTTTCTTTTTTCCAAAAAAAAAAAAAAAAAAAAAGAGAGAGAGAGAGAGGGGGGGGGGGTGTATTTAATATAATTCAATTTCGAGTAAATACTATATGAAAATATATAAATAATGAATTTAGATATAGTTATATAATAACTAAAGAAAAATAAAGCACACAATAAGGTACAAATGAGTCAAAGGTGGTCAATATTCCTAAAGTTGCCCAACCTCCAAAAGTGAGATTAATTTCATTTTTCAACACAAAACGCAAGGCCAGTGACTGAATTTCAAGAGCTTGGTCGGCCGCCATTATGTACAGTGATTTCAATTTACAGGAGTAGTCGATCGAATTTCCAAGTAAAAATATATTTTAATTTAAATGTGTTTAATTTTTTAGAACTTCGAGTCCTGATATGTTTTCTGAAAGCCTATTACTTTAACCGCATTTGCTTCTTTTCAAATAAATTTATCGTATTAATAGTTTAATGTCGTGCAAATGGCGACCATGCGCATGTTCTCGCCTTAGAAAACAGGTATACAAGTTCATATAATAAGAGTAATTTTTTAATTTTCTGTTTAAATATCTAAAAAAAACTTATTATCATGTATTCTCCGACAATTTCCACACTATTGAGAATAGCAAAGCTTTCCCGAAAGAAGTCAGTAACTCACAGCAGAAAAGACCTCAATTACTTTGCACAAAAAATGATTGAAAGTCCTTTTGCGTCAAAGCATATGACGATTAAGAAGAAAAATACGATATATATATATATATATATAATCCAGTACAGTGTTAAATGAAACTCCTAAACGAACTGGTACTGCCATGCCTGGCACAAGTGGTTACCAGACAAAACTAAGCTGATTTTGCTATTTATGCAAGGAAAACAAATAATGGATATGCAATCGTGTCAACAATGATTTTTGTATGTGCATAGAAAATGTCGGGGATTTATTTAATAATAATAATAATAATAATAAATTAAAATATCATCTGCTTTTTCTGAATGGAATTTTAGATAAAAATAATTTGCCATTTACTTCATTTTTATTTATTTATTTATTTATTTATTTTACATTTAAATGTTATTTTAAAATATGAGCTACCTTTAGAACACTGTAATCCAAAGTTGGCCCACAAGCTACAATTTTGTAATTGTATCACAAAAATAACTTTACAAAGAAAATTATACTTGATATGTGTAAGAGATAAGTGTAGTATTAAAAATAAAATCCAGTTACACTCAACAACTGACCAGAAAATTATAAAAAAAATTCTTAAAGCTTAACTATATCCACCTTCGGGTCACTACTTAATGAATCATTGCAGAAGAAAAAGAGAAAAATATATATATAGATAGATAGATATGTAAATGACAATACAAATATCAATTGGCAGTGGTTCCTATAAGGTAAGCTAGAGAAGTTGTACACAATATAATGAAATAATACAGAAAACAATTTGGTGTGTCACTCCCATGACTTTCTCATACCTACATTTCAATACTATAAATATAGAGTGTAGTTTAAGTCTTAAGTTTAATAATCCATCTAAAAAATCTTCAGAAAAAACATTTTAAAAGAAAAAAACTGCACAAAACTTCAGATAATCTGAAGGTATTTGGAACAATAAAAAGTTTAAGGGGGGAGGGGGGAGAAATTACAAACTGCAGTTATTCTGCAGATTTTATGACTATGCTCCAAATACCTTCAAATTATCTGTAGTGTTTTTTTTTTTTTTTTTTTAAGCTGGAAATGTAAGATAATAAAGTTCAATCTACATTTTAAAAATAATCTAAAATAAGTTTAATTACAGTTCTCTTTTTTTTTTTTTTTTTTTTTTTGGGGGGGGGGGGGGGGGTATATATAAATGTGTGAAGGGAGTGGTAACCGACCCCTCAACTTGCCGTTCACTTATAGTGCCTACATTTATTTATTTATTTTTCAAGGTTGTTATTAATTTGTCTAGATCAATTTTTTTAACTGGCAACCTAATATAAACTTCAAAATATGAAATTTTAATTTCCTGCAGTTATTTGTTTTTAAATTATACTCATAACATATATACATACAAATTAACCACTAAAAATTGGTCTATTGACTTTCGTATTCAGGTCACCTCAAAGCGTGTTATAATTCAAAGAACCAGAGTTAAAAATAGAAATTTTAAAAAAGTACTTTGTTCATAGTATGCGCATGAAAAATTATTTTTCCTTCTATATCAGTGTTCATTGATTTAATAAAATGTAGAAAAACACTTCCATCAATTACATTCAAAAGAAAAAAAAAATTCCTTAATTTTAAGTAACCCTGTATATTGTCTATAAAATATATGCACGTCACATTGTGCACTTGTGAAAAACCCCTAACACGAAATAAATTACACTTCCAGCAATTTCTAAGTATAGCAACAATATATCCAAATACTTTGTGTAGCCCTGTAAACGAAGATCAATGATCTCCATGCCGCAATCGACACACATTCATATAAAAAATATGTTCATTCCATTCTGTTTATGGCAGCCTATAGATGTTACACTGTACTTACCAGAAATTTCTCTTATAATGTATTTGAATTCTCTTGGATGTCCCTGTACATGAGCCACTTACTTGACCTCAACGAAGAGTTAGTGTAGTATCACTATATGATACAGATTTAGAATACCTTCTTTTGGACTTCTTGCTACAACTTGCTCTTGATACATGCTGATAACAGACAGACACATAGGCAAACTCCCAGACCAACCGTTAAAAACACGTTTTACGGATCCAGAGGGCCCCAAAACGAGTAAATATACAGAAAGCTCAATTTTGAAAATATCACCGAAAAAAAATATTTTATCTACCCTATCCATGGACAAGAGAAAGTAAAAAGGAGTAGGCTCCTTTACCTTCAATATCAGTTTTCAAAGCGACAAAAACGATATTTTGATAGTAAATATAGTAAATATTCTAAAAATTCATACATACAGAAATGTCTCTATTTTTAGAAAATTTACTATATTTGCTATATTTTTTTCAAGGGAAATAAAATTAAAAAAAAAAAAAAAAAAAAAAAAACTGAAATATTTAATAAATGATTCATGACAAAAATTATTTCCTGTTAGTCTCATCTATTGTAAGTTTAAATCGTGATTACTTGGCTAAATCTTAACTTTTCTGATTACATCATTCTAGAGTGTGCTGTTGCAGACCAGTTGGTTTCTAATTAGTCCAGTTAATAGAAGATCTCCCAATAAGAAAAATGCGGGTTCAACATTTGTGTCGGCAAAAGAACAACGTATATATTAATGGTATATGGTAGACTGGTGTATTGCATTTGTGGTTGCTGGCGCAATGGTAGCGGACCAAAGTTATCGTCGTCCTCATTCGACGCATTTATTATCGCCAATAATAAAAAATTTGTGCAATCATCGGCCACAAGTAACACATTCAATCCAGTCAATTTTCGAAGTTGTCTCCTGGTCATAGTGCAATCCAGACAATCAATGCACACTTTTTCATCCTCCTATTATAACCAATAAGCTGCATAGTATTTTTGGAATAGAAAATAATTGTAAAAATGCGCCGAAGTTATTAAATTTTAAAATATTTTGTATTAGATTTTAGAGAAAGCATTTACTTTGAAAAACAAAACAAAGTAGGAATATTTTTTTCTAAGCACTCAAAACAATCACCATACATTTTAATTGGACACTCCACTATTCCTGTTGTATAACTACTTGGAGTCGCTAAACGCACACTCTACTCCATCCTCCGGATTCAATAATTTCCCAATTTCTCCGACAGTGCCATCTATTCTAGCTTTATCTTATATAAATTTTAATTTGTATGAATTCTAATTTCTATAAATCAAGAATTACTTTTATTATTATTATTATTATTATTTTACTGATTTTTTTAGGTATGTTTATGCACAGTATTTTTTTGACTTTGGAAGCTAAATTTACAAATCATGAATTTTACGGAATGATTCTAAAAGTTATTAGAAGAAAATAATAGCTTTTAAATAGTAAAATGCGTTTAATATGATATTTCTTCTGTTGCTGTATTAAGGCAATTATGTATTTTTTGTCATTTTTACAAATGTTAAAATTATAAAAAAATAATAACGAAAGAATTATTAGACTATTTTATGTTAAAATCTTAATCTCATTTCTAGCATGGATTAAAAATTTTTGTGTTACAAGAACCTTGCTACTTTATATTTAAGTTTAACGTAATTTCAGTATAAAAATACTCCACACTTAAAAGTGTTATTTTATGATAAATATTAAACCTAACCGATTAGTTTAGGTATCATTTTTATTATTCTTGTAGTTATTATTTAAACATAAATTACATGCATATTATTTAAAAATAAACATTTCGAAAAGGTTGTAAATTTTGTTTATCCAGAACTAAATTTATGTGAAAACTGCATGAAAATTCCTTTCAGTACATTCTATTCAGTAAAATTTTCTGACACGTACTTCTGAAAAGTAAATTTTTCTTTTGTGCATGTAAATATATTATTTTGGATAATATACAATATTATATACTTAAAATTTTAAGAAAAATGTAAATTATTTTTTGTATTCCTTTTTAATGTATGCCAAATACCTTCTAAAAATTCATAAGCACAGTTTTTAAAACCGAAATTTTTCCTTAGTCTGTCATTTTTCATCCTCTGTTCTCCTTTATTTTCCAACTTCTTCCACAGAGGCCACTTCACTTTCTCTGAAAATTTAAAAAATTACTACACCTAACAACTGACTGTACTTTGAAAAGACAGTAGATGAAGCCAGTAGAATCTGTGTTCGCTTTTCATTCCTTAAATTTGACGCATTACTTTTCACATCTTTGTGCCTCCTGAACGATTATTTTTATCCCAAAGTGCCTCCAACATCCTATTCTTCATGTCTCCTGAATATCCTTTTTCTTTTCTTGGAGTTGGGAGGGATGTCAGTATCTTATTGTCGTCAACAAAAGCAGGAAGTACAACCCCCACTGTCTTGTTCCTTACACACAAGATTTAAAGGATTGCAAGGGACGAAATGCTAACTCACACGTCATAAGAAAGCTTAAACCAGAGAGTCCGAAGTGGATGAAATAGCTCTGTAATATTTTGCTTCTGCTTTCCTCTCTGTCTTTCTATGTCTGTCTCATTCATTTCTTTCTTCAAAATATGTCTTGTTATTTTTAAAGAATGAATTGTATAAGTCAGTAAGTTCCCTAGAATAGAGAGAAAAATGCGTTCAGAAACACAACATGGACGAAGATATTTTTGACATCAAAAGTTTAAAGGCATTAGTTTCAGAAATGATAAATTTCTCTCGACGGATTTGTTTAACATATGCCAGTAGCCACAAAACAGAAAAGATGGAAAGAAACTGCATGCCGACATAGATTTCACTAAAATCAGTTACTTTATAAATAATTAATATTATTGAAAATATGTTATTATATGACTGGGAAAATTTAGAAGCAGTTGCTGCAAACAGGTGTTTTATAACATTTACTCGCAAAAAAGAAAGCATAAAAAATGGAGTTTTATAAGCATTTTAATGCATTTTATAACTACTGTATTCTAATACTAACAACGAAACATTCAAAAGGTGTCGTCTTCAAAAAATATTGAAAAAAATATATGTGATTCTACTCTTACTAAAACACCAGAAAGTGAAAAAATTATCGGCTGAAATGAATTACAGCGACCACAAAAAATTATCAAAATTAAGCATATTTGGCGATTTCACATCGTTAGGCGATTGATTTTGAGAACTTAGCGGAGAAACAAAACACGATTCTGTTCGTACAAGGCAATCTCGGTGCTAGCTAACTGAACGCCTAACAGCTCTAAATCGCCAAATACGCTTAATTTTGATAATTTTTTGTGGTCGCTGTAATTCATTTCAGCCGAAAATTTTTTCACTTCCTGGTGTTTTATGAAGAGTAGAATCACATATATTTTTTTCAATATTTTTTAAAGACGACACCTTTTGAATATTTCATTGTAAGACACATTAGGTGACATATAATTTTTATTTGAAGTATATATATTAAACCTATTAAATTTATTATCTTTATTTATTACTTTTGGAAAATATAAATTTTCAATTATAGCAATTATAGCAATAAAAAAAATATTTTCTTTTGTTTTTAAACTTAATAGTACTGAGGCGGTTTTTGTAAAATAATTCAGCATAAACAATATGATGTGACATCTGGGAATTTTTTTTATCAGCATAACTTAGAATATGATTGCATTATAATAATAATAATAATAATTATTATTATTATTATTATTTTACATTGTCGTTTCAATGTGTCGTAACTATTTGAAGTTTTAGAACTCAAAATTGTTTTTTTAAGATTTATTTTTTATTTACAAAGATATACGTTGAACGAGGTAAGTGTAGCAGGAAAAACTGAGATTTGAATTTGAATGCAAACTCTAGATAAATGAATTGAGCTGTGATACCAGTTTCTTTCAAAATTTGAGGCGTAATATACCCTCAAATCGATCTGGAATAAATATGTCACAGATTTAAAAAATATAGATACTTTCTTTTCAAACATTTTTTGTGTGTCAACGAACCCCTGAATTGAATAATGTGACCTTTAAAAAGGGACAAGGTACATTTGCCCTCTTAGTTTTACAAAGAACAGAGAAAAGTGTTATTAAATTGATACTATTAATTTACTAACTACGTGATTTTTCTTGAACATTTCAAATGACAAAATGTCTTCGAAATATTAAATAAAATGTACCTTTATTGCAAAAAAAATCCTGAAAATATTTTCAAAAACTAATTAAAGAACAAATAGCAAGGCACTTCTTTGGAAAGAATACACAAAATGATTAGTACCTACAGTGTGAATATAGCATGCTAAATGAAAAATTTAATTTTGAGTAAAAGCTGAGTTATGAGACCTCGTACATATTTGCAGTCTCGTTAAATTGGTATACCAAATTCGTTACCAGCAAACTTCTTAGTTAGATTAGGTAAAACAGTCAAGATATTTTAAAACGGAATGAGAGAAATTTATTTTCCTTTGAGTAGGAATTCGGTTTTAGCTTCATGCGTGCACGTTAGTTCCATTACTTTTACTTCGTTATCATCATTCGCTTCTTCTAACACAACACAAGCATATTGATATTCATTACTCTTTTACAGTTTCTTTACAGTTAAAACATAGCTGGTTGTTGTTGTTAAGATCCTGCATATGATATTAAGATTCATATAAGTATATTGACATTTAAAAAAAAAAAAAAAAAAAATCCGTAACCAACTCTAGGTGAAGTGCCCCATTTATCTTTTAATACATTTTACATGGGATAAGTATGTGTGTCATCCCATTTATTATGCAGGTTGTAAATATAATCGGTGTACACTAAATATGTAAAATATATCTTATTAATTATTTTGCTGTGATATTCAATTTACTTAGTGATTAACTACCTTGAACTGTACAAACTTTTCATTAACTTAATATAAGGAAATTTAGAACCTGTATGAAATAAAGTTACATTTAATATTCCACTAGAAGAAAATTTTAAAAGCCTTATAGTCCCTTGCCACACTTATACCAGATGACCCTAGAGAAAAAACTTAATAAATTAGCAGACAGAAGACCAGTGAACAGTCTTTAGAATATCAAATTTAAGTGCATGTAAACTTCCAGTGTTTATTCAACAGTAAGTAATGATGGAATTTTTCTGTACTTTGAACTGCTGAAAAATAGTAACATCAACAATTCTACAGTTGCAGATTCTTGAATGTGTGATTTCTTTGCTGTATTTGTTGTTGACATGCATTCTTTAATTTTACTATAATTAAATCGAGACGTATAGATGTTTTTAATTCATAGTTTAATTTGGCAATCATTATTAAATTGCAACTGTAATACACATTATAATTAATCGTGCCTCATCAATATAATTTTATTATGATTTGCTAGAGGTTTGTAAGAAATCTCTTTCTTTGAAATTTTAGCTGTGATGCACGTATCTTCAATAAGTAATATTTCAATGTACGTGTGCCTTTATGATTTGTTACGTATGCAGAAAGTGTAATGCGGTTTATTATTAAATAACATTTGTATTTATAATAATAATAATAATAATAATAATAATAATAATATTCTCACTTATGATTTAAAATATAAAAAATAAAGTGTACAGTTTCATAAAATCTGTTTTAGAATATATATAATAATCATCAAATTTTATGGTATCCGTAAACATCCCAAGTTAGTAACTCGTGATTTAAACTTAATTTAGATTTTTAAAAAAGTGTACGAAATGTAAGTTGGATAGGGCAGTAAGATCCAAAACGTATATAACCAATAGCTAACTCAACTGACATTTTATCATTTAAATAGTGTAAAAAGTAATGTTGTAAAATTCGTATAGCTCTTTGCATCATAGCTCTGAATTTTTTTATGCCCATAGCTAATGGCTTACCTTCAGCCTAAATTAATTAAATCATGCTGGTAACAAAAAAGCTATTTTCTTATACAGTTAGTAAATTAAAGGTAGAATGCAACGTCATTCACTTTATTAATACTTTGAAATTTTGGCGACTTTTCATAAATTTTTATGTGATATGTTTATAACATGATTTTGTATCTTTCCTGCAATTCTTTCTGATATCAATGTATTTTGAAGCCTTCTTAATATGCATGCAGGAATACTCAAATATCTAGATAAATATTCTTCGTAGAAAAGTGTAGAAGAAAAACGTGTGGTTTCCACAACATACTAGTTTTTCTTTTTCTTTAAAAAGAAAGAATAAAAGAGAGGAATAAAAATGTCTCAGTGTAATTAAGAGCAAACTATTATGCATCTCGCATAAAATATATTCAATTTCTGTAGAAACTTATTGTTATTTCTAAATTTCATCGATTAACATTTCGAAGACCACCCTATATCAACTGTATATTCTATGCATTATGTCCACTAAACTTTACAATTATAAAAACAATGTTAGGTAAAACAAGCGAAACAAAACGTAGCCTAACTTAACTTTTTTCTTGCTTTATTTTATGGGGATTACATTCATTTGTTAATAAAAAATCTAACGTAATGAAGTGTTGTCAATAAGTCTCAGAGGCATTCTGATATTATTTTTGTCGCAATTCAAAAAATAAGAAGTTTTTCGAATTCTATTTTTGTGTCTGTTTATAGGTTATATGTCCATCATAAATCAGGCAAAGGAGATGAAACGAGGAAAAAAGATGGAACGAAGGAAGACTTTGTGAGTAGAAGAAAACATAGATTATTTCATTTACCGATTTCATTTATTTTATGTGTGTGCGTCATGTTGTGTGCGTTATAGTTTTCATTAAAGAATATTATCCTTTTAATTCCCAAGTAGTTTTTGTCCAGATGAGTGTTTTAATACTTTTTCTAAATAACCAATTTAAAATATCTAAAAAATGATATTTTAAACATTGAAGTTTCACGTTTTGGGTAAGCACCCATTAACTCTGTGAAGGTCCAAGTCTTCGAGGGAGTTTATACATGTGATAACACATATTTGTACATAAGTGCAATAACATATTTTTAAAATCAAAATTAAAAAAAAAAAAAAAACAGATGAATCATCTACATAATTTTAACATATTATGTATCTTCTTAAGTAATTTCAGCGTTCCAATGTTCCTTATAGTTCTGTATCTCTGATTTTACGTAACAATTTTCGTTATTACATGAACCTACAAATGCAAGAAGAAATTTATTGTAAGGGGGAAATGCTGGAAAAGGTGGGTCCGTACGCACCCTATGATTAGAACGGATTTCGTAAATGGTAAATTTCGTGCACCTGACGTAAGCACACAGGATAATTTTCAGATGAACTGTATCTGCTAAGAAATAAAACCATTTAAAACAAATATATAAACTGAAAATCTTATGTTTGTGACCTACTGCAAACTACATGCTTGATGTTGTTCTTATTGACGTTAGGGTTAACGCTAGTTGACTACACGACAGTCCTAGGCTTGGATGCATGTTTGAAGAGGACGCAATACCTGTTCTTGCCGACAGCCAAACCTCATGTTATTCAATCCATAGATTTATTTTTTTTTCAGTATTATTCATTTACTAAAACATGTTTTTAACCCTCGCTTTCCCAAGATCAAGGTGTTACAGCAGAAAAATTGCTTTCAGGGTGCCGCTTGGCACGTTTGGCGAAAATCACCAGCACCACGTATTTTTGTATCGTTTAGAAGTTGCAACATCCATTGGTTACGTTTGCTAACTCTGGCGAATTAGCGCATTTTTTAAATGAGGCGGGCTTAACTAAATTTCAACTACAAAGTTGGGTCAAACTGGCCCCATCTTGGGAAAGCGAGGGTTAAATCCTGATTCTCCACATTTAGAAAGTTTACTAACGTTAAATTAATTATTGTCGCCCAAAAATTAATTTTTTAAGTTTTCTATATTGTATTTTGGAGTTAAAAATTGAGGATAATTTAATTAACTCTTTTTTTTTTTCTCCAAAAAGAAATATTAAAAATTAAAAAAAAATAATTTTGGAAAACAATAAGGAACTTAACGTTGTGACTTTTGTGAATGTGAAAACCGAATAATATATACATACATACATATATATGTATATATGTATATATGTATATATATATATCCATATATATACAATGAGTAATTTTATAAACGAATTTTTCCACGTAATAACATATGGGACTTTGATCTCAGTAAGGATAGATATTTTGTCCCTGATATTTTGTCCCCCCATCGTAAGAAATGAATAATTTCTTACGATGAAAATCTTGTGATAAATAGTTTTTTTCAGCAGTTACATCAATTTTATTTTTAGTCTCTTCATTATACGCTGATAACAAAATTTCATGCTTACTAAATTAGTAAAGAACAAATGGAATGTAAATTTTAAGCCCGATTTGTTTTGTTATTTAATAACGTTCTTATTTTAGCGTGCAGGACATTATGTCTGCAATGTAGGCATATTGTCTACATTTTTAATAAAAAAGCACCACAGAACTGGCGTTGTAAAAATTATTACTTACAAACTTTGAATAAACACCATAAAATGCAATAAATTCGCAACAATTGTTTCGGGTCGAAAAAACACACGACCCTTCATCAGGCGAATACAGTACGCACGAGTGCAGCCGTTTCGAGTTTATTGCATTTTATGGTGTTTATTCAAAGTTTGTAAGTAATAATATTGTCTACATGCAAAACGATTTCCCAGGATTCTGCATAATTGAATATATTTCTGAAAAGTTAAAAGGCTAATTCACAACTTCCTAGGTAATTTTTTCGGGATAATATTTCATTTGGAATTTACTGGATATTTTTACTTTATTTATTTATTTATTGCTGTTGTTGTTGTTGTTGTTCGTTATGTTTATACGGTATTATATGTGTTACATAATACAAGCATTTATATTATGTTATACACTTTAATATATTGTAACGATATATATATTGTAACGATATTGTAACGATAAAATGCTAGTTATGAAACTTTACAGGATAAATATATATATATATATATATATATATATATATATATATATATATATATATATATATATATATTCAAAATTTTTACCGTTTTGATTTACTTCCCATAAAATTAATAATTTATTTCAAAATGTATAAGTGGCATTCGAAGCTTAAATTTCGAGTATCATTAAATAATAAGTAACATTTCTTATCTATTAGAATTAGTTTAATTTTTAAATGATTTTTTTCCTATAAATAATGGCGTGCCTTTAAAATAAAGTGGGTATATAAATATTATTACTATTATTACATAATTGTACATTTTTCAAAACGTAAAATAAGAGCCAGCCCTAAATCTAATTTGAGAAAGGAACTATAATTAATTATTTATAAAGTATACCAATGTATATGAGAAGGAATTACAATTTACATGCAAAATATAATCATATATTTTGTTACAAGATATTGTGAATAAAAAATCATACAAAAATTCATAAAACAAAAAGTAGCACATTTAAAAATATGACTTCAGGCGAATAAATGATTCGCCTTATTATTCACTTAAACGAAGCTTCTGGATAACCACTACGCATCTTTATAAAATTCTTGATGTTTTCATCAAAGGTTTCATGGATAAAGGCCAAGTCTTACTCAAATTTTATTCTTTTACGTATTGTTATAAACACAAAATCAGCACATCATAAACTTGACTTAAGAACAGGGAAAATCTGTAATTTCTCGAAATGTCCTGTTTTATAAAAATTTATATATAAAAACAAGCAAAAATACATAAATTAAAAAAAAAAAAGAAAGAAAGAAAGAAAGGAAGAAAATACGAAAAAGAAAACGCTTCCATTTCAGTATGTATCAATTTTTCTTTTAAAAATTCTTACCCTTTTTTTACACACTTTATTTGCAATGTATACGTGTTACCAACTTTTCTCTCTTTTTTTTTTCTTTACTTTATTTTATTTTTTGAATGACAACTAGTAATCATTTCCTCGTTACAATTTTCAGACAAAGAATGGGAGAGGAAAAAAAGTTCAAATCAAGAGGGGGAAGGGAGAATCTTTGACTTACACTAAGTGGGCCGACATTGATGAGACTTTTCATGCAAAATTTCGAATAAACATTTAAAAAAAAAAAAAAAAAAAAAAAAAAAAAAAAAAAACGAAAATTTGAATCTTTTTGTGTTTGTTTAGATTTCATGCTTGAAATATTATTTTAGAAAGTTTCTTTTGCTTTCTTTTTGCAAATCCACATTTATGGAATCACGTTAAGAACATCACATTTCCATTTCAATATATATATATATATAGACAGAGAGAGAGAGAGAGATAGGTAGATAGATAATAGATAGATAAATAAAGAGAGAGACAGACAGATAGGTAGATAGATGTTTATATATATATATATATATATATATATATAATGTATGAGAAAAAAAATTATAACCTGTAACATTTCATAAAATTATTTTACTTTAAGAATAAATGAAAAATAATTAAATTGCATAAAATATGAGTATGAAGAATATACGAAGAATCAATTACGATTATATCTTAAATACTGCACTAACACTGATAGTTGCTAGCTTTTTTTTTTTTTTTTTTTTTTTTTTCCTAAAAAAAGAACACCACTATTTCTAATAATATTTTGTAGCAAAGTTAATCATAAACACTTAATACACAATATTATAGCAAAGAAATATTGATACTAAACCTTATTATTACAAATGTAATCTTGGCAAGAGTGTATAGTATTAGTTGAAAAGTGTTGAGCGCATTTCATGTTTGAAAATCAAAAGATCAAAATGATTATTGGTTTCTTATTTAACATATTCTGATATATATCCATATAGAAAATCGCCAATGGTTAGTCCAAGTAGCGCCACCTGTTACCTTATACATCCAAAACTGAACATCACAATTTTTTTTATAATATTCATCTCACATATGCATTTTACAGTATTTATATATCATATAAGCTGGGATATAACCTTGCCCAAAACGGAGAAAATTGCAGCTTAGCAATGTCTGTCGGCTGATATCCACAGAAATTAAGATTTATTTATATATTTAATTACTCATTTATTTATTACTGTACGATGAACTGTATTACTGTATTCATTATTATATTTATTACTGTACTATTCAGTTATAAATGAGCAAATAAAGAAATAAAGAAATGAGTAAATAAATATTTTGAATAATTACTATTTAATATATCAAGTTTTGTACACTTATAAACTATAGAAACTGAAATAAAATTCTCCTAAGGTACCTCTTGCATATCATGTTTTGTGCAATCACATACTATATAAACTGCCATGTACGTTGCCGGTAAATAAGAGAAATTGCACCTGAGTAGTATAACTTGTTGAGTGATAGACATAAAAAAATTATTTTAAAAAAAAAGTACTAATTATGCTAAGCTATAATAAAATGAAAAATTTTATTAAATTCTGTGCATCAGTTCTTGATCTAGATGTGTGGAAATTATGTCGCAAGGATACACAATTCCAAAAATAGTTGAAATACATTCAGTAACTCTTAAAACATTAAAAATCATCCAAAAAACGGAAGATGAAAGCTTTTACGAAAGCAATATTTTGTTCCCATAAGTACAGAAAAAAGTAACAATTTGCACTAACAAAAATGGCAACAAAAAGTTATAGCACACAGCTTGTTTTTTTTTTTTTTTTTTTTTTTTTTTTTTGGGGGGGGGGGGAGTAGGAGGGAGAGGTGGGATAGAGAAAAGGTTACTTTTCAAAACATATTTAACTGATAAGCTTCGTACAATAAGTGAATACGTTATTAACAGCACAGCATACAAATAAATAAATACAGAAAAAAGAAAAGAAATATACAAATTAAAAGAAAAAGAAAGATTAATACTACAGATACGCTCAGGAAAAAAAGATGTACAATACATTCTACGATTCGAGTCGTAAGCAAAAAAAAAACGATTCTATTCTTGAAGTAGAATATTCCTTGTTTGTTTATTAAGACTTTAATCCAGGGGTAGTCAGTCTTTTTATACATACTGCCAACTTTTGTTAGTATTAAAATGTCCTAACCGCCTACCGGTTGCACAAAAATAAAGTATGGAAATATATTTATAAAACTGAGTTGTGGCAAGTTAATGCATATAATAATAAAGAATTTTACATTTCAATGTTTTTTAAAAGTAAAAGTCAATTAAATTCGAAAAAAAAGACAGAAAGAAAGAAAGTGCTATAATAACGGACAAAAGCCTTACCACTCACTGTACTGAAACGCCGACTAGTGAATGGTAGGGATCGAGATGCCTAATCACAGAACAAACAGTATGATAGCGCAACTATAAAAGAGAATGATTTTCAGTAAATATCTGATGATTTTTCTACAGAGTATCAATTTTTGTATAATCTGTTACGAATTATAATTCTAAATAATTGCCATTTCCATAAAATATTTTCTTATGTTTACTTCAACCAAAAATGTAGTAATATAATGCTTATTTTTAAGTGGGCTGCAATTATTACAAAAATGCTTAGAATATTATAAAATTGGAACCTATTTTTTTTTCAAATATTTAACAGATATTTACAAAATAATGAATCGGGATAATAAATAAGCTAGATACCTAACTTGTTTAATATATTTTTCTTTAAAAAAGCCATTTGTTTTGACTATCATTGAAAGAAATAGAACATAAAATTTACATAAAAGTTTTCCTGAAAAAAAATTTAAACCGCGTTTAGTTCTTTAAACGCAAGACAACGTATAATGAATAATGTGAAAAATATCTTTTTAGAAAGAAAAAACAAAATTTTACAAACGTAATCATTAATTAAGTTTTTTTTTTTTTCTATCTAGCCTATCTACTAATATCAGTATGTTCCTACATTAAAAATTCTAATTTAACCTTCTTTTTATTCATTCTGTTACATGATATCTAGTAATCATTTCGTTGTTATCGTGTATCACTCCCTTCACCTCCCTCCAAAACGATAAAAAAGAGTATAGACAACAGAATCATATCTAAGTAGCTGACAAAAGCAAGTGTCTTTTGAGAAATAAAAGAAAAAGAAAGAAATATTTGAGACAAATTCAAAAAGATTTGCACTCAAACGTGAAAAGTTTTGTTCTGGAAATTCTTTCTTAATCGGAAGATTTTGGCGTTGATGGATATTTTCAATGTAGGTAACATTTTTTTTTTTTTTTTTTTTTTTTCTTCTTCAGAGTTAAATTTCTCTAACAACATAAAAAAAATTTTTTTTTTTTCGAGTTGGGTATTTTCTATTTTAAATTACGGCTTTGATTTGAAATTTGGGATACAATATGGATTTAATAAAATCAACGTGTGTCTAGAGCCATATAATATTAATAAAACAATTTTGTAAAATAAACTAATCATCTAATAATTTAATGAGAAAACTCTTCATAAATAAAAAATGAAAAATAAATAAGTAATGTAAAAAGAAAAATTTTTAAGTCAATTCCTACTTACAAACACTATCGAAAAAGTTTTTCTTTTCTTTTCTTTTTTTTTTTTTTTTAATTATTATTATTTGAATTAGGAAATAAAAAGCGCGCGTGAAAAATTAAATAAAAATAATTATAAGATAAAAAAAAAACTTTTTACATACCATGTTTTAAATTTTCTAATGAATCATAGAGCTCTTATCAATGTGCATAAAACTTTTAAAGTGATAATGACGTCAATTTTTGTGAGATGCATAATTTAACTTTTATAATTTTTTAACGTTCACGTTTAATTAAATGTATTTATTTTTATGTCGAAAGAAAATGAACTCGTAAATTTTTTTTTTGGCAACAATTAAATTACAGCTAATATTTTAATGGCTATTGTAACGTTATTAGGATGTTATTATTTTCATATTTTAATTAATTAAAAAAAACTTATCAAAAATTCGAAAATCGGACTTCGAAGTATTGTGTTGTCACCGTGTTCTGGGCACTTCTGAAAGTTTCAAATTTCTAGCTAGTCGGGAAGTTAGTTAAAAATAGATTGCAAGATTTGTACAAGATATAGGGAGAGTGTGAACTAATAGTAGGAATGGAAAAATATTTATATATTTTAAAGATAAAAGTTATTTAATATATTACGATCCAGAAGTGCTCCTAATGACTATTACGACTATCTATTAAAATACCACTATGCTTATTTTTATAATTGATATTGTCCTATTTCCATTATATTCCTAATTAAATTGGGCTCTACCAGTGGCTGAGAGGTTTTGCTCTCGAAGTTGGAAGACAATAATTGTAGGGTTTAATCCCAGGTCGGACTCATCCACCGAGCCGTTCGGAGTTTTCTATGGTTTTCTGTGAAGCTTGCGAGAATACGGTCTAGGACCGCTTAGAATGATCCTCCCCTCCTCGGAAGGCATCCGCATTTATGCTAAGGTACCTAGTGCAGGCGATTTCCCTTAATCCGAACAACATTACCATCATAATTAAAATGAACGAAAATGGCTATCCTTAAATCTCAGCATCAAAATACAATTGCTTTCAAAACTGTTTAAAGTTCATATACAAATCAATAAATATTTACAGTAACGCATCTAAAACTCAAGTACATTATTTATTAATATTATTATTTGTTTATTATTTTTTCCTGCTACTTTAATTTTTTTTATGTATTTAAAGACAAATTAAACAATACAAAATTAAATTTAAACATTTATTCTTTCACTACTGTGCTACTGACATAGAATCGTTATCTTGTTTGTCAAATTGGAAATCAAAATAAATCAAGGGCTTCTCATATTGTAAATCACAACAGATTGTTATTTGTGTATGATAACATCTATTCAGGAAAGAAATTCGGAAAGAAATACAACCTGTCAGAACATCCCCCCATGCATTTTCAATAAATACAATTGCAATAAATGCAATTATTTAATCCCTTCCTATAACTCTTTTGCTCATGAAATAACAGTTTCTCATCAAAATTCTCAAGAAAAGTATTGAAGGATGTTTTTACAAATTTCAGTTTGTAACCATGAATTGTATATTTTATTAATTTCGTTAACCACATCTCTTATTTGGCATACTAGAGCTAATTATTTAATATTCTGTAATATTCTGTACTTTTATATTCTTAGACAAGTTAAAACCTTATTTGACTAGACTTACAAAAACTTCATCAAAATTAGTTCAATAATGTTTTTAAATATTGTCTCTTACATAGTTTTTTTTTTTTTTTAATGATATTTTGATTACAATTTTCTGCTTTCTCTGGCAGGACATTTAATAATCCTTTCGCTGTCGTAGAGTTCTAATAAAACAAAGAAACAGAAAAAAACGGAAGCATATCTTTTCAGTTAAAAAAAAAAAAAAAGAAAAAAAATAGTTAATCTCTTGCAGAAAACAAAAATTAAACTTTTTAAAAAATGAAAAATTGTACTTAAGTGTAAATAGTTTTGTTCAAGAATTTCTTTCTGAACAGACAATTTTTATGTTATTGAATGTTCTTGGTTAAATAACATATTTTTTTATTCAATATTTTATAAAAATGCACTAACTTAATGGTTATTTGGAAATTATTTTTATTCCAAATCAGTTTTGTAAGTCACATAAATTACATAACAATTATTTAACAGCATTTATATATATTTGTTTTCCTTACACGCAAAGGAAATGCTGTATTAGACATAAATTCTACAATATTAAATACCAGTGCATACACATAACTCCCATACAGCCACTGATATCCATTAGACAGCTAAATTGCATCCGATGGATCCATAAAAGGTAGAAAATATCTAAAGAATGTCCATTTAAAGTTCTGGATATCCTGTACTAATTATAGATATTTATTAGATTTTTAAATAGAGACAAAATTTAGATGTGACGTTTTCGATGTCTAATACATGTAACATGTTAGATCAAAACAATATTTAGATATTTTCAATATCTATTAGATCTAACAAGTCTAATTATTAGATATTTGACGATTTATCGGATATGTAACAAACATCTAATGAATGTAAATATTAATTATAAGATAAAAAACTTTTTATAAACCATGTTTTTAAATTTTCTGTTGAATCATAGCTATAGAACTAACTACATTAGCACTTTATCAATGCGTATTGTTACGAAATTGTAAATAATTGTATTTATTTTTGTATAAATTCTTTCAAAGCGGCTTAGTAAGTTGATAAAATGTCAATTTTCTGCATTTACAGCTCTTTTTCGCGTTAAAATAGCTTCATTTTCCCTTTAAAGCGCATTAAAAAGCTCCAATAGGCAGGTAATGGATTTGGCGCCAAATTTGACAACTTTTTTGGCGACTTTTGGCGAGAAAATTCTTATTATCGATATTCCAAAGATGGACGTTCTAATGTGATTGGTTAAAGAGTTACCGGAAATTTGAATTAAAAAAAAAAAAGTTGGTTTTAAAAATAAAATATTAATCCTTTCCGAACAACATATATTTGCATCATGAACTACATTAGCACTTTATCATTGTGTAGAAAATCTTTAAAATGATAACGACGTCAATTTTTGCCAGATGCATAATTTAACTTTTAACAATTTTTTAACGCTCACGTTTAATTAAATGTATTTATTTTTAGATCGAAAGAAAATGAACTCGTAATTTTTTTTTTTGGCAACAATTAAATTATAGCTAATATTTTAATGACTATTTTTATTGCTATTAGGAGCTTATCATTTTCATATTTTAATTAATTAAAAGAGAACTATTCGAAAATTCGAAAATCTGACTTCGAAGTATTGTGTTGTCACCGGGTTCTGAGCTACTGTGAAAGTTTCAAATGTCTAGCTAGTAGGGAAGTTAGTTAAAAATCGATTGCAAGATTTGTCCCTGACAAACACACAAGAATCGAAGTTAATAAAAACATCGTAAAATCAGTGGCATTTGTCGTGCTAATAGATATCTGTAGGATATTTATAGACGTTTAACGGATCATTTTAAAACTTTTATACGTGTTTATAGATGTCTTATGGATGTAAGTGGCTGTGTGGGCTGTTATACTTCGAAGGTTTTCTAACAGGTTTACACGTCGCTAACCACTACATTTTTTAACATGGTAAAAAAAAAAATTATAAATACAGAATAAAATATGAAAAATAAACCATAAAAATATTACAAGTGTTAAAAAAATTTATCTGTTATTGGCACAAAATGCACTGAAATAGTTAAGTCAAGTGCATCGAAGCAGACTGGCCATAAGCACCGTCTGCAGAACTTGCGGGTTTCTGCCTATTACATCATTACTTGTGAAAAAATAATACCCCCCCCCCTCTCTCTCTATCTCTCTAACGTAGGTACTTCTAAAGCAATTTACTTGTTTTCAAATATTCAGGAATTTGCTTGAAATTATTTTTATAGATGAATCCAACATCTGTCAAAAATTTGGATTTGGAAATAAAATATTGCAATCGATATCGATACTTTTCACTAGTATTTTATTACGATTAAAAAATAGTAAGCTTTTTCACAGTAATATCATTCCAATACTTTTCTGCACATTCATTCTAATACTTTCAGTTTAGTCCTTTAGAAAATTTACTCTAATTAATTAAAAATAATAGTAAGTAAGTGAAAAACATTGCTTGAATGCAATATTATTACCCATTGATAAGAAATCATGTCTATAATTAAACATTATATCTAAAACTATTCAAAAATAAAATTCTGAGAGCGGTCTATAAACAATGTAAATTAAATTAAAATTTTTAATGCCAGTAACCAACTTCCACAAAATATTTTATTATATGTTTAAAGTGAACATAAATAACACATTTTAAATAACTTGATGTAAAAATTGTTCAAAATCTTAGTAGTGAATCTTTTTTGTAATTTTCATTTGTATTTTCTAGAATTATAAACATAGACCTGAAACACAATGTGAATGGACAAAGTGTTTAAAAACGTAAAAATTCCCCTAATTTTATTAAAACTTATTATTTTTAATATATAAAAAAAAATTCATATGCAAATATATAGTTTCCCTACAAATCGTTTTGTAAGAAAATTATCAAGATGTGGAATTTTATTGGAGGACTAGCTGGGTTTACCCGCTTCGCTGGTTATTACATATAAATGAATCCTTTTTATAATAACTAGTATCGCCCAGTGGTCGAAACTCGACCATTTTTTTTTGCAAAGCGAGGCAAAGCAAAGTTATTGCCTTGTCCTAAACGGAATGCAATTGCAAAACAGCTGCGGCAATTGTTTGCCAATATTCACTCTAACTGAATCAGCAGAGTTTTACTTAATATAACTATTTCTCTCTGTAGATGTTAGCCTTTCCTGAAATGAGAGAAAATCGCAACGTGAAAACGCCCCTTGTTGTGTGATACAGCCCAGAAGCTAATAGGTACCATGTCAAACCAAGGCCCAACCAAGTATCAAATTCTGTTAAATTAATTCGATTGTTTCATAAAGTACAGTGTTTGAACACACACACACACACACACACACACACAAAAAAAAAAAAAAAAAAAAGATATTTTTCAAAAATGGTCGAATTGAGTTCGGGAAATTTCAAAACGTGTAACTTTATCGAAAACCGAAAATCTAAAACTTTTCTGAATCTTATATTTTCTACTTATATATGCAGAGGAAAGAATAATAAATCCACTTTTTAAAAAATAAAAATAAGTAGTCAATTTCACTTAATTAAAATGCAAGGAAATTTCAAAACGTGTAAATTCATCGAAAACCAGAAATCAAAAGTTTTTATGTATCTTCTACTTGCTTCTTCTTCCCACAAAAGCTAGCAATAAAGACACTTTTTTAAAAAAATAAGTAGCCAATTTCAGTTAATTCTTTACGTTTCGTAAAGAAAGCTCAAAACATGTAAATTCAGCAAAAAACGGAAATCGGAATTTTTTCCGTATCGTCTACTTATACATGCAGCAGTTAGTAACAAATCCATTTTCCTTTTATTTTGTATATTAGTTGAATATTTATTGTTTAAATATCACCCTTTGAAATGAAATGTTTATGTTTACATTCGAAACTGGAAGTTTGCCATTTTTTTTCTGGAGTTTTGCGATTTTAAATTAAAATTTTTATCAATTTTACAGAAAAAATAACTCAATCAAACACATGTAGACAGTAACTTATATATAACTATACCCAAATATCGGAATTAAAATCGGCAGATAGTTTCCGTTATTTTTTAATAATTTTTTACAAAAAATCCAATGGACGATTAACATAGAAAATCTTTTTCAGGGCTCCATGGACAGACAGTGACGTCATCACTTCGCTTGCGTATAGTGATGCTACACAACGAGATATATAAAGTAGAGTGATAAATGGTAACCCTTGAGAAGGTCCAAGATAAGTCATGTGACATGCTCTCCTTGCACCTGCGTATTCGATGGTTCCCTTGATAACAGCTTATTTTCAGTAAATTTCTATGGCAACGGTTTGGAGATTGTTCTTTATAAGTCATAAACGCCAATGTTTTTGTTTAATTACGTAGTTTAATATTCTTTTGTTCTAAATCATTTTGATTTTACTTCTCTTTTATTTCGTGTGCTTGAACTTTAACCGATAAAATGCTTAAAAATAGTTGAAAAATTATTATTTTTTGTTAAATTTAGCTCTTTAAAAGTTTAAATTTTCTTTTATCAACACGTTTAAACTTTGTTGGGAAACGATGAAAAAAAAAGTATTTTATTATGTATTATAATGTGAAATATGTGTAAAATTATTTTAAAAACAATTTATTTCGGTCATAGGACTGTCATGTTACCTAATAATAATGATAATTTGTCGAACTGATATTTTAAATGCCAAAATAGCGATAAAAGGCCAAACGTAGCAACCTATTCGAGCATGTCACGTGATTCATCTTGAACCACGGAAAGTTAATCCTTCATCCATTGAGTGAGCACTCTAATTTATATATCTCGTTGATGCTATATTATACAAATTACTGTGTCTATGGTTTTATTTGAGCTTTATGAAATTGCCAGATTTAACAACTTTCTACTTTTAGGTATTTTTTAATGTAAAGGAATACGTGTATAAAAGGGAAATATGGGGGAAAATGCATAAAAAATAAATGTATTTTTAAATACCTTCTTGACATCGTAAGGAAATAAGATTTGTATTCGCACCTTCCGGCTAACCATACCTTTCGAATGATACCATTTTCAACCCTCTACTCCCATAATTAATATGTTAAAAAGGGACTACAAATTTTATGCTTGCCTATTAATATATAGATAAGTCTAATTATTTTTCCATGCATTTATTAACCCCTTAACTGCCCTGAGCGTAATTGTATGTTTTTTTCCGAAATACGGCCTTTTGTGTTGTACTGCTACCAGTTAAACTAATAACACGGCTTGACAATGTAATAAAATAACCTTGAAAGTAATGTTGACAGCGTTTTCGAAAGATTTACTCATTTCAGAAGAGAACTGTGGCCCTTTGAAATGAATCTCATAATTTTTCATCGGCAGGTAAGGGGTTAATAAGATTCAAAGATATGGACCGTTATCGTTTGCTACAAAGGAATTATTTTCGAAATAATTCACTTGTAAGGCAAAATCTTCGAATGGCAACACTCATAAAAAAGAAAACTTGGTGTTCTAAGAGAAAAGGTTGTATTTGTTACGCAGACGAATAAAACATCTGTAATGTGGAAAAGCCTTCTCATATAAACACAAAATATCAGTGTTCATTTATTCATTTATCAACGTCCAGTCCATGTCGCTGAAGTTAAAACACGCTGTTTGGACAATAAGTTATTTTCATGACGGACAGGCTCATTATGATTGGATTTAACAAAATTTAAGCCTTAATGGGTTAAAAGAGGAAGTCCAAGTACTTTATTTTTTTCACCTTAGCACTGCAGTGGTTTAGAAAATATAGATAATTAAAGAGTAGAAAAAGTCTATTCTTACGCCCTAATTAAGGTTAAAGATGAGATTCTTCCGAAATTTAGTTCTTAGAAGAAGGTTGAAAGAAGGCGCTTAACAGTCCAACCAGTTCTTCGCACGTGAGAAATAGCAGTGACTTCAAATAAAAATTTTAAATTAAGTAAAATGTCTCTTCTTAGACCATAACTAAGATAAAAGATGAAAATCTCCCGAAATTTTACCCTTAAGGATATGAAAATAGGATGTCTAATATTTTTACTTGTTCTTGGTACGGGGACAATCGCAAGGATTTCCTATAGAAACTTGAAAATAGTTTAAAAAAATGTCCTCTCTTAGACCTTATTTAAAGTAAAATATGAGAACCTCTCGAAATTTAACACTTAAGGCCATAAGAAGGTTGTCTAGTATTTCTAACAGTTTTTCACACGTGGAAAATCGCAATGGTTTCCAATAGAATTTTTCAACCGATTTCAACAAAGTGTGGTTTTCATCAGAACTTAGAATAAATAATTTCTTGGCAACAGGTCAAATTAATTGTCTTTGCATTCAATTTTTATTTTTTGTTTTCCTTCGGGCAAAGAGCGGGTAGAACTGTTAATTGTATTATAATCTGGAGATAAGATTACTACTCATTACTATTCATTACTATCAATTCTATCGCTATTAAAGTAAAGGCCCTTTTAATCATAGTAAAGCGTAGGAGATTTCTCTATTAAAATGCGCTTTTCTTATGACGTTAATTTTAAAGACGATAGTACTTTAATTGAGAGGGGTTTTTTTAAATGACATCATTTTAACATGTTATGAAAATTTTTGTTATTTTATTTACGTTAAGACACTACGTTATTTGGACGTATTTACACTAAAATGCTGAAATCATATGCATGAAATTTTGACGAAAGCGTAATTTCAGAACGTGTTTTTAAATCATTTCACCACTGTTTACTTTCGAATTTTTATAAACCTCTACTTAGGAAGTATATGCACATTAGAAATAACCTACATAACAGATCTGAAGTTTCTAGCTATATTATTACTGTAGAATTCATGCAAAAATACGTTTTTTAAGAATTATTTTTCCTCAACCCTCCTATTGCACACGCGCTAGAAATTTGAAACACCCACAGTACTTCAATCCTGGTCATAAGCAGTAACTGTGTCGAGTTTGGTCCAGATTGGTGGCGTGGTTTGGGAGGAGATGTAAGACATAGCCACATGCCCAGATACATACAATGACTTTTATTTATATTAAGATTTAATAAGTCATTCTTAAAGTAAATGCGTTAAAACATGATAACATTATGCATTCTTTGTGCATTTTTTTTTTAAATATGGGGCGTATTAAAAAAATTAGTAGTTACCAGGCTTTAAACAAATTTAAATCATTAAATAATTCAATAAATAAACAAAATGAAAGTCATATAATATTTCTCTCTAATTTCGTATGTTTGTGCAATGCCACTATAACAGAACAATAAATGGTAGGCAAGCAATTACATCCCATAGAACATAATACTTGCACGTTGTTTCATATTTCCCTTTAAAAAACTATATGTATTATGCTCAACGTTTCCCATAAAAATCAAAGTTTTTCAAAGCAATATAACGTATAGTTTTTTTTGCAGTTTTTAAATCATTTAACAATACTAAAACAAGACTCAAATAATCTGAAAATAAACCTTCTCTCCTTTCATACTGGTTTGCCAGAAACCCATATTTTTTCTGAAAGCTTATGTCACAAGTACAAAAACTGTGAAATCTTAGTGGATGAGGGATAAATGTTTAGGAGCTATAGGACCCACAAAGTATCAGTAAAGTATTGGAAACATGACACCAAAAGTCGCCAAAGTGCTCATTTCACGTATGTACATGAACTAATAGTATGGTAAAGAGGTAGATATCTCAATATAAAGGAAGAAACAACTTGTTGAAAAGAAACAATATACGTTGGGATGTTGAAAAGGTGTCTTGTTATTGACTTCAAACAAAATCTATTACAAAAGACAACCAATGTGCAATTTATCAAATAAACAGTGCGACGAGCAGAAAGACATTTCACCATGGGCACATTTTACAAAAGCGATAGCCGCACACTTTGCACACTCATCATTTGTCAATGAATCGAAGTAATAATCCATTGGTGAAATCCACATTCCAGGTTCGTCGTCCAAGTATCCATCCTTATAAAAAGCCTACTTAATCAAGTTCTTGAAAGGAGGAGTGTTGAACTGATATAGGGAAAAAGACTGCAGGGCTAGAAAACTATTGCGATGCTAGATGTGATCCTGTATATCGATAATGATTGTGTCCATTATATAATAAACAAAAGATTTGTAGTGTCTAAAAAAATGAATATCCAGAGGCTGGATCTTTCCCGTACATCCTTCAGGTACCAGTTCTTTTTGTAGGACTTTACCATCAGGTACTTAGGAAGCATACAAGTCATGATCTTTGTTAGAACACCATGAATCCACTAAAAGCAGAATTTCCTTTCTGTCATCAGGCGTACTTGGCAGAAATACGTCACGATAGAAGTGGAGGTCTTTGACTGTTGTGACGAGCATTGCTGTTCCTTATCGCCACCATCATCTCCGAAGTCCATTTACTCGTCCCATTCTTCTCCATCGCAAATGCTAATGTCCTGATCTCTTCCACAATCTCCATATCATTTTCCAGGAGACTAGTTATGTGTTTATCATCTCCGATTTCTGGATGTTTGGAGACTGATTGCTTGCTCCAAACCAGGAGACCAAAGCAGTCAAAACGACTTTAGGATCCATCTGCAATGTAAGAAGAAGACATACAATACGTTAGTACTTGACAGCAACATACGGGAACATACAAGAAATAGAGACGTCATTACGGAAATATGTCCATCTACACACACTTCACTGATATTCTGTAGATGCTATAGCTCCTTAATGCTTGTCCTTCTACCCGTAAGATTTTACAGTTTTTCTGCTTGTGACATAAGCTTTCAGAAAATATATGAGTTTCCGACAAACCGGTATCAAAGGAAAGAATTTTTACTTGTGAGTCCATAAGCCGTAATATATAAGAATTATTCTTTATGTAGCTATTAAAAAAATGCTTTAGTCATATGAAAATCTATATTTTCCGTGAGACTGCGATTTGTAAAATGTTATCAAATTTCAGTTCAATCAACTGCTTTCTTTACATAATATGTATTCATTGGCATGCGAAATCACATACAGTAATATAAAAATAGGAAATAAAGCTTCATTATACATCAAAAGATATAAATTATCTTATAGTCTAACTTTTTTAAGGTCGCAGTCTTCCCTTTCTATAGTATATATTTTGAGAAGAAAGATTGAAGGAAGTAGAAATATTAAAAGAATTAAAATTCATTTCCGGTGCCGAAAAATAAATCTTTCAAAAATGTAATCATTTCTCGTCTTTTAGTCTGAATTCAATCTTTTGTATCTGCCACCATTTAGATCCATTTTGCTCATGACATACCGATTAAAACTGATTGCATTACTTCTCTCATCAAGTGCCGCTGTCGAGTTCAAGTCCAACATTAAAATGGTACTGAATTTTATGAAAAATACGAATGATTATGACCTTTGTTCTACTAACCTACTCTCTAAAGATTTCCCCTCAACCCCCGAAAATAAAATGATTCGCAAAATTAAAGACTAACACAAGCAGCATTAATTATAATGTCTGTGAAAGTAAAATGACGTTTTAAATACGTCCACCAAAACATCATATAAAAATCCATGAGCTACATATATATTTATATACACGCTAGGTAATGAATATACATACAATCAATTTAAATTATTTTTAATGAATGAGAGCTACGAGAACTTGTTTTTATTAAATATCTGTTTGATATTTCTATGCAAATATTTGTAAGATATATCCCATAATTACATGCTATAAAATTGAGCAAAACTATAAAAATGAAATGTATTTTAATAATTTTATCATACACAAGAAACTAATATTTCGAGTTTTTTATAATGTCGACATGTTAAAGCTTAATACCGTTATGCATAGAACTTAGGTGTTTTCAAAAAGTAATCGTACTAAAAGAGTTTGATAAAAAAACAAAACAAAAAAAAAAAAAAAAAAAAAAAACCGGTATGATGTGACCACCACATATCTTTCTTCTATATAATTTTACACAAAATTCATTGAATAAAAATTATTTATTAAATTTTTTTCCATTATAAATGCAGACGATTATGATTTTTTTTAAGTTTTTTTTTCGTTAAAAGATAAAAAAAAAAAATTCTATAACTTTGTTTTAAATTATCACAGATCTATAGTTCAACCATTCGTTTTAAAGGTATTGACGAGACCTTTCGAAAAACACCCATATTGAAAATTTACTCCCCCCAGGGGGAAAAGCGATGCTCCCACATGCACAAATTTTTTTTCCCTAATTAACTACTACTATTATCAATAATTTATATTAATTTTACAATCACATGTTTAAAATAACTCTTATTATGTACATTTATACGAAATTTTGCCCTATACTGCCATGATAAAAATTTAGAAAAAATGCGACCACAGCGCCACCTGTTGAAAAATTATTCCCCAAATCTAATCAGCACCAGTTTATGTTAGGATACAACTAAATACCAAGTTTCGTTAAATTTCATTCATTGGTTCGTGAGTTACAGCGTCCACAAAATTTGTGATACACACTCACAGACAAATAGACATTTTCTAAAAACAGTCAAATCGTGTTCAGGACAACACAAAACGTGTAAATCTCAAAAACTGGAGTTCGAAAATTTTCACGAATCCAATACTTTCTCTATATGTATATATAGAAGAAAGTAAAAAAGTAAAAATATTAAAAGAATTAAAATTCATTTCTGGTCGTGCAAAAATAAAATCTTTCAAGAATAAAATTATTTTTCATCCTCCAGTCTGAATTCAATCTTCTGTTCCCTCTCACCACTTGAATCAATTTCGCTCATGTCATACCGATCAAAACTGAATGCATTACTTCTCTCATCCAGTGCCGTCGTCGAACTCAAGTCCGACTTTAAAACGGCACGGAATTTGACGATGGTAACAAATGATCATGGCCATCGTTTGACTACCCTGTCCCCCACAACTCCCCCGTCATCAGCCCCCAAAATATCTTGACAGGCAAAATTAAAGATTGAAATAAAGAAGACAAATTAGAATGTCTGTGATGATGAATCTATACGTTTCTCGAAAATGGTTTGGCTTCGGTTTTTATTTTCATTTCTTTTAGCAACATTTCTTCTTCTCCCCCTCTTCAACTTTTTCGATGTCATTTTAAAGGCAAAGACAAAACAGAAATAAATTCATCTATTTCGAAAAAAAAGTCACATGATCGTCAAAAGCGCTCGTGGAGAAGAAATTCTAAGTTTTTCTCCTTTTTTTTTTTTTTTTTTTTTTTTTTCTTCTTTTTAAAGTCGGTGAGATGAGTTTTGCAAAATATCGATTTAAAGAAAATATTCTTTTTCCATGTAAAGTAGCATTTGATGAAACCGTCTTATTGGAAAGCAATTACAGTAATATACGATAAACTTTACTATAATGATTGAAATCGATGCGATTTGATTTTCTTTCACTGAGCTGTAATTTGTTCATACTATATTGCCGTGTTTTTTGTTTCTCCATTATCTCCTAATAACTACTTTTTTTTTTTTTTTTTTTTTTAAAGATAAATATTGATTCAAGTATGATTTCATTTATTGCAAATTAATTCAAATTAGTCGACCCGATAAAATCATCATCGTGTGTTTTATAAATATAAGATTTTTTTTATTATTTTGATCAAACATATATATATATATATACATATATATATATTCCAATGTAAAATAAGGGCCACGGTAGCCCAGTCGGTAGAGCGCCGGCCGCGTAATTGGAAAATTTGCGGGTTCGGTACTCAAGCCGGCTAAAGACCGTCGTGTACACTAATGGGGCCTGGTGCACGTAAAATCTGTCGTGGCCGCAATGTCCTCCATGTTCCCATCAAAAATTATACATCTGGGGGGTCACGGAAGCGGGAGAACCATCACTTCCGTGGAGGATCAAAATCGCGATGGCATGTCTCCGGACCACCCTTAGGGGTGAATCCCAGACCGTCGCCAATTGCCCACCTGCGCAGCACTAGTGCGACGTAAAATCCAACCATCCATCTATCCAATGTAAAATAAAAATGAGTGGTCCAAAAAATTTCAAAACAAGCAACTATTTTTTAAATGATGTCAAATTTATATAAATTCAAATAAAATTCTGTCGAATTGAATTGAATTGAATTGTCGATAATATTTTTGCACTTGTCAATTGTAATTTAACCTATTCAATGATGAATTTTCTCGTTGTTTACTTTTTGTGAATTTATCGTAATACGATCATTCAGTATCGTTTATGGAATATTTACGAATACTAATATATTGATGGACAAAATACACTTGATTTCACTTAATTTCTCAGAATTACTCTTAAAAATCATAATTAATGATGTTCTTATTCTTTAAAATCACTCTTTTCAGTTAAAAATATTCACCTCATTTAATCAAAAAGCGATTTGTTTCAAAATACCTTATTTAAAAAAAAAAAAAAAAAAAAAAAAAGGTAATAATACTTCTGTTGAACAGGATACGAATCATGTAAATAGGAAGTAGTTACTCTTTAGATATCATTGTAATACTGAAGAAGGTAAACGCTGCTGCTAATTTTAATTGGAAGAAAATTTATTTAAAACACTTTATAAATTAAAATCTAATTTATATATCACATAACTTTTCTTTTATTAACAATAATTTTACAACTATTATACTATTGTGATAGTTTTTTTTTTTTTTTTTTTTTTTTTTTTTTTTTTTTTTTTAACCACAGCTCCTTAGTTTTCTTTAAGTTTCTTTAAATTGTGTTTCGGGAATCCACAGTTCAGAGGTATGTGCATACCAGATGAGTTTTAAACTTAAATTTATATAAGATCAAAATACAGTGTAAAATTTACAGAAGGAATAAATTGAATTTTGCCATTAATATTTTAACCAAATATAAACATTTTAGAAAAATATTTTTTTTTTTCCGTTATAAAAAGTCTCTTATAAAGCTATAATGCAAGGAAAATATGTTTGATAAAATGTATGGGAAAAGATAGAAAAAATAAGTTGTTCGTTTTAAAGTAAACAATCAGTAAATTAATTGATTGAAAAACTTAAATTTCTTATATTTTTTATTATAAGTTTCACCTATTAAAATATCATAAAATAAATAAATAAATGTATATATATATATATATATAAGAACTTCTATTTTTCTTATTCTGAACCTTTTCAATGAAATTGTAATGTTTTAAAAATTCAAGATACACTTTTATTCTTCCATCTATTTTATTTATTTACTTTTCTTGGAATACTGTAATATTTGTTTTAGTATAGAATTAGCGATTTATTAAATTTTTACTTATGTACCTCTTTGTGAATCTTTTTAATACTCTTTGTTTAAAAATATAAAATTTGTTCGTCTTTTATACTTTTTTGACTGTCTATTATATTTTTAAAATAATTAATGACAGTTTAATGTAATGTATAAATTGTTTTATGTAAGTGAAAAAGTTGTCTTATGTGAGTGAGAATGTGAAAGAAAGTTGTACATTATTCATTGGTCGTTAGTATTTTTTAAAATATTTTACTTTTACAAGGGTTATATAAAAGTTATATGCATGGAAAAGCAAAGATGTTGTTAAACAATTTATTATTTATTTAAAAAAAAAAAAAAATACATAGTCAGATCTCCGTTGGTTTTTCCTGTTTTGTAATTCATAAAACAAATATCCTCCTTTGAATTAAAAAAAATATTTGTACTGGACGATTTTAAGAATGTGATTTCCTATAATAAGTGTTATTACAAAGACTATTGCAACATTTTAGCAGATATTGTCTTAAATAATTTGTGTGGTTATTTTCATAAAATAATTGAAAAGCATTAAAGAAAAGCAAATAATCCTGAACACCATACTATCACATTAAAGGCTACTTCAAGTTGCTAAAACGTGAACGGAGGCTTCTTGTTAAGACATAAAAAGTGTTTGGTGCCTATGTTTTTATGTTTAGGTGTTTGTTTGTCTGTGTGTACCGCGAGAGAGGAAACAAAACTCAGCCAATCGACTTGCAAATTAGTACACGGGTTCATGCGCCACACAGAATTAGCTATATATGCTTGGGTGAGTATTGTGTTTGTAATTCGTGTACAGGGACACAACATTTTTTTTTCGAATTAGATAAACGAAAATATATTGGTGTTACAAGTTTAAACACAGAATAATTTCTTTAAGTAAATCTTTATAAATTGTGTTAAGTACTGAATAAAAAATTGACTAATTAGCTCGAATTATTACACTTGTTATTGTAAAATATCTTCATCAATTAAAGAAAATCTGTTTCCACAACTCTTTGATATCATTAATGTTTGCTCTACACTATTTGTTCCTAAATACGATAATATATTTACAAAAAAAAAAAGAAACTGATAATAAAAGTATACACAACAGAAAGTCATGCCAGAATGTATAAAATATCTGGCAAAATTTAACATGTTGATACTTGTAATAACCCTACTTAATTACAATAAGAAAATAAAACGTCCATGATTGTCTCAGTTTCTATTTCAAACAGTGACAGTTCAAGTATTTTATTCTTTTTTTCCCTACAAAAAACACACAAATGCATTGGTGTTACTAATTTAACTCAAAATATTTTTCTTGATGTTTTTCTTTTATCCAACATTTTCCCATAATTATTCCATAATGTCTATAACACAAATATGTCTGATTTTATCTTTAACTGATGATTGGCGAAAGTGTTCTTTTGCATAATAATCTGAAATATAACAAATAATTTATGTTCTATATATTTTTTAATAATATTTCTAATACTCAGTCATAGGCTTACAAAGTTAATAGACATTTACACTATCAGTATTCATTCATGCTTAGTCATTATTCATTAGTGATTTATACTTCGTATACTATCTAATAAACTGCAAGCTACCGTTAGAAATATTGCACTTTAAATTTTCGTATTTAAGGCTCATAAAAACGTGTTAAATTTAAAAGATGAATAAACTAATTAGTTTAATCATTGCATTTCTATGATAAAATATACCAACCAATTAAATAAAATCTCTTTCTCTTCCTTTCTAATCTCATGAATTTTTAAATTACACCACCCTTCTTTTTTCTTTTTATAAATATAATAATATAACAAAACTCATGTTAAAAATAAGGATAATACAACAGAAAATAATTTTATAAATAATCTATAACCAAACTCATTTATTTTTATTTCGCATTAGAGAATAAAATTTAGACGATTGTTTGTGTTTCTATTCTTTTTTTAATCAACAAAGAACGCTCAGACTAATATTACTAATTTAAACTCAGAATAATTTTGGTTACTTATGTTTATAAAAAGCATTAAATGTTAAATAAAAAGTTGACTAATTAACTTTAATCATTACACTTGTTATTGTAAAATATTTTTACTAATTAAAGAAAATCTCTTTCCCATCTCTTCACGTTTCAGTAATTTTTCCTCTACACTATTTGTTCCTAAATATCATAATATTAAAAAACTCATATCAAAAGTACACACAACAGAAAATCGTTGTATAAACAAACTGGCAAAACTCAACATGTTGATACTTCTAATAACACTACTTGATTCACATAAGAGAATAAAATTTCCATGATTGCCTCTGTTTCAAATCCCGAACGTGACAGTTCGGGAAATCTATTCCTTTTTTCCCGAAAAAAGAAGACAGGAATACATTGGTGTTACTAATTTGAACTCAGAATAATTTCCTTGACATCTCTCTCTCTCTTATCGAATTTTTTCTATTATTATTCCAGAAGCTATTATTTATTTTCTATTTCAAAATGATTGCAAACTTATTGATTTAATGTCACGTTCTATTCCACTTTGAATTAATGAGTTTCTTTCTTATATTTTTTTTTTATTGTTAATTTCCTCTTGTTACTAAACAAGCTTTCTCATCTGTCAATAATTTGTGTTTTGCTCGCTGTGCGGTGGTCGTTTTGTATTAAATTTAACTCTCGTAATTACGGTTTCAGTTAAAACTGAAATAATAATAATAATAATGATAAAATGGTTTGAAAAGAAAAGTTTTTCAGAGAATTGTTCTTGTACAATAAATATTGCTCAAGACAATTTTCAAATTTAAGGTTATTTTATTAGAATCAAGGTTTTAATGGCGAGGGAGAAATACAAAATGTATTAAATATTCAACATGAAAGTAGAGGAAAAAAGTTAAGTATATTTTTACAAGAGTTTGATAAAATTTAGCCTGGAAATAAATGTTCTGATGGAAGTTTGAGATTAGTCTTTTATTTTACTTTTATTTTATTTTTACTTTTTATCAAATATTAATACTTTTATTAAAGATTTATTAGTGATGCAATTCTAAAGTTAAAATAAACTTTTTTTTTTTTTTTTTTTTTTTTTTTAATGATTGAGGAATTTTTTTTTATAAGTATGTGACTTGTATGCTTATAACATAGTAATAAAAATTACACAATTATCGAGTAAAAACACTATGACATGGTATTATCTTTTACTATTGGTTAAATTAGCTTTACTGAGAAAAGATGTATCCAGATTTGCCGTTTGAAATTAGGAAAGTATGTTCGATATCTTATAAAAATTAAAAATGTAAATATATACTTCATTCATTGTTTCCGTTAGAAAACGATGTAGTTTAATTTCTACAAAACTGGTACCGGTTTTGAATTCAGGCTCAGACATGGATGTGCGTAATGCTGGAGAATCCTCTTTAAGCAGGGATGGGAATTTAGCGCAAAACTCATACCGTTATTTATTTATTTATTTTACTTTCTTCTATATTTAATAGAAAAAAACATTAGATTCGTAAAAATTTTCGACATCGGTTTTTTGATGGATTTAAAAGTCTTCAGAGGTCTAGAACCCGATTTGACTATTTTTAGAAAATGTCTGTCTGAGCGTATGTCTGTATGTGCGCATGACAAAATTTGTGGCAACTGTATCTCAGGAAGTACTGCACAGAATGTCACAAAATTTTATATATCATTGCATCTTGACATAAATTAGTGCTTGTCAACTTTTGGGGAAAATCGTCTCACAGTTGGCGTTACCATCCCGCTTTTTCTAGATTTTTAATATGACGGTATAGACATAATTGTGTATAAATGTACATAAACAGAATTATTTTTTAATAATCATTATGAAATTAAAAAGAATTATTTATAATAGTGATAGTCAACTTGGAAGAATTTTTTGTAAATGCAGGAGCATCGCTTTCTCGCCCACCAAGGGGGGTTAATTTTCATAATGGTTATCTTTCAAATGAGCTCATCAATACCCTTAAATTTCATCATGTAAGGTAATTTTAATAAAAAATAATTTTAATAAATAATAATTTTAATAAATTATTTTTATTTAGTGAATCTGCATAGGAAAATATAGAAGAAAGTCATGTGGTGGCACTCATGATGCTAGTTTTAATTTAAAAATGGTTGATTCAAGAAAAGAAATTTTTGTTTCATAAATTCTGGCATGCGCTCTGCGCCAAGTTCCCATCCCTGCCTTTTGAGCAGTAAATCGAATGCACCATAAAGTGTAAAAAATGACCGTAGAGCAACACACTCCAAGCCTTTATTCTAAACTGGTTCCTAATAAAAACTATCTTCCACCTCTAGGAAGACGCTACTTTTACCAATTTTGCAAATGGCTATCGTTCACATTTGTATTAGTTCTAGTTTTATATTCTTCTACGAAAGTTCTAGTTACTCACATTAAGCAACATAAGTTACATTAAAGCAAAAATTTATGAAATTTTATTAATAGGATAAATCAACAATTAATTCCTAAACAGAATAAAGTAAAAAATTCTTTTCACATCATTTTCATAATCATAGAACGTAACCCTTCATGAATTTTCCATTTCATGTTGCTTCGCCTAATACTTACTCAAAGTATGTTCAAGAAAAAAAAAAAATATATATATATATATATATATATATATATATATATATATTAAATATTCATAAAATGCTCTAAAAATAAATTAAAAAAATATATCATTTATAAAACTTGTAGCCAAAATTAATAAGTTTGAAGTTTTAAATATAAATATCTTTACATCTGCACTTTCGTAGCATAAAAATGATTTATTTTTATTTTGTAAAGATATCTAAATTTTTACTCTCTTCTCTCTCTCTCTCTCTTTATATATATAGAGAGAGAGAAAGAAAGAAAGAAAATATTGAATTCGATGAGAATACGGTTTTTCCTTCGGAATACGGTTACGAATTTTTCGAAAAACAGTTTTCGACGGATTTACGCGTTCTGAGATGTGCTGAATACGATTTAATTCGTTATAGAAAACCTGTTTGCCTGCGTATCTATGTGTGTGTATATCAGAAATTTTACAAATGCTGTATCTCACGAACAATGGGCGAAATTTAACCACACTTGGAATCAATCACTCAACAGGCGGCGCTTCCATTGCATTATTTCCAAATTTTTAATGTGGCATTATAGGGCAAAATTTCATATAAATAAACAAAATGATAGTTATTTTTAACGCATGATTAAAAAAAATTAATATGAATTATTGATAATAGTTGTATTAAAATATGGAAAAAGTGTGTGATTGTAGAAGTTTTTCTCCCTCCCAAGGGGGAGGGGTGAAATAACCCCTCCAACAGATGTACATTTTTATTATGGGTATCTTTCGAAAGAACTCGTCAGTTCTGTTAAAATAAATACGTCAACTATTGATCTGTGATAATTTGAAACAAAGCTATAATTTTTTTCATTGACAAAAAAAAAAAAAAAAAAAAAAAAAATCGCATTAAAAAAGGTCCTGTTTGCTGCTGTTTGCTGCCAGAAATTTTCTGTAATTCAGAAAAATACGTTCTATGAACGGAAAAATTACGTTGATAGGACGTATTTTTCTGAATTACAGAAAAATTTAGGCAGCAAACTGCAGCAAACAGGACATTTTTTTGACAATGTATAGTGTTATACTTCTCTGAGATAAAAATGTCTGCATTCATCATGGAAAGTAATTTTAATAAATAACAAATTAAAAAATAATTTGTACTGCGTGAATTTATATAAGATATATAGAAGAAAATCTTATACTGCTCACAATATATACTAGTTTTTTTTTTTATGTAATTTGTTGGTTAATATATTTAATTACTGTTTAGTTACTTCTAAGTGAAAGAAAGGCTCATGTACAATATTGAAAGATTACGAAACATAACGTTAATGTTTTTGCAAAAGATATAAAAACAATAGTAACAGGTAAATATAAATAATTTTATTTGTTCATAAAAAAGTATTAATGATATTAACTTAAAATTAAAATTAATGTCTTGAAAACTAAAACTAAAAAATATTATATGAGCTTTGTTATAATATATACCAAAGTAAAATAAGATGCATGCTTTATAATAAAATAAATGTGTACGTACTATATTTCAATATTAAACTACTAATTAAAATGTTATGATATTTAAATCCCGTGCAATAGAAAATTTTTATTTTCTCGAAAAACTAGAGAATACGTATTTTTTTAAGTAACTAATATATTATTTATTTATTATTTCATTTTATTTTTTAACGAAACACTATTTCAAAAATCTGTCTTAACGTTCTACAACTTAATAAAAAATTTGGCACCATGTTGGGCGCAGGCATATACTAGACACACACAAAATGAATAACGACGGCAGTAGCTTTTTTCTTTTTTTTTTTTTTTTTTTTTTTTCTAGAATATAGAGAGACTCCTAATATCCAGAGCATTTAGCGTTACAGCTCTATTATATGCTCACCCCTCCACCTCCCACCCCAGGAAATATTTAAAATTTTGTCACTGTTTGGTGCTAAATTTTTGTTTATAATTGCTTGTTTAAAAAACAAAAAAAAAGAACATCTTTTTTCTTATACCTATATTTTTTACTGTTACATTTTTTAGTTAATTTAGAACAATTTGTAATACTTTCTATATATTTCTAACTAGGTTTAAAATGGCGCTTGTAGCGACTTTTAAATGTGCATTTTTTCTACAATATCGTACAGTCAGACACATAGAAAATAAATAACTTATGTGATTATTGTGAATATTGTTTATGATTTATCTATACCAAATGTCCCAAAATTACAGATACAAGATTTAAGAGGAGATAGGGCATTTTATAAGGATTTACAATTACATAGGAACCCATGTCCGCAAATGTCATCTTAACGCTTTATGGTATTTTCCAACCAGTGGCGGTTCTACATTGAGGGCCAGCAGGCACGGCCCCACCTAAATTTTTTCTCGATTAAAATAGTAATAGTAATAATAATAATAATTTATAATTTTGTTTTTTATAACTGTTCAAAAACATATATACAAAATAAATTCGTCTATCTAATTTTTTCTTAATCTTCTTTCATTATCATTTATTTGTCAATATATTTTTCCAGCTGTCACAAATCACTAATGACTGAATCACTAATTCTACTTCTCTTCCTTATCTAAGAGAATAGGGCCGTTTTCAGTCGGTCCGAAATTGGCGTGTTTATTTGTACAGTTTATTCTACTAGAAGATCAGGTTAACATATTTGGCGACGAACTGCTTTATAAGTATAAGCACGCTGTAATTTTCTCATCGATGGGCCAGCAGAGTCCTGCCCTTTGGAACAAAACTATAGGGGGAAAAAACTGTCTGTTAGCCATGCAATTCACGGATAATACTTGGCGACTTCTGCATTACGTTTTTTTTTTTTTTTTTTTTTTTTTTTTTTCCTCATTGATTTTTCGGTGAATTTTTTAGAGTTATATATGACAGTTTAAAATTTTAGTGTTTAAAAAAATAAATCTGGTAATGGTCAAAAATATTTCTAGGCTAGCCATCTCTTTTATATAATAATTTGCACGAAAAAAATGTTTATTAAAAATTCAAAATTTAAAAGCCGCGGCCACATTTGTTAAAAAATACCCCAAAATACCTAGTGTTTAAAGGGTTAAAATTTCGTTTGCAGACATGGTTTCGTGTGCAATTTTGAATCCTTATGAAGTACCCTATCTCCTCTTAAATTTTGTCGCTATAATTCTGGGACACCCTGTATATTTAACGAATGGCTAGTGTTAAAATGTCTACCGTGGTCGCGGAAATGAAGCCTTTTTCGAAATACATTTGAGCTACTTCAGTTCTAATTTTTAAAAGTCGCTAAATTCGCCGTACTAAAGATGTCCCCGTTTAGCCAATCATTTAAGTATGTTTTGAATTGCAAAACTAAATCTTTATATAAACTTATCTACGTTGTTGTATACTATATTTAATATTAAATTTTTCTGGACTTAACTTAAAACGCTATAGCAATAGTCGTTTAACATAATCTTGATTTTACCGTCGTTACCAGTTTTTAGTAATCACCAGGAATGAACATGCAAACATTTTTATTTTTATCTAAATAGATAAAGCTGAAAGTTTATCACTGTATCTATCGGGATTTTTTTTACTCTTGATTATTGGGTTTTATCAAAAGTTGGTACACTTATTAATTAGGATACAATTTAGATAATGTTGTATTTTTTAGTTCAATAGGATAATTGGTTCAAAAAACATTAAGTAAAAACCCCATTTTTAACTTTAAAATTATTTAAAAAAAAAAAAGTTGATATAAAAAAAAAAAAATTATATATATATATGTGTGTGTGTGTGTATTTTTACGTCGATAAAAAAAATGAACGTACAAACATTTCTTTAAATAATTTAAATAAAATGAAGAAAAATTAAGCCAAAGAAATGGAACAGATTCAGTATAAAATCCCTTGGCGAAATTTGAAACTTGGCACCGAAGTAGTTCGGACTTTTTCGCTAAGACCTTTACTTAAGCAATTGCTGTAATTCGCCGCCAAAATGACAATTTTTTTTTTTTTTTTTTTTTTTTTTTTTTAAAGCCCGCAAAAGGCTCCTATGCTGTATCTATAGCAAAGAATTTTAAGGCATAAATATGCTAGAGAATGAAAATGATGCTAGGGAATGAAACACAGTTGCTGCAAATGGAAAAATTTATGAAAATAAATCCTGTCGTACGTACTAAATTAAATTCTGTTTTGTGCAAAATTTTGTATCTAATTGAATATGAATTTTTTAAATGTTTTCAGTCTTCTAATATTTTTTTTCTCCTCTTGAGCATCTGGAAGATGTCAATTTTTCAATTTTTTTATTATTATCCTTATTGTACATTTAATTTTCTAAAATTAAAAATAAAATAAAATAAAATAAAAATAAATCAATAAAAAATATCTGCAGACAATAAGTTACATTTTTTAATTTATTTTTTCATTGAATATATTTTTTCATCATTATTTTTTCATTCTCATTTCTTTTTATTTATTTGCAAACGATAATTTTTTTCGTTACCAATGGCAACATCGACAGTTTAAAAAATTGCAACATTGATATATATATATATATATATATATATATATATATATTTACACTATGAATGGCATTTTATTTATTTAATTATTATTTTATTTTATTTACTTGTTTATTTATTTTTTGGAGACTAGTGCTTTAGATACAGAAAAACAACATAATAAGAGAGAGACTATTTACAATTTGGCAATAGAGCACCTTTAATAGCGGAAGGTTTTTAATTGTTAACTTCATTAATAAGGGCGATAGAAGTTTCTAACCAAGCTAAATATTTTTCTTGGATTATTCGGCAATCATTAGTACATTTTGGAACGCTAAGGACTTGTTCGTAGACAAAAAAAAAAAAAAATCGGACAATGCAGTCGCAGACGGGAAATACATATATATGTATATATACATATGACACCAGCATCAGTAACAATTTTTAAATAGAGTTAAATGTCTCAAGTAGAACTCACACGGATGTTGAAAAGAAAAAAAAATATTAATTACTACATTTTAAAATATAATTTATTAATTAAATTTTTTACGGTTGAAAAATCAACAATAACCAGCAATAATATACATAAAGTTTAAATTTACAATTTATTCTTTATTAATAATTATAGAGAGTTTGATCATTGCTTACCCTTAAAATCATTTGCATTCTAAAAGATGGCCTGAAGTAAACGTTATAAAATTTTAATCCCTTCTTTTGAGCATTTTTAGTGATAATCAATTAATTTTAATTATCAAAATACAATGTTTAATTTTGCCTAGACATGTCAATTTTTGAACTGAATAGAGCAAATTTTGAGGCAATTGAATGCAATTGAATGCAATGTAAATCAATTAAAATATTTCACATTTTGAATGTTATCTAAAAAATAATTTCTTCTTTCGCATAAATTTTCATAATTAAATGAAACTACGATGTACAATACATAAATTGATGTACATACATAAACTGATACAAAATTAATCCAACATTATTAATACGATTTTGTTTTATTTATTTACTAATAAAATAACAGGAAACAATAATCATACGTCAGATATACATTATATTATCTGTTCAAAATTACGTAGCTTCATTATATACAAGTAAGAAGAAACACTGCTCTTATTCATTATTTTATTCCTTTTTACCCTATTTCAGTTATAATTTACTAACATATCGTATAAATATTATTTTCTTTTATTCGAATTCCTTCTATTTTCATCAAAACAATAAGTCATAAATTAATATTTATGCGAATCTTATGCATAACATGCGTTGATAATGAAGCCTAAAAAATTAAATTAGAAAATAAATACGGAATGAATAAAATACATTTCAGACATATAAGAAACAAAATAAATGAATAAAAAAATAATCAGATAAGGCAATTACTTAAAGTTAATACGAAGTTAATACCTAGTTTTAAATCCAATTTTTTGTAGGCAATTGACAAGTTTTAAAAGGTATTTTTCTTTCAATATTGTCGATTTTTCTTTTATATAGCATTTAATCAATACTTTAATCTACAATAAATCGGCAAAATTAAAGCTAATTCACGACAATTTCCCCCATTTTTCTTTCTCTATCAGATGTATTGCCTCTGGGGTTTAGTCACATTACTTGCTTCTCAAAATAAAAACATTCAAGAAATGAACTGTATTATGTGTCACATATTTTAAATTAAGTTATCCTTCCAATTTAGGAAACGAGTATTTCCATTTTACATTCTCGCATTAATAATTTTTCTTCCAGGTTATTGTCACGCCATATGAACGGGATAAATAATATTAAAAATGAGCAGTTAAAATAAAAAAACAGAAATTTTTGAGCGCTAATTTAAAAATGTACCCTTCAGGGCAACAACTGCACACATTGTTGCTGCAAGGGGAATCACTCTCTAATGGAATGATATTTGTAATTTCAGAGACAAGTAAATGATAAAATGTAAAGAGTGTTCTAATGAAAAGAGGGGGTGGGGGATCATAGTCACTATTGAGTTAAGAACAGAAATTGTTGAGGATTCATGAAAAAGTAAGTAGCAATATTAACATTTTTAGAATTAATTCAATGACAGAAAAATGATTAATTGTTAAGGTAGAAACAAAGGTCTAACAATTTCTATTCTCATTTTAAATTTGTCGTTCGTATAAAGTTAATGAGATAATTCAAAATTTTTTGTATGACAGAGCAATCCAATGAAATTGAAATGTTTTGACTCGTGTCATGAGAAATTATATTTTATACCTGTAATTTCTTTTAAATTAATTGAATAATTCAGATGGGTATTGCATTCTCATTTAACCAATAAATTGCTTCTGTTAAAATGTATAAATAAATATGTTAGTATACAGCTATTAATGTAAGTAAAGTGGTATTTATGTCAAAATAAAATAAATGTAGTTATATGTATTAAAGTTCATTAATATACATATATTTTATTTTTATTTTACATTTTGAATTACTTGAACATTAAAAATAAAAGTGAATTTTTTATTCTTAATTAAGTAATCTTGATAGAAAATATCATTTAGTCTCAAAAGAAGCAATTTTTCTCACAATGCAAAATATTTTTTGTTATCTATCTAATGTATATGTATATACATATTGTTTCAGTTCAATTAAGAAAATATAAAACTCTGCAATTAGCATTAAAAATAGTTGTTGTTGTTGTTGTTGTTGGGGTTTTCTTTGAGACCTATAGCTGCTGAGGCTGTTGTCTCAACTGATCCATAGATTGCCGGAGAATGACGAGAGGATAAACCACTACGATCTATAGCTTACTTGCAGATTTTTTAAAAACGATTAATGGAATGCTGGAACCCAAGGGCGGAGTAACGAGAGTTACTTAATAAGCAAAATTTTTGTATGAATACAGGAAAGGAACTAAAATTATCACTATTTAGCAACGCACCGAAATACTGATGCATTTTGGTCAAAAATACATTTTTCAAAGTTTATGTAAGTCTTCTACGAGTTGTGTTGTTGTTGTCTGCTACTCTTAAATTCCGAGCCCCGGTAGTGGGATTATCCGGATTTAAGGCAAGAGGGGTGCGCCTTCCGTTTTTAGGAGCGCCACAAAGGGAGGAAGAACGACTTTAGTCCCAGTAGCTGGTGAAAGATGGCAGCACTAGCCAAACAAGAGGAACTCGAATTTTGATCTGGATCAGAGCAAGTTAAACCCATGTGCCGGTACCCCGAGAGGTATAATTCTGATGGGAACTTGGAGGACTTTGCGACCACGAGGGAATTTAACGAGCACCAGTCGCCATTCGCGTACACGACGGTCTTCAGCCGGCTCGAGGACCGAACCCTCAATCTTCCGATTACGAACTCGCTGCTCTTACCGATCAGGCTACTGCAGACACACGAGTTGTTATACTATCGATTAACTAACTCATAAAACTTGTTCTTATTATTACTATTATTATTTTAATATATTATTTTAATGTATTTCAAAAACATTCTTTTATATGTTTCTTGACTCAAACTCACGCAGTACAACTTACTTAATTTCCTTCTAAATCAAATAAAACTAACTAGTTTCATATATTACAAACTTTCGCCAAAGTGGAAGGACATCACAGTTTTACCCTGAAGACGACACAGTTTATGGTGTATGACACTAGTTGGTTTTATTTTATTTAGAGTGAAATTTAGTTATGTATGTTGTTACTTAAGCAAGATTACTTTTAATGTATCAGAATTTTTCATTACATGCAAAATTACAAATTATAAAATTGCTCATGCTTTTGTTATAATTAGTACAACAAAGTTTTTCCAAAACTTGTAACGCGAATAATCAATTGGTCAATCTAGTTACATTTCCATTTCTGTAATTAAAAAATATATATGCTGATTTGCATTTAATAAGTTTATCTATAAAAAAATAATAATTTCATTTTTACGATTAAAATTAATTTCGTGACTATAAGCAAAAATTTTAATTTTCTAGCTTTATCTTTATCTTTTTTTAGATCGTCTAAAATTAGCTTGACAAATAAATTAATAACATGCCTTTTTAATTAATCAATATATGTAAAAATAAAATATTGGATTTGCGAAAATTTTTGGCGGCCAGTTTTTGAACTATTAACACGTTTTTGGATGTCCTGAACACGATTTGACAAATTTTAAAAAATGGTCTATCTGTTTATGTGCCTGCTTGCATGTGTATGCTACCAAAATTTGTGAACGCTGTTTACTATAAACCAGTCAACATAATTTAATCGATATTTAGTTGTACCTTAACATAAGCTGGTATTGATTACATTTTCTGATATATCGCACGGTAGGTGACACGGTCATACCCACACCCACACCCCCACACTCCCCCACCCTTTTTTTTTTGATAATATCTAATATGGCAGACCAAAACAAAATTGCATATAAATGTGCGCAATGACAATTACTTTTAATCAATTATTGTGAAATTAAAAATAGTATATTTTAAATAGCAATAATATGGAAAAAATGGAAAAAATTGTGTATATAGTATCGTTCTATACCTTCTGTCGATGCAAATTTTTACTATTAGTATTTTTCAAGAACTCGTCAGTACCTTTAAAACGAATGGTTGAATCATAGATCTATGATAATTTTAAGCAAAATTATCCAATTTTCATTTTAAAAAAACTTGAAAATTGCGTTTTTTTTTTTTTTTTTTTGAGATATTGTCTGTCGGGCTCAAAACTGACTTTCTTTAATACTTTAGTATTATAAATCTCTGAGATGAAAATTAGCTGAATACATCATGTAAAATAATTTTATTGACTAATTTGTACTGTTTGAATTTACTCATAAATGTATAGAAGAAAATCATACAATTACCTAAACATACTAGTTATTATTATTATTATTATTATGCCACAGTATGATCAAGCGTCATACTGCAATTTATGTTAGCCTCACATTTATTATTCAATTTCAAATTCGTTTTTCCCTGTGTTTAAATATGACGTAAAATTTATATCATTAATATACTCGCATAAATTTTATTCTTTTTTTTTTTTTTTTAATTTCAGCTATTGTTATCAAGAAATAACTTATAAAATAATAATAGAAAACTAATAATAAAAAATTGATACATTTATGTGTAATTTTTCTTACAAAAAAAATTCTTCTTTTATTTAGTTATATTTTTTATTTTATTTTATTTTTGTTTGTTTGTTTAACGTTTTATTATGCATGTTTTTGTCTAATATATTAATTTAGTTCTTTATTTGAAAACAAAAACTAAAACAAAAAGTAGAAAAGGACAGAAAGAAACGAAAAAAAAAAAAAATTATTGCCATAGTCTAGTAAGCTATAGAAGTTCAATAACGTAAAAAATGAAAAAAAAGTTTTAAAAACTGTAGATAAGCGAAATTAAACATAATTAAAAAATAAAATATAATGGCATAAAAAAGTCACGTATTATTATTTACATTCTTTAACTTAGACCTTTTATAATTAATGCAATTTTGTATCACACCAACAGGCATTTTCCACATAAAAATGGAAATTTAAAAAATAAAGTACTTCGATTAAAGAAAGTAACTAAGTAAATAACATTAAAATAATATTTTGCTGCAGACTTAAAGAAAAAGAATTTGAATAGAAGCTCAACTTCTCTATAGAATATCAACATTTTCAGTAGTTGCAAATACTAAAATATGGAATATTTAAATATTTCATTAGAAAATTCAGATATATATATATAAACAATTAAGTGATCAAACTTGCACAAAAAAATTTTTTCGCAATATTTTACGCTGACAATTTCGTGTATTTTAAATTTTAAAAATGCACTTGAAAAATATTCTAATTCTATATATTTTAATGGTTTTAACACTTCATTTCAAGTGATTATTTTTAAAAAATTGTTTCAATTTTAAAAGATTTATTATTGTTATTATTACTATTATTCTGGTAGTTTTCTTTTTTATCTTAATATTTTTAGACATTCATATTTTCTACGGTAAAAATGAATATTTGATTTGAGTTAAAAACAGTCAAACGTCTATTTCTCGAACTTATAAAATATTGGCTTCAACAAAGAAATGTCTTTCTTTACTTAGCTATAATTGCACGATAAGCGTTCTAAAACCCTAAAACCAAAAAACTGTTTTCAACAATACCACTATTTTCAACAAGAAAATGTATTACTTGTAGAGATGAAATCAATCAATTTGGAACATACCGTGTCTCTTATATTCACTACCCTCATTTCTGAAGAAAGATTTTTAACACAATCCACATTTTTCTTACCTTCGTACTCTAAAAGAGAACTACTAAATGTACTTATCGTTTTTATAGAGAATCTAACATTTTTATAGGTACATAGGAAAAAAAGCATGTAGATCCCCTTTTAAATTCCAACATTGTGACAAAATCCGTTAATTGATGGATTGTTCTTGACCGGTGGACAAGAGTATCTTCTTTCTGTATCCCAGGAGTACAAGAGGGGTCAAGTGTTCAAGCCCGAAATGTAGCTTCTGTACTTCCAGGGATTTAACCATGATGTATACTACTATTGGGATATACCAAGAATTATTCTACTTTTTCCCCTCACTTTTTAGCCTGCCATTGTTTTTGAGCTAAAGTTGAGTGGCGACTACACTGAGCTTTACAACAAAAGGAAAAAAAGGAAAAAAAAAAAAAGTAGAATCATCGATTTATCATCATAATCGGGGATGTTTAAAACTAAAGTAACGTGTTATGGATCTAGAGCCACATATGGTGTGATTCAGAGAGTAAAATTTTATTATTATATATTGTAACAAGCACTGTAACTTGTTTAAATTATTATATTTATCTTTACATGAGACCACAGTTCTCACTTCTAGGTAATAAAATAAACTTTTGATTTCCATTGTTCTGTGGATCACATGGTGAGATGATTGAAAATAATATTACCTAAACACATACTTTGTAAAACAAAAATTTTGTAAAATACATACCGTTTACATAATTTTATTTTTTATTTATTTATTTTATTTATTTTTTATTCTGGAAGGCTTCTCTTTTGGTTAATATATCCATTTGCGTACAAAAAGTTGCATATATGTTTTTATGTAACATTATTTATTTATTTATTTATTACTATTATTATTTAAAAAAAATATTTTGTCTAACTAAACGAAGAAATTGACAAACTTATGCGCTAACATATCAATCCAGATGACCAAATAATAAAAGATTCATTGACAAATTAAAAGATGTAAATTGCAGTATATAATGTTAAAACGTATATATATATATATATATTTCACGAAAAGTGTCTACATACTGCTGCATTTACTTTAAATGTAAAGAAAATTATAGTTGTTAGAGAAAAATGAGTAAAAATATTTATTTTTTAATAGTACAAATGAAATTTTATTTAGTTTTTCAATTTGATATCAATAAAAATCTACATGCTAATCAGCAAAAAAAAAAAAAACCTTCTAATCTGCATTAGGCGGCAAAGCATAGGTTTCTCATACTTATGATAGTAACAACAGTTAACCTTTTGAAGTGAGATTAAATTAAATATCCTTTTTAGAACACATTAAATATTTCAAATTTATATATATACTAGCAGGCTTTGCCCGCTTCGCTGGACATTAAACTTAAATGAGTTGTCAAAATCCCATATCTTTATTAATAACCTAAGTTCTCGCTGTGATTCGTAGAGGTTTTCTCGTTCGCAAAGTGAGGAGTCTGGGTCTCCACTGTCTTCGGCACAACTTCCCCACTCCTTACTTCCCCTTCCTCAGCGGGTGAGTTCGAAGTTTTGCAAAATCCCACTAATGTACATAATGCGTACATTTAATCAATATCCGCACACCAAAATTCGCCATTCTAAGATAATTCAAAGCGAATTCAAACGGAAAAACATGTTTTTACACATGTTTATTGCCCTCCGACTCCGAGAAGGGGGGGGGGATTTCGAATTTCGTGAAATCCAGTTACAATAAGTGCCGGATGCATACAAACAATTTACGCACCAAATTTCGTGACCACAGAAGTCTTTAATAGAAAATATTATAAATAAACAAATGCAAAAAGCACAGCTTTAGTATGGGACCCCTTTGGTGACTTTAAATATTTTAAGCCATTTTTGCAATGAACTGAATTGGCTATCTCAATTGTGAAATTAAAGATCTTGGCGAGAAACGTCCGAGCTACTTCGGTGCCGAATTTCAAATTTTGCCAAAGGGATCCGATATTAAAGCTGTTCCATACACAAAATAAATAGACAAATAAAATAAAATAAAATAAAAACTCTTTTCTGATATTTACAAAATAAAAATAAGAAATCTTAATAAAATCCAAATTATAATCATTTATAATTAAGGGGGGAACATAAAAGAACCTCATAAGGTACATAATAACAAAATTAACTAAAAATATTAAACTAATGCCAAATATCTCTATGAAAATATTTATCCACGTACAAATTCCTGATTAAAAAAAAAAGAAAAAAAAAAAAAATCACCAACTTTTGTAGGTATTTTTCTCTCTAATTTTTATTATTATTCACGTGAAATTAAAAATATTTCATTTTATTTCTGGAAAATAAAAATATATATTTAATGCGTATTTATAAATATAAAACCTTCTACCGAATATGGGTTGAAAACGGAAAAAGGGTAAAATAAATTAGAAATATCAGACCTATATATTTATAAATTTGATATCAAATGAAAGGAGCGATTTTTCTGAATCCAGGGGTGCAAACAGTTTTTAGATGCGACAATTAGAATTTTTAAAAATAACTAAAGTATGAAATTTAAGTGGCAACGGGAAAACGGAAAAAGGGAAAAATAAATTAGAAATATCAGACCTATCGTTACAAATTCAGTAGCAAATGAAAGGGGTGATTTTTCTGAATCCTGGGGTGTAAACAGTTTTTCGATACGACAATTAGATTTTTTAAAATTAACTAAAGTATGAAACATAGATGGCAACACTTCATTTCAATCTTTTCATAATTTGTAGTGTGAATCACGCGAATAAAAAAGTAACTTAAAAATTTATTTTTATATTTTATTTTTCCATTGAAAGCGTTTTAGTGAAAAAATATTTATGGCGCATTCACAGGCGTTTTTTATCCACAATTTAAACACTAATCATAATTTTGAAAAATTCTATAGATATAATTTTAAGTTGGGTGAAGACCTAAGTTTATGCCAAGCGCCGTTGAATTCCGTCCAGCCGTTCTTGAGTGATAACCGGACAAAAAATGCGGCATACAGACACGATGACACACACACCGGCAAAATTTTCTGAATTCATTTTATTCAATATAATATACAGTGAATAATACCAAAAACAAGGAAACAAGTACTATTTTATTAATAAAAAATAAAAAGATTTACTTTTGAAAAAGCGCAAAAATATTTCCTATCAAATTATCTAGTTTATTCAGTTCCGTTTTTCAAAAATTGCAACATTGTACAAAAATCGGTTTTTTTTTTATTTTTCGAACATATATATGATGTAAAGAAAGTATTTTAATAATGAAAAGGTTGAACTGTTAGATTTTGGTTCATCTGTACACTTTAAGGCATATCTGATTTCATTTTTGCCTTTTTCACGATGTTTGTGTATAAGAACTGAAATGAATGCCTTTTTTATTATTTTACGTCCAAAGGCAGAAGCTTGACAATACAATATGTATATATATATATATATATATATATATATATGCGGTCGGGGAATTCCCGTCAGGAACGCCTTTCTCCTACGCCTTTTCTCCAATTCCGAATTTGATTTGATATAGAAATCTACATTGTTTATTCTCTCTCTCTCTCACTGTTTTACTGTTTATTCATTTTCTTTTTTTTTTTTTTCTTTTTTTTTTCTGAATGCAAATAATGTAAAGTAAGGAATCAAATTAAAAAGTTGCATTTAATATTTAAGTGAAAATATTTGTTTATTAAAATTTAATATAAAAATGAAATATAAATTATATTAAAAATAAAATACTAAATTAAAATATTTGTTTTTAAATGTTATCACATTCTATCAAATGGTAATTATTGGCCTATGATAACTATAATAAGATACATATGTATGAGATTCAATTTTGTCCAAGTATCTCGAAAAAACAGCATCAATTGTAGTACGGTATTTTGTTGTGAACTGTGCTGGATCCTTATTAATACTTAAATCAAATGTATCTGATAAAAAGAATGTGATTTCTTCAAATTTTTATTTATTATTGAAATTAATGTTGAAATCTCCAGCTAATATAAGTGGAAGTTTATGAAAAAAAAACGTAAGTAATTTAGAACCTCCCTCAGTATATTCAAATAGCGATCGATGAATAAATATTGTTATATCTTCAAGCTTTTGATTTGGGGATATATATACTAAAGGACGGAAAAAAAAAAAAAAAAAAAGCCGCTCTTGAATATTTTGCAATTTTCTTCCTGCAATCGCCAATTTAGAAGATTGTTTTAAAAGTAAATTGAACAGATTTTATTACGTTGTGTTCCATGTACAATTTAGGATTGCGCCAAGTATTAAAAACAAGATGCAAGTGTTCGGAAAATGGTAATTTTAGAAAGAATTTCAAAAATGGCAAGCATAAGGCAATTAACGATACCACAAAAAATATTAATTTTAGAAAGAAAATCAAAAATTATTTTAATACGCGGGATGGTGGATTAAACTGGAAATTTTTCTCTAGGCGGCCACGTTGCTAATCCAGTCAAGATGACCGCAAGTTAAAAATCCAGTGCTCAAAAAATCAGTTTGTATTCTATTTAGAACATACAAGGGATTCAGAAAAAGTATTTAGCAACATAATTTTGTTTAAACACAGTGCAACAACGATTAAACAAAGCAAGTTTAAGTGCCAGAAAATCTGAAAAAAAAAAAAGAAAAATACTTTCTTAACGAAATTAATTAGGAAAACAAGACTTCAGGTGGTTAAAAAAATTAAAAAATGATCAGTTAATTATTGGGTTCTCTCTGATGAGTCAAGTTTAACTTTTTTCGAGCTGGCGAAAACAAGCAGGTATGATGACGAAAATGTGACCGGCTTAATGAAAATTGCACTTTTAAAACAGTGGCACATTCTTCGTACATTATGATACTAAAGTGCATAATTTTTCAATGAGTCGGGCTAATTTTCCTGTTCAAAGGATCAATTAACCCGAAATAAAACTCAGCCATTAAAAAATTGATGCCTGACCGACTATTTTGGAGGTATTTCAAACTTTCCCACACTCAGCATTTCAAGATCATAAAGCACCTTATTACATGGCGCCTGTGGTTCGTTTATTTGATTCAAGTTGTTAAAATTACCCATCCTTTCCCATGAGCATCTATAATTTTGTAAGTCATCATAACTTTTTTTACCTAAAGTTAAATCCTACAAAGAATATCGTAGATTTTCTTCTTTATGAGACCTGAAAATAGTCCTAATCTCAATCCACTCGAAAATGTTTAGTCTATAGAAGAGGTTGAGCATTCGAAATTTGTAGTCTACAACTCTGCAAGAACTAGAAAAAAATATTTATGATATTTGGCACAGTAAAACTTCTGGGTTTCATGTTTAAAAAAAAGTGTAAAATACTATGTCATTCCTCATTAAAGCAGTAATTTCATATAAAAGTGGAATTATCTAGTGCTGTATACATATTTTTATTAAGTAATTCTTCAGATCTAACAAATAAATAGTTTTGCTTCATACATTAAAGTACAACTTGTTTATTTCATGTAATAAATCATAATAGAATACAAAGTATATGTTTATTATATTACGTTTAAAAAGAAATTTTATGTAGATTTTTATTAAATACTTCATAAAGTGTAATAAAGCGAATTATTAAATCAAACATGTACGTTTGATGTATGTATGTTAACATGTACGTATCATGTTATGACTTTCGTACTATATAAACATAACAGTTTTATTTGTTGCAATCATTAGTTTTTAAGTTATTACAAACTCTAAAGGTATAAGTCAATTTTTCTGCAATACGGCTTTATTTTATTTTATTTTATTTTATTTTATTTTATTTTTTATTTTTGTCCCTTACAAGGAATGTCTCTTTAAAGCGCATACTCAGAAAATTGTGAAAAAAATTACAAAGATGCTACTTACATAGGAAATACATGATCAGTCAAATTTATCGGCAGAATCCCAATAGATAGTCAGTAAAAAAATGAAATAGTATGGAGTATTTGGCGCAAAAAGACAAAAAGTGGATGCGACTTGGCGAGCAACTTTCTTTTCCGTCAAATGCAAGTAATTTTAATGCGTTTAAGAATTTCTTGCAAAACAAATCTTTCTGAATAGCGTTATAGTAAATATAGTTAGAAATTAATCGATAAAAGAGTTGCCTATTTCTCATACAAGCTACTGTATATGCATGTGGCCTTTTATTAAAAGTATTTCATTTTAGCTTTTAAAAATCCTTTTTTTTTCCTTGCGAGTTGCAAATAAATTACAATCAAACAGACGTTTAAATTATACGTAACTTTTGTTTTTTATTTGGTAATTGAAATATTTTCTGTATTTTTCAAGTTGCAAATATTTATTTTTAATTTTAGTTAACGCTTAAAACGAATTTTACAATTTGAAAAATTAAATTAAATTTTTTATTAAAGACAATGTCTTTGAAAATTAACACGTGCAGTATAGTTTCGATGCTGTATAATTAATACATGGAAAAAATATTGCACTCACAAATGTTATAGAAAAAGAAATTAACTTAAAAAACCACATTGTTGAAATATTTAAAAAATATAAGTGTGTAAGTTATGAAAAATTTGAATGCATTCCTGATGTGGCATATCCTTCGTCTAACGAAATGTAGCAAAATTCTAATGAAAATGTGTATACTACCAAATTGCCTCTTAAACACGTGAAACATCGAAATAAAATATATATATATATGATAGGAGTATAAGAAGAAAGTTGTAAAATATAGACATAATGTGAATTCTGGAACTTCATGTCGCAGTTTAAAAAGTATCCAAACAAAGATTAAAAACGTAAAAAAAAAAAAAAAAAGTGAATTGTATCATTGGGAGAAACAACAACAAAAAAAAAAAAAAAATGTAATTAATCGTATAGAAAATAGGAATAAAATAAAAAGTTTTTTTCTTTGGGGAGGGGAAGAATTAGAATTACATCTTGTAAGGGAGCATCTTTTTATATCAAAGCTATGCTTTTGCCTCCAAGGCAGTAGCACTTGTTTTTTACACCTGATGAAGGAAGGCTACGTCCTTTCGAAACCGGTTGTGCTGGCTTAAAATTTATGGTGTGTGAAGAAGTCTTATTTTCTATTTATCGTTTGTACACCAGTTTTGCTTTTAGTTGTGGTGAAGAAGATTTCTCAAAAACTAATGTACCCATCTTACTGAAAATTTTTTACATATTCGAGTATTAGTCAATTCTCTTTTGAATAAGTGCGCAAATTTTCAATAAGATCGATGCATTAGCTTTTGAAAAATTGTGTCCACCGCTATTCTAAATGTGTTTTAGAAACCAAGAACCACCGGATGAATTTTCGAAAATTTTCAATGAGAATTTTATAAAATATTGCTTAGATGCCGTTTTTTTCTATGTGCTCGAAATTTTAAATGAAAAACATTATTTATTACATAAAAAAAAGAGAAAGAGAAAATATACTTTTTTTAGTGCTTGAAATCCATGTAACACTTTAAAATATTTTAGAGTTAATAACACTTTTCCACTAACGAAAATAATAATTTTTCTGCCACTGAAAATACAATTACCTTTTGAAGTATTAAAATTTAATTTTCATTTATCCGGAAGATTTCAATGAATAGAAACTTAACACGCTCCGCTTTAACACAAAATCTTGTTACACATTTTCCGCCTTAATATGAGATCTCTCTATTCATCATTAAGTGTTTATGGACCTAAGCCTCTCGAGTTAGTACTGATGGAGTGTTGGTCAACAAGTGCTAATGTTCGCTTCCGCATTAAATCCATGCATCACTGAGACTCGCAAACATTTACAAGCCACTAATGGCTCCGTTGTGAATATGTGAATCACAGCGCCTGTATTTACCGGACTTCCATTTACCCTTCTTAAATATGGCTGTCAGAAAACGGAAAGGCACGATAGAAAGCACAAGTAATGGGAATTTGAAGGAAATGACTTAACTTTATATTAATAAAAAAGTAGTTCAGTTACTTATTATTTCGTTTTCAGGAAATTTTATGTCATTTTCATTCGATTTCATAATTTTATAGGATTTAGAAAAAAAACTTTCTTATAACATATAATTTTTTAACACAAGTAATGGAAATTTTGAAAATTATAACATAACTTGATAATAATAAATGAAATAGTTTAGTTACTTATTATTTAGATTTGAATAAATTGTAGATCATTTTTATTCATTATGTACACAGCAGGCAGGTCATTTTTATGAACAAGTAATGGGAATTTGAAAGAAATGACTTAACTTCATAGCAACAAAAAATATTTCATTTACATTCAATTTGTAATTTTATAGGTTTTTAGAGAAATAATTTTACTTTATTTTACTATTTAATTATTATTAATTACGAAATTTTTCAAAATGACATTTGGTTAATAACATCTTTAACCTCTAATTCTGTATAATAAATTAATACAGATACTCTAATAATGTTTAACATGATTAACGTAAAATTAAAATAAAAAAAAAATCTTTAAAAAATGAATATAGCCCAAAAAGTATATTTAATAATAATGGAAAGAGAAAAAAAACACTATAAACACTAAAAAACACTATAAATTGTTTCATTCTGATTTTTATTTATTTGCTTTTTTCTGTATTTATCTCCAAAGATAATCTCTATGAAAATGGTTTCCGAAGTATTTTTAGTATTTCTATGCATAAATATTAATAAGAATAATATTTCTTTGTGCACCCATAAAAATATTTATATTAGTTTTTTTCTTGCATTCTAAAAAATTAGACTTATTGGTCAAATACTTTAAGAACAAGGCTACTTTTAGGATCAAACTGATGCTTTTTTTCACTTATTTCGATCTGAATTTTCTTGAGATTGAAAAAAATAAAGTGATTAAATTGAATCTTTTTAATTATATACGTATATGTGTGTGTGTGTGTATTATGATGACGATTTACCGTATCTTTACATTTTATTTAAAAACAAGTGTGTAGTAATTTATATAATTTTACCCTTAATATGATATGAAACATATAATTTTACTAATTACATACTTTGTAGCAAGGAAATTTTCATGGATAAATTTATTAAGTAATTAATAATATTAAAATATGAATTTCAGAATGATTTTTTTTTTTTTAAAGCAACAATGAATTTGTTGCTTCTATGTATCTTACCTGGGTAACTCATAAGGAAAAGAAATTAAGTAATTTTCAAGAACTAAAAATATTTGTTGTTTTCTCATTTATTAATAAAATAAATAAATAAACATTTATCAAATGATATTTCAAAATTAAAGTTTCATATTTACAACTGCATGCAAAAACCAATTACTTGCTATTTTTTTTCCACTCGATTAATTTCCAATATATACAAACTCACAACGTAATTTTTTATTATACAAACAAAACTTTTTGAAATGTTCGTAATAAATGAATTCATTACAAGAAGATTTGATTAATAATACATTAAAACTCCAGTACTGGATAATAAATTGCAGAAAATACGGAACAGATAAAAATAAATGAAAATAAAAATAAAATATATGTCCCGAAAATCATTTATCTGTTTGAAAAATTAGAAAAAAATTCAAAAGATATTTGATTTTTTTTTTTTTTATTATTATTTATGTCCAGAGAATGTATAATTTTCAAATTTAATTTTTACGTACTCCTTCAGAGCTTAAAGTATCGAATAATCATTTGAAGATTCATCTGAACTGTTGCTGAATGGACAAGTCTGTACTTCCTACCCCATCCCCTTCCTTTTAATGGTATTTTAAAGTATTTCTCCAACTCCATGCATGAATATAGCCAAGAATGATAAAAATTTCTACACGATCGCAATAAAACTTATGGATTTTTTATTCATTATTACATTTCTAGAAATGCCCTCTGCTCTGCTGTCTGCCGTTTTAATGGGACACGGGTCATTCCCTCGACGATGAAAAATTCAGCTAAAAAATAAACTTTCTCCCTGTCGAAAATCTTTTCATTGATAATAATAATAAAAAAAAAAATAAAATAAAGCAAAAGTAAAACAGATGTATAAATATAAATCAGCTATAATAATCTAATACAGTAAAAATAACCGCAGAGGGAGAGAGGAGTGAGAGAAATTATTTTTAGTCTCTGATTTGTTTCTTAGTAGCATTTAGTTTTGCTCGGAGTTTTAATGTCTCATAAAGGAAAGAAAGAAAGAAAAAAGTCTAATATCCGTTTTTATTGAATAATTGAAAATGCTATTTTTTACAGAGTCAAGGAAGAAGAGGAAGGGGGGAAAACTGAAACTTCTGTTCGTCGTTATTATTTTCTTTTAAATGTGCATGCATCGCTATATTGGAAAAATATCTCTGAAAAGATTCGAAAACATTATCTCTAGAAAATTTCTACGACAATAGAACATTGGGTGGTTCGATATCTTTGTTGCAACGTTGTTTCACCCTGCAGATTACCTGAAGCATGAGACAGATAATAGAAAGGCCAAGTAAGGTATTTATTTCGGCAATAAACAAGGAAATACACGACGCTTAATGGATTTAAATATCAAAACGGAAAAAAGTTATTTGTTTGATAAATGAAGTAATCACAATGAGACATTGGAAAAAAAATTTTCCTCTGCTTTTCAATGGCTTAAAATATGGTTGTGCATTGTGTTATTAGATAATAATTCCTGCACTTGGAAGGATGTTTGACTTTCCGAAAATGGATTAGGTATACATTTGATATTCTTGTTCTCATTATTTCACGACGCAACTTTCCGTTTCTAATTTTCCGATCAGTTTTAAATTACGGTAGTTAGAATTGGTGTATAAATTATTTCGTATGGGAGTTTTTTATTGCCTTCAGCTTCTTTTCCTCTCTCTGTTGAACATCAGACTTAAAAAGGTTTCCAAAATTATCTAAAATAGGTGTGCCTAACATGAAAAAAATAAATTTTATTTTAATGACACTATCTATAATTGCGGAAATACACAGGCTACTCTCACAAAACTGACTTCGCTTTAAGTGCTTAAATATTGATCGTATACTTATACTACAAATTGCAAAATTGAGTAAAAGATAAGGTGTACAATTCTATAAAAGCAATTCAAATTTCCATTGGATTGAATTTCTAGGATTACAAAACTTAATTTTTATTTGATTCTATTTAAAAAAAAATTCTCTAATTAAAATGATCCTCGTAACCTAAATGGCTGAAGTAGAAAATTTAAATACTGTATTATTAAAAAAAAGAAAATTATTATAAATAATTTGTGCACATATAGGTTAGAAATTAAATTACAAATGTACTTATTTATTTAAATTATCTTTGTTTCCACTCGCAGTTGTACATGGCACATGAAACGCGTTCTTCTGTTGTGAATTTTTCATTCGTCCAACTTATGTGGAGACATGGAAGAGTGGAGGTCGGCTTTTAAGGCTTATTAGACCGGGATCTAAGGCTTAAAGTGCATTCCGAACCATGAAGAATAACCACTGGTCGAGATATGAAAAAGTTGTACAACTCAACCTTTTGTCGTGTCACATCAATAGGATTTTTTTTAATGTAGATATTATACTTCGTACATACATAAATCTGTTAATGAATAAGAAACATTATACTTACTTTTTTTAGGGGGAGGGGGTATTGCTTATAACAGTTTAATTTGTTTCATTTTTCTTTACTGAATCCCCTCATATTCTTAATACGCATTATAAAATTCTGTACCTTTCCTTCGCGCAATTTTCCAATGCATAGCACATGTCCTCGAAATTAGAGGACAGTGCCTATTTTAAAATCGATTATTTTAGCTTTAAAAAAAAAAAATGTTTGTCATAATTATTACCGTTTTAGTCCTCATAGCGCAAACTATTTTCTTTCGTAATTAATTAATTGTAATATTTTGTGATGCTAAGTTATTATAAAGGTGCTCTAATGCCCTTATCACACAGGAGCATTTATACTCGACACAACATTATGCTGAACATGTTCACTCAGCTTCGTTCGAAGTTGCGGAAGCTGATCGAGAAAACAGATCAGCTGTCCGTAAGTTATCCTGAACTGATTGCGGGAGGTATTGCAGAAAAAAAATCGTGTCCTTCCCTCCTATTATTAAATTTTGATGAGCACGCTGAATACAGTCAACTCTTTCGAAAACCCGTCGAAAATTCCATCATCTGAAAATGTGCAGTCCTTGAACAAGATCAGCCTTGAACAAGATGAGTGTGTTAGCTATAACATTGTGTTTAGTAAAAAGTTAAACGAAAATCTCTGGTGTGATACAGCCATAATATGGTCAGTATATCATAAATCAATACTTAACGGCCCTCTTAACTTACCGTCTGCGGAAGTCCGAGCCAATGTTATTCTATGAGAAATTTTCTTTACAAATAATTTATTAACTAATACATATTTTTAAATTCTGTTTTCACATTCAGGAAATTCCCAACTGTTAAATTGACGGACCTTTTTTAAATATATATATATATATATATTTGAAATTGCAAAATGAAAAATTTCACGTATTGAAAATTCGTATTTTGCAGCTTCAAAATAAAATATAAAAAAATAATAAGAATAATTTTTCAAAAAAGATCCGTCAATGTAACAGTTGGAAACAGTGTGAAAACAGAATTTAAAAATATGTATTAGTTAATAAGTTATTTGTAAAAAAAAAATTTCCCATAGAATAGCATTGGCTTCGGCTTCCGGCGATGGTGAGTGAAGCCGGGCCCTTAAGGAATAAATGACTAGGTCAAAGTTATTCGACCCCATTCATTGAAACGAGGGAATTCATGTTTTGCAAACAAACACGGTGATTATTTACGACATTTCTTATTCTTAATCGTTCAACACTATTTTCTTTTCTTTTTCTTTCCTTTTTTTCCTTTTTTTAGCTGCTTTTTCTAAATACGGGAAAAAATTATAATTAAAATTACGGGACATTTGTGTACAATAAAAATATTAGTTTCTCTATGAAAGATAAATAATTAAGCTAGTTCAAATTATTGATGTTTTAGAATATTACTGTTATGAAAAAGATTTAATTACTATTGTTAGTTGATGATTTCTGCTCTCAGTCTGTCGGAAAATTGGATTAGCTTTACTGCCAGATTTTACGATTTAATACGAAGATAATCATTTTCAGATACTTATATTCTTATGCTATTTTGGAACATTAACGTTTAATATAACTATTCGAAAATTTTCTATTTAATATTTTTGCTTAAAAATGCCGACAACAAATAAATATGATGCAAAGTTTACAGTCGTATATTTTTCATAACGTCTGGCACCAGCGAATGACTAGAAAAAGAAATAAGAGAAAATATAATTAACTTTGAGTCAGTTGAATACTAATAAAGATAAAATTTAAAAATTTGCTAACAAAAATTGTGCAAATTTGGCTAATTCAACAAAAATCAATACTTTTAAAATTTTAAATATTTGTTTATTTAATAAAAACGCACACCAAAGAAAATTTAATTTACGGTGTTGCAAAAAGGTAAAACAAGGCATATATACATTATCTAATACGTATGTTTTGGAATTTCATTGTTGAAATCACTTAGCCTTAAAAACAGTAAAATAATATTAAAAATTATATCCAAATTACTGGAAAACTTGCAGAAGATTTTATAGAAATTATGAGAAATTGTCTATGTAATTAAATTTGGAAAGAACATTCACAATTAAGGACTGGTTTCTTAGAGTTTGGTTAGACCACAACAAAACTGTATACAATTATAAAAGTTTATATGCAGTCAATTATATTATTAATAAATTTATTAAAAATAATACACACAAAAGATCACTTCGAGTTTTCTAGTTTTCTTGGTATATCAAAAATATTTCGTAGGTAATATGACGACATATTCTGAGAATTGCAATGATAACTTTTATAAAATAAATAGTGCGTAAATTTAGTGCCATACTATTTCACGAGTGCCTACTACTAAAATTGCTATACTAAAATGGTAAAATTTAGCACTAGATTTCTAAAAGTATTGGTTATATTTCCTTCATTTTTTGTGAACTTTTACTATAACAATGAATATAATTTTCAAAGTATATTTACATATCGATTGAAAGGTGGAATTTATTTTCACAAGAGCGAAAAATGACCAGGCTGAATATCTAACCTGTTTCGAATCATTTTTAAGTATGAGAAAGTTTTTTTGAAAATGACAATATAATTCATGTTTCGTAGAAGTAGTACACATTGTTAAAAATTAACTTTTATACCAGAAGCACTGGAATACCTCACTAAATTTTACCTCACCGAATTTTTCACCAAAAGCATCGATTCAATTAGGTCAGTTTTTCTGCAACCAATATTTTTAAAAATTTAGTGTTAATTTTCCTCATTTAATTAGTGTCATTTTACTAATAATCACTACTAAAATAGTGAAAATTTGCATCAGAACTCTAAAGATATTATTTGAAACTAAATTAGACAAAGTTGCCATTCTTTTTTTCTTAAACGTTGAATTCTATTTATAGCAGCAATAGATAACATGAAAGAGCATAGATAGTATGATTTACCAGCAATACAAGAACTAATATTTTCAAACTACGAGGAAAATCCAGAGAAAATAAGTTCTGATAAGTCATTTAACAGAAGGAAACCTTTATTAGGAAAACATTTACATTGCATAATAAAGTGCAATGCTTATATTATTTTTTAACATTCTTGTCACCATCGTTGAAACATTTATCATAGAGGGGCACATGCTTTTGTACGCCTTTCTCGTAGAAATATGCCGCCTGAAATTTCAGAATACGTGAAGAAATGAAGCACAATTTGATGAAAAAGTAAATGGAAAATTGTAAGAAATAAATAAATAAAATAATTTTTTCATCTTCCAATAAGATCACTTTTTTTCAGTTTAAAGGTTCTTCAGATATCCATGATTCTTGGAGTATTTATAGTACCTGCTAATGTAGTTTATCCTATATATGCCAAACTAAATACAGTTTTAAATCCGTTTAAAAGGACATATCAGTAATGCCCAGAAATAAGAAACCAATAAATCAGCCATTCCTAAGCATTTTTGAGAAAGGGGAAAAAAAATAATTTTAAATTTAATGCAGCTAAAATAATTTGCAGGGTTAAATCTAACTTGATCTTGATTTCTTTGAAACGTTTTACATCTATAAAAATTTTAAATTCATTGTTAATTGCTATTTCGCTGTACTGGTCGTTAATAATTTTACATTCGATTCCCACTTTCTTAACTTATTTTACATTTTTCAGAACTACTGTTTCTCAATTTCCCATTGACTAATACTCCTCATTCTGCTCAATTCTAATGGTTGATGAAGAGTCTTAGAACCTGGGTACCTTCTTATATATAGGAGCACTTTCTTTCGTTTCTTTATGAGCTAATGACGGTATGTTCAATGATATCGAAACAGCTGTCTGCAATTTCATTATTCCCTTTGGATTGAAGACGTTTTAAAAAAATAATAATAACTTCTTTTCAATTATTTTTAATATTAATTCAAATGTCTTTTTCTTTCTTAAAGAGTACTGTGTTTGAACCGTTTATGCTCTAACAATGCTTTTAAAAATTAAATAAAAATTTATGAAATTCTGTTTAAAAAAAAAAAAAATTAAAGTAATTAATAACAATAATAATAATAATAATTGTTATTATTATTATTATCATTATTGTTATTATATGGTTCAGTATTATAAAGGTAATTTTACATATCCACAATGCATTATAAATGGATATTTTTTAAGAAATATTTTAAGAAAAAAAAAATTATCTTTAATAAGTTAGATAAACTAAATATTAATTTATTGGTAAGTCCTGAAATAAAATATTATAAAAAAAATATAATCGTAATTCAAATGTATTTTTCTTTCTTATAGAGAATTATTTTTCAAACTCTTCATGCTTTAACAATGCTTTTAAAAATCAAATCCTAATCCTTGAAATGCTGTTATTTAAAAAAATAAAATTAAAGTAATCAATAATAATAATAATTATTATTATTGTTATTGTTATTGAAGGATTCAGAATTATAAAGTTAATTTTAAATATCAACAATGCAATGTAAATGAAAGGATTTTTGTTTTGTTTTTTAAGAAACATTTTAAGAAAAACAACTTATTTTTTATTAGTTGAATATTCATTTATTGGTAATTCCTGAAAATAAAACATTATAAAAAAATAACTCGTGAAATTATTAAAAAAAAGCATGAACATTTCAAATTTGTTTCACCATTCATTTGCATTTGACATCAAATAACGCAACAGTAGATGCATGCAGGATTAAATAAATCTTAGACACCCTTAGCACTTGATTTCAGTGATTTTCATCTTCATTTCCATATGCATACATAAATGCTTATAGTGATTTCGTTGTCAAAGGCTATGTGTTGAACAGTCAATATGGAAGTAATCCTTTACTTGAAGGAAATTCCATTCTCTAGTCAAACAGAGATATACATTAAATGCTACAGCTGAGTTATTTCGATTACGGTATGTAGATAACTTTTCATTTATTTAATCAAAATGAATATTTTCTGATTAATTTTAATAAATATGTAACTGTATGTATATTTGCCTGTATAAACAGATTTTTTTTATTTCTACAACACCATTTAAAAATATTTATTAGACATATTAATTAGACTAGATATATTAATAGAATTAAAAGATTTATTTAGTAACTGCTCCAATTATCAGAAAGCATTTGCTTCTTGTACTATTAAATATAGTCTTCAAAAGCGGATAGTCATAAAAAAAAACTTGAAAGTTTACATTAATGCGTTCTTTTTAGTTTTCTTTATACTTTTCTTTTTTAATTTCTTTTATACATTGCGTTTTATTTATGTTTTCCAACAATGTATTCTTGTCCGCCTATCCGTGGTCTTATTTTGTGAAATTTAGCATTACTTGAAATCTATATACGTTATTTAAGTTCATTTTAGCATGTTTCCTGTAGGAAAGATAATAATAAACACTACTGCTTTGTATACATAGACTCGCAAAAAAATTCGCATGTATTACAATCTATGATAAGTATTTCTTCAAAGCATAATTAAATATCTTTATACCCCACAAATCATAACGAACATTATTCAAGTATTATTCAGGTATACAAAAGCTTTTCTTTTACTACAGAATGACTAGCATTAATAATTGGTTTACAGGATGACGCAACAGTAATCAGATACATTATAGCCTACAAGTTGAAACTTCGTTAAATACCTTTTTCGTTGTTTTACTCGTTTTTAATACTTTCCAACAACGTTTCAAGTACTTTATTACTGTGGTTCATTCAGCTGTATTTGCCCGTCCGTGTGATCTGTCATTTCCAATAATATAGTTAGAATGCTTTGAATTACATGTATATTATTCAGGTTTATATATACAACATATTTTAATGTGTTTTGTGGGGTAAAACACTTTTGAAGTCAAACGCTTCCACATGAAAGTGATTTTGGAAAATATTTTATTAATCTGTACAAATGAAATGATTTCTCTCATTCTTTTTTTTCTTTTCTTTTTGAGAAGATGAAATTATCTTTTATTTTCTCTTATAATAATAAACTATATTGTTTTTTACTTATCTTTTCATTTAAAATCCTTATCATTAATTTTTGTGGTAAGAAGAACTGAGAAAATTTCAATAACACAAGTATTTTTAATTTTCGGGATAATTAAATAAAAAATAAACATTCTTATGTTATTGTTTTTTTTTTCTGTGTGTCATATCTTCATATAGTACTTTCAATTTAAAAAAAAAAAAAAAAAAAAAAAAAAAAAAAAAAAAAAGCCCCCATTTTCTCTCTCTTTTTTTTTTTTTTTTTTTTTTTTTTTTTTTCCTTCTTCTATGTTTTATTATAAAAATTATTATTTGTTAATCATTATATTTGTCAAACATTATTTATTCTGAAAGTTTAATTTAGATTTCTTTCAATTAAAAGTGAAATAACCGAAACGACAAGTGTATCGTAAGAAAAAATATGTTTGTTGTTCCGAATAGCAATGAGCATTATAATTCATATTTTTATTATCATTGTCAATATTACTATTATTTCACATTTACCTGGAATAAATAATGCGTTCATCATGATGTTCTGATAATAAAAAATTAAATAAATCTAAATAATCTGATATTTTTACACATTAGGAAGGAATTCATAAATCTTGTTATCTATATTAATAAAATCAGACATTCTTTTTTCAATATATTCCCGTTTCACACACCATGAAAGAAAAAAATTACTTCAGAAAATTTTGTATCTCTGTGTGTGGGTGTGAGTGTGGGTATCGTTTTGTCTGTATATCTGTAACGCTATTTTTGTCCAGGAATCACGTGTGAACGGCTGGACGGAATTCAACAGCGCTTGGCAGGAATTTAGGTCTTTATCCAACTTAAAATTATATCTATCAACTTTTTCGAAATCGCCCCCCCCCCCTTTCTTCTTTCTGTGTGAGCAAAAGTCAAAAACACGTTTGAAATCATAACACGGCTCCAATTACACATGGGGAAACTAGACATGAGTACAAATAAAAAATTATCTGCGATTTAGTGTTTTTTGATTTTTAAGAGGAGTGAAGGTGGAAATCGATTTTTGTGTGGCGGGAAATTTCACAAATTCTGGATTTTTCAGTAGAACTCTACCAAAAAGATGTTGAAAAAAGCTATGCGACTTCCCTAGGATATTTCCAAAAATATATTTTTAGTTTTTTGGGATTTTCGATTTTTTTTTTTTTTTTTTTTTTGGGGGGGGGGGGGGGGGATTAAGAGAAGGCAAAATTGAGACTCCCCTTTTAGCTCAAAATTTCTCCTTTATTTGGGGGGGGGCAGAAGGAAAAAGCACATTTTAAGCATAACTCGGATCCAAATTACTTCACAGTGAAGTAATTGCACATGGGGAGACACATATGAGTACAAATAAAACAATATCTGTGATTTAGAAAAATTCGATTTTTAAGGTGAGAGAGGGTGGAAATCGATTATTGTGTGACGGGAAATTTTACAAATTCCGCATTTTTTTGTAGAACTCTACCAAAAATTGAACAAAGATGCTGAAAATAGCCATGCGTCTTCTAAAGATATTTCCAAAACACGTTTTTGTTTTTTTGTGATTTGCCTTTTTTTTTAGGGAGGAGGAGAGTATGTGTTACGAAGGGCAAATTCGAGACACCCCTTTTAGCGCTAAATTTGTCCTGGGAAATTTATGGGAGCTGCGGTCACAAAATTTTGTGCTTGGATTGTTTATATATATATCCGACAACTAAAGTAATGGGATTTGTCTAAATTTTTCTCTCCTTTCCCCTTGGGGAGCAGGAAGCAAAAAATAGTTTGTAAGCATAACTTGGCCTCAAATTACTTCACGGTGAAGAAATTGCACATGAGGAGACTAGACTTGAGTATAAATAAAATGTTATGTACGATTTTGGAATTCTTCATTCTTAAAGGAGGGAGGGGGGGAAAGCTTTTTCGGGAGAAAATTTCAGAAATTCCGGATTTTTGAGTAGAGCTCTACTAAAAATGATATAAATGTATTGAAAACAGCCATGTGTCTTCTTTAGGATATTTTAACAAACACTTTTTTTTTTTTTGGGGGGGGGGGGGGTAGGGGAAGAGTTACGGTGGAGCAAATTTAAGACACCCCCCTTTTAGCTCTAAATTTGTCTTGGGAAATCTATGGAATCTGTGCTCACGAAATTTGGTGTGTAAATTGTTTATATGTATCCGACACGCACTGTAATGGGATTTTACAAATTTCTCCCCTTAAACCCCTTGGGGTCGAGGGGCAATAAGCACGTGTAAAAATACGTTTCCCCGTTTGAATTTGCCTTAAATTATCGTATAATAACGAATTTTGGTGTATGAATTTTGATTAAGTATTACTCATTATGTACTTTGGTGGGCTTTCGCAAAACTTCGAACTTAACCGCTCGGGAGGGGTTAAATAAGAAGCTGATAAGTTGCTGCCGAAGGCAATGGGGACCCGGAATTCTCACATTGCGAGCGAGAAAAATCTCTACCGAACACAGCGGGAATTTAGGTTATTAATAATGATATGTGATTTCGACAACTCATTTAAGTATAGAGTCCAGCAAAACGGGCAAAACCTGCTAGTTAATTAATAAAACTGATGACTAGGTAAACAAATTTCATTGTATAAAACATCCATTATTTGTTTTTCTTTTTATAATGGTCGAAAATAAAACAGAATATGGATGGTTTAAATTAAAACATTTATAAAGGTTTATTATTTTGTATAAAAATTATTACTTTTGCCATGTTATATAAGAAATTGAATTTGAATTAAAAAATAATAAATAATAAATATTCCCATGTTTAAAAAATCACATTTAAAATAATTATTTTTTCATACGTCTACAATGAGGAATTATGAAATCGAAATAGCAATAACAATACGACATCCAAGTAGAAAAAAAAATAATTATGTGTAATTTTTTAACGATTTTTTTTTTTTTTTTAAACAGTTCGGAATATCAAAATTAATTTATGATTATTAACAATTATTTAATTTTTCTATTTTTTTATAGGTTTATTTATTTATTTATTTATTACTTATATCTGGAAATTACCTATCTATCAAAGATTTTTAGCAAAAAAGTAATTTTAGAAACTTTCATCATTAACAATTAATTTTTGCCTGGTTCTTTGAAAGACTTTTTTTTTTTTTTTTTTTTTTTTTTTTTTTTTTTTTAAATAATGTGGGGAAAATCTCAGTATTTGAATTAATAAATAATAAACATTTTCGCGTTCAAATATGATATTTATTTATTTAGTTAGTTTTTAATTATTTTTACGATGAAGAATTGCACTAGCCTGCAAACAATAAAATATCATCATTCAAAAGTTTCTTATAGATTTTTACTCGCTGAAACCGTAAAATACAATTAAAAATTTTCATCATACTTTTTTTTCCCCCCGAAACACATATCTTTAATGGAATTTTACTTGAAATTATAAAAAATGGTATCCTATAATTAATTATAAAAATGTGTTCAATAATTATTTATTTTTTAAAAGCAATATTTATTAAAGTAAAACTAAAAATAGAAAAAAAAAAGAAAAAAAAAATTAAATGCAAGATATGTTAGGACGGTAGAAGGGGTGAAAAAGGAAGTGTGTTCGGAGGGGAATCAAAAAAAGGAGAAAAGATTTCACAGGCAAAAATAGAGAACATGAAATGATAAATACATCATGAAGGAACTGTTTATTTAATTATGAGAAAGAAAACGTTTAATTAAATGCAATAAAATTAGAAAATTTTATTGAAATCCCTGTTACGTTGGAAAAAACCGTTGGTAATGTACCAAATTGACAGTTTTGTTTGGATTCAGCATCCTTTAAAACATAAAGTTTACCATTAAAAAAAAAAAAAAAAAAAAAAAAGCAGCTTAATTTTTTTTTTTTTTTAGGACTGAGGACTATTAGTCTCAATCTGAGATTTTTGAGGTGTCATTTTTCGATAGTTGGATATTTATCGAAATTTAAATTTATTGAAAATATAATTGAAGAATTTGAAAGCGATGTTATAATTTGAAAAAATAAATAAATTAAAACTAATAGTCCCCCGTCCTAAACTAAATTCTGCTTTTGACAGAATTTCATCAAAATCTTTTTTTTTTTTTTTTTTTAAGAAAAAGAAAAGAAAATTAATGATAATCAGTATCGAAACAAACACTATCCGCGATTGTAATGAAATGCTCGCCTTCTGGTGGGCTAAGGTGAAATTACAATAAACTTGCTTTAATTCGGCTTTCATAAGCCGCCATTGCTGGCCGATGTTTAGTTTCACATATATTTATTGAATAAAAATGAATAAATCCGGTAAAAAAGATAACACATACTGTTGTGTGCCACAGTGTAACTGCAAAGGATCAAGAAATCCAGAATTAAGCTTCCATTTATTTCCAAATGGCAAATTTAAAATTTCAATTGCTTCGTCTAATGGAAGTAAAGAATTAATCAGATGATTTGAAACTAATATTTGTTCAGCTTCAGTTAAAAATCTACTTCCGATCGAACTTTGAATAAACTGAAATATTTTTTTCCAAAAGCAATCAATTTTCCTTGATGTAATGACGGAGAAATTATAGCACGAATATTAAGTAGAATAACATAAAGAACAATAATGAATACACGTGGCTATTATATTTACTAACAACTGCAGTTCAGAAAGCGCCGTCTATCGATCATTACAAACGCGGATTGAAAAAGTTTTCTTTAATAATTTTGAATTAGGAAATCAAGTGCGCGTGCAAAGTGAAATAAAAATAAGTAAAAAAAAATTAATTTAATGATTTAATTTTTATTATATAAAACATGATCGCGTGCTACCTTAAAAAGTAGATGTAAAATTTAAAGTTTATGTGGTGCGTGTGGCATCTATAAAAATTGTTTCAAGAAATAGAATAGAATAAAGAAAGCATCGACGTTGGTTGCATTTTGTTATACAGTTTGAATTTTTGAATGTTATAAAACTAATCTACCATAGGAATAATTTTTATGTTAAAACTATAGGGAATTGTTATGCGAGCACAAGCGATGCTACTTTATATATATATATATGTATATATATTGTGTACATTATGTAGTCATAATCGCAAAGTGACTGATATTCTAATTTTCGTATAAATGCATCTGAGAGTGATTTAGAAAGAAGTGATAATGAAAGTTCGAATAGCGAATCTGAAAACAGTGTATAGCGTTGTATTATACGTAAAATTCTTTTTATAAAATTCTGTTTTTATGTTTAAAACACATATCATTCATTTTTTCTATTTACTGGAAAACTCACATTCAGTCATAACAACACCGATTATTGATTTTTCTGCAAAATTATTATTATTATTTTTAATTAATTTATTTATTTATTTATTTTTCACACCTGTGTTATTAAATGCCAATTTTAGCATGATATCTAAATAGAAAAATAAAATGTTAAGTATTTGTCGAATATTTTTTGCAACGAATTTATTTTTAATTTACGCAGTACGAAATTAAAAGAGAATAATTTATGATTATTTAAAATTATTTAATTATTCTATTTGTCGATAATTTTAATTTAAAAATTCACATTTTATTCATTTCTAAATATCTATTTACCTGCCAAATTTATTTAAAAATTATTAATTTTTGTCTCTTTCTTTAAAAAAGTATTTTTTGGTAATTTAATGTGAAAAAAAAAATCATTATATATATAGTAATACAAAAATAAATGAATTATAATGTAAATAGTTTAGTTTTGAATTGATTTTCCGAAAAAATGAGATAAAATTTACTGTGTTTGGAGAAAATTTCTACATCACCAATTCTCTAATGCTTTAATACCGCGTGGATGTCTCGTATTGAAGAATAACGATGACAAATCAGTAAGATCAAGAACAGACAACTTAATCCGGAATGAATTTTGTGCGAGATTTAGAATCATTACACATTTCTGGGATAGAAACAGGCTTGACAACAGGAGCTGAATGACGGTCTCAATTTAACGCCTCTGTAAAGCATAATGACTGACTAAATTATGCAGATCAGTGACTATTAACTCAGTTTGACAGAAAGTTTTGAGTTAATCTGCAAATATCATGTCGGCTAAACTTATCTATGACCGTGCCTGTGAAATTCTTTTCTTTGTCATGCCATCGATTTGTCATCATGAGTCAGTCATTAAAGAATGATATATTGTTTGATGAGTAGAACAAATTATGCAAGTGGTAAGATAAGATAATTTGTTTTCTTGCAGATAATTTAAATAACAGCCGTACAAGAATGTCTATAGTTTAGAATCACGGTCATTTTCAATCAGCTTCTAAATTTATGCGTTCTGTTTTCAAGAAACAGATTGTAACAAGTGGGGATGAATCTTTGGATTTAGGAAATAGATGAAATGTATTTGTTAGAATATACGAAATGATAGCATCGCCGTTCCGATGGAGGTTTAAATCATTATCACACGTAATAGATGGAATAACACAATAATAAAAATGTAATAACGTAATTTTTATACATAGATTACTATCATATTAATTACTTTAATAAGTATATTACGTTGTTATTAGATATACAGAAATAGCCCCTTATTTGCTTTTCATCGTATCAGATATTTTTCAGTTTGCTCGTGGATTAATCGAAATATTGATAAATATGATTTGGTATGTACAGGCTGTTTCAAGTCTATCTATTTATTTATTAACCATTCACTAAATACGTACGATATTGAATTAATCCTTTATTAGGACTAATGTTTATGTTTCTTATGTTACACTTGTGATTAAAGCTTTTTTCACAACCAGAAACATATCTGGCATTTACGTTGTCACACAAGTTTTAAATGCACTTTAGTACATTTGGAAATTTTTCTCAAATGAATTTCTTTACACGAGTTTTGTATAATTTAAGTTATGCAAGTTCGTATTTTTTATGTGTTATAGTTCTAAACAAGAATAGTCAACTGGTTTCACTAAATGCTAGATGTGCTTTTTAATTTTCTGATAAATATGTATTCAGTATAACCAAAATAAATTTTAGATGTAGCTATTTCAAAGTGTCATAATATATATATGTATGTGTGTGTGTGTGTGTGTGTGTGTGTGTATTCTTCATTTAGAAAAAATAAAATATTTCCTTTCTACTTTCCCATTAAAAAAAAGCGGGGGGGGGGGGATTGAGCAATTGAGCAATTAAAGTAGCGTTTGTTAAAAAGCATTTTTTAAAAAATTTCGTAGAAACTCTTATTCTTATTAATTATATTATTATTATACCCATTTTTTACACAAAAAGAAAGAGTCTTTTATAATCAAAGATAAGTTTTGTATTTCACTGTCAATTTTCTGCGCATGCATACATTCTATATTATTTCTAAAATAGTTGTAATATGCATGAACATACAATGGATACAGTTTTGAAAAAAAAATGTATGATTTATTACATTTTTTTTTTTTTTTTTTTGATTAATAATATTTTTAAATTATTGTATCAAATGTAAAAGTCTGTAGATTATTTAATTAACCTTTCATTACAACGGGCTAACTTGTAAATTAGTGTAACTATTGAACACGCGTCATTAGTTTTTCTCTACCACCTAATAGCAAACCAATGAAGCGGAAACTAAATGCAGGAGTTCAACAATTTTTTACTTTACAAACACATTCTGTTCAAATGATTTAAAAGTATAAAAGCATAAAATTAATTGAACATGACAATTTTAACTGAATATAAATATATAATGTATACCGATGTTTAATTTTGTTAAAAGTAAGAATCTAAATTTATTTTTTCCTGCATCCTTTAAATGCTTTAAAGTATAAATAAGGCAAGTACTAAAGAAACATATATAGAAAGAAATTCTTCTGTTTTTTTTTTTTTATAGAAGTTGTAATCCCTCTGTTTAACAATGTAACAGAATACACGTATAAAAATGTAAGTAATTCCTTAAAATAGTTTCCACATTCTCAGAGGTTTTGTTTGCATCTTCAGCGTAAAATACGTGAGATGGATGAAGGAACATTTTGATTATGCAGAATTAATTTAGCCTCTTTTTGGGTTTGGTGAAATCTAAGAAATGTTTCACAAACTTTTCAATTCAAATTGACGATAAGCTTGGGTTTTTCGTACACGTGACATGCAAGTTTGGAAAATAAATGGCGCATAAAGTTGAACGTCTTTCGTTTAATTCGAATGAAGAATGCTGAAAGATATTGTGTTGCTTTTAGATATATTTAAATGTTTCTCTATTTCTTTTTCTTTTCTTTTGTTCTTTCTTTCGCTTCTTTTATTTTCCTTTTCTTTTTCATGCATGTTATCGGAAACGAACCAATAAAAGCATATGCTATATTGATGATGTACACAATAAAATGTTTCTTTTAAGTTCAACCAATTGAAATTTTTATGAAAAGAAAGAAGTACCTTTTTCGTTAAACCTTTACGGTTGTGCCGTTATATCAGAATTACAAAACATAATAAAACGTTATATCATAAGAAAACTTTATATCATAACTCCGCGACATTCCCTTTTTTTTTAAATAATTGAAACATAATTTTTAGTTTCGCAATTAATGAAATACATTCGAGAAACCACAATCTGCTATAGAAATATGTAATTAAATAATGTTTAATTTTTATAAACATATATATTAACAAGAAGGCTACGCTCGCTTCGCTGGTCACTATATTCAAATGAATTTTTAAAAAAATTAATCACTATTTATTTTTTTACCACATTATAAATTTAAAAAAAATACCTACATTGAAATCACTCTAAACCTCGCTTCGGGTGCTACTGCCTACGTCAGCTCTTTTTCTGCTCGCACTGCATCGGGTCCAGGTTCCCGGGCACTTCAATCTGGGTATTTATCGACGAGAGTTGGATCTGCAATTATTCAAGAACTAAAATTTTAAAGGTATCTCAACATCTATTAAATATATTTTACTGTTTGAAGCACATATTTTATAGCCCTTGCTCTTTACATTATATTATCACATCATTCTGAGCAATATAATAAATGAAATTAAAAGTAGATTTTATTTTAAAAGGAATTAAATAAAAAGTAAATGCATTTTAATTAATTAAACTTAAATTTTAATCAGTTTAATTATTTCTCTTATACTACCATATTTCTCCGATAAATATTCTATTAAAAAAAAAAAAAAATAAAATAAATAAATAAATAAATAAAGATTTTTTTTCTTTCAAAGGATTTAATTTAAAAAAGGAAAAGAAAAAAGTTGTTATACTATAAAAATTCTACATAAACGTAAAAAAAAAAAAAAAAAAAAAAAAAAAAAAAAAAGCAGCACTACTATTTGATTTTCAATAAATATAATAAATTAAATAAATAAATAAATAAAAAAGATATCTCGCTTTCAAATGAATGAATGAATGAATTAAATAAATAAATAATAAATAGCGTAATAGCAGTTGCTAAGATACGCAAACGATTGAAACGAAAGAACAAGTTTCAGAAAAATGAAACATTGAAGCCAATACTTAAAATCGGAAAAAAATTAATTAAAAAAATTCAAATTCGAAATTCAAAAAAATCTTGATGCGGTACACATTTATAGGATTCCAGGTATCCATTTGCCAAGTTTTGTAGTTCTACGATAAGTAGTGTGAGCACCAGAGCGTAGACAGTCACGCACACACAGATAGACACTTCTCTTTATTTATATAGATTACTGTTTAAATAAATACTGAATTTTAAAATAAGTTTGATACATGTAAACTTTCTCGTTTCCGATTAAAGAGCGTTGAAATTGGATACATAATTCAAATTCTATAAACTATATACTTGTTCTCTTGCGTAATTCTTACATCAAAAAAGCTAAAATTATTTCATAAATTTTTATGTCGTATTTTATAACATTTAAACTTTTTATTATTATTATTATTATTATTATTATTATTATTATTATTATTATATACTTAAAACTTTTAATCTTCACACAAATTATTTTATATTCAATAACAAAAAATGTGTATTGCTTTATAGGTATTGCGCACTTTTAAGCATGTTAAAAAAAATAATTCTAATTCATCTGTAATATATAACCCAAAAAGTGACGATGCAAATAATCGTTATGTTTCTATGTAATATTTTCAATCAAAACAGTAATAATGATTTTTCTTCCCAGATGAAGTGAGTTCCTTTTATTAACACGCTTTTATTAGCTTCACCTGTATATATGTATGTATGTATGTATGTATGTATGTTTGTAACTTCTCTGTGAGCAAAAAAAAAAAAAATTATATTGTAAAAAAAATACTTTTCCTACGTGAACGATGTGGTGTAGAGGTAAGGCACAGTGCTACGAACCTAAAGGTCCAGCGTTCGATTCCCGTCAGGGGAGATTTTTTTAAAAATGGTTTTTATTAATTCAAAGTTATTTTAATTAAAGATTTAAATGTATGTAAATATTACGGTGTGTCACTCACACGATTTTCTCATACCCTGAATTTTAATACAAAGATAGATATTTTGAGCTTTTTAGTTCACATTTCTATAAAAGCGTGTTCTTTAATTTTTTAAAACTATAATATTATTTTTTTTTCACCCGTAAACAATGATATTTTCTATTTATGCAAATCTTGTATAATATCTCCTACTTGATTCAAAAACTGAATATTCTTTCAAAAATTCATAAGAATTTCTTTTTCAATATATTAAAGAATATATAACATCACATTTTAGTAGATTTTTTTAAACTATTTAAATATACTGTTATTAAATACACTAACGCGCGTTTATGCGTTGTTGCTTTCAAGCTACACTTGTTCTTATTTTTCTTCGACTGAGAAACTGCCTTGCTTAATTACTTCAACGCAAAATAATTGTTTTGACTTCTTGCTTTTTATGGCATTTGGTTAAAAAAATTTATTCATTTTTAATCAGAGTAATGTTGTCTTTGGACTGATTTTAGTACAAGGAAAAGAAAGGGGTTTATATACATAAAAAAAATAATAATAATAAGCAGAAAATGTTAAGTAAAATGTTGTATATTAGCATATTTTTCGTACAATTTTGAAATATGTGTATAAGTAGCATTAACTATAGATATGCAAATTTCGAATTGAATAAATAAACAATTTGCAGATCTGTGTTTTCCCTTCGTGTTGAATATAAAATATAATGTTATGAATAAATTGATGTTTTCTACTCCATTGAATTTAGGTTTTTCTCGAACAGTTAGTATATTGTAAACTAAAACTTAATATTGAAGCTTTCATGGATTCTTAGATTAAAAAACATTGAAATTTTCCATTCAATAAATTTTCTTAAATAAAGAAATCTAAGTTTGATAAATAAATATATAGTAATTATTTGTTTAAATAAATCCAGAATCATAATATTACAATGTGCTTAAAAGTTGTTCAAGAAAATCTTAATAAAAAAAAAAAAAAAAAAAAAAAAAAAAAAAACTCGATTGGCATCACTTATTTTTAACATCTAAATCGGAAGTAACAAGAAAAGACACTATAAAATATTCCCGAGTACATAATCTGAGATACTTATTACTATAGAATTACTTATCGCTATAGAAAACCGCTTACTTATCACTAATATTACTTAGCTTTACTTATCTCTATTAACTCATTGTTATCATTTAGCTCTATTTATCTCAATCTACTTATTGCTACTACTTAGGTTTGCATATCATTATAGAATATATAAATTTGAAACTTTATTTACCAGTGCTTGTCCGCACAGAAATTTAATTAAACGTAAAAAGAGGCTCTAGTTTGAAATGAAACATAGATGAATGGCTTGAAATATGAATGTAAAAGAAATTGTTCAATTAAAAAATCAATTGTTTCTTTCTTCAAAATATCATTCTACATTTTTGAACCATGAATTATGCATGACCAACCCATCGCAACACAGGAACCACTAACTGAAATTTCAGACAAAAGAAGGAATGGAAATAACAACACTATATATTCGTTTTTTCTTCAATAGATTCATTTTAATTTTTCTTCGTAAATGTTTATTCTTTCAAAATACAAAAATTTTTAATCATTAAAATCTAAATATATTAATAATAATCACAATATAAAGCATTGATAAAATTTATAATTTATTTTATTTAGTAGTATAAGGTAAAAATAATGTAATAATGCTTTTAATGAAGTATTTATTTTGACAGTTTTCAAAATTAAATAGAAAGGTTTTATTGATTTTGTTCACTATAAGGAACAGACAGAAACTGTTTTCAATTGCATTCTACACTAAATTTATATAATTATTGTTGAGACAGATGATTCATCATTGGCACATACACTCTATAATAAAAAAAAAAAACGACGCACCAAGAAGAAGTGGGGACAAAATTTGGTAGATGGGGTGGAATGGGTGGTCCCAATGAGACAAAAACTGGTAGATGTGATGTACATGTGGAGAAAAACAATTGATTACAGCTTCAGAAAATATGAATGATTTAATCAAGAGAAAGTACCTCACCAAGTAAACAAGTCAATGACGCGTTGGTCCACTTCTGGTCCTTATGTACGCAGTTATTCGGCTTCGAATTAATTGATAGAGTTGGCAGATGTGCTCCTGTGAAATATCGTGCCAAATTCTGTCCAATTGTTGCGTTAGATTGGTAAAATCCCGAGCTGGTTGTAGGACCCTTTTTGTGATGCTCCTAACGTCCTCAGTGGAAGAGAGATCCGGGGACTGAGCTCAACCTCGCTGAGCCGGCTATTAAGGGTATTTAAAGTCACTGAAATACCAGTTACACGTAGGATCGACGATAATGATGAATTGGTGCTTGATTCCATCAAAACCTATATGTATGTCAATTTGTGTCCAGTTTGCATTACTCCTTCTTGGTGCGTCACTTTTTTTGCTATAGAGTATATAATTAATATTCCCCAATTTTGTTCGAGATATGCAGTTCGTTAAGAAATATAAAAATCAGTAAATGTTAAATTAATGTACTACCTATATTTTAAATACATTATGAACAATCAGTTAAACTAAAATTTATAATCTTTAAACATGATTAATGTCTCACAAAATAAGGTTTTGAATTAAAAGGAAAGTGATAATTTCTAAATTATAGGAAATAAAATTAGTTTTAAGAATAAATATTTGTTTATGAACTACATGTCTTTAAGTTGCAATTTCTATAACAGGTCATTTGTTCAGACGAACTTAATGTAAAAAACCTGTTGATAGCACCCATCTCCAACGTGAAAAGTCTAAAGTAACAAGAAAAATCACTTTAAACGGTTCCGGATTACACAATCAAAACAATACTTTTACGTATCGCAAGAATTTAGAAATTTGAAACTTTACTTACTAGTGCTTGTCTGCACATAAAGTAAAATAAACATAAAAAAGAGCCTGCAATACGCAATGAATCATAGATGAATGGTTTGAAGTATGAATGTGAAGGGGGCTGTTCATTTCAAAGATGAATTGTTTTCCATCTTCAAAATTTCATTCCGCATTTTTGAATCATGAATTATGTATGAAAAGTCCTTCTCAGCACATGAACCACTGGCTGCTATTCGGACAAAAGAGAGAGATTTAAGAAAAACTGAAAGAGAGAAAGGGGGGAAAAAAATAATGATTGAGCAATAGATTTTCTTTTTTTTTTTTTTTTTTTTTTCTCAATAGGACAGTTTTTATTTTGGTCTTCATAGTAGTTTATTATTTAAAAATAGAAGAATTATCAAAACACTTAACATTGGCTTGGATTACTGTTTATAATTTAAGTATTTTTTTATGATAAAACTGGTGTAAAAATAATATTTATTTTAAAGATTTCAGAGAAGAAATAATGTGGTTTTATCAATTTTAATCATTATTATACACTCTAGGCAGCAACTATCTTAAATTTAATTGATTCTGAAAATAACAGACTTGTAAATATACGTCGTTGGCATTTTACAATTTCATTTAAGAAGTGCATAGAAAAAAAAAAGTAATAACACAAGGATTTGCTGTTGTTGTTGTTAGCAAATAATTTTTACATTCCAAAGTTTGAGTGATCAAGTGAGAGGCAATTCGCTCACCTATTACTTAGTAGCTTGTATTTTCACGCTACATACGATAAGTTTAAATAAAAAATAACAATAATATTAATAATAATAAAAGATCTGCGGTGTCCTGATCACGGGACTCCATTTACTTGTACTACTTATATACTTTTTTTTTATATTACTCTTTAGAAAACTAGCGTTGCCAGAATACAAAAAATTAACCTTACCTAACTGAACAGAACTCCTCATAAATTTTCAGTAGTAACCAACTATACTTAAATCTTGGGCTGTAAAGAGATCCAAAAGGGACTTTATATAGCGAGTTTAAAGAAAATCGATAGAGCTATAATTTGCAACCAGATGTAAGATATTTGCTGAAATTCTATATTTACTAAGCGTAATGTTAAAGCAATAAAAAAAGCCTTTTGAATGCATTCCAAATTACACAATTAAAATAATACGTCTACTTGCCACTAGAGTTTACATATTTGAAACTTTATTAATCAAGGCTCGTCCACACAGTTAAATAAATATTAACCCTTTGAATATTAACCCTACATACACTGTTAAAAATTTGGTGTTAGTTTGAACCAAAACTTGGTACCCGATGGTTTAACCTTTTACCATGATTTGGTAATTTTATGTTGCATCTAATATTGTTATTATGTTTTAAATTAAAATAATAATAATAATAATAATTTTTAAAAATCGATCGAGACGGGGATCGAACTGAAAATTTTCTTGTCTGGAGTCTAACGATGTGACACTATGTCACGCGTTCTTGCCTGCTAATTATGTTCGTTGATTTTGATAAATGGAGTTAAATATTCTAGGGTATTATCTTAACCCATGGGTGAGTTGTTGCACAAAATTTGCACTTTACCTATGTTTTCGGCCACACTGTATAATTTAAGTTTGGTTTGGTTTCAAAAAGAATTTTACTAAATTATAATTCCTGGACTGTATATATAATAGATTTTTCTCTCTTCTTAAAAGGAGATGCTTCAATATATATATATATATATATATATATTGTAACATCTGGTTAGTGATCAATTGAATAAAGAATTCCTTTTTTCTGGTAATGAATGATGGTTTTGAATGACATAATCACACGCGATCTCACTTCACAGATTTTATTTTTACTCTCCGGCTTACACTCGGTGATTTTCAGCGCACTAGTGGCGCCATCTCCCGAATACAAAGGAAATTACAATTGCATGTACGCCAAAACACTTCCCTTGTGAATGGATGGATGGTAGCTCCAAGTTTAGGTACAACTGAAATTCAATCGCAAGAAGTAGAAAACTAAAAAGTGAGGTTGAATCATATTATGGTACTGCTTATAACTTTGCTCCATATAGTAGTTCAAGTTTTAACTGAAAATTTTCACAGTGTATTTTCTTTTTAAAATTGCTAAACTAGTTTAAAAAATAGTTATAAGATACATGATTGATCATAATTTTGCAAAAAGTAAAATTTAATATATTAATTATCGAAAGCGATATTTGGTTTGAAATATTTATTTGTAATCTGACTGAATTCAATAGATTAATTTATTTGATAAATAAATACCTTAGTAATGAAACGCTTTAAATTGCATAAACTCACAACAGTTGTGTTAGGTCAAAATAATACCATGGCCCTTCTTCAGATGTAAATACTAGCCGTCATCATGAAAGCCTCAAAGATTAATCATGCCTACCAAGAAATTTAATATTGACTTATGAATTTAGCTTCCTTTGAAACATTAAATTTTGGCGTAGCGTTCCTTTCTAACGAACAAAGAAGGGACAATAATTTAAATATCATTTAAATACAATTTAAAACCAAGGAAGAATATCGAAAACTAGGGGAATAAATAAATTTGATTTTTTTTTTTTTTTCTTTTTTCAATGAGCACTAAAAATAAATTAGATTCCTGTATGAAACGAAATTTAGATGAATGTTATTTAAAGTATGGATGTGAAAATATTTTTTTCATTTCAAAAATAAATTGATTTCCATCTTCCAAATTTTACCGCGCATTTTCGAATTCTAAATTAGCAATTTAAAGTCCTTAGCTTACAAACTAGTTTACTGCCACTTTTTTTTTTTGTTATTAAGAAATTAAAGAAAAGTAGAAATAATTTAAATTTAAATTTATGTGTAAAACAATTATGTAAAGATTCACTTGTAGGTTTTAGAAGGTTGAAATTTCATAAATAGTAAGCCAAGATGAAGTTTTCTACACACAGCGATTTTAGGTTTTTGAATTTATGTTAAATACAAAATTTAAAAACGAAATAAATTTCAATATTTTATTTTTAACTAATAAATACAATATATATACGTTTATATATATATATATTTAAGAACCAGCAGAATCAACGAGCGCGACGTGCGAAAGAAAAACTGGTATATTGGTGCCATCATGAAATTTTCTTCTATATCATTCTATATAAAAGTGCCTCTTACAGTTAAATTTGCATAAAAGTTTAATATACCTTCTAAGAATAAAGATTTTACTTATGGAGTTTGTTGCAATTTTAACAAAAAAAATGCTGAAATGCAGTCATGTGGAAAATCACAGAAATGAGTATTAGCAGCGCCACCTGTCAGCCGACATACACCCAAACGAAATCAGTATTCATTAACATAATGATTACCGCATCTGCCAATTTTGGGGCATTTATGTGCCACAAAAATTGAGATTTAGTCTTCCTATCCATGCAGTAAATTGCAGCGCAGCAGCGCCACTTATCCGCCCGTCTGCACCGAAACTCAATCAGCTTAGTGTTTCATAATTGCTCTCTTGTATAAGTTTTGTACCACTATGTTCAGTAGAGTCTGAGATTTAGCCTTCTCGTTCACGGGAGAAATTGTAGTATAGCAACTCCGCCTATCAACCAATATGCACCCAGTATAATTCCAGACAGTTTTTCGTAATGACCCTGTCATATAAGTTTTGTACAACTATATTCAATATAGTCTGAGATTTTGCCTTTTCTTTCACAGGAGAAATTGTAGCAAAGCAGCTCCGCCTATCAACCAATATGTACCCCAGTATAATTCCAGATAATTGTCCGTAATGGCCCTCCCATATACAAAGTTTTGTGGGATTATATGCAATATAACCTGAGATATAATCTTTCTGTTCACGAGGAAAATTGTAGCATAGCAGCTACACTGATCGGCCGATAAGCACCCAAATTGAACTAGCATAACGTCTCATATTGGCCCTCTTACATATCAAGATTTATTCGGTTATACGCAACAGAACCTGAGATATTCCGTTCCCTTAAAAGAGAGAAATGGCAATACAACAGCGTCAACTGTTATGCGATTCACACAAATGGTTGATGGGCACTACTTCATGTCATCGTGTAACTACGTATAAACTTATATTTAATTCTGTGCAATAATTTCTCAGATACAGTTGAAACAAAATTTTTGTCATGCAGAAACAGACAGATATTTTCCAAAAAGGATCAAATAATATTCTGGACCTCTCAAAACGTGTAATGTTTTACGAATCCAATACTTCCTTCTATTAAATATACAAGAAAGTTTAAGAAAAAAAATAAAAAAAAATAGGAGTGTGAATGTTAAAAAAAAAAAAAATAGGGGGGGGGGTGTCCAAAGTAAACGACAAGCACCGTAATTGATACTGTTAATAATAACTGCAATTGGTACTAGGGTTTCACGTTGATTAATAATGTACATAGGTCTGTAACAACAAAGCTGCACAAGATGTCTCAACTGTTTCTTAAAGAATTTTACTTATTAAACCCGAAAAATAAATATATATATATATTTGTATTATATAATAAATATATATATATATATATATATATATATTTGCATTTGCATTTGCATTTGCAGAGATTAAAAAAAAAAAAAAAAAAAAAAATTGAAGATTTTCCTTTAGGACATTTACCGTGTAAAATGATAATCGTTCGGTTTTGAACCAATTACTAACCATACTGTTATTTCAACAATATTTCTTTTTACAGAGAATTTTTACATAAAAGAAAAATTTAATTTATTTATTTATATATTTAAACATATCCGTTTCATAGGAATTCCAAAACTTTCGATAATTGTTACAAACCACAGTGTTAAGAAAGGTAGAAGAAAATTAACACCAAACAATTCAGCCATGTCACGTTTGTATGCATTATTACTAAAACATTCTTGAAAGCTAAGTATTATTTGTTGCAAAATACATTCTCTTTTCAAAAGACTCTTTTCTTAAACTTAAAAATACACAAAGTGAAACAACTGGAAAAGCTTAAATAACAAGTCTGTACCTTTATCATTTATTCCATTCGCGTGGCTTGGAAATAAAAAGAAGGTAAAAATGTAAGATAGAAATAAATGATGTATAAGCTTACTTTTGCCAAGTCTCCAGTTTGAAAATATATCCTAATGTGTACGATAATAAACACATGTAATGTGTATTGTAAATAAAATGTGCTTTAGTGTCTGGGAAGCGAATAAGAAATATTTTTAGATATCTTGTTGTTTCATATTATCTCTTTTATATGTATATATATATATATATATCGTTTTACGAAATCGTTGCAGTTTTCACAGCTTTATGAAGTATGCGCCCCTTGAAAAGTATGCTTCTAACTTTAAGCATTTACATCCAATTAATTCTGTGATTTTTTATATGTTTTTCTCTCTCATAAGTATAATGGTCCTTTTTTATTATCATTCAGGTCGGTGTAAGTTTTTCATGTTACTATCGTAACTCATTGGTTCTTAATCTATATCGCAACTTTTTGTGTAATTCTTTCCTCTATGTTAAATTCAGTTCTATATTTTAGTGTGCTGTTATTGTTTTACTTCTATTAATTGCTAAATTTTAAGATTAAATTTTATTACGATATCTATTATTTATATATATATATATATATATATATATATGCATTTTATAAATATTATCAGGACAATCATAAATATTGTTTTATATTAAAACATCTGTAAAATTAATGAAAGAGAAGTAACCAAACTTGGAATATTAAATTTAGAAAAAAAAATGGTGTTCAAAAACTCGCCAGAAAATAGAAAAACTAGCACGTTGTGGCTAACATAAAATTTTATTCTTTATTCTCCTATGAAAATCTCCACAGTACAAGTTATTTATTAAAATGATTATTTATAAAAAAATGTATATATATTTTTATGATGAGTGTAAACGATTTTCATCTCAGAAAGCATGACACAAAATATCGAAAGAATGTCAATTTTGTTCCCTACTCGAGATATATTAGAAAATGCAATAAAAAAAAATAAAAAAGAAAAGAAAATAAGAAGAAAAGTCAATCACTCACTTTGTTTCGAATTATTACATATCTATATTTCAATCTTTAACGTACACAAACATCAAACCGTCTCAATTATTTATATATTAAAAACAAAAACTATTTTATTTATGAGACAAAACTACAAATATACATTTAAAAACATATAATAATATTCTATAAATTCCTTGTGTATTCATGTAATGCTTGAAAATTATGTTGTAGTGATACTATGATGAGGAAACCTGGATGGGTTTCGAAACGTCTAAATTTTAAATGTTTTTAAATGTATATTTTGTTTTTAAATGTATTTTAACTAAAGTTTTGTCTCATAAATAAAAAAGTTTTTGTTTTTAATATATTTCAATCATTCCTTTTAAAGTTCTTGACAAGTTCATTTCAAAAATAGTCATATTGCAAATTTTCATCGTCCAAGACTTTCCCCTATATCCCCAGGAGGTAATCCCCCTTCTAGAAAAAGCAACCTAAGCTAAGGTCCTACATTACAAAAATTTCATGTTAGTTGACCACTACTACTAATTTTCTTTTTCATGGAAATTGGTTTAAAATAATCCTCATTACGTACACTTATACGCTATTTCGTACTATCTTACCATATTACAAATTCAATTCAAGATTTAAATTAAATTCTGACCATTGTTTCGTAAGATAAATCGTCCATAATGTTTTGATATCACACACACAGACAAATATTTTCTAAAAGTAATTAAATCATATGTAAAATATCCCAAAGTGTGTCAATCCAAAAAATCGGAAGTCGAAAATTTTCACGAATTTGATATTTTATATTATTCCGTACTATTATTATTTGTATAGACAACCTTATTTGTATTTTTTACAATTAGGTTAAAACGTTTGTCACGTTCTCAACAGTAATTTGAAGCACATAAAATGCAAGTTAATAAGTTACAAATAAGCCAGAAAATGGTATGTTTTAACCAACCCAAATTTCTAAAGTTGTGACGAAGTTAAGATTTTTAAAGCAATTTAATATTCAAACACGATCTTATCAATAAGCTGCAGACCAAAGTTACTTTAATGCACAAAAATTTCGACTATACGGCGTTTGAAAATTTAAGATTAAACATTTTTTTCACAAATGTACCAATATTTTGTGGAAAACAATCGTGCAAATAGTTTTTTTTCTAAAATGCCACACACTTGGTGATAATGTTCTACGAATTTTCTTAATGCAGACACTTTTAACGAATATTACAGACGTAACGAATAAGGTATTTTAAAAAACGATTTTTCAAACTAAAATAGTCAATTTATGTATATTGCAGTAGTATTCCTACAACATGCGCTTACTTTTGTTTAATGAAATTGTTTTTTGTAGACACTTATCTAAGACATTATTGCAACAAAAGAATACAACATTCAACATTATTCTTTCTCTAGTTGTAAATTAAAAAATTTTTACTTTTAGACTAGGCCTCAAAATAGGAAATCCCTCTCTATAAAGTACACTGTTGCCAAAGCGAATTTTAAACTGAAGTCCGGTATCCAAGATGCCGGTTGAAACTCTGTTGCCTCATATTTCCCTTCTCCATTGACTTAAAATGATGATTTAAACGTTTACTAGGGGTTTTCTCGGATGCCAAACACATTAGAATGCTCAAAATGTACTTACCTTAAGCTTAAAAAGCATGGATTACAAGATGGTGTCCAAGATGATCGCGGAAACTTTGATGTGTTTACGTGCGCTTCGTGCGTCTTACTCTATTTGGAATATAAAATTCCTAAGATATATTGTTTTAAGTGGTTTAAGGCATACGTTTATGCGTCTTGTGAGAAAACTGGATGAGCTAGAGTTTCGTATCCCAGAGCGGTCATTTTTAGCGTAGTAATTTCAAAGACGTATAGTGTGGCATGGTCGTGAAGAAGAATTGGTCGTTTTCACTGTTCAGTGCGGGGAATAAATAATATAGTTTTCTATACATTTTACCTGACAAAACTTTTTTGATATGATGGCTTCGTCAGGATTCAAGAAGTTGCAATAAATAATTCCGCGTGCCTACCACCAAATAATAACCATAACCGTCTTTTGATGCAGCTTCAGAATGCGTAAGTGTTCTGGTGCTTCATCTTCATTTCGCCACTGCTCGAAACGACGTCATTTGTCGTATAGAAACCATTTTTCGTCGCATGTAGCAATGTGGTAACTAAAATTATCATTTTTGTTGCGAGTATGAAGCGCAGAGAAGACTATGAGACATGAGTTGTCAAGTTTTCTTAGAAGAAGAAGAAAGCATCGTATCACTTTAGCATTATTTTGTTTCTATGCAATTTGCAAAATTCTTAAACTTTAATGCCTTTAAAAAAAATATAAAAAAAATCCGCCTATTTAACATAAAGGCTATTAATACCAAAAGATTCGTCGTGTAAACATAATTGTTTGCATTATAGCTAAAGTCCATTGCACGAAACGTCACACACGACACGTAATTTTTAAAAAAAATAATAATTTTAGAAATTTAAATAGTAAATTTCGTTTATTATTGGTTTATAATATTACGTAGAAATCTGAGTTATTATATAAAATCAACAGAAAAAAAAAATCTTCTGAGTAATTTTATCAAATATTTTTGTTATTTTTGTGACAAGTATGTCATTTTATGGAATGGTCCTTAAATACTTCTGAAACCTTAAAAGTTGTTTGTTCAATTCTCTTCAAAAAACCCATTTAAACTTTAATTCATAAAATGAAACAGAAATGAATTTTTAAGTAATAATTCCGTGTATTTATATATTTTTTTCGTTTATATTTATATATATATATATATTTAATTGGTGAAAGGTAAGAATGTAAAATCGTTATAAATCATAGCTAAATAAATTTATTATCTATTTTCCATTTTAAAAAAAAAAAGAAAAAGAAAAAAGGAATTCAACTCTATGGAATCTTTTATTGTGTTCACATGTCCTTTATATTGTGAAGATATGATATTGTTTGAACTGAAAAATAATAGTGATATTCTATTAATCTCTTGTTCGAGTTTTTGTCATTTACCATAAAAAGTAAACTGTACATTATAAAGCGTTATACAGAAATGAATTTATGGTTGTTCCAACTTTTTACGTACAGGACTACAAATTAAATTTAAAAGCAATTTATTCATATAGGCATAGAATTATTTCAATTTTAGATTATATTTGTCAGGGTTTTTCGCAAAAATGGTTTGGTTTTAATTACCATAAATAGTTTTAGCATTATAATCCACAATTCTTAATTTTCAAAAACACATTTATTAATTAACATCAAAACATAAAACAATATTTACTATGTAAGCAATATGTATAATATAAGACTTATGACACTTTCGTGCACAACTACATCGCAATAGCATTTTAAAAACAAACTAAACTGTCTTAACAGCAAGTCAAAACGAAAATTAATCTAAAACAACTGGCTAAATAGCTCTTTGATATTTTATCAGAATTCTGTAACCAGCTAAATAGCTTTCACGTTGCTTTACTAGACTGACGAATATCTCCATCTATTAAAAAGGAAGGTAGTTACCCTTTGTTACTTTGTTACAGTATTTTAAATAAGTATATTATTTTATAAATAGGAATACAAGTAATTTTCCTTATAGTATAAACAAAAATAATACTTAAAATGCAAGATATTTAATATTTTGAGTAAATCTTTAAAAGTAAAGAAATAATGCAAAGTAAAAAAAAATATATGGTTTTCTTTTCCTTTTTTATAATTCTTTTTCAAATATGTGTATTTTGATCGTAAAATACTGTCTAATTTATAGTTAACGCAACGGCAATATTTTGTTGAATCTATTCCAAAGAATATTGGGTTGTTTTAATAGCACCACTATTTAGTGCGGGATTTGTTATGTAGATATATCAAAACTTTTTAACTTCCTTTATTTAAAAATTGCTTTTTAAATATAAACGTCTTTCCAATTTAAATTATGCAATATTCTGTTTTACTAAATAATGTATTATATTTCATTTGAGATGTAACCATTTACTACTCTAGCTTAATATTCCATACAAAGCAGAAACCTGTTATATTTTACGATTCAATACATACTAGCGGGAACCCGTCGAATTCGACGATCATTTTATTGACCGTAATGTTTCAAAAAACGTCGCATCATTATTTAAATGTATTTCAACTTAAAACATCTAATATAATTTACGACATTTCACTTAAAAAAAAAGAAAGTCAGAAAAGTGCTTATAAATAGAAATACTATATATGACATCACTTTCTAAAAAATACAGTCAATGTGACGTCAAACTGACTCCAAATAAACAGTTGCTATCTTTTATTTTCTATTTCGTTTAATACTAAGACTACATGTTAGCTGACCCGTCCGGCGTTTCCCGGGCACATGGTAATAACCTTAAATGAACCTTAAATTAGTATGGTTTTACATCTTTAACTCGATTTTGTTTGAATTTCTATTTTTAAATAAAAGCATCGTGAAAAAATAATCAGCTGTAACAAAAAAATTACCTCGAACCGAACGAAACTCTGCCTTGTGACCCTGGTGCTTTCGGCAACGCATACGCCGGCCGCTAATAACATAAAAATATTCCCAAAAATTAACCTGGAACCGAACGAACCCGCCCGGTGTTGCCCGGGCCCATGATACCTTAAATGAACCTTAAATTTGTATGATTTTATACCTTTAACTCAATTTAGTTTGAATTTCTGTTTTTAAATGAAAGCCTCACGAAAAAAATAATCAGCTGTAACAAAAAAACTTACCTCGAACCGAACGAAACTCTGCCTTGTGACCCCGGTGTCTGCGGCAGCGCATACGCGGGCCGCTAATAACATAAAAAAATACAAAAAAATTAACCTGGAATCAAACGAACCCGCCCGGCAATGCCCGGGCCTATGATAATAACCTTAAATGAACCTTTAATTTGTATGGTTTTATATCTTTAACTCGGTTTTGTTTGAATTTCTATTTTTAAATGAAAGCATCACAAAAAAAAAAAAAAAAAAAAAAAAAACAGAACGGAACTCGGGTTCGTGACGCGGTGCCTGCGGCAGCGTATATACAGGCCGCTAATAACATGAAAAAATTCTCAAAAATGAACATTGAACCGGGCGAATCTCTGACTCGTTTTACCTCTGCCTGTGGCTGCTGCACTGTATAGCAGACATGCATGCTACGCACGCGTTGCAAATTCCACTTTCCTCCACCAGGGGGTGCAGTATGTTGTATACGAACATCACCAATCGCCTTGAATTTCCAAGACATTTCAAATAAGGTGTCACTGGTGGTGTCAACTGCAAAATCCTTTAGTTGCCCTTTCCACCGCCATGGGGCACAGCGTGTTCTATACGAACAACACCAACGGTAAGGAAATACCAAGACCTTTAAAATAAGGTGTAACATGATAGGGTCGACTGCAAAATCACCTAGTTCCATTTTTAACCACCAGGGGGTGCAGTATATTGTGTGCGAACATCCCCAATCAACATGAAATTTCAAGACCTCTATCACCAATCGCCTTGGATTTCCAAGACCTTTCAAATAAGGTGTCACATGGTGGTGTCAACTGCCAAATCCTTTAGTTGCACTTTCCACCGCCAGGGGAGCACTGTGTTCTGTACGAACATCACCAACGGTCAGGAAATACCAAGACCTTTAAAATAAGATGTAACATGATAGGGTCTGCGGCAAAATCACCTAGTTCCATTTTTCACCACCAGGGGTCGCACTATATTGTATGCAAACATCCCCAGTCGACATGAAATTTCGACCTTTAAAATGAGGTGCTACATGCGTGGGTCTAGAACGGATTTCCCTCTCAAACTAATTTCCCCCCTTCCCCCTCTCCAAATCTACTTTCCCCCCTTTTCCCCCCTTTAAATGAAAATTCCAAATTCGCAGAAAGTGATTTTTTAGTATTCGACTCTAGTCCCCATATGTACAATTTTTTTCACCGTGAAGTAATTTGAAGCTTAGTTAAGCTCGTAAACGTGTTTTTAACCCGTTCCCCCCCCCCCCAAACGGGGGGGAAACCGTTCGACTTTCTTTTATTTTTCTCTTCTCATAGCACATCTTCAGACCAAGACCTTTTTTTAGACACCTCAACCAAATTTTTACACCAAGTAGTTCTCTCAATATAGTGGAGACAGACAAAAACATGTTTCAAATTAATATATAGATTTGCTGTATCGAAGTTGAGAACAAGTATGGCTGGGATGGGATGTACTTTTCAAAAGATGGATCGCTTTCGCCTTTTCAAAACTTTTGAGTCTGTAGCTTCTATTATGAATAATGGATGATAACCTTTTGCAACACATGATCTAATGCGTAAGGTGTGTATCGCTTCATATATAAAGTCCATCAGTAAAAAGGCATTGAGAAAGCAAAAGTACAGAAACAACCACCTGCAATACACCATCACATATTACATAAAATAAAAATCATTCTTGAAATTTTTTGGAGATTTTAAGAAGTTTACTTTTTTTTTACTTAATATGCGATTTGAAAAGTTAATATTTAGTTTTTATATGAAAATAAGCACAACAATCTGCGTTTTCCTATTATAGAAATATGAGACATAAATAACTTACTGAGAAATATAGAGAAAAATAGAAATTCGAATGCAACTATTTAAGGACTTTATTAATAAATTTCTTCGGCTAAATAGAAAAGAAAAAAATTTGGAGGAAAGCTCCATCTACTCTAAACATTATATTGTTGCTGCTTAGTCTCTGTTTATTTTTATTTATTTATATTTAAGTAGGATTTCTTTATGAAATATTCTATAATTTTTTTTCAGGTACTTTTCCCTTTATTTCTCAGTTGAATTCCACACTTTATACTTTCGAGTAAAAAATAAATTTGTTAGATATAATATGAATTTAAATAATGAATTATTTTTAATTAACAGAATGGAAATTTTTCTATTACTATAATAGTGAATGAACTTTTTTTTTTCTAACGGCGCGGCACACATGCCACAAGCATTGGCCGGGGGGGGGGTCGCTGAATTGATGACTATTATTGAAGGGACACTTAATGGGCGGTCATCGCTACCCCTAACAGTGACAAGACATCCCTGCCTTCTCCAGGATTCGAACCCAGGTCCAACCGTGTAGGAGTCAGGGACGCTAACCACTACACCGTCTGTGCGGCACATTGAATGACCTTTTACTAATAATTTTTTACTTCAGATTAATTGTTTGTAATATTGTTTTTCTCTATGACGGTAAAAAAAAGTTAAAACGACTTAAAGATGTATTTTTTTTCTAATTACTTTGCTATCATGTTATTTATGTTATTGACATTTCTTATGGATAAAATGCAATACCAAGAATACATAATGTACTTTTGTATACCCTTGGAGACTGTTTTATCTTCTGTGTTTTAGAGGGCTTAACTTGAATCCCCATATATTATAAAGTTTTGCAAAGCAAAGTCTTTCTCATTCGAGCTATCGTAGAAACTAGAAACTTGTAAAATCTATCAACACATTTCATTTTTATAGCACTTTTGCAAAAACAAAGTACTTATGTTACAAACTAATTATATTAAGACAGGCCAAGACAGCAGATTAATAGTAGATATCTTGCAAATAACTGCTTTTAATAATAAATTCGTTTACTTTGTGATGTAATTAATTTTCACCTGTAATATTTGATGCTTTAATGTTAGACTCATGCCTACTTTTTTTTCTGTTTGGGGTGGGGGGGGGGTCATACTACTATTTTTACTCGAAAAATTGTCACGAGTGTGTTTTATTATTATTATTATTATTATATTGTTTATTTACGAGGTTATTTATTTATTAAATTAAACGTTATTTCAACTAAATCAGTTTAACATATAGATGCTTCACACCAAAAAATTTCTCGAAATTTAAAAATGTTATTTTTTTTGCATATTTATGATCTCCGTGTGTCTAAAAGCCATTTTTAAAATGAGTTTAGCAATTTTCAAGAGAAAATATTTAGTTAACGTTAAAGGATTAGAAACTAAGTGCATACTGTTTGGTAATTGTAATATAATTTTCGCGTTAATAGTATCAAATGTGCTTATTTTCTGAACAATCTAGACATGTGTTTCATGGTCGCCAATTTGCATAGCGATATGTGATTGGAAGCAACGTTGCTCTATTTATGCGTGTAATATGAACCATGCTCTGTTGTGTAATATGGACCAGTGGTGCATGATAAATACAGAGAGGTTTTGTTAATGCTCGGCGTACATATGTCGCACACTCAAAATCTTGAGGCTATAAAATAGGCCAGAGCAGCAGGGATAATCACGCTATCACTTCCTTCGCATACTACCTATTGAATATAACCTTCGGACCTCCCCTTTTGTCGTCTATTAACTATTATTTTTTTCGTCCATTCCTACTATTCCCAAGAGATGGACAAGTATATGAGGGAACATGCTGGATAGTTCGTTTCACAATTTCAAGCGTGTCAACTGTTCGGGAAGGACTACTTAGGGAAGGACCACTTGGACCATATTACACTAACGTACGTGTAATATGTACCACCGACACATAAATAAAATAATTATTTCCTGCAATTATTAATACTTCTCAGAGTGCTTTACTAAGATTGAACCATGCAACAATACAATCGTAATGAGAAGCCAACAAATTAAATAATTTTGTTTTATGAGCATTTTTGCTTAGGGGGTCCATATTACACGGATCTCCCCTATATATAAATTGCTAAGAGATTTCCTTGGACTCTGTGTGTGGACGCACCGAGTATAAGATCACATGCTGAACAAAAAGTAAAAGAAAAAAAAAATTGTTAAACGAATTTAATGCTTTGATTTTTGTGTAAAAATATGATCACGTGCTATCTTTAAAAGAGTGTAAAAATTAAGAGTTTATGTGATGCATGTGGCATCTGTATAAAATGTTTATAAGAAATAGAATTAAAGAAATAGAATAAAGAAAGTGTTTATAAGAGAATGTTTAAAGTGAAGCAACTATGATGGTTACATTTTGTTTTACAGTTTGAGCTTTTGAATTTTAAGTATTATCTAACGTAGGATTAATGACATTTTTATGCAAGTGTAGATTGATGCTACTTTATTGATTTCTAAAGTGTGGATGTCTTTTGTTTGCTCTCTCTCTCTCATTCTCTATTTTGGATCAGATGGATTCTACCGGCAAAGACGAAGATCAAAAGAGAATAGACAGAAAGAATGCGAGTTTTGTACGTTTCGAGTTTGATTTTGAAATTTTTCCCGCATTTGGAATTCGGTTCGTTCACGAACTGGGACTTTTCTAGTTTGATTAAAAATAGCCATAATCTCATTCCAAAATCAGATATTTAGAGGACTTAAAGAGATTTCTTATAGAAAAGCAATGGAGAATAATATTAATTTTATTAATTTGTTTTATCTCAGTATAACAGTTTTATTTTCTTAAAGAAATAAACTGTTATAAATTTCATATTAAGCTGTTATAAATTTTATTCTAAATTAAGTTAACTGAATTATATATCTTTAAATGCATTTACAATTTTTTATCCTCAGTTTTAAATATAAAGTTAAATCAACTGCTAACATATATAACTTTCCGTAAAGAAAAAATCACTAATAATATAATTTTTTATCACCCCTGTACACCAGCTTGCAATTATTTGTTCTAATTATTATTCCGTTTTCTTTAGCATTGACAGTTTCTTTCAAATCCATCTTCCTTCGACTTATACAGAGCCAAGCTCCTGCAATCCCTATAAAGGGATTTCTCCTCCAACTCCAATCATATTTTCCAACTCCCCCCTCGCATTTCTAAAGATAACGAAATATCCACACACATCTATTCTATAATCACCTTCACTTGAGTAGACGGCAGCTGAAATGAAGTTCAAATAACCCCCGTGATTGCAGTTATTAAGTTCACAGGTCGTTATCGTAAATGACGCATTTAATGCTCCGCTATTTCTTAGAAATACTGGAGTTGCGCTAACTCACATCAGTTGCTATGAAATCAGAAGTGTTATAGATAGAGGCAGTAAAGCAAAATAAATTTTGCTGGTTTAGTAACAAAGTACAAATTAATTATAAGGGAAGAGTTTAATAATATTTTATAAAATTGTTCATAACATTCTACTTATTTTATAGAAAATGTTTTAAAAGCGTACCAAATATAATATCTCCGAGAGCCAAAGTCCTTGTTATTGTAGTCTCTTTATAGAAAAAATCTTGTAATCGTAAATAAATAAGGTAAGTGTACCAGTGGTGGATACGATACATGTAGTGCCCACTTTTAAATTAAAACTGTAAAAATAAGCTTTGTATGTCGTACACAATTTCATCTCGCATTCAGGTTTGGTGTTATAACGATCTACTATTAATATTTTGAGCTATAAAGATATTAAGCTATCTGTTTTAGAATGACAGGAATATTTCAAAGAAAAAAAAAAAGGAAAAAAGAAAAAGAAAACAAATGTTTCAAAATAAAACATCAGTCAGATTCCCCCTTTCTTCCTTTCCATGTCATCTTATGGAATTTTTTTTTTTTTTTTTTTTCAATTTATAAGGCTATCTCACTCAAAAATTAAGTTTTTTAAATTTTTTTTAAGAATATTACTCTTTAAGCAAATTATCATATATCTTAGGGAGCAATTTGTTTGGAAATATATTTCATTTCATTAAGTAAACTTAGGACTCTATTCAGTCTGTAAAAGAAATATTTAAATTTATTATTTTTTTTAACTACTCGCTAATCTATAGAGAAACATGTTCAAATAGTAATTATTCAAAAATAGAATTCAAAAATTTCATTTTTCAATGAGATATCTTAACGGCACAACAAAAATCCCATGAATGACATGGACAGGAATTTAACAACCTGACTCATGTGCAAACTTAATCTCTTATCGTTTATCTTGTTGTTTTCAATAAAGTAATCAAAATTTGTTTGTTTTGCATGCGCCTTTTACGATCTGATTACTTATTTCCACTGCTTTAATGGGGCTTAAATATGTATGTAGACTTCGTTTAAGGTGTTAAAATTCTGATTTTAAAATTAGAATATAACTTTTCAATAGTTCTCTTAGCTCTACTATTGGTACCAATATTTCATCATTGTCTGCCCACTACTTGGACATTTGATTTTAAGAGAGGATCAGTAGTGTACACATGGCCGTATTTTCTCAAATTCGGAATGTGAAATCGAATATCAATTCACTTAATTCAAAGTCAGTTCAATATATTCGTAAAACATTATTTTTTCCAAATTTTGCGAAAAGTTTAGAAATTTTTAGAAATGGCACGTAGAATTTAAGCAAATATAAAAAAAAAAAAAAAAAAGTAGACCATTCTTGATATTTTTAAGATTATTACACAATGGGGGTGTTAAAAATGTTATTTATAAATTAAGACATATTTTAAATAAAACAATGTGTTACTGAAGCTATTAAATATTTTAGAAGTAATCTGAGAACTTACGTACTAATCTCATGCCACTGTCAGGAAATTTATACACATCTATATAAATATATTATAAGAAGCAATATATTTCATAGGACCACTGCTATTAATATAAATAATTAAATATACATGATATAAATAATTAAATATACATGATATAAATAATTAAATACAGAATATAAATAATTAAATACAGAATTAAATACAGAATATAAATAATTAAATACACATAAAATATGCATAAAATATATATTTCGTATTAACTGCAAGCCAGCGATAATTCGCTGGCATGTGGTTAATACTCGTACCGTAATTTGTTTTCAATTTATGATACAAGTTTATATATATGTGTGTGTGTGTACGTATATATGTATATGTATATCAGTTCTCTTAAAAATAATTGAAAATACATTTTGCTACGTAAATATATGCTATTCACCAGATCCCACTTTATTTTTCCTTTTCTGAAAAAATTCAAAGATGCTCACTTACTGCGTATTTTAGTACCCTAAGCTTTATTTTAAAATAACTTTTCGAGTTTAAAAAATATGTTTCAATTTGTGTTTTTTCATTACAATCATCAACATAAAGAGTTAATTGAGGTACAAAACATTAATAGTATTTACAGCCACTAAAATTTTAAAACAACGTACGCAAAAAAAAGTCAGAAAATATCTTTAAATTGTTTATTACTAGTACAGCTACCTAACTTATCGTAAATAATTTTTCTTGAATATCACTGAGTTATTGCTTTTAAAATACATCCTGCAAACATACTATATTTAAATAAACATACCATGCAAAATCTACAAAATCAAAAGAAGCTAATAAACTATTTATAGATCAACTTTTTAATCGCATATTTTATGCAAATGAGCATAGTAATATTTTCAAGCAATAGCCAACGTTGTGTAAAACACATTCAGTTAAATTGTAATCAATTTAGCTTTTTTAAATGTTTAACTTTTTTTAAATTAACATTTTGTGTAAAAGAAGGGGGGGGGGATTACATAACGTACCTTATAAAGTCTGAATAATCATTTAAGGTAAAATAACAAAACATATAATACTCCTCAGTGCAAAATTGAGAACAGGATTAGAAAAATATATATTATTATTATTATATGTAAGTGGTATACCATTTATGATTTAATTTCTGTTAGCTCTATAAAGATCATCCTCTACTCAGAAGAGAATAACAATTTAGTCGCCAATCCGACACATTTAGTCTTTTAATCACTCTTAAAGGCCTCCTAAATGACTGTTGCAGAAATAAATATCCTAACAGATGACGCTAAAGGGCGTCCTACCGAATTGTTGCCATTAGTGAGATATCTGAAAATTTAGCATCATTGGTTATCATTTTTTAAATAGATTGTTTTTCACATTCTAGACTTTTTTCTCTTCTTCTTCTTTTTTTTAGTGCGTTTTATTAATTGTTCAATAATTTTATCAGTTTTAGTTTTGAAGTACATTTGTTATATTTTAAATGTACTGCGTGATTTTAAAATATTCTTAGATTTAAATTACCACAGATATCTAAAAGTAATGTTGATTTAAAAAAAAAAAAGAAAAAAGAAAAAAAAGAAAAAGTGATTTTTAAGATATCATAGTAATTTTTTTCTGTTCTTTCAATAAAGATATGTTTAAATATCTTTAAAAACAGCTAATTTAAAAAACATTGATACCTTTGATGTATGGTATTACAGAGCGTTCTTATTACAAAGAATAATCCTTTATGATTGATCAGAGCTGTTATTACAGTGAAAATACATGTAAAAAGTGTAAAGAACACAAATAAAGGAACAGTAATATACTGGCTTTTACGAAGGTTAGCCCTAGAGGCATTTTAGACAACTGGATGATTAAATTAAATATATATATATATATATTAGTTTAGGGTTGCCAAAATTTAAATGAACTTGCAATGGAGTTTAGCGCATTTAGAGAAACTTACAAAGTATTTTGGAAACATTATGATCAACTATGAACGATTGTTTTTAGCGCATTCTAGTAATCCTTAGTGTGTTATATAAAATTATTTAGAATTAACTCAAACTGGTATTTATTATTGAAAATGGATATATTTTAAATAAAACGCATTTAAAGTTTTAGGAACTTTTTTATTTTATTAAAAAAAATGAAAGAAAGAAAGAAATAAAGAACATTTCTCTGTTTACGAATTTTATGCTTGTATTAGCAATTATTAGAACCTATTTTTAATGGAATTTACCCTGTCTGTTTATACTACTATTACAATTTATTTAAATTTATATACTTTTTGTTTCTGTTTTTTCAACACAATAATAATAATAATAATAATAAATAAAAACGTATAAAGCACATATATTTTTAAATAAGTCATTTCAAAATATTTCCAGAAAAGATATGTGTATGATACCACTACAGAGACATTTCAAGTAATTCTGAAACCTCAATATGCGAGATGACACTTCATAATCCATACATAATTGGACAATTTGCATTTGTAGTTTGTTATTTAAGAAATAGTACATCATTTACTTTTAAGCAACCAGAGCTTCTAGCAAAAAACAAAAAAGCAAATAACATTGAGAATAAAGGAATGTGTGCATCATGTTAAACATGCATTTATTTTAATCAGATTAAATTTATGTGCGATTATAAATTCAAAAATTTTGCCTTTAGTTTTTACAAAATCAAACTTCCACCCAAAAAAGTGAGTTGAGTTGGGTTGTGGGAGTGAAATCCCATTCACGACCTATATAGACAAGACCTATATAGATAAGACCTATAGTTTCTAGGTCTATAGGTGGATTATTCAGCCGTAGAGGTTTTTCTGAAGGGTTTTAGCCTGTATTTAGGCGAGTTTCAGATAAAACCATGGAAAATTCCCAACAGCTTGGTCGACGAGCGCAATCTGGGATCGAATCCGGCGCTACCCATCTACCAGCTTTGAGCGCAAAACCGCTCGATCACTGGTGGAGCAAAAGTCATAAATGTAGCCCCAAAAAAAGTGAAAAAACACTTTTGTACTTAAAAATTTATAATTAGCTTAAAATAGTGGCATGTATAGAAAATATACATGCAAGAAAATTTCTGCAAAATATATGTCAGCTTACAAAACTTTTAGCAAGCAATTTTTTAGAAAAGGTATTTTATTTTAACGAAGGGAAAATAGTTACTATATGAATAATAATTATTCATGTTACATAAATATACTCTCTCTTTGGTCTAACTAAAATCTATCAAGTTTAAGGGATAAAGTAGTCTCCCTATATTAGTCATCCACAAAATATCGTCAATATATACGTATATATATATAGTTCTATTTGCATAATTTTCAAGAAAACATAATAAATGACTTTGAGTCAACAATAGGCATTGCCGTTTATGTTTTTATTATTTAAAGCATGCTGTTACAAAGTTACATTTAAGTTAGCAACTTGAGTTATTTATTATAAACTAAACTGAAATATATTCTGTCATAGGAAGATAGTTATAATAAGTCCTGAATATATATATACATGTATATATTATTGTTTTAATTAATAATTATCAATTTTAAGTTAGAATATATAATATATATATATATATTTTTTTTTTTTTTTTTTTTTTTTTTTTTTGAGTTATTGTTACACTTTCTTTGGTCCTTGTCTGGTATTATATCGTTATATCAGTGTAATTGTGAAGATGAAATATTATAAGAGCTACAAAAAAAAAATTAAAGATTATTTCAAAATTTTAAAAATCATTTATTTAATTATTTATTTTTAATTAGCAGAAACAAGAGTCTATATATATATATATATATATATTTCAATGTTATCTAGGCTGTATTTTAACATTTTTTATGAATATATTAAATATTGATTATAAAAGAAAATAACTCCCGGGAAATATTAAGCGCATTATTTTATATTTTTATTATGTTAGTGTATTTAGTAAACTTCCAAAATCAATAAATAAATAAAATAAAATAAATAAAAATAAATGTTTTTCTTTTCTCTCTCTCTCTAAACTATGAAATCTACTTACCATGTACTGCACATCTTATAAAAATATAATTTTTACTAGCGTTTAATAAAAATACAATTACACAATTCTTCTCTAACATTTATATTTTCTTCTCAGGGCAAACTAGTTATTAAAATTATTTCTTTAAATTATTTTTCATAATGAATGCAGAGGATTTTCATTTAAGAAATGTATAACACTAAAAACCAAATGAATGTCAATTCCTTGCCGATATCTAAGGATTTTTTTTATTTATTTATTTATTTATTTTTTTATCAGGAGAAATTTTTATTTTTATTTATTTTTTTTATTCATTCATTCATTCATTTATTTTTTATTTTTTATTTATATTTATATTTATTCATTTATTGTTATTTTTAATATTATTATTGTTGCTGTTGTTATTATTTTGTTAAAATTAAAAAAAAAAAAAAAAAAAAAGTCGATAAATTTGTTTTAAATTTGCGTTCAACCATTCCTTTAAAAGATGTGAATGAGGTTTTCCGAAAAAAAAAAAATATATATATATATATATACCATTTCCTCTCCCAGGGGTGAAGTATTAATATATTAGACCCATACATATTAAATATTTTCCTGGTTGACTATTATTATCATAAATATTTATTTTCAATTTCACTTTGAAAAGTTAAAAGTAATTTTCATTACGTAATTATATTCCATTAGTTAAAAATAATTTCCAAAATTTTGTCCTATACTGCAATATTAAAAGTTGTGATAAAGCGTAATGAAGTGGCCACCTGTTGAGCAATCGATCCCCAAATGTAATCAGCAACAATGTATCAAGACCCAACTAAATATCAAATTTGGTTAAATTTTATCCTTTGATCGATTATACAGCGTTCACAAAATTTCGATACAGACTGTTTTTCTAAAAATGGTCAAGTCTTTTTCAGTACATCTCAAAACATGAAATTCATCGAAAAGTGGTAGTCTAAAATTTTCAAGAATTCAAAGCTATGAAATACGATAACCATAATCTTTTTTCACGTATAAAGCTATGGTAAAAAAATAAGTTCTTTTTTATTATTACTCATAAGTTGAAAAACTATATGAAAAAAATAGTAAATTTAAATATAAAGTTATTTTTAAAAATCAAAATCTCAATAATAAGTCCGATTCGAATTAAAAAAGGAGGTTACTGGAAGATAAATAAAACTTGTCAAATTGACGGTGACAGAATTGTTAAATTTTAATGTAAACTCGATATTTAAATGTTATTTAGTTTTTTTTTTTTTGTTTTTTTTTTTTTTTGTTAAGAACATTGTTTGAATTGCAAAATTATTTATTTGTTTATTTATTTTTTAATCTCTCATATTAACAAGATTCCTATCGGAATGATATAATTTCATTTCATAAAAAAATTTCTTAAAACTATTTTTTAATGCATGTTTAATTTTTAGACGATTCCACGATGAAAAGACTTTACATTATTCTGTCAGCCAAGGATTTAAGACATATAATATTCTTCTGTAACGATATGTTTTTGCTCCATAGTATGAAATATTTTGCTTAAATTTTCAAGACATAAATCCGCAGACTTTCTTTTGTCAAAGAATTTTATTTGCATAATTCACGACTAAATATATCAAAAGATATTTAGTGAACAATAAATCTTCATTCTATTTTATAGTTTTATACCTGTTGAAACATAGCTGTAATTTTATGTATTCAAAGTATTATGTGAAAACCACCTTAAAACATAAGCAGTCTTCTAAGATAGCTATAAAAAATATAAGGACATGTCCATAATATAAAAATCCTTACATCAATTTTATGTCATTTTCACTTTCCGAACATTCATATGTAAGGAAAGTATTGTAATCATGGCAAAAGTCCGACTTTGCGATTTTGGTGTTTCGACACGTTTTGAAGTAACCAGAATTCGTTTTTATTTTTATTTGCGGTGAGTATGTATGTGTGTATTATGTGAGTGAACACGATAGCGTCTAAACTCTTTGTTAGAATGAGCTGAAAGTTGGTATGCATGATCTTATTGTTTTTTGTGAATCTAGCACTTATAGTGTTTTTTTACAGGGATACAAAGAAAAATTCTTTATCATTATCGCATATGGGTCCAAATTTTTTTAAAGTGTGATAGCGACCAAACGCCTTATTCGATTGAGTTGTAAATTTATACACGTGTTATATGTCACAGTTGCACAAACTGTATAGATTTTGATGAATCTAGAACTTATAGTTTTTTTTTTTTTTTTTTTTTTTACAGGGACACACACACAAAAAAAAAAAAAAAAAAAAAAAAAAAAAAAATTCCTTATCATTGTGACCTATGGCCCTAAATATTTAAAATGCTATAGTGTCTAAACGCCTTATTCGATTGAGCTGAACATTTATACACATGTTATGGGTTATTGTTCCTCAAACTGCATAAATTTGGTGCATTTAAATTTTTTTTTACGTGAACAGAACGAAAAATCCTTTGTCATAATGGTCTATATGAGCCCAAATTATTTAAAAGCGATAGCGCTTAAAAGCCTTATCCGATTGTTCTGAAATTCTATTTACGTGTTATAGATCTCCGTCACAGAAGTTGTATGATTTTTTTTTTTTAATCTAACACAAATAGGTTTTTTTTTTTTTTTTTTTTTTTTTTTTTTACAGGGACATAAAGAAGAATTCTTTATCATTGGGGCTTGTGGGCTTAAAATATTTAAAGTACAATAGCGTCTAAACGCCTCCTCCGATTGAGCTGAAAATGAATATACATGTTATAGGTCACCGTCGCACGAACTATACATATATTTCTGTGAGTGTAGCCAATTTTTACAGGGACAGAACGACAATTTAAATCATTATAATCTATGGGTTCAAATTATTTGTAGGGCAATAACGTTAAATAAACAATGTAGTATATAGAGAAAAATACTATTATAATTTATAATTTAATATAATTTTCTGTTTTATTTATTTAATGACTTCTCTTTCCTTAATTTATTTATACAACCATTAATTATTTAATGTTCAGAAAGAACAGTCAATCTACTCCAGATTTTTGTAAAAAGGCATAACACAAATACGAGTACACTCTAAAAAAATGTGTGTTAAAAAAAAAAAAAGATTCCTTTAACTTTTTTACAGAAAATTTCTGTTTTATAAAATTACAGAAATTTAGTTTAAAATTACATTTCAATCCGTCAAAAATCCCGTTTATTCTTTAAACAAACAAAATCTGCAACCATTAATACAGATTTTACCCGACCTGTTATTGAAGAGTGATTCGGGAGTTCAAAGTAACATCCAAAACATTGGTTCGTGGCTGAGGGGTAACCGCGTCACTTGTTTTACGATGAACCCTGGTTGGACAAACTGGAAAATTTTATTAAATGCAATATATATATTGATATATATATCGCATTTAATGAAATATACAGAAGAATTATGTTGCGTACGAAATTCTTCTGTATTTTTTGGTTACGGAAAATGTTTGTCAACGCGCTTCTCCCATAGTATATTTTCAAGCAATTTTGCTGAAGGATACTTTCTATAATATGATGTCTTTAAAAATAAAAAAAAAAAACATGCAGTGAATTAAAAAAAATAATAATAATAAGGCGGTGTTTAAAATTTTTATTCAGTACGGGCTAAGAATAAAATGCAATAATATAAGGGCTTTTTAAAGTAATTTATTGTGGTAATCTAACAACTTTTCTTATACCATACAATAAAGACAACTGATTATGCTCTAAGTTGTAAGGCAAGAGATATTGTATTTGGAAGTACATTAAAGGCAGTTAATACTATAAAAATAGTTTTATCCCACATACGTTTTTGAGTAAGGGGCCTACAACCCAATAAATACCCACTTGAATATTTTAGCTACATTGATAAGACATCAGAGATTGTTATTAAATTTAAAAAAAAAAAGTATTTATAATTACTTAGAGAATTTTAACCCAGAACGATTCTTTGAAATTTATTCGAAAATTTTGGGGTAGCCATGTTCATTGAATACGAATTAATTATTCACCACGTAATGTACTTACTTTTAGAACAGTAAAAAAAAAAAAAAAAAAAAAAAAAAAAAAAAGATGGATTATACAAATATAAATTTAATTCGAGCATTTTCATTTCATACCACTTATATATCCAATATTTTTGTGAGGTCCTGTAAACAAATGCTGAATGTTTACTTCATACTACTTTTTATAGGAAACATATTTGTTATCAAAAAAAAAAAATCTTATTTTATGTTTAGTGCAATCTAAAGGTGTTTAAAATGTACAGTCGGTAACAAAAGTTTCCGATCACTAGCAAGAATTCCTATATAAAAAAAGTACACTTAATACAGTTCTGTTAAATAAATCCTTGTCGAATCCTGTTCTTAGTCAGTATAAAAACAGGATTCGACAAGGATTTATCTGTATTAAGTGTACCTTTTTTTATATAGGAATTTTTGCTAGTGTTCGGAAACTATTGTTACCGACTGTACTTAAGAATATCTTCGTACAAAGATGTAATGTATTTGAAATCTTTTGTAAGTATCTATATTTGAATTATTTGTCCGGTATCAGGAAATGTTTCAGTTAATATTACCATATGGTACAGATTTGGGTACAAAATTTAGACATACTATTGCTGTTTTTTTTACAGATATATTAATGAAAAGCACACGTAAAAAGACGCACACATAAACACACATATTAGATACTAAAATCTTTATTTTTTAATTCAGGAAATCTAAAAACATGTAATAATACATGAATTTCAGTTTTAAAATTCAACTACAATGCAGTACATTCTCTACCATATTATCCAATAGAGAAAACAAATGTCGTATAATTTAAAAAAAACTATTCAACAATCTCACTTCAATGGCTCCACGAATCTCTTAGCTGCCTTAGAAATTTCACAAAAATCTGAACTAACTGTTCTAGAATATTCAGAGTCGTATGCGACGTAGATGTGAGGCCTGCATTGAAGTCGATATAGACAAAACTTCAAACACAAATGTTGATCAATGTGTCTTTTGCTCCTGTACATTTATTATTAAAATGAATATTCACACATGTAGAATCTATATTTATGATGCTTCTGTACTGTACACGACTGCTTCTCTGTTAGAAAAGTATTTTCGACCCTGTATTCGTATATGATTCCGAACCATTGGAATTTTCCTACCTCTCCTAGAACTACAACGTGGTACTCAGACATCAAGTATACAAAGAAGCAATCACAGAAAACTCAACGAAAATAAACATAAAGTGCGAAGAAATAAATAGTCGGTTACACTAAAACCAAAAGATACATAATTCAGCCAATATGATATTCTTTAAATTCTTGTAAAGTATGTTGATTGATACTCGTAAAATTTTCGTAATTATAATGATTAATGACTTGTAATTATGGTGGCATTCTATGGTACTATTGATGATCATAATCATGGTAACATTTTTTGTTAGTGGTGGTCAATGGTAAACGCATTTAATTCAAACATCTACACGATTTGTGGACATTTTTCGAACTATTAAGCCTAGGCAGACCGAATGTTTAATTTCCCCTGTAATATTATCTTTTGATCAATGCGTAAATTCAATTACTCACAACTGTCCACGGTTGTTTCCAAGTTTCTTGCAGTAAGTAGTGAGAAAATGTAATCAAATAATTGTATACAAATTATAAACTAACATTCTTACTTCACAATTTTAAATTTGTAATAATTAATAGATATTTTAGATTAGACTTTATTTCTACTTCCAATACACGACTACCGTAGGTAATGGAAGTATTGTATTCGGTGCAAAAATTCGATGTCGTGTTTTCCCCTGATTTACAAGTTTTAAAGTCTCCTGAGTCCAAAAAAAGTAGTTTTTGGCAATAAGTCAGTGTGTATGTATGTGTATATGTATGTGTGTATGTGTGAATCTTCTGACTATCATATCTCCGAAACTAATAAAGATAGAACTACAAAACTTCAGAATTCAGACAGGACTGGTGTACAGATGCATTTTTCAAATTTTGATGAAAGAAAGAAAACTGGAAGTGGGACATTAAGTTTGTATCTCAAAAACAGCACAAACGATTTTCTTCAAATTTGCCATATAAATACTCTATTAGATTTCCTTTCGAATGATATAATTGGTTAGTTCAAGAAAATTGATAGGCGCAATGTATAAATAGTTCAATTTCAGCTCTCGCAAGTGCGTTCCTTTAAATACGGCAGTACGGATTTTTTTCAATCTCGCCATATTAATTCCCTTTTAAATATCCTTTTGTATGTAATTATTGTTTTCCGATCAATAATTGAGTATGCCAAATTTTGGTAAAAGTTGGTATCTCAAAAACGGCTCTAACGACTTTCTGGAAAATTGTTACATAAATCCATTTTAGATATCCTTTCTCCTGTATTACGTGGTTATTACAGGAAAATTAACAGTCAACCTGATAATTTAGGTCAGTTTTAGAACTCGGAAATTGGTGTTTCAAAAAATATATCTATTATGTTTATTATTATTATTATTATTACTTATTTATTTTTAACTCGTTATGTAAACTCTGTTTTACATGTCTTCATATATATCAGCTTTCTCTTATAAAAAATTTGTTAGGTGTCTACTTCGTTAGGTCAATTTGATGTTTTCTGATCACATAATTTCAAAAAAATGAATGTAATACGTGTAATAGTGGGTAATGGAAGTCATCATGTGGTTGTTTCACACCAGATTTTTTATTTATCAGTTAAATTAATTATCATATCAGTTAAAACATATGTTAATGATAGTTTTAAATAATCTTTTAAAAACTATTTATCATTAAAGTGCTAAAATATAAATATTTATAAAAAAAACGGTGTTTTTCATTGATAAGATTTAAAGTTAATACATATAATTACGTAAAATTTTTCGTTTCATATAGTGAACAGAAAAAAAAATATTAGAACTTAAAATAAAAAAAAAATTACAATACATCTCATTTGAAGATTCTACTTACATTTACTTATACGGTAAAACAAAACTAATATGTGAGATATTTATCTTTGTATGTTATCTTATGTAAGATATTTATTTAAAAATAAAATGTAAGATATTTATCTTTGTACATAATCTTACCTTTGTGCCTTTTAAGTTTATATTTTAATTTAGCAAAACAGAAAAGAAATTTTTATTACTGTTTTATTTATTTATTTTCATGCGGCCTTCTTTCTACAGAAAAACAAAAGTACTTTTGGAGATCAAATCAGTGGGCCACTCTTATTAGGACGGAGGGCTATTAGTCTCAATCTACGAATTTTTATGATACCAGTTTTACGACAGTTGGACATTTATTGAAATCGAAAATTTATCGAAAATAAAATTGAATAATTTGAAAGAAGTAACTAATAGTCCTTCGCACTAAACTAAATTCTGCGTTTGCCAGAATTTCATCAAAATCGTTTTTTCTGTTTTTCTCTTTTCTTAGAAAGAAAAAGTAAAGGAAAGAAAATTAATAATAACCAGTATCAAAACGGACACTATCGAAAAAGTTTTTTTTTTTTTTTTTTTTTTTTTTTTTTTTTCAAAAAACTTTAATATAACAAGTAATAAGATTTTTTTTTTTTTTTTTTTTTTTTTTTTAAGGAATTAGAAAAAAATAGAAAAAAAAAAAAAAAGAAAGAAAATTAATAATAATCAGTATTGAAAAAGTTAAAGAAGCTCTTTTTTAGACAAAAACAACGAAATAAATAAAGTAGAGTGATAAATGGTAACTGTGACAGGGTCCAGCATGAGTCATGTGACATGAACCATCTATGCATTGGTTCCCTTGGTAATAGCTCATTTTCAGTAAACTTCTATGGCAACGGTATTGAGATTGTACTTGGAGAAAGCCATAACCGTCAACGTTTTTGTTTATTTATGTAGTTTATTTTATTATTATTATTATTATTATTAAAATTTCTACACGAACATTTTTAAGAGGTTAAATTACTCAATTTCTTCAAATAAATTCACGTTTATTAAATATCAAAATTTTAAAGTCAGAAAAATCCGAAGTTTAATCAGAAAATTAAAAAACAATTAATTCATCTACAAATCCATAAAAATAATAATTTTTCACTCTTTCTTTAAATTACTCACAAAATAAAATTCTTCAAATATCAAAATAATAATATTCTTTATCAAAATTACAATATAAACATTTATTTATTTATTTATTTATTTATTTTAATGCGAATTAGAAACATCATAAACACTTAACTACTATTGTTAAATACAAATTTTATTTCAATTTTTTTTTATTTACACTCTTAAAAAAAAATGAAAAATAAAATAAAATAAAATAAATGAATGAATTTTTATGTAACAGACGTCCTCATTGTTCATATGAGTTCATTTTTATATGTATATTTATTTCCTTTTCAGCGTATTAAAGCAATCATGAAATTTGATGTAAATAAGGAACATTTTAATGTTAAGTATTGACAAAGCGTAAAAGTTTTTGTATTTATCATACTTAAAAAAAAAAAAAAAAAAAAAAAATGCATTGTAGTAAAACTTCCTAAACAGGGCTCATCAGCATCCATGAATCTTTTCAAGAATGCCCAAAGGTCGTCTAATGCTATGATTTTCTCCCTGGAGCATCTACTTATCTCAACTTGTGTATCCCACTCCGAGTAAGGAAGTGGCAGCGAAGCCTATCCGGCCGAAGTAAAGGAAATGTGTTGATACCGAGGAAAAATAAGAAAACATCATTTTTCTTGTGAATTCCTGCTTTTTTCCCCCTTTCCACCATTATTTTTGGGATAGCAGTTAAGAATGGGAAAATGTCAGTAAGGCGATATATAAAGACAAAAGGATTTAGAAGTGTATTTTTCAGTTTTAGGAGACAGAAAATCAAGCCAAAATAATAATGCACAAAAACACTGTTTTCATTTATTTAGTGTCAATAAATAAATGAAAATCTGATTTATTTGTATGAGTGATGTTATTCTTCACAATTAATATCCAGCATAGAAACAAATATGAATTATTTCAAAGGTACTATTGTTATTATCATCTTTTTTTTTTTTTTCTATCTATATTAATTTCTTAATTTAGCAATACTTTGCTTTTTATCTTCCAACTAAGACTTTTTCATGCTTGAGAACTTTTTCAAAGGAGATAAAACCTATACAGCAAATAAATGATATTTGTATATATTTTATTATAATAATATATATTTGTATACATTTTATTATATTTACTACATCTTTATGCCTAAACTGTGTCGCCTTACAGTACAATTTTATATAGGAATTTTCACCTAATATAAACATAATTTTATTCATAAATATAAAACTGCTAAAGAAGACAATCATTTAAAATTTAATGTAAATCGCATTATATTTGGTATAGAGGAAAGTAGGTGAATACAGAATACTTTTTTTTTTTTTTTTTATGAAATAGGGTAGTGCATGAATAATTACATTATAAACATGTTATTTTTAAATTATTATTGAAGATTAAAAAACAGTACTCAAAAAAAAATATATATATATATCAACATTCAAGTTTTACAAAAATTGCAAATAATATGGAACAGTTTGCGATTCCACATTACCTTAAATGACATCTTGAAGAATAAATCAATTCCAGGCACTTTTTATTAGAAACAAGTTCATGGGAATCGGTCCACTAACTAAATCAACGCCCCCAACTAGAAATGATACCAGGTTTTCACTTACTTTACTGTTTCGTAAATCGATTACAGAATTCGTAATACTTACCTCCTCAAAGGTCTGAATCTTCATTTTAAGTAAATTGGAGTGTAAAGGTTGATATTTTAATTTTACCAACTATGTGAAAAATACCAGATAAACAAAAGAAGTTGTATGACACAAAAACTGTTCTTTTCACTGACACAAGGTAAACTACCATTCATATTTGAGACCTAGTATTGACGTCTGATGAAGTTCCAATAGGGCGCAGACAGGTGAAATATAAGGGTATTAATTTTATCCGACTATTCCATATCCCTCATCGCTCCCTTACATATACTGCATAATATTACTTTTTAAAAATAAGTATTCTTAAGATTCATGAATTAAACTTCAAAGATTTATAAGCACGAAAATGAGTATTGCATGGAATATTATACTTTAGATAAGCAGAAAGTTCTTATTTTCATATAGAAAAAAATGCCTGAAATGCGTATACGTGCTAACAATCTATTATTAAGGTGCCTGCCTACCGTCGGAGGTAATTTTTCTTAATAATTGAAAAATTGCCTATTTATTATTTATGTGCATTATATGATTGAATATAGTAAAAAATAGTGAATAACCTAAAAAAAAAATATGCAAATTTTAAAATATTTTGATATTCATGGTCAAAATATGCATAAAATTTTCGAAAAAAAGCAAAACATCATATGTCAAATTTAAATAAAAATATTTTTATTCTGTAAATTTTATTTAGATTATTAAAAGGCCCTTAAGCAAGTGAACTAATCTCAAAACTATAACCATGTTATTTAATATTTTAGAGGCTATAACATTTTTACATGATGAAAAAATCATGAATATACATGGCAGTTCATATCTTCTATCGACAAAATAATAATAAAAATAATAATAATAATTTAGCTAGATTCATTGTCGTAGTTCAATCCCTAAAACAACTCCTCCAGAGTATTTTGTCAAAGTTTCATAATGTTTCAATTATAACTTTTGAAGTTATGATGTTTTGGGATAAAGCAAAATGCTAAAAATCTCATTTTGAGAAAAAGCAGAAAACAGATTTAAAAACAAGATATTACCTATTAAGCAAAAAATAATTTTAGTAAGTTCCTGATTTATTTCAAAGCTTTTTATTTTCTTTTTTAAATTCATTTTATATTCAGTAACAAATTCTGATGCTTATATTGAGTAAAACATTTATGTAAACAAGCATTTACGAGTCATTTACGGTCACTTCCGGTTTCAAAAACTGGCGAGTGACTAATAGTAAAATGTCTGTAACTCAAGTTCTAAGCAAGATAGAAACAAAATTCAAACTGATTTAGAAAGCTAAAATGGCAGGTTTTAATACTAACCCAAAAATAGAAAATCGGAGTTTTTACCGCAAATTGCGGTTAGGCAGGCACCTTAATTTGGGCTAAGGTGGGTAGCAAATCGTATTAAAACACTGGAGTCTTATTTTTAATAACATAAATTATCCTTTTACACGCCGCATTCAGATCCGGGGGTAATTTAAATTAGTTTTTTACGTATTTTGCCTTCTAATGCTTTAGTTTTAAGAACTCTATCATTAAAATGTGTAAATAAAAAATTTAATACAATTTATTATATTTAAGATAATTAATTTATTATTATTATATATAATATTATTAATTTAATATATTTATATTTTAATATTATTATATTTTATTTTAATAATGTAAGCTATTTTAAATATGCCAGCCCATTTTTAGAAGCATTTGCTTATTTTTCTAAATTATGCGCATTTTTAAACTGTGTGGGTAAAAGGGAAAATGGTACAATAGGCCATTTTTATAATTTTCTGTACATTTCCCCTTTTATGATTGAACTATAATTTCTATTTCAAAAAATCAAGTCATCTTTCTATTATATCTGATAATTTTTTTTCAAGGTAGTATTCATAATATTTAATTTTTAAATGAATTTTTAATCCATGTTTCAAATGGGAACATTGGCGTGTAAAAGGTTAAACAAATTTTGAATTACATAAATTTCACAATGTGAAAATTTACAATTCTGTTATATTTCACTTATGCTTAGACGATATATACAAAGTTATCAGTGAGAAATTTTCTTCATTTAAATTCATTATCGAAACAACAAACAAACTTTATAAGAAATTAATCTAATAAATATCGAAAACAGAAAGTTTCATATGGATGAATTCAGAATGCTTTATATATCTTTTTTCCAGTTCATAAAAACATAACGAATAAAAGCAATGAAATAATTATTCTTACTAATAATTTAAAAATTAAAAATATCCAGTTATTTACGCACTTAACAACCGTAACAGCACATCTTCTCCCCGGGATATCTTCAAGATGTCTTCAGGACGAAAAGACATCCAATAGACATCCTGAAGATGTACTATGAATATGTACAGGCCTCACAGCATTCCTAAAACATTACGCTCATTTAATTACATTGCCACTACTATATTGAAGCAATAATTTGTTTACATAATATTTTGGCATCAAAACATTCAAAAATATCCAAGAAAAATTTCTTATTCACGATAGTGGTGACAATATAATGAAATGTGAGTAAATTTTCAGGAAGGCTGCCAAGCCTGTAAGTGTGCTGTTACACTTGATTGGTTGGTTGGGTTTAAAGTCACACTAGTACTGCGTAATGGGTAACTGGCGACAGTCTGGAACGCATCCTTAAGGATAGTCCGAAGACATGCCATCACAATTTTGATCCTCCACAGAGAGGATAGCTCCTCTGCTTCGGTGACCCTCAGAGATATAATTTGGATGGGAACACGGAGGACATTGCAGCCACGACGGATTATGCGTGCGTCAGCCATCATTAGTGTACACGACGGTCTTTGGTCGACTCGAGTATCCATCCTGCAATCTTTGGACTACGAGCTCAGTGTTCTGCCGACTGGACTACCGTGGCCCGTGCTAATAGGGATATTCTTAGTGTAATAGATGATTAATTTCATTCACGTAAATGTCTCATTACTTTGTTATGCAAATTTTATAATGTAATAAAATTTATAATGTAATAAAACTATACGATGAACATTTTTATATTGGTAAATCGAGAATACATAATAAAACCAATTAATATATCATTATTTCATAATATTGAAGCATATTGAGACTAAGCAATCATGGAAATTATTTGGCAGAACAGTCGTTTTAACAAATGATTCAAACATTTACTACAGAAAATAAATTTTTTCCCCTTTAGAATCATTTTTCCTATTTGCTTCTCTTATTTCCGCGCACTCTCAATCAGGGGCCATCCACAATCTTGTTAAAGCACTTAAACCATCTTCCTGTCCATCACAATTTTGCGATCGCGTTATGCAAATTAAATGGATTTATTATATCGTCACGGAAATTTCTGTTTGGTGGAAAGAGGTTTGCAAAAGCCGATTTTCGACCCACCGGGAGGGCACATAATTCCATTATAAAGACCGCTCGTGAATCACCAGTTTGTTGCTCGTACCTTGCTGAAAAAGGGGCAAGCACAAAATGGTGAAATAGATTTCGCTATGCCGATGTGGAAACTACTTGAAGGGCATTGCATAAAATAGAGCTAAATAAAGCAGATTTTCACATTCCCCTTTTAGTAAGACTTGTGAAATTCCCCTTGTTGGTCTGTATTCTCTAATGCTAATATAACAATTCATTTAATTTTTATATTAACTTTACTTTTTATTTTCTTCTTCTTCTTCTTTATAGCAAAAATATAATTTTGAATTTGTGAAAAATTTTTGACTTTATTTTTAATGGATTTACACATTTTTAATGAATTAATATATATTTTTTAAATCACTAGCCTGTTTTCGCTGCCTATTGCATCGAACACTGCAGTTCTAGGTTATATTTTATTAGGTAATGATGAGAAAATTAATGTGATTAGAATATCATAACGTACCAACTCTCGTTTTTCAAGGAAGTATTTATAAATGCTTTCAGTTTATTTAATAGCCGAAAATATATGTGAAAGATTGCTTTTTAAAAACAGTGCTGATAAATCTGATTTAAATTTTAGAATGATTGGCAGCTGTAGAATATAACATGATTCTTCTATTAAATTGATTGGAAAAATATAATATGGGCCTAAAATTCCTAAAACGTTTTAAAACTTTATATAAAAATCTATAATAATAAAATCAGACTTTTCTCTGTAAATTTCTCAGAATCAAAACATTTTGTGATATCTTCAGGCTTCAAATATCGGGAAAGTTAAAAATGACTTCAGAAAATTTCTGTGTGTGTGTGTGTGTGGAGGGGGGGGGTGGATCGTTGTGTATGTATGTCTGTAACGCTATTTTTGCCCGGGTATCACGAGAGAAAGGCTGGACGGAATTCAACGACACTGAACAAGGTTTTAGGCCTGTACCCACTTAAAATTATAACTACATAACATTTTAAAATTTTGATTAGATTTATAGATATGGGTAGAAAACGTCTAACTGTCTGTCTACCTGTCTTTCCGCATTATAACTCCCGTACGTATTCATGAATTTTTTGAAACTGATATATGTTATTCAAGTTTACTATCAAGTATTTCCTACTGAAAATGAAGTATACACCACTACTATTTTGTGTACAGGGACACCCGAAAGTATTCCAAAACATTGCTTTCTATGAGCGGTATTTCTATACCTCTTTATACTTTATATAAATCTTAATGAAATTGAATCATGTTATTAGATAATTACCGGATGTTTCCTATTGAAAATGAAGTAAATACCACCTGAAAGTACTCCAAAGGATTGTGCTCTATAAAAGGTATTCCTGTAAGCCATATTTTAATAACGTTTTTTTTTTTTGCACAGCTATTTATATGCACAAAAGAAGGCTTCCTATAGAATATATTATGTTTAATATTAATATTTATAAGGCCACACAAAAATATTCAGTTACATTAAGAGCTGTTATTGAAAATTTGCTGGAATGGCATTTTTGCTTACATTAAGCGTTTTTAGCACTTTATAAAAAAATTTAAGTGTGAATATGATTTTAATTGGTGTATCTGTCTTATAAAATAGCCCTATAGAACTGGTATAGAAAGCACAAAATTTTGAATAAGTACCATAAAATCCAAGAACTCGCAACAGTTTCTTCGGATCGGATCCTTTTTTAAGGGAACAAAGTAGGCAGCATTCGTGCCTACTTTGTTCGCCTGACGAAGGATCGTGTCTTCTTTCAACCCGAATCAATTGTTGCGAGTTCTTGCATTTTAGGGTGTTTTTTCAAAGTTCTGTACTCATTCGTGTAGATTTGTTCTCATTATTTACTGTATGTCTGAATGTCCGTCCATCTATCTGTCCGTTTTCCATCCACCTGCTTCTGTTAACATTTTCAGAATTTCTTTAAAATGATATATGTTATTCAAGTTTACCATGGTCTCTATTTAAAATGAAGGAATTTTAATTAAATATTTAAGGTTAAATGATGCAACGAGTACGTACAGTTGGAAAGTGTTAATAATCAATGTGTACCACGTGTTTTTTTTTATTCTTTTTAAAATTTGTATTTCTTTTTAAAAGTTAGATTGTTTTGAATATAAGACATATTTTATCGCGAGAAATGGTTACTCGATATTCTGTAAAAAGTTTTAAAGAAAGTGTAACTTTAGTCTATTTTACCTGAAACGCACCATGCGAATGAAAGCAAAAAATGAATTCTTAAATTAATTAAATATTCAGCTAAACAATTTTAATGCATATTTATTTGAGTACTAGCTTTTGTACCCGTTTTTTGGAACTTAAATGGCAATAGAAATTATGTTTTTGGGGCGTTGAGAAAATTTATGCACTAATTAGTGCACAAAAAATTATGTAAATTAAAAGATATATGTATACGTGAAAATTTACAAAATATATATTATAACATACTGTGAGAAATAATTAAATTCACGTGCGATGAACGGACACAACAGCTAGTGAAGAAATAAAGATACAAGTGAGGTTTGTTCTACAATTCTTATGGTGTAAAGTTTTGTTTAAGAAAATTAAAAAGTTTGTTCCAAATTTTGCTCATAGTCATACAGACACTCTGTATTCTTCTCAGCTTCATAAAACGATTTTTTTTCTTCTATAATAATACTTTTGTTGCGTTCCTAGTATCTAAAAATAACCGGAATGCTCATGAAAAAAGAATAAGCATAACATCGTATTTTGTTGTGAGTTTCAAGCAAAATGAAAATAGTACAAGCTTTGAATCAATTCGCCGTGCATATCAAATTTGCTTAATTCCATGTTATTCTAGAACTAACAAATATCTATCAAGGAATGAATGGAAAAATATGATAAAGCATCGACGGCATCATCTATTACACAATTATTTTACGATATTTCCTTATAAACACTTTTAGTTTCTCATAATAAGTATTTTATATATTTAAAAAAATTCTATAACTCATAAAATGTCTTCTTCCGAGTAAATGACTGTATATATTTTGAATAGAGCATTATTTTCATTTTCATTAATGTGTATATTAACTGTAAGTTTACTAATTCATCTAAAGAGAATGGATATAAAGCTGAACCATAAATGAATGTCCAAGTTTTTGAAACAAATTCTCAAACTACCAACAAGGATTTTGTACACCAAGGAAACAATCGAAGTAGTGGTAAGAATTCAGCATAGCCAGATTGCAGGATCTGTGTGTGGTCACAGGGGAGAGGAATTTATAGTTTTCTTTAACTTCCAATGAACTTCTGGCACTAATTTATGCATGTATTGTATACAACGATTCAAAATGTATATGAGGGAATTCAAAGATTCAAAGACGGAAGGAAGCCGCTCACCACTATGCAGCAGTTTTGAGCGATTTTAACCTTCAAAGAGGGGCTCTGACGACAAATGTCACATAACAATGTGAAATTTTGAAAGAGCCCGTTTCTAGAGGTTAAGCCTCTCCCGTTGTTTATTGCATGGGGGAAAAAAACAAAATAAAAAAATTGCTGCCGTATATAAAATTCCACATGACAAAGGGCAGCTGTTAATTAAAAAGAAAAAATTAGGCTTCTAATGAGGAGTTTTCGTAGGCAGCTGAAGAAAGTTCATATTTTGCGACGGGGCTTTGGAAAAGTTAGTAAGATTAGTTTTTAGTTTGTTAAATTATAGAGCATTATTTTCATTTTCATTAATGTGTATATTAACTGTAAGTTTACTACTTCATCTAAAGAGAATGGATATAAATCTGAGCTGGACCATAAATGAATGTCCAAGTTTTTGAAACAAATTCTCAAACTACCAACAAGGATTTTTTACACCAAAGCAACAATCGAAGTAGTGGTAAGAATTTAGTAAATCCATTATGCTGGAGCTGTGTATGGTCAACTGGGAGAAGAATTTACAATTTTCTTTACTTCCAATGAAGGAGTACAACGATTCAAGATGTATATGACGGAATTACTGCTGAGTTTAACCCCACCGTGGAGGATCAAAATTGTAAGGGCATGTCTCCGGACCATCCTTAGGGTGAGTTCCAAATCGTCGCCAATTGCCCAATAGCGCAGAACTAGTGCTACGTTAAACCCAACCTACCTACCTACTACTGAGCTTAAATGAAGACGGGCTGCTCTTTGCGTATAAGATTGATTCTCTTTTATACAAAACATACAGTATCAGCAAAACCCCAGGGTAATACACGATATTTTTTATTATATATTCTCAAACGTACTGACCCTTTTATTATACGCAATTGAAATATTTTACAGCCTTATGCGGCAATATTACAAAGAGTATAAGCTTCAATTTTTTTAGCATTCTTCATTCTTAACATAAATTTTATTGCATATAATATTTATATTGAATACTTTTATAACTATAAATTATCATGTATTCTCAAGTTTTTATTATATATTTCATAAATGAATTTATATATAAAAATAAAAACACTTTAGCATCAACAAATTTAAATTAATTTTAGTGATTCGGTAAGTAATTAAGCTGAATTTTCAGGAATGATATTACTCTTATGATATCAGTTCCTTGCAAATTTTTAACGAATACAAATTGCAAAATTAAATAAAAATGTTAAAATTACTGAATACTTTTTGAAAGTTTTTTTTTCCTTATAAAATGATTATTTTTTCTCTAACACTTATAACCAGCTTCTACAAAGTGGTAAGATTATAAATTTGTGTTATGACATTTTATATCGTATATACTTTTAAAAAACAAAATTCTTATAAATATATAAATATAAAGACGAAAGAAAGAACTGTTTATCAGTTTTAGTAAGAAAAAAACACTGCAAATTAACTTTAAAAAAAATATTTCACTATATAGTTTAAAAACAGAGTTTGCTACTAAAATGCCATCCCATTTTATCACCAACAATAACACATTAAAAGAGCTTTGAAAAAAGCTGTTACAGCAGCCATTAAACACAATGTATATAAAAATCATCACTTTGAAAAATCTTTTCTGGGATAATGAATATGAGAAGTGGAAGTCACTCCTTTGGAAGCAGACAAAAGTTGTCAGGATTCTGCCCATATTTGTCATAAATGGTGAAATTCTTTTTGCGGAAAGGGGTCCAGCCAAAGTTTGGGAGCGGGCAGTCCATCAGACTTTTAATGCACCGGAAAATCTCTAGGTCGGTTAACTTGCAAGAGGTCATTACACAAATCTCAACTGACTTCTTCTGAATCTCGACACGCTCGAGTTAAGATGGACGGATGCTGAAACAAAAGATGATGCTGGAAGTTTTGAATGTAGCTTTTCACTGAAATATAAATAATGTGGCCAGAGAATACATGTTATCATTTTAGTTCTTTCATTTTATAAAAGTTTGTTTTATCCACACGTATATTTATAGATGCTTTTTTATTTTATTTTATTTTCAAATTTCCTAAATTTGTACCACATTTCTTTTTTTCTTTAGCATAATGAAAGGGACTTTTTTTAATTACAACCCACAACTGAACTTATCTAAAAATACCAGAAAGTATATATGAAGAAACTTTTTAAACTACGCTATTAAAAATTGTGTGCTAGGTTGAACCAAAACATGGTACACAGTAGCTGGAACCATAAGATGGTGAAAATGTTTACCATGATTTGGTGCTTGGTTTAACCAAATATTAGTATTATACTAACTGTATCTATAATATAAGGGAATTTTTTACCATTATTTAATGTTTTTTTTTTTCTTTTCTTTCTTAACAAGAACGATCAAAACATGATGGACGTTTTCCCTATCGCATAGTTGAAACTGCTAGTTGAACAGTTGCAATTGGCGCAACCTCTTTTTTGTTTTTTTTGTTTTTCTTGTCCCCTCCATTGCCATTTTATTTGTTGGCGTAGCTATAGTTGGCCCACCACAATGAACAATGTTATGAATCCGACAATAATTGAAGTGTTAAATTTCCATACAACGGCTCATTTCGAACCTTTGCATAACTTCAAAGGAAATATATAATTTTATTGCATGCACTAAAATATCATAGAGGTTATTGATTAATCACAAGAAAGTATAAAAATAGCAAGAATAAATACCAAAATGTATTGCCAAAGTAATATGCTGTATATGGGCCAATCATTTGCAAACGATTGAGACACCAATCTAGACAACGGTCATTTATAACCGTTGGTCAACAAAATACCCCCCGTTGTTTCAATGTTGGCCCATTTAAATTCTTTTTTTGGAGTACTCACAATTTTTTTTTTTTTTTTTTTTTTTAATAATCAGATTGTTTTGAGTACATTCAAAGATATATTAGTTTAAAAAATAATAAATAAATAAATAAATTAGTCGATGATTTTTGCTAATCCATATTTTTTCTTGTGAATGTCAAAGAAGTAAAAAACAATTTTAACTTAGTTAAATTTAAAGATTTAAACTTTAATATGTTGAAGACAAGCAGAAAAACTATGTAACTAGTATAGCATATAAAACTTTTACTGTATATAACCGTCTGTATTTAGCGACTATTGTATTTAACCGGCCCATCATTTAAATGTCAGTGTATATTGCCTCGCTGGTGACAATTTAAAATACCTTTTTTTTTATTCTGAAATAAAATCTCTAAAAAATTACTTTGTATCTTAATTTTTATTTTAAAGAAAAGACAGCCAATGGATTACTTTGTGCGGCCATTTGTATTGTCTAAAAACAGAAAGGCTACAATAATATATATATATATATATATATATATATATATATATATTAATTATGCAGACAAAAAAAAAATCATAAAAGTATCTCCATAGTCTTATTTCTAAAGAAAAATCATTATAAAAATTGTTTTTCTGTGTCCTTGTATATCGTATAAAGTTTGCATGCGCACCATATAATGCATTTAAAAAATCCTCCTTGTACAAAATTTTGCGATTATTGCTTTCCCCTTATATCTCATAATGCACAAAAAAGAAAGAAAAAAAATGAAACCTTATAAGCCGATCACTTACACTAGATATGACTTTTTTAGCAGTAAAATAGTTTGTGTATCTTATTACTATATATAATAACGATATCTAAAAGTCAGTCAATCAATCAGATTTTTTTACTCAAAAGCAGTTACCTGCAACCACTGAGCTGAAGAACAACTTGAGCAAATGCTTCCAATAACTTTACACGGGGTTCGTGCGTGCCATTTTTTCTGCAATCATTTGCCGTACAGAGTCAAACCTTGCACGGCAGGCCACATTTGTCGGCTCATTTATTACTATTATACTCTTCAAAGAATTAAAATTTAAAATTGTAATATCATATTTAGCATATTTTTGTTCGAACAGACAACCTTTACACAATTTTACTTTGAAATATAAAGATATCAAATGCTTTCTGCCGTGCAACGCTCGAAAGACAAACCTTCCAAAAACGGCACGCAAAAACCAGTCTAGCATTTCCTCCAGCTGTTCTTCAGCTCAGTTCCTGCAACCCACACACAAGCTAACCAAGGACATCTCTCCTCCAAAGATCTCTATTCAGGCTGTTATCAATACATTGGCATTGCCCCACAATTTGACATTGCCTCAACCACGCCAGCCCGTCACGTTTTCCTGTGTCTGCCTCTTCTTCGCCTACCCGCAGGCCTCCATTCAAAAATGAGCTTTGGGAGTCTCTCCTGTCCCATGCGCATAATATGTCAAAACAAAATAAGCAGTTTTTCCTCAATTTTCTGGACAATATTCTTCTCCACGCTCATCATTTCTCTGATCACCTCATTACGAATTCTTTCTAATTTCGACTTTCGAGCAGATCTTCGCCAGAAGTCCATTTCCATAGCCATTAATCTCTCTCTCTGTCTCGTTTTCAAAGTCCAGGTCTCGGAACCATAGAGAACAATACTCTGAAATATTGTATTGTAAATCTTTCTTTTCGTATTTGCAATGATATTATTTCTCCACAGAACTGAGTTCAGCATGCCGATAACCTTTCTGCCTTCAACAATTCTCCTGTCAATTTCTCTATCCGAGGAACTCTATTCTAAACTCCTCCAAGTCAATTTTACTCAACTGGTTTGTATTCAAATATTCGGTTTTTGATTCATTTACAGTTAGTCCCCCTTTCTGATACTCTTCATTCAATTTTCGCAAGGCAAAAGCTTCTTCCTCATCGTTTTGGATAATGACCACCTAATCATCTGCAAAAAGCAAATTATTTAAAGGTGTACTTGGCGTTAACTGAAGTCCCCCATTACCACACATTTGTAACCATTGTCTCAAGGCCACCTCAAGATAAATCTTAAAAAGGATTGGAGAAAGACTACATCCTTGTAAGAGCACTTTCAAAGTCTTGAAACTTCTCGATATAGTTTTCCCCATCTTAATGTGACACTTGTTTTGGTCATAAATTTCCTTTATTGTGTTTAGCAAGGAAATATTAATATTTCTCTCCTTCAAAAATTTCCATAAGAGTTTCCTAGGAACAGTGTCATAGGTTTTCTCTACGTCCACAAAAATCATACAGATTTCTTTGTTACTTGCCTCATATTTCTCTAAAATCTGTCGGGCAGTAAAAATTTGATCAACACATGAACGTCCCGAAGTAAAACCACATTGTATTTCAGAGCTAGTAAACTCGTGTTTTAAGCGATCATTAAGAATTTTACGAGTTTATGATCCCCTTTTTTGAAGATTGATATTATATACTCTATCTTCATTTCTTCAGGGATATTTCCATCACTTGTAATTGTAGTATTACCAATTAATTTAGTGATTAATTTACAAACTTTAGCACCACCATACTTAAAAAGCTCCAAGCATAAGCCACCTAGGCCAGCTGCTTTACCGTTTTTCATAGACTTTATAACTTTTTCAGTTTCTTCGTATGAAATTTCCGAAATTCTTGTGTTTTCACGGGTGTTATCCTCCATAAACTCGACTCTGTCCTCTATTAGATGTTTCTCATAATAGTTCGTCCATTCATATTCATAAGATTATCTAAAAGTAGTATAGAAATTACATGATACATTCTTAAAAAATAGATGTCATCGAACGTGTTGCATCGAAAAGTCCCTGTACACAAACCAGTTGCGTTACCCAGCAAAACCACAGATGACGGCCAACACGAGGCCAAGTGCTGGTTGCCAACAGTAGCTGCAGCTGGCCCGTCGGTGGCAAAAGTTACGGTGCCGCAGGGAATATGTTACGCCGGCAGTCAGTAGGCCATATTCAATCGATCCACTGTTGGCAGCCTGCAGTAAGTTAAAAATAAGTTAGTGGGCCAGTGAATGGATCGCTGCTGGCAGCTAGCAGTATGATGAAAATAGGTAATGGGCCACTGTTGGTAACCGATATTAGGTTGGAAATTGTTAGTGGGCCAGTGCTGGACTACCTGGTGGCAAACATAATTTTTCTATGTTATTGCTGGCAGCCTGCAGTGGGCCAGCTGTGGCAAACATAAAAAATTATATTACTGCCGGCAGTTTTCATTGGTCCTTTATACTTTCCCATTAAAGGCCCGTTTCACTCACCGTCGCCGGAAGCCGAAGCCAATGTTATTCTATGGAAAATTTTCTTTGCAAATAACTTATTAACCAATACATATTTTTAAATTTTGTTTTCATATTCTGAAAATTTCTAACTGTTAAATTGACGGACCTTTTTTAAAAAATTATTTTTTTATTTTTTTTTATATTTTATTTTGAAGCTGCAAAATACGAATTTTCAATATGTGAAATTTTTCATTTTGCAAATTCAAAATAAAATATTAAAAATAAAAAAAATACATTTTTAAAAAAGGTCCATCAATTTAACAGTTGGGAATTTTCTGAATGTGAAAACAGAATTTAAAAATATGTATTAGTTAATAAGTTATTTGTAAAGAAAATTTCCCATAGAATAACATTGCCTCAGACTTCCGGAGACGGTAAGTGAAGAGGGCCGTTAATAGGACAGCAGTGATTTAGTTATAGCTAGTATATTTATTTTATTGGTGATACCTTTAATTTTACTAATGCTTTTTTCTTTTTCTTTCTTTCTTTTTTTTTTTTTTTTTTTTTCCTCTCTTTTCTGATGAAGTAGCAGCCAGTTTTTTTCTATGAATCCAATATTTAATTTGATTTTGTACATATTCATTTTTAAATACTATTTACAAGTATTTGATTCATACACTATGGTTGTAAATTCAGGATTTCTAGTGCAATATATAGGAAATATTCAGTTGATCCATTTTCCTTATCATAAAAGTTTATTTTTTTGTTTTCAGTGCAAACATTTTTCTATATTACATCTTTTGGTATAAAGGAGTTTATGTTTTTTTTTTTTTTTCTTTTTTTAAGTGTTCAAATTTCAATATCTTATATAAATAAATGTAACTTTACATGTGAAAATTATAAAATATTGAAACAAAAATTGTTATAAAGAGAGCATTGTAAAAAACACCATAAACTAAAAAATAAATTAAATAAATTAAATAAATAAAAATAAAAAATTGCAGCAATTGTTTCCGGTTGAAATAGCACGAAGACCCTTCATCAGGCGAAAAAAAGTGGGCACGAGTGCAGCAAAAGTAATTTGCTGCAATCGTGCTTTTTGTTAAACTCACGAAGGGATGTGTTATTATTTCAACCTAAAAGAACTGATGCATTTTTTTTTTTGGGGGGGGAGGGGGGGCCGGCAATGATTATGTTCATTTACAAAGTTTTCTATTTATTACTACAGTACAAAATCTCAAATCTGGAATCGTCCGTACCGTGGCCTTTCCGGATTTCGGACTTTTCCGGATTTTGGGTCACTTTCTGATTTACGGCAATAAAAAAAACGGACATCTCCATTCCGAACGCCCTTTTAGTTAATAACTAGCTTACGCCCCCGAGGGTGCGATTTCTTAAGAAATTGGAGTATACTCTCAAGTAACATGTACAATACTTTGAACAAACACCATAAAATTTTGCAAACCAAATGCAGGCAGGAACGCTTACGCTTTGTTTGCCGCACTCGTACCTACTTCGTTTGCTTGATGAAGGATCATGTTTTCTTTCCATCCGAAACGATTGTTGCGAGTTCTTACATTTTATGGTGTTTACTCTTATTACTTTTAAACACCAATTCTGTGGTGCTTTTTTATTATAACTCTTAAGTATCCAGAAAATCTTGAATATTTTTCTTTTCCCAATTGATAATTTTTTTAGGAAGGCAGATGATCAAGCTTTCTTTTTTTCTCTCTGTGTGTTTATCTTGAAAGTCGCACATTTGAAACCACAGAAATTATCACTGAGAAATCGGCTATTTAGAATTAATTACACAGCTGTCAAACTTAACCAGGCCGTCACAAAGAACTTTTTCGTGTTGTTGATAGTCCAATGGAATCTTAACTCCCTCCCCAACTCTCTTCAATGTCCGTGAGTGAATAATTTTTCGACGTGCGATACCGAAAGATGATTTTGCAGTTTTATACAGATGACGTTATTTGAACTTAATGCGAATATTCAGCATTTGACCTGTGCCAATTTATTTTCATTAGGTTTGGAAAGCAGATTCTGAAAAGGGTAAAAGAAGGGAATACAGTTTCAGCTGAAAGGAAAAAAAAAAAAAAAAAAAAAAAATTATCGTTCGGTTGAGTAAAGAGATAACGGAATTAGGGAGAAAAAGAAGAGTGCATTTGTCTTTGTAGTTGTAAATATTTGAGAGTTTTATCTGCCAATTACCTATTTAAAAAATATTTTTAGAATTCCATAAAACTCATATGTTATACAGGTTTTCGAGATTTACTATAGGACGCTTGTCATAAAAAGTTGTACAGGTAACACAAATGGTTTCAGTATAAAAATGCATAAAATAATTTGGATACATTACAGTTTAAGAGAAACTTCTTATCAGCGCAAGAAAAAATCTGTATACAACGCTAAAATACAGATCAACATAAATTTTATAGATGCAATAAGAAATGGTTCCGATCAAAAATGATAAAATAAATATTTGTGGTTCATTTAACAGTGATGCACAAAATATTCTTATCCGTTACGGGAAATTGAGGTGGAAAATATTTCAGTTTCGTAAAAGTGAAATTATTTTTCAAACTTGCATTTAAAAAATAATAATAAATAAATAAATAAAATAAAACAGTTTGTTATGGCTACCACTTTTTATTTTATTTTCCTATAATAGTTTATAGAAATTACATATTAAAATTATTATTTATGAAAATTATTTTCTATGATGGAGATAGGCGATTTTCATTTAAAAGAAGTACAATATACTAAATTTCGAAAGAAAATCCATTTTATAGTAATATATATATATATATATATATATATGAAGAAATTTTTCGACATTCGGTTTTCGAAGTATTTGCATGTTTTGAGATTCCTGAACACGATTTGACCATTTTTAGAAAGTTTCACTCTTTAAGTGTGTATAAAAAAATTGTGGACGCTGTATCTCACGAACCAACGGACGAAATTTAACCAAATTTGTTATTTAACCAAAGTTGATTAAAATCGTTCCCGATTACATTTGTGGATCATTCACTCAACACATGGCTCTATATTTCTACTTCTTCGTAATTTTCAATATGACACAGAATAGGAAGAAATTTTACATAAATGATTTCAAATAAATGATAATTATTTTTTTTTATTTTTTATTATGAATTAAAAAATAAATATTTAAATAACTAACTACAAACCAGGAAAATTTTTTTGTATAAGTTGAAAAATCGCTGACCCTCCCCATGAGGGGATAAATTTTCAATGCTGGTATTTTTCAAAAGAAACTCATCAATAACTTTCAAGTAAATGACTGAATTAAATTTGTGGTAAATTAAAACAAAGTTATAAATTATTAAAAAAAAAAAAAAAAAAAGAAGAAGAAGATGTAGAAGAAAGCATTTTTTTTCAGAAGTTGGCACAAAATTGATTTTTTTTTTTATTATTATTATTGAGAAACACTGTTCTAAAATGAAAATCGTTTGCATGCATTCAGGAAAATGATTTTAACAAATTATTTGCACTACGCGAATTTGCATAATAAAAAATATAGAAGAAAGTTTTGTGGTGCCACATCATACTAGTTTTTGTCAAAAATTAAAAAATCAATAAATTTGCTTTAAAATATCACAGGTGTATAATATAATCGTTCGTTTAAAGATACTGGCGAATTCTTTCCAAGAATACTCATAATGGAAATTTACTCTATCTGGGTATACTTCTCCCTCAGGGGTGAAGGAAGCGATGCTTGTACATAAAAAAAAAAAAAAAAAAAAAAAAAAAAAACGCGGAAGAAGTAAACTTTTTAGACTACTATCACTTTCATAAATTTTTAAGACACAAAGGAGACAGACAGACAATTTTCAAATTATTTTCATCAGAACAACCCAAAACGTGTAAAATCTATCGAAAACCGGATGTCGAAAAATTTCCCGAATCTAATGCTTTCTTCTTAACTACACTGAAGGAAGAAAAAATAAATAAAACATAAACTGTAGTTATAAGTGTTCTAATAAATTTCTCTCGTCCAATTAAGATCCATAATTTTTATTTTATTAATAAATTAAAATAATAATAACAATAATAAAATACTAGAAAGTTAGCGACTATCATAATTTACTAAAACGAATCAACTGGATATTTGTTATATAGTTCTAGAAATCATTTTGCTATAACAATGGCTTTAGAGTCAAACATTTAAAAAAAATAGTATTTAAAAAATAATACAAAAACAAATTAATAATTGAATTACTTACTCATATATTCTTTTTACGAGATTTTCAATCTCGCACCCGCACCCGCAGACTACAACAACGAAGAAGAACTTCGTATGAAATGGCGGACAGCGAGGGAATTTCAAATCAACAGAAAAAGAATCACAGCGCCCTCTATGCATACAAATTGGTTATGGCCTAATAATTTGTGGCCACAACATGAAAAACATGATGTTGGCCGTGTCGTGATAGCCTGCATAAGGCCAACTGTGTTTATGCCACTTCTGGGCCACCGACCATTTTTCTTTAGGCTTCCATCACTGCTGGCAGCCACAAACAGCCCGCTGCTGGAGTTATATGGGGCAACCGGTAACTGATGGCATGTGCAGGATGCCAGCAGTAGGCCATAACGAGCCCAGCAGTATAAGTTTTGCTGGGTATTTATACCAATTTTATAGGGAACATGTCGTCGTGAACTTGAATAACGCATATTAATTTCAAGGCATTGTATAAATATTAACGAAAATTAGAGCACAGACAGAAAGGTAGAAAAATATAAGCTAAATAAAATAATAATCACTCTTAAACACCGTCGGTCAATATTTAAAACACTTAAAGCAACAGAAAATACAATTCCAACCTTTTCCAATACAACCTCAGTCGTAACTAAATACATTTTGTGTCCCTGTAAACATTTATGCTAATCATTGCATATTCTATGAAAAACATTTTTTGTGCATATGAATAATAACAAATGTAATAAAATAATTATAGAAATTTCTTTTCAAAGAACGTAATACATTATAATTATTTAAAGGGGTCCCTGTATTAGAAACTGTTATGCTATTCATACCATTATTAATAGGGAACATGCCAAACTGAACTTAAGTAATATACATCTATTTCAAGAAATTTTGAAAATATTTTCCTCGGTTAAAGCGTGGACAGACAGACGGAAAAACAGTCAGAGAGAGAAATGGACAAATGTATAGTCAGACAGACACACCTAACTCATAAACGCATTCCAACTTTGTTGAAAAGATTTTTAAAAAATCTTACAACACTGTCATGCTCTTAGAGCCATTTCTATTTTGATCTGATAATGGGTTTCAATATTTTGTGGTGCCCTGTAAATCATTCTTTAATGCTAATCACACACAATTCTATAAAACAAAATAAATACATAAATAAAAGTAAAACATTCTTATGCTCGCATTTACAATGCATATTAATTTCGTATATTTTGTGCACTACTATTGGCAGCAAAATTGTTCGAACGCTAGCTATAATTCCTACGTGTAAAAAAGTACACTTAATGCTGTTTTGTTAAATAAATCTTTTTCGAATCATGTTCTTAGACTAACTAAGAATATGACTCGACAAGGATTTATTTAACAAAGCAGCATTAAGTGTACTTTTGTATATCGTAATTATTACTAGCACTCGAACAATTTTACTGCCTATTGTATGATGTATTATAGCAGGCTTTAAAGAGAAAAACTTCACATAGACTATAATGCTTTGGAATACTTTTGTGTTTGCTTATACTCTACACATACCGTCATTGCTATTTCTCCTATTTTCAATAAAAAATAACATATCATTTTCAAGGTATTCCAGAAAATTCTGTGGTAATTAATGTGCGGACAGACAAACAGACAGATAAACCTAATCAGTAAAAATTTTCAACTTCCCCGGAAAATGTTAAAAAGTAAATTTAATATTTAATATTTTTGAATCAAATCACTAAGAAGAATAAAATTTGACGATGGACTATTTCATTTAAAATGGGAATTGTTGCAATTTGTCGCAAACAGGTTAGTTCTTGTGATTTTAAAAAGAAATGAACATTGTTAATAAAAGACGACTAGCTTATGATGCGCACAATTATAATTCGTTCATTTCTTTTACTATTTTGCATTTTTATTTTGTAAAAAGCGTCTTTGGCTGCACATAAAAACTTACAAAAATTTAAAAGTATTATTTCACTCAATAATTTTTTTTAATTTCAGAAAGCAGAACCTTTTTGACAGCAACATGATTCATTGTATGATTTTAACAAATGATTCAGCTTTTTTCTTTCTTTCATTTTTTTTTCTTTTTTATGTTGTCAAAAAACGAATTTCCTTTATTATTATTATTATTTTATCATCATTATCGTCTTTAGTATTTTTAAAATGGTACTTTAAAAAGTGTTAATAAAGATTCAAAATTCGCAGAAGTTACACCCTGACAAGTAGTCGTACATCTGATATAATCATGTATTATATAAAATTACTAAAAGTATTTTTCTTACAAACACTTTTTTAAAGTTAGTGGCAATATACAACGCTTACCATAATGGTCATTTGTATAATATTGAACTTAAAAGTAATGTGTGTTCCACAATTTTAACAAGAATAAGTAAAAAACAGAAATTGTTTGGAACTTTAAATAATTGTCTTAAATATATTTTTTAATCAAATATATACTATTTTAACATTTTTGTTTTAAGGCAGTAAGAATTTTAGAAATACTACATTAGGAAAGCCCGATACTAATGCATTAAAATACTAAGAAATGTATCATGATATTTTAGAAAACAATAGTTTAAAAAAAGAAAAAAAAAAAAAAAAGGTTTTTTTTATGTGCAGGTTATACGAGTATAACGATTAGGCGAAAAATGTCGGCTGGTAATTAAAAAGTTTATCCAAAAATCACACACATAGATGAAAAATTGTCTTTTAATAGCTTTTAATACACATCGTTTTTTACTTTCACTTACCCATATGTATGGCAGAGAAAGTATTTACACTTTTTGAGGTCCCCTGAATAAGCAACATTAATATGCTCCGTCAAGAATAAATAATAGGGGGAAAGTCGAACTTGGTATTCTAAATCTGTATCATATACGGATGCTACTCTAAAATTTTCATAGAGATAAAGCATAACGGTTCGCGTACAGGGACATGATCCCAGAAAATTCAAATACATTACGTATATGGGCGAAATATTTTTCGAAATTGAGTTTTTGTTATATTTACACGGTTCGAGGAGTCCAGAATCCAAAAGTCATGTTTTCAGCGGTTGGTATGTGTGCCTGTGTGAGTTCGTGTGCGTGTGTGTGTGTATCTGTTATCAGCATATCTCAACAACTAATAACAGCAAAAGTCCAAATTTATTAAAAAATTATTCTAAATGTGTATTATTGTATATAGGGATGCTACACTAAACTTTTCGATGAGGTGAAGCAAGTAGTTCGTGTACAGGGACATCCAAGAGAATTCAAATACATTACATCTATGGAGGGGAGATTGCAGGTAAGTACAGTTTAATATCTATAGACTGCACTAAACAAATGAAACTAATATTAATTTTTAAAAGCGTAAGAATTTTTTCATGTAAAATATGGTATGGAAATCTATCACTGTTCGCTTACACGACTACACAAAAGATGTAGATTATAGCGCGACAATGCTTAAAATTTGATGAAAGTATATTTCAGGTTGTGCCGTGTGTTATTAACATAGGATAATATTTATGTGTACCATGTGGAGAGTACATAACCTTCAGAAGATGTACAGGGCTCCAATAATTAAGCGATAACATTCCTTTTTATTGTTACTGAAAGTGCTTTACTATAATATATTACCATGTCCAGGAAAACTGCTCAGGAATTGAAATTAATTCGTAATAGCCATATGGTAAATAATGTATTTTTTTAAGCTAAATATTTATCGCTTGGTTTTCTGTATATTTGCACGTTTTGAGGCTTCCTCAATACCGAAGTCAAATTTTTAAAGTTTGATCTTTGTCTGTGTCTCTTAAAGTAAATTAAAAACAAATAATTTTAGGTGATCCAAATGTTGTATTTTGAAATTAATTCGTTTGTTACGAGGAAAGTTTGATCAAGGTTGATAAGTTTCAAGGAATGTTGCGTATGAAAGTTGTCTGGATAATTTTAAATGAACTTTTCAATATAATAACAGATTTGAATTCTATATATATATATGTATGTATGTAGGTACATTAATGGAATGGGGGGGTTGATGGGCGGCAGCCACCCCTCCCCCCTCCCCCACCCCACCCCCACACACAGAATTATTTGTCAAATAAAGCTGTTCCGAAGCCTTATTTAAAAATTTAAACTGTGTTAACATATGTTTACAAAACAGTTCTCGTTATATTACCCCTTAATCTCCAATCTGTATTTATAATATTAAATTTCAGGGTGAGAGAAAGTCGTGTGAGTGACACACCAGATTATTTTATATGCAAAAAAGCGTGTTTTGTATGTAATATGGTATGAAAAATATTCAGCATTCGTTTGCAGGGCTACTCAAAGCCACTATAATACATTGGAAATATTCTTGAAAATTGCTGAAAGTGCATTTCAGGTTGTGCTGTTTGTTATTAATATATTACTATATTTAATCCTTAAATGCATAGCGCAACCCTTAAATGCATTGTTTGTGCGCTATCTGAGTACAATTTCATTTCGGCTGATGTTACGAATTACGATTTTTTATGTAAAAAGTAGTAAAAACATACAGAAATTTTTTTTGTAACGAATAATATTTATATTTTTGCATATACTGATAAATATATGCAAGGAAAATGTAGCTTTTTTGTGACGATACATCAGTATGCAAAATTGGTTCTACATCAACTCATTAATCCTAAAGTGAATCCTATGTTGTCTTTTTTCTTTATTAACTATACCCATTTCCCGCTTAATTTCAAATACTATTTATTAAAAATTAAAATTCATGCACTTGAGTTGTATGTGCAAATGTGGTGTACAGTGCGTTAAGAAATTATAAGACCACAAGCGTATTGGTGCATTTCTGAAGAAGAGACCATAATATGCGAATTTTTAGTTGCGTATTTAAAATTGATAGGAAAACGCATCCTATACTAATTCTAACTTTTAAAATTAAATTAAATTTCATTAAAACTTATTCATTTTTCTAAAAATTAAAGACAGTGACTGTTAAGAAATTATAAGACCACCTGAGAAAATTAGCATATTGTACGTGACGTCAAACTCAATATAAAGCGCATGCGTCAGTGTTTCGTAAAAGCATTACCTAAGAAGCAAATGTTTAGGTTTTGAATGTGTTTTTGAATGTGTTATCTACGATTAATTTGACGATGCCTCGAGGTAAAGAATTATCGGAGTGCGAAGTGAGAAAAATTTTATTTTATAAAGGTTCTGGTAAATCTGAAAGAGATATTGCGAGGTTAATGAACCGTTCTAAAACTGTCATTCATAATGCCATAATTAGAAAAGATTATTCAGACAAAATAAAATGATCTGGTAGAAAAAATATTTTGACAGCATGTGATAATAGACAAATTTTTCGACTGTCAACTATAAAAGGTCTTTCAACTCGTGAAATTTCGGAACGTTTCAGCAAGAAAACTTCCCATGTAACAGTCTGGAAGCGTCTTAAAATAAATATTAATTTGAAATTTATGAAATTGAAGAAAAACCAAAGTTATTGAAATGCCATCGAGAAGAAAGATTAAAATGGGCTAAAAATGTCATGTTATGGAATGAGGAGTGGAAACAAATTATATTTTCTGATGAAAAGAAATTTAACCTTGATGGTCCCGATGGTTACAAATACTATTGGCTTGACTTGAGGAAGGAACCAAAAGAATGCTTCAGTCGACAAATGAGTGGAGGATCAGTAATAATTTGGGGAGCTTTCAGTTATGAGGGGTTGTGTAATTTACAGCGGATTTCGGGTCATATGAACTCTACACAATATCATCTATGCTATATGATCATATGATACCATTTGGACCTTTATTAGGTGGTGCTAACTGGATGTTTCAACAGGACAATGCTGCTTGTCATACATCTAAATCCACACAGGAGTAGTTTAAAAAAGAAAAAAATAATGTTTTGCCATGGCCAAGTCGAAGTCCAGACTTGAACCCCATGGAAAACCTATGGGGTATATTATCTCGCAAAGTTTATGCTAATAATAAACAATTTTCATCTGCCAATGAACTGGAAGTAGCCATTGTAAAAGAATGGTACAATATTTCTATAACTGAACTTAATTCCCTGGTTACTTCAATGAAAAACAGAGTGTTTGAAGTCATCAGGAAAAATGGAGGACCAATATCTTATTAATTTTTTATACAATTTTGTTTTTTGACAAGTGGTCTTATATTTTCTTAACAGGTTATTTTTCACTTATTTCTAATATATATTTTAATTAAACATTTATTGCTTTATACCAAGTTATTGCAAACTAATTATAAAAAAATATAGAGCAATATGTTATTTTATGTATTTAAATTATGATTAGAATCTTTATTTTTTTTATAATTTACAAAACTAAAGTGGTCTTATAATTTCTTAACGGACTGTATACATATTTTATGCGACACAAACAGGGCTACCAACAATTAAGCAATTTTATCATGATTATTATCATTGAATGTAATTGGTGGAAGTGCTTTAGTATATTTTACAATGTCCACAAAAACTGCTCAGCAATGAAAATTAATTTTTCATATATAACCATACGGTAAATAAAATATTTTTTAAAGTTAAATTTTCCGCTTTTGTTTTTGCCATAATTACCCGATTTCAGGCTTCTTGAATATCAAAGTCAAGTTTTCAATGGTTCATTTTTGTGTATGTCTATTATCGGTAAAACATAGATACAAATATTTACAGGCAATTCCAATGTTGCATTTTGAAGTTCATGTGAGATTGTTACGTGAAAAGTTTGATAAAAATTGATAAACGTTTGAATAACTTAAAACAATCACTTTTCTGAATAACTTGAAATAAATTTTAATTTTAATAATAGCTTTGAATTCTATTTAATTACTAAGCATTTTAAAAGTATAGATTTAATATACATTATATATGAATAATGCTAACATAGTTTGAGTTTAAAGTAATTAAATAATACAGAACATGTACATTTATTAAAATTTTTGTACTTAACAATTGTAAATTTATTAATATATTTATTTAATTGACTGTTATACTGTAATTATAATTAACAATAAGACTATATTATAGAATTTAAAAGATAATTTAAATTCTCATTATGTTCTACATCTTTCAATAATCATTCTTTTTACTATTATTATTAGTTTAATTTTGATTTGAACCTATACTTACTGACAACAACTATGATTTACTGACCAATTCATATATTTCAGTGTAGTAAACAATTATTAATATGCTAGTAGTATTCTATCTGGATTTACCCGCATTTTTTTTTTTATAAAAGAAATTATAAGAAATGGTATAAAATTCTTCAGGTGTATAGATGAAGTAAAGTTCTTTTTTTTCTTTTTTTATCTTTTAATGATATAAATTCTACATTTTTACCTGTTAATCATCCTCTTAATCTTATTTTAACTAAAAGCGTTATTATTAGTAATGAAATTAACTTTTTAAATGTAGAAAAAAAAATTTAAAAATTAATAAAAATAATTTATGATTTGACAACTTTGATAAGACAAAAGAATTTCCATTTAAAGTTAACTTATTTACTAATTTTAAATATTGTTTGCATAAAACTGTTTAAAAAATATCTTGATTCATTTGTTATGTAGACTTAAATTTCTTTTCTCAGACAAATACAGAAGTAAATAAAATCTTTTTGTAAAAAAATAGAACCGATTCCAAAAAGCAACTATTATTCAAACAACTAAAACAAATTGGTATGAAATGAAACTGTAAATTGCGCCTAAAAATGTAAAATAATTTCCTTCGCCAAACAACCTATAACACTGCAATCAATCATAACTTTTGAAGTCGGCGCAAAATTAAATAAATTTAGTTAGTTTTTAAAGGTTTGTTTTTAGATGGGTAGCAACAAATACTGTTGTCTCGAATGATCCATTTTCATGTTTCCTTTATTATTTTATCACTGTATACAATTGGTCTATTAGTAGCATCTTCATAGAACAGTGAACATTCTTCACAATGCGGTATTTATGTTTCTACGAAGTTAGAGTTTCCTTTGCAAATTTGGTATAACTTTGATAACAATCATCCTTGGTGGCTTTTGGATTTGGCGATCAAAACGTAATGCAAAAATATACACGCAAGATGTTCATAATATATATTGTACGAAATACTGTTTAATATTCTTGATTACTCTCTTAATATACCTTATCAAAATAATCATGATATCGCAAAGAAATAAAATATGTTTGCCAGATAATTTTGAGATTATTCTTTCACCAAGGACGTCAGATGAACGTGTGAAATTTTTTTTTTTTTTTTAACACACTTAACATTGTGCGTTTTTTTGCTTTCTTTCCCATGCTATTCCTATGGGGTTTTTAGCCTTTTTTTCCCCCTCTTTTCCTACATTCTAAAGTGGCGGCATCTTCGTCAACTTTTGCTGCTTACGAAATCTTATTTGTTTTCTTGAATCAAAGTAGTTTTCGGTTACGTTTTGCAGGTGACAATGTGAGATATGTATTTTGAATAGGATTTGATTTTTGTATTGAATAAAGGTATAAATTTTTATTTAATTTTGCGCCGACTTTAAAAGTTATGATTAATTGTAGTGTTATAGGTTGTTTCGCGAAGGAAATTATTTTACACTTTTAGGCGCAATTTACAGTTTCCTTTCATACCATGAAACTTAAAACAATCACATGAAATGAAATAAAACCCCAAAACACACACTTCTGTGTGTTTTGAGGTTTTATTTCATTTAATTTGTTAAATTATTCCTATATTGAAGTTTTTCATTTCCTTTTGCAGCAATTTTGCGCATTGGTTTGTAAATCTCCTGTTGGTATTTCTAATCTTCAAAATTTTTATTTTAATTTCATATATATAAATACTTGTTTTAAAAGTTTCTTATTTAATAAAAACGTTGTTTAGCTAAGCAGCTTTTAGCGCTAGCTTTCTCTGTTTTACATTATATTATTATTATTAGTCATATATATTATTATTATTAGTCATATATTGTTTTCCTTTTTATAACTACAGCTGTTGCCATCTTTAAAATATTTAAAATGAGAGGTCATTTTATAGGCATATATTATATTTCACTCCTCCATAAAAATTGATTTAAAAATCGTCTGCTTCTTCTATACTTTTATTTGAATAGAATTTTAATAAAAATTAAATTACATATTAATCTTTTTAGCATTTTAATCCAAAATAGCTTTAGACATATCCGCGATTGTAATGAAATGCTCGCCCTCTGGTGGGCTAAGGTGAAATTATCATACCACTGCATATCATCATATTATACAATCGATTTTCCATGATGTAATGGCGGAGAAAGAACAATAATAAATACACGTGGCTATTATATTTACTAACAACTGCAGTTCAGAAAGCGCCATCTATCGATCATTACAAACGCGGATTATATTTCACTCATCCATAAAAATTGATTTTTAAAATCGTCTGCTTCTTTTATACTTTTATTTTAATAGAATTTTAATATAATTTAATTTATATATTAATCATTTTAGCATTTTTATCCTAAGTAGCATTATAAATAATATATATCACTTCGCCATTAAAATTTATAAGACCCTACAATAAAATTCATTTGTGCTTAATATCAACTCTACGAGAATTTTTATCAATCGCTTCCAAATTTTGACCTAAAGTTCAAATCTCAATTCTGTGGGTTTTTACATCGTTTTTACATCGGCTACAATGTTTTCGTCTTTATTCGTAAATAATAATTTTACTGTATTAAATAGTTTACTGCAATATAATTCAACGTATAACTTAGTCACAGCAACGCGTGCCCGGGTCTGCTAGTATATATATATATATAATGTTATTTAATAAATTCAAAGAGTTAGATTTATCAGTTTATTTTAATCGTTTTACTACTAACAGTAGTTTTACTTTAAATTTTTTTATGAAATTTGTTGGTTATTATCTATCTATCTATATTTATTTATTTAACTGACCACTGAATGTCCATTCATTCTAAAAGTCTGATTAGAGCTCCTATCACCTAATTGGTTCACCAGTTTCTACCACTAAACCGAATGTTTATCTTTCCCCATGATATATAGTAGAATAGTATCTGTTTTTTTTTTTTTTTGTTTTTTTTTTTTTCAATCACACTAATTAAGACACATAGTTCCGTTGGGAAATAAATTTTTTTCAAAAGGACACCCTTCTCTATAATAGACAGCTTAAATGAAAGCAATTCGTTATCATATTTCTCTAAAGAGATATCGTATACAATAGGATAATACACCGCAAATTTTTACCAGAAAATAATGATCTCCTCCATACGAAAGTTAAGAAATTTTATCAAAGAGACTTCATAAAAATAGCATAATAAGAGATACTTTGACATATGCTAAGATGTAGTCTTCCTTCCTAATCTAGAAGCTCTTTTACTCCCCCTTCTAAATAAAATATTTTCAAAACTTCTACATGCAAAATGAACAAGCGGAGTCATAGGACCGTGTTGAATCCCTTCTTCTAGTTTGAGGGTCAAAGTATAGCGTAATGACCTTATATGATTTTAACCGAGCCTTAAGTATTTTCTGCTACATTTAAATCTTGATGGAGTGCCAGAGAGGAAGTCCGGCCGGAACAACTCTTCAAAGAAAAGAACTCTTTTCCTCGTGGTACCAACAGTTTATATCTTCTTCTTCCAAGAAAATATTTCTCAGGAATAAATGTTTTAATTCTTGATATAAATAAATGAGTATTCAACAGAGTTGCTTTTGAAGGAATATTTACAGGTACAATGTGAACGAACGAATATGATAGTAATATTATGAAGTAATTTACAAACGAAATCGTAAAATTCGCTTTAAGAAAATATTATTATACGCTGGTCTACCTGAGCTATAAAGTGTATTAAAAAAAAGATTTTTGTATTTGTGCTTTATTAATAAATTAGCACTCAAGACAATTGTTTTTGCTGGAATATTTACACGTATAATATGAGCGAATGGATGTGGAAGAAACATTATGAATAATTTACAAATGAAATCGAGAACTTTAAACACTAAAACTACCTATACTATATTATAGAGTTTGAATTAGCGATTAAAATATAAAACTTATCAGTAAAAGTTTCTCCAATTGCCTTTTGGCTTCTTAATCCGGCTTAATTATTCGCACATTCATCTAAAAGGTCTAATACCCTACGTGTTATGATTTAAAAAAGGGAAAAATTTTTGCAATTTTTTATAGAAACCGTTATATCTCAATGAATATATGTGGTAGCCTCATAAAATTTTACACAGATAATTAGAACAATAATCAAAATCACATGCTACAGCAAAAATGCATTTTAAAACATTATTTTTTACAGGGTGATCCAAAACATTTTGACTTTTTTTTTTTTTTTTTTTTTTTTTTTTATTACTGGTCCCTTTTTCTATTTCAGGACACAACTTTTACTGAAATATATAAGGTATAACATGTTATTTACACTTCCGAAGCTTCAAAATAATTCCTAAAAAACTCTTCTAGATATTTGAAAAAACGTTTAAATTCGAAAGTGTCCAAATACTTATTGGGTAGATAGTGTATATAAAATATGTTTTTTTAACATCTTCGTTTATTTTTCCCTGAAATTTTACATGAGACGTAAGATAAATTATTACAAGTGGTTTTGTGTCGAAATTTTTAACAGTGAAACAGTTTAAAGTAAATTTCGAACTACTATATAATACATATCTGAACCGAGATTGAGAAAAAGTTCTGTAATTGACTTCTAGAAATTAAATTGTGGCTCTTAGTAAAAATAGTTCCATGTCATCCTCATAAATTTTAGTCCCCTTAAAGTGAATTCTAGAAACCCCTGTTAGAATTCTAGAGCGTTTGCCTATATTCTCGAGATCAAACTTATTTAAAAATCTCTGCAAATAAATGCGAAAAACAAATACGAGTTTTAGCTACTATAATTCAAGTTTATGACCGAATTCTAGCAAATCAAGCTAAATTTTCTCATCATAAAAAGGATTCATAATATTCATAATATTGTTTTACCATCTAAAAACATATAAACTATAAATTCTTCATTAAAATCACACAATCAACTGATTGGAAGAAAATCATATTTATTGACATTTTTATTTTTCCGACTGAGTGAAAATAATGCCTATACCGGGAGTCGAACCCCGGATCTTTGACTTACAAGGTCAAGGCTCTACCAATTGAGCTATCCAGGCTGACAACCAGCCAGCATTACTCACTCAGACAACCTTTAGGCAGAAACATCTGGTCTATCATGTAGATAGCTCGACAGAAATAAGCCGCAGGTAATGGAAAACACCATTAAGCAATGGGATTATTTTCACTCAGTCGAAAAATAAAAATTTCTATAAATTCTTTATTATTTTTTCTATTCAGTTTATTAGCTTATCTTATACGCATAGCTCGAAAATCTGTATTTCTAGTTTAAGGATTCAGAAAATAACTATTTATTCACTCTAGGTGAAGGGGGTAAATATTTTTTTCTCAGTGTTCGAATATATAAATTTATTTTTAGAAGTAACGTTCATGACGGAAGGGCAAGTTGACTTTGGCCGCATTATAACCTGAACAAGAGAGGAAATAAATGCCACAACGGTAGGAATATGATCTTATGAAAAGAATGGATATAGACGAAATAAAAAGGACATTCGATCAACAATAAGAACAAGTATATTGCTATCGTACAATTACTTTATGAATGTACGATAAAATAATTTTCACAAAAACGTATTAAAATTATCAGAATTATTCTGATTTTTTTTTTTTTTTTTTTTTTTTTTTCAATATTTTTGCTTTGTTACTTTTTTTAAATGCGTGCAATAATTCAAGAAAAATTATTTCACATCTTTATATAATATATCTTTAATTTTTTTTTTTTTTTTTTTTTTTTTTTTTAAGCAGTTTAGAAGGTGCTTTTCATTTTCCAAAGAAGTATAAAAGTGTTTATGTGTGTTACAATTCGTCGATATGTCAGACGGAAATATTTATTTATATCAATCTTTTTAATAATGAAATTTTTTAATATAATGAAGGCTATAGTAGATAACGCTAGAAAACTCACGTCATAGCTACAAAAATGTATTGAAATAAAGGAAATAAATTTTTATCATTGGTTTGAATGAGTTAATGAAATAATAGAAAAAGGATAAATTAAAAAAAAAAAAAAAAAAAAAAAAAGGGGGGGGGGGAAATCACACAATTTTAACAATGTATTGTGGAAAAAAAATTATACATGATTTGAAACAAATAAAATAAGTCAGAGATAAATTAAAAAAATAGATGTTATTCTATAGAAGAACCACCAATTAGAGATTTGGCAATTTCGTTTCCCGGCAACCACTGTAAATGGCCAAATTATGGTTAAAAAAAAAAAAAACAGCTAAATTAGAAACACGAGGAAATAAATAATTATAATAATTGTAATAAATAACAATAAAATTACAATATTAATATTATTAAAAATAATATAAATGATAATAAGTTCAAACCAAGAAATATTTATTGTTATCGGATCGGATTCAGAGAGAGTAAAAAAAAAAGGGGGGGGGGTAATAAATTTGAGGTATCTAGGCATTATTCTTTCGACAAATAAACTAGAAACGGTTTAGATGAATTTGTGCTAAAGATAATTTTCCAAAATAATTAAATTTAAGTTTCGTTTCATAACTCAACTTTCATTACTTTGATTAAAAAAACACAGTTAAATTTTAAATAATTGTTTTTTATTAGGGGCTATTTATCACGACTTTTAGCAACTGTTTTTGATCTGGCGAATATGGCGAATTTGATATTGTGGCTCTATTGGAAAAATCCCAACTATTATTTTTAGAATTCCACATAACAAATTTTAAATGTAGTCACACCTTGTCATAAGTCATAAATACTTTTCAAAGGTCATTTGAAAGTATACAAAACGAATAACACAATTACCTCCAGCAATTTACCTTAATAAACCAAAATACTCTTGAGTGTCTTTCCAAAAAAAAAAAAAATATATATATATATATATATATACATGCTAATTACATTATTTTCTATAAGTAAACATCATGTATAGCATCATAAAAATGTATTCTACTCTCAAAGCTCGTAGCCGAACCCTGGTAGAGCTTGTCGTCCTATATATTAGAAATTTTTCGCGATTAATAACTTTGAAATCTCGATGATATGGTGTAGTATCTCTTAGAAAAAAACCGTAGATGGCATTATCACTCGTGTTCAACCCACAAATCAAAACCAAAACTAAAAATACGCAATGCAAAAAATAAAAATAATAAATAAACAAATAAATAAATCTGTACTGAAGTAGTGAGTATCTCAATGTATGCTCGCTTCGCGAGTATTAAAAATATGGATGAAATTCTGTCTATCACAGAATTGAATTTAGTACGACAGGACTGCTTATATTTGTATTTTAACACCGTTTCAATATATATATAAACACTAGTCTAAATAATCAGGAAACATCCAGACGAGACCTGTTGGCTCTGTGGTCAGAATACACAACTTCGAACTCGAAGGCTGTGAGTTCGATCCTCACCGATGTATACTGAAATATGTATAAGCTTCTACGGATTTTACAAAATATTTTAAGCTAGGGTAAGAAATTAAATGGTAAAATTGGATATTGGAAGGCATTTTCAAAGTAAAACACTATAAATTGTTAACGACGCCAAATGCCAAATTGAAAGAAATAATCCTGTCGTACTAATAATAACTATTTTTTTACATTCAAATTTATGGAATATATTATATAAAAAGATCATAATACTCAATAAAATACTATCACAAGGACGACTTATCGAAATTTTATCATAGACATAATTATATAGAAAAATGAATAATATTCGATTATGACGACATTATGACGATTACGTCATTACATGTCAATATGCACATTATTATTTACTAATTGAAAAACTAGAATTATTTTGTAACAGCAATCATAATTAAATGTATTTTAATCAGTTACTTTATTAACTAACGTTTCAAATTAAAATTTTTGAACCATTTTGAAGCGCATTTAAATATGTATGAGAGAAAATATGCATTACATTAAAAATGCGCATTTTATATTTATGTTTTTATGCTTTTCTTTAAGTATAGTTTTTAATAAAATTTAATATTATATTGTAGAAAAAAAAATCCTAATGAAAAATGTATGAACACGACTATTAAAAAAATATTTTTTTTTTAATTTATTCCTCTATAGACAGTTAAAACTAGACCAGAAGGTTACAGATGGTTGTCGTAATGATTGTATTATTTTTACAGAGGGATTCAGTCGTTGAATTAGTGTCAAGGCAGTCCATCAGAATTTTAATGTAGCAGAAATGAACCCAACTCTCTCAAATCGGTGGGGGTCATTATATGCGACTCTTTGACCTTCGGTGCAGAACGGGAGAATTAAGTCCGCTACGATAACTTTCCTCCTTTCGTCATTCCTCGGTTATGCTTATAATGTTTGGAAACTCCTGAAAAAGAATAAACTGTTATGAATGTGAAATAGAAGCTGAGTGTCGCCACGCACGGTTGTTATAAGACAATATTTCTTTGAGGAGGTTTTCTGAGATTTTGCTACCGTAATTAAGGAAACGCTTTTCAAATTTCTTATTGAGGGCACTTCTTTTTTGAACTTTTGCTTTATATATTTCTGAATAAATCTAGATATTTTCTAAAAAAAATTAATAAAATATATGCCCGAATAATTAAGTATTATGTTAAAAAGATATCGAGTATAGAAAAAAAAAATAATAATAATAATAATTTCTGTACTAAATAGAGAAATGGTGAATCATGGATGTATTTAGAACCAAAATAATGTAATATTTATGTGTAATATGTTTGTATTTATATTAAAATGTGTAAGTAATGTGTATATATGATGTGTGTGCATACATTTAAATGTGTATATAAAATGTATAATAGTAAAGTATGTATTAAATATATTAAAACGCGTATCTTTGTGTATATAATGTAGAAGAAACGTAGAAATTTCGAACCACCTTTTAATTTTTTTTTTTTTTTTTTTTTTTTTTTTTTAACGATATGAAACTATTAAGTTCCCATTATTTCATATCTTATAGCATTTGGCATATATTTTTTTTTCTTTTTAATTAAAACTAACCATTTAATTAATAATTTCTTAAAAGTATTAAAACTGGATCAATCTTCCCCACTTGAGGGTGAATCGAAACACAGGGATTAAGTACTACCATTAGAATCTACACAACGGTAATTATATGTCTAAAAAATAAATAATAAATAAATCTAAGTATTACAGATAATAATTAAGAGTCTAACTAAATACCAAATATTTATAGGTATTTATTTATTTTAAATATAACCTGCTTTTTGGTGCTCCTCCGAACGTTGTACTATTTAACAGAATTCTTTTAGGCAGAATTCGTGTTTAAATTGTTTGAATTTTATCCTTATTTCATTGTTATTAATAAATCTGTGTTTATAAAGACTGTATAAATTAATAATTTCAAAAAACTTTTTGCTGTGTGTGTATGTGAAACTTTTTAAACACTCTTTTAGAAAAAATAAAAGACAAAATTGAAACAATAAAAAATACATAAAATATAACTCTATTCCCAAATCATAAGCGTCGTATGTTATAAATACAAATAATTAAGCCTTTAAAAATTGGAGCATACCAACTTTGGCTATAAAATAATGTAATAATTAAATATAAAATTAGAGGATTTCTATTTTATCCGGAAACACTGCGTTATAAAGCGTAAAAATGCGAAAAGAAAACTGAAAAAGGAAATACATACAAGATAGGAGTAACTTAATATTATAATAATAAAAATAAATAAATAAAAATCCTATAATTACATATTGGAAACACATATAGATATATGGTCAGCAGTCCAATGAAAAATAATTATTATTATAAATTTTAGGCTAATCTAGAAAAACCTTTAAATTCCCATCTAGTCGACTAATTTGAACAGGTGAAAAAAAATGTACTAATAGAAATAACTAATTAGAACATTTATAGATTGGTCGCAAATAATTTGTACAATAAATTTCCTAAACATTAAATATCTACATTTTCTTAACAATAGTACTGCGATCATTTAAATCGAAAGAAAAATACAATATATATAAATATATAATACAAATATATATATATATATATATATATATATATATACATAATTCCCCCTTTTCCCCCTTTTCAAATTAATTAAGTTTTTTTCACAGTTTTCAGAATTTCCATGATATTCTCGAGGTATAGGGGGAAGTGTGGGATGACTTTAAATGAAAACTTTAATCCTTCGTAACTTCCTAAAAATGCTTAGTAGGGTAAAAACTTTTTTGACAAAATAATTGTCTTGAAAAAATCTTTCCATAGATCTGACAAAAGAACCCCCCTTCCCATTTGAAATTTTAACGTCCCTCCACCCCCACCCCACCCCAGCTGCCATTCCTTGTGTCTTCGTCTCTTCCATTTCTCGTTAACTAAATGAAATGCCTATATATATATATGTGCGTGTGTTTGTATGTATATATATATACAGGGCTGTCACTGGCGAATATTTTTATAATAAGTTTCGTACCACTATATTATATTGGTACTTTTGATTGTGGATTTAACTTTATAATAGTATTCTAAATTTTATTGAGGTAAAATAGTGGTAAATATAAATTATAATAATACTCACCAGTGGCTGGCCCTAAATATATGCATATACCAACAAAATAAACAAATGTATCAACTTCTTACGAAAAAAGTATGCACATTGCTAGGTATTATTTTCTAGCAAAGTATGCATTTGCTAGAAAATAATTCAAACAGTCCAAATCCATTGCGCAGTTTCAACTTTCATTATTCAAAATAATTTTCCCTATAAACATGAAAACAATTATTTGAGAAAAACTAAAAAAACACAAGTAATTCATTAGTATCTTCTTGTTTAATACCATCTTCCCCACCCCTCTAGAGAAATTTCAACGAAAATACGAAACGGTCGAATGGTCCTCCTGACACCAATCAGGCGTGATAATTTTAATGCCCTCCCCGGGTACATCCACTTGTCTGTCACCATAATCTTGAAATACTTCTCTCTACCCGTTTTCAATAATAATTTCAACGAGCTCCCCGTATGCTGGAAAATTTTTATCGTTTTCATCCAAGGAAAATCCCATTATATACTTCCCCGGTTTTCTTCCCGGAAAAGCATCACGCGAGAAACAATTCTGTAAAAAAATTAGGGTAGAAAAGTATTAAAATTAATATGCAAATTAAGCGTCTAAATACTCGATCGTCTGCTCTTATTGGATTGGTCAGTGGAGGCGCTTGTATCGGGACTCCATCTTAATTACATTCTCTCCTAATCCGCTGGAAGGTGGATATTGTGCGCCCGGGAGTTGCCATCTTCAAGTTTTTCTCTTTCAAGACCCATTTTTCTCTTAATTTTGTATGAGCTCACAGTTTTCTGAAATTCACAAGCTTGATAAATTTAAGATCTGTTTGCTTTTGTGAGCTAGGGTATTAAGGGGTTGTTTTACTATTAAATGCGCTATTTGCTGATCTAAAAGTTACAAAGACTATAATAACTGTTGTAGGTTTCAGTGATTTCTTTTTACATCACAGTATTAATAACAACAAAGAACATGAGTTTCCATCTCAAGACGGAACACATAGACCAGCATTTTTCATCAGTAAATTTTATCATATTTGTTCAGTAATTTAATGCGGTTAATTATGATAAAAATTATTGATAAAAAGTATTGGTGTGAGTGTTCCGTCTTCAGGCGGAAACTCTCGCAGCCTTGAATAACAAATAAAATTCAAATTAGTAATTTAGTTTATATAGGTTCGTATCATTTAACACAATGTCGCCGGGGTATTTTCCCATTGTGAATAGCAAGCCTCGCCTTTTGGCGTTCCTCTAAAACGATATTTTATTTATTAAAAGGATTTTACGTATTCATGATCAAATTATTCAAATTTTATTCTTAGTAATTGATTCTATAAATGTCATTGGTGTATGTCATGTAATGTCATGTAAGTCAAGTGTGTGTATCAACAACATATAAAGTGTTAAAGAGGAATAATTATTTTTTTTTTTTTTAAGTACTTTTTAGAGGAACGCCTGGAGTCGGGACTCGTTTTTCATGGAAAACGTAATTTTACGTGACCCGCAAGCACAGTGTTAGCGAATAAATGTTTTTTGTTTTTACCAATATATTTTTTATTTCAGAATAAAAATGTATATCTTAATAAACCAATTTTTTATTCTAGTAATTTAATTAAATGTTTATTTTAAAGAGACAAGAGTGTTTCTTATATTAAAATTAATGTAACCAAAGTTTTTAAGATAAAATAATAATAATAATAATAAAATTTAAATAAAATTGCTTCGGTAAACTTTGATTTTTTCGTTTAAGCATAGTAAAGATAAAAATACAAGTGGATATAAGGGCTCGAAATTAAGAAAAATAAAAAATTAAATCGCAAAATCTATTTTAATGCGATTTTAAAAAAAATGCTTATATATAATAACTAGAAATTTCTAAAAATATAAATCAGAAATTTAGTATTTAATATTTGAAAATTCATTGATCTTAGAAAAATATTATGCCAAAGACAAATTGATCAATTTTCATAAGGTCATTTGGCATTACTTTCTGCTCTAATGCGACATTTTAAGTATGAATTTTTTTAAATATCATTGATTAACACTTTTTATTATCACTAAAATTTAATTTACTGATTAATAAAACTTAAAAAATATATGTATTTATCTATTGTTTGTTAAATTAGAGGTACTTTACACGTTCCCTCATTAAAAACTCCCTCATTAAAAAAAAAAAAATCAATAAAACTTTAGCTTGCATTTTTGGGGGCTTTGATTTAATTTTGATAAATTATATTTTTTATTAAAAAAAAAAAAATCACTGCTTAGTGATGAAAAATAAAGCATAAAATTGATAATATGGTTTTACATAGTGAAAAATTCGATTTTCTTTTTCTTTTCCTTTTTTTTTTCTTTCAATATAAAAATCTGGAGTGACTCCACTCGACTTTCCGAACATTGAGTAACTAACAGTTTTGTAGATAAAATAAAGAAAGAGGAGTTGCTAAACAAAGAGAAAACCATAACAGAGTGTTTGAGTATTTTTCTCCATATATCACACGAGGTTTTATTTAACGCTACTGAACTTTGAGACCTTAGATCTTATGATCTAAGGGCTCAAAATTCTTTATCCTTATGGATAAAGAATTTTTCGTTGTGTCCCTGTAAAAATCTATAAATGCTAGATTCACCAAAATGCTTATAGTTAGTACAACAGTGATTTATAATATTCATACAAATTTTCAGCTCAATTGAATAAGGCGTTTAGATGCTATAGCTGGACTCATAGGCCATAAAGATAAAGAATTTTTCTTTGTGTCCCTGTAAAAAAACTGTAAGTGCTAGATTCACCAAAATCTATACAGTTGGTTCAAATGTGACCTATAACATGTGTACAAATTCTTTGCTGAGATTAATAAGGCTTTTAGACGCTATCACACTTTAAAAATTTGGCAAAGAATTTTTCTTTGTGTCCCTGTAAAAAAACTATAAGTGCTAGATTCTCCAAAATCTATACAGATTGAGTATCTGTGACCTATAATATGTGTATAAAGTTTTTGCTCAATTGAATAAGGCGTTTAGATGCTATCGCACTTTTAAGATTTTGGTCCCTTGGCCATAATGATAAAGAATTTTTCTTTGTGTCCCTGTAAAAAAACTATAAGTGCTAGATTCACCAAAATCTATAGGGTTCGTACTATGGTGACTTACAATATACGTACCAACTTTCAGCTTATTCGAACAAAGCGTTTAGACGCTAGCGTGTTCACTCACAGACATACACACATACATACACACATACATACACACATACATACACACATACATACACACACACATACATACATCATCGTAAAAATAGTGAAAATGGACTCGTTGGACCTCGAAATGTATAGAAACATCAAAATCTCGAATTCGGATTTTTGACATGATTACAATACTTTCCTCACTATAGTGTTCGGAAAGTAAAAAGGTTTAAAATGATAAGAATTTCAAATTTCCCCCCAAATTTTTTAAGGGAAGATAAAAGCAAAACATTTTTTTCACTTCTCTGTCTATATTTAACTGAGATTTCTATTTTAAAAAACACATGCTATACAAACTCAGGTTTTTATTTTATCAATTTACCTTTCCCAAACCTACATAAAATTTCTTATATTAAGTTCAACAGGAATCGTGAAACTTCATCTCACCCAGCTTCCGTTTGTGTTCCATCCCCAAATTCTTCCCGATTGCCTCAATTTTTTTTTTTCTCCAGTCTCTTTAATTCTGGATTAATATTTATCTCAGCTGCGGAACTCTTAATTCCGGACGAATGGGGATTTAATCACTGTCGATGAACAACTTTCCAGCAACTATTTTAATCTGCACCTGGGACATCATTACAAGGTATTTTTCGCTCCAATACATTCATGGTATATAAATATGGAATGAATATTCTCTCTTTATATACATATATATATATGCAGAAAAGCCCCCCGAGCTATGAACTGTTGCATGTTAAAGAAAGTGTTGCGCCCACTTATTGAAGATCTAAAAAAATTATTATCGTTGTAATCCCTTCTCGTTTAGAAAAATGCCTCAAAAAATAATTATGTAGAACATGTATTTCTCGGGGTTTTATTCATTAATCCTTTGTCTAGCAATATTTTTTAATCGTTCATTAACTTTTGTTGATACTTTGCTAAATGTCTTTAGAAAATATTTTAGAAAAGAAATTATATGATTTCATATATATATATGTGTGTGTGTGTGTGTGTAATTTATCTCTTTGCTTACAAAGTATTAAAAATGTTCTACTGTGATATTTTCTTTAATGAAAGTTTTTTAATTATTAATTGTGGATTTAGATGTGCGCTAAAAATGCTTATTTTTTCGAATTTTACTTTTTAATTATCAATAATTAACTTATTTCAAATACCATAGTGTTAACCTTTTACATATATACATACATATATATATATATATATTTTTTTTTTTTTTTTTGAAACGTCAAAAATCGATGATGTAAAAGGTCGATTCCTGAATATTTGATGCATATTCTTTTTTTTCTCACATGCTAATTTGATTAGTGCATCTAATTCTTTTTTAGCGCATTAAGTTCTAAGTGCTCATAATTGTAAGTATAGTAGCAAGTAAAATCAGTATAGTTTATCGTTTCACTTTTTCATTCACTATCAATCCAGTGACTCATATTTGTAAATAATTTTGTTCCTATTTGCTTTCTTCTAGTTATCATTGCACATAAATACATATATTTGTCATTATTACGGTATTAAAATTTACTCATTTAAATGTTTGCAAGAGTTAAAAAAAAAAAATAAATAAACATATTCTGTAAAGTATTGAAATTTCCAAATGACTTCCAAAAGAAGAACGGCGTCGCTGTTTTGTCTTAAAATGAGACTCAATAAATCTTTAATTTCACTAAGAATTTACAAAATAAACTAAAATATACAAAGGAATCTCTGTGTCAGTTTGAAAATCGCAGTTTTATCATTTTAGAATTGCCATGAAAACTCCATGAAGTCGAAAACTACAAGTTGATCGAGAACTACAAGTTAATTCATAAGAGTTCTGACGCATTATGAACTGAAAAGCAAAATATAACTTACATGAAATGATAATTAACGAAAACTTTGTAAACAGATACTATAAATTGGAAAAAAAAATTTACATTTCGTATATAATCAAATAATGCGCAACCCTTCATCAAGAGAAAAAAAAAAAAGTCACGAGGTCAGCATACAAGAATCATGCACTACATTTATGTAAGTGGCAAGAAAAGAAATTGCTTTCTCTCCAAGTGAGATGTAATTTAATTTCAATAAAAGTAATTCCGATAACTTTTTTTTTTTTTTTGCTATGTATTTTATTTTATTTTTTAAGTAATATTTTATTTTATTAGTTGCTTTTTTTATTATTTTTATTAATGGGATATTTTTTCATAATTTTCGTTTTACTCAAGTTACACGAGTATTAAAAAAAAAAAAAAAAAAACCTTCAGTAAAACATTTTTTTCTTTAAGTCTTGCCACTTCTGTTCTGGGTTTTGTACATTGCTACATTTTTGACTAACAAGTTTTTCAGTTTTTCTCACCTGAGGAAAATCATGGTTATTTATATTCCTCCGAAACAAGTGTTGCGTGTTTTTGTACTTTATGACGCTTGTAAAGCTTTTATTCGTAATCATTCAACATAAGTATTTTCGTTTATTTTTTCTGTAGCATAAATTAATACATCAAGACTGTTTATACTTGTGAAGACTTTTAATGTTCTGACTATTTTAAGGAGTCAAAACATTCATTCTTCATTGGCGGCTATTATTAGAAATTTGTTGGAATTGCGTTTTCGTTTACATTGAACGTATTTAACACTTCCTAACAATTTCTAATTGTGAATATGATTACAATTTGTGTATCTATCTTTACAACGGTCCACTTACCTATCTGTCCGCCAGCCCGCCTCCAGCGTCCGTAAATATTTTCAGAATTTTTAAAAAGGATATATGTTATTCAAGTTCACTATAAAATGTTCCCTATTTAAAATGGCATTAATAGATCCTGTACAACTAGTATGTGTACAGGGTCACAGAAAAAAAAAAAAAAAAAAAAAAACGTATGCATTCCGTTTCTATACAAACATTTTTATAAATCACATTTAAATAACTTTCTCTGGCAAAAATCATAAAGAAATTGACATTTATTATTAATATGCTAAAATAACATTTTGTGTAGAATATGATATGCTTAATCATCAGATTTACAGTGCTACATTAAAATATTCAGATTAAGGGCTGTAGTTAGGAATTAAGGGCTGCATTTCCGTTTATGTTAAGCATTTTTAACGCTTTCCAACAATGTTTAAGGATGATTATGAATTCAATTAGCCTATCTGTATGCCTTTGACTCTGTCAGTCCGTTATGTGATAACGTAGACAAAAAAGATTGAAAGTTTCACGATACAACAAGTACAAACATTTGGAAAGTGTTAATAATCAATACGTACCACATGACTTTCCGTTCTTGTTTCAAATATCAAACTGTTGATCATTTAAAGAAATGTTGCCTGACTTCGCATCATCATAAAATTAACATTTTATCGTATCGAATGCGTAAACAAAATTTCCAAAAAACATTAACATAGTTAATCCATTCTTTGACTATTCTTTTAACTAAATTTTGACATATATTTATTTTAAAAAGAATTCAATTTACCAAATCAGAATCTGCCTATTATTATTATTATTATTATTATTACTAATATAATTATTACCCATGTTTCGTATTAATATATAGATATTATCGAATTTTAAAGTTTTAATTCAAATATTAAAAACCAGAAAAATTATAACAATTAATTTGAAATAAATATCAGTATTTTTTTTTCCAATTAGTGATACGATGCGCAGTATAGTAACAGGATCTGTCGACTCCTTAAAATAATAAAACACAAATATAAACTGTCATGAAATATTAATTCCTACTACAGTAAAATATATCAAAATACTGATAATGAATGATAATTAAAAAAAAAAAACCTTTTTATCCAAAAATCGTAAATTACAAAAATATGCAAAAATTTGTGCTGAGGGAAAACAAGTAGCAGCGATTTTTCATCAGACGAAGTAAAGTAGGCACGCTTTCAGTACGAAAGAAACAATACATAAAAACCTATAGAAGTGGGGAATTAAATTATACAAAATGAATCCATTAAAAATTCTGGTAAAACTTGAATAAAATAGAAATAGTAAAAGCGTGTCTAAATAATAATAATAATAATAACTAATAATATAATAAAATATCACTTAAAAATTAAAAATTAAAATAAAATAAATGAAAAACGAAGAGTTATGTATATTACTTTTATTTAATTCAAGTCACATTCTTTCTTTTAAACAAAGTTGTTTCTTTCATATTATCTCGTTACGTACATGAATTTTGTGCATTGCTTCTTTCCTAATAAACTCTGGTGTTTTTTTTTTTTTTTTTTTTTTTTTTTTGTCACACACGCGATGAATTGGCGTGCATTATTCATTTCGACCTGAAACAAGTATTGCGTTTTTTTTTGCAATTTGAGATAATAGCCTATAAATTTTTTGTTTAATATGAACACATGTAGTAATTATAATTTCAATTTTTACTTCATATGTGTTAAACCTGTCATGAAGCAACCCGAAATTTTAGGTCAAGTTATGTCAGTGATAAAGTGATGAAACCTGTACACCATCAATTCCCTACCAAAACATACTTGGTGTTTTTAGCTCACTACGTTTTCATTCAAATATGAAAATTTAGTGGTCCAAAAAGGCCGACTGGATTATAGTGAGTGGGTTAAGACTGATTGTCGACTCGAAGGACGTAAACCTGAGATAATGCTCTCCATGGAGGGTCTTTCTAAGGGTTCTAGATGGATTTTACGGGAATTTCGTAGAAAACCATGGAAAATTGAAACGGCTTGGAAATAACTGTTCTTTTCCTTTGAATGCATAAACTAAGTTATCCTAAATGACCATGGAGTCAAATGTGTATGTACGACAAATGAAAACGTTATTAATAAACACATAAAATGCAATTTATGATATTTGCTAAGAAAACTTTAAAACACCATAATTGAACATCACTTCTTCGGTACATTTTTCGTTAGTTAAATCGGCATACTTTAGAAATATATCAAACAAATTTTGTGACATTTGCAAAACTCAAATTCAGTTATGCAAATGTCGGAACTTGGTCATAAACTAAGTTATCTTAAAGAACCACAGAGTCAAACGTACATGTATGATAAATAAAAACGTTATTAATAAACACATACATTACAATTTAAGACATTTGCTAAGAAAATTTTGAAACACTATAATTCAACATGACTTCTTCGATACATTTTTCGTTAGTTAAATCAGCATACTATAGAAAAATGTCAACCAAATTTTATGACATTTGCCTACCTTGAACAGAAAGTTAGACATATTTAAGTAAGTCCTGTAAAGAAGTAAATATTTACACCAAGAATATTATGGAATAACAGCTTCAGAAAAAAATTCTAAATGAGAATCATATACAAACAACTAACACATAAATTTATGTTTTAAATCGCAGAACAGCAAGCTATACATGTACTAGTTTTAGAACTTGTAACTACACTAATCTGCAAATTTGCATCCAAGACATTTAATGTATTACATGAAATTTGTAAGGATCAACAAGCAGACTGGAGTAACAGATGGTTTTGCCAACAGTGCATATTTAAAGGAGAAAAAAGTCTTCCCAATTAGTACCCATGTGGCAGCTTAATTTATTGACCCCTTGTTCCCATGTTTGCTCAAGGGGCAGAGGGTGAATACCAAATCCCAGGTCACAGATGTCATGCGTGCCACTGTTGCATTCTGATTAACCAGGGAATGCAACTTCTATTGATTCATGCAGTGAACGTGCTTGGTCGTAAGTAGGGCAATTCATGTGTTTAATTACACCATTAAATAATACAATGCTAACTCAACGGTATTTTCAGTCTTATTCCCCCTCCCTCACTTAGTGTGAAGTTGAACGAAGTAAATTTAAATAATCAAACAATTTTTACTTTTTCTTAATAAAAAATTACTGTAATCCGCAAATGTAATGCCCATAAACACAAAACTGGAGAAGAAAAAAAGTTTGTAACACAAGACTACGTATGATTAAAATTTTCCCTGAAGAGGTTGAATATTTATATAATTTTTAATTTGTTTTGAATATCAATTCGTAGTATAATTCAATCACAAACTGTGTAAAGTAGTATTACTATAAAAGACTTTAATTCGTAAAAAGTATCTTTAAAAAATATAACAACTATGGCATGTTATTAAATATTTTTGAAATACATAAATATATATATAAAAAAATTAGTTAACAACCTTTTAAAACAGATATAAGCACTCAAATATAACATTTACCTAAAATCTAAAAGTGTAAAGTATTAATAGAATAAAGCCAAAAAAATTTTTAATGCATGGTAATAAAATTTTTCAATACAAATTTTTCCTTAAATTAAATAAGCACTGTGATTGGAATAATACCTGAAAAAAATATTTAAAAAATAAATATTCACCGTGCATAAAATAATTCTAATTATACAGACAAATGTTTTCTTAATGCAATCGAAATATGCAAAAATTCAGATTGGTACAAACATTAAAAATTGTTCCTAGTGTGAAAAAAAATTTTTTACTGGATTGCTTTTGTTAAAAAGAAATAATAATAACGTTCTCACTTTTAATAATGATCGTTTTTCATATACTGGCTTCGAATTTCTAAACTGTAGCTGATTCCTTTAAAAGTATTGAAAAAATAAAAATGTAAAAGTATAACACTTCTGAAATTGGTGTAACCATAAGAAACTCAAATAAAATGATCAAGCATAGGTTTCGAAACTTCTAATTGAACCTTTGAAACACAAGGTAATTATGGTCTTTTAATGCCGACAGTCACCAAAATTTATAATCAAAGTTAGAAGAAAAGAAGTAAAAGATTTTTTTCGCCAAGTTTTGAAAGCAAAATTTTATTAAAAATTTCCGCGATCAATCTTAGCATTTGAAAATAAAAAGTAGGTGGTATAAGATATATACCATTCTACCGTGATTCAAAGAGATAAACAGATAATGTAACGTTTAAATAGAGATTTCAAAGAACTCATATTGCTCCGAAGGAATAAGCACGCGCACAGTTCAATTTTGAATTTTTTTAAAACGTATTTTTTATTCCTTATATTTATCCGAATTTTGAAAAATTCGATTTCTTTTATAATTGGAATCTTACTGCAATACGTTTGTTATTTCACTTCCGATTACAAAATAAACACTATTCTATGCTAGAGAAAAAATTCACTGACCAAAACGAAAATGTTGCTATCATCGCATTTTCATAATGAGTCAATACAGTTTTATTAACGTGAAATCTATTTGCACAGTGCATAAAGAAACACTTCTAGCATAAAAAAACATTTTAAAAGAACCACATTGAATAGTAGAATTTTAGACATAAAAAATACTCGAACTTATGTTGCTTTAAGGTATTTGTACTTAATATCTGATGAAGTTTAATTTTAATACTCCAACACAAATAACAATGAGCCGAGCAACTACATAACCTTATAGAAGACAAGATTCAATTAGTTATTTTAGGATATTCATATTACATTCCTAAACATCTTTGAGAGATTATTTTCCATGAAGAAAAAAAAAAGTTTCAAAATTAAATATATTTTTATTAACCTTCCAACGGGCGCGCGTATCTGAGAGATACACTTGTGGTAAATCTCGTTGTATATCTTAAAGTCAGAGAGCATTTGAAACACTTATGTTTGGCTATTCACTCAGTATATATTGATCTATTTTTAGTTATCTTTTGAACCTCGAGACAATGATATGAAGCTGAATATTTGCTATTTGTATTTGAAAAATACGCGCGACCTTTCATGTAACGTTTTGTTATATTTGATTTTTTTTTTCACTGCTAAAAACGATTGTTTGTTGTTTTTGTTTTAAACATTATTATTTTAAATATTTTTAAAATTAATTAAGTTATAATTCCGATCTTTCTTTGATTTTTTTATATTGATTTTGCGCTTTCAGTTTCATTCTTTCAGTTTTGTTTTAATGAATAAAAGTTCCAACTGAATGTTCTTATTAATCTTCAAATGGTTATAGTATAATTAAAATATTCAGATACTTTAAAATACATATTTTACAGTAGTGTATGTGAAAACCTTTCATGTTCGTATAAGCAGCGCGCCCGCTAGAAGGTTAATTCACTTTTAGCACTCCATAGGAATTTCTTTTTGTTTATTTTTTATTCGAACTACAAGTAATACTATACTGATTTACAACGAAAAAGAAAAAAAAAATCAATCAAACATCATAAATTGTAAAATCTCGCGACAATCGATTTGAATCGAATTCATTAAAAACAACCATTCGTCAGGTTTTTCGTCAAAAAAAAAAAAAAAAAAAAAAAAAAAAAATGCATGAATGCAACACGGTAGCAGGAAATTCTTAAATCTATTTTTCATTTTTTTTAGGTTGTAATTTATTTTTAAAATTATCTTATTTTAGTTAAGTTATTTAACATTTATTTTGCATTAATTATCAGAAATTGGCTTTAAAAATGTATCAATTTAGAGAAACTGTATGATGTTTGATTCCACCATAAATCAGATGATACCGTTATAAAATACATGTAACATTCATTTCAATGATATGCTACGGTTATTCTTATTATTATACAAGTGGGCCTTCGACCAATGATATGTATATATGTTGGCCTTTTGATGAGATTGCTTAAGAATAAAAATTAAACTAAAGTAAAGTAAAAATTGTAAGTTAAATCGTACATTTTCTGTAATTACTTAATAGTAAATCACTTCTTTCACGTTAGATGGCGCTTGCTCATGTTACGTTGAACGTTAAATATAAACTGAAAATAAGAAAATATTAACGTTAAAATTAAATAACCATTTTAAATATCACCTTTTTAATATTGTTATTAGCTTATAAATTTTAAAGATTAATAACTATCTCTTAATGCATTCATTTATTTCATTTCAGTTGCATCTAGATCGATTAATCGTTTCTTTACTTTTAATCTTTCCTTTACACTAATGTTCGTTTTGGCAAGCTGTTTATTTCTTCTATCTCTGTATGGTATCGTTTACATGCGACTTATTAAAACACTGATTCCATGATTTTGGTTTGCATTACTGTTTAATCTAATTTCCTTTTTTATTTTGTTTTGTTGCAAGATAGAGACTTGAGTTGTATATTGCTTGAATTAGCTATACAGCTTTCCGAAATCTTGCAGTATGCTGACAGAGGTGCAAGTTTCCTGAAGAGGAACATTTCTGGTATTTCAGCATTTAAAATTCTATTTTTCATTTTATGAATTCTCTTTTATTTTATAGGATCCTTTTGGTTAATTTATCTCCTTCCATTTCTAATATTTGATGTATGTGTCTATTGGTTTAATGATTTTTGCAAATTTATCTCATCGTTAGGCTTATGTATTATGTTTGTGTCATTTCCCTTCTGCGTAAGTACTTTAACATGTTTTTACTAATCAGTGTAATGAAATTAAATTATCTTCGTGACAATAATTTTATTCGAAAAATATCTCATTCAAAATTTCATATGTTGGTATTTTCATCTATCTGTCATTTGCTGAGTGTTGCAAAGGACTTAAATCATTCAAATTATATATATATATATATATATATCATTTCAATACGTTTTTGTAGCAATAACGGTCGTTTTCAGTGTTAGATTCGGAAAACTTAGGCTAATTTTTAAGAAGAAACTAGGAAATAATAATATTAAAATCTATAAATTCAGTATTTAATGACTGTTAAAAATTTATGTAATCAATTAATGCACTTCAAACCAAATTCTTACACGTTTTATAAGTATACTTACCAGAAATATTTCGATCTATTTCCGACTATGGTTTAACATAGGAAATAGTTGAGAAATTTTAGTAAATGAATGAGATTTTGAATACCACACTTTAACAAAACTCTTATTCGCATTTTAAATCAATGTAATTATTAAAATATATTTGATGAGTGGAACTGTTTTAATGTCACATAATTTTTTTACTTCTTTATTCATCTATTTTGGAAAATCGATATGTTTTAAATATCGATGATTCACTACATGCTCTTTGACTGCTATTTTTCAATATACTCAAAAGTTTGAAATTTAATACTCTTTGAATATTTTAGAAACAAATGAGGCCAAAAATTAAAGAAAATTTATTATTTCCTTCACTGAATAGGTGAGTATTTCTTTCTTTCTTTCTTTCTTTCTTTTTCTTTTTTTTTTTTTTTTTGAGGTGGGGAGGGGAGAAATATAGAGCTCATCAGCATTTGAAAATAGGCTTAAAATAAATTTAAAAATATACATTATATTAAATTGGGCAAAGATTTCTTCTTAAAAAATTGTTTTAAATATTTTAAAGAAAAATAATTATAAGATTAAAAAAAAAAATTATAAACCATGTTTTTAAATTTTCTGTTGAATCATATAAACGCTACTGAAGGCAGCCGGAACCCCCGCAATTGGATAAAAGTATTAAAAAGATTCCTTGCTGTCGTCGTTTGAGCTATTATAAAAGTTTCAAATGGCTATCTAGCCGGGAAGTTAGTTAAAAGTTGATTGCAAGCTTAGTACTGGAAACGCTGCCGAAGGCACCAGGGTCCAGAAGCAATTGGATAAAAATATTTTTAAAAAGCATTTTTACCGTATTCTGGACTATTCCGAAAGTTTCAAATGTCTAGCTACTAGGGAAGTTAGTTAAATAAATTTTCTATTAAATCATATGAACGCTGCCGAATACAGTAGGGACCTGAAAAGGTTGACTAAAAGTATTAAAAAAAAATGTATTGCCCCCGTCTTCTGAGCTATCTTGAAAGTTTCAAATATCTAGCTAGCCGGGAAGTTAGTGAAAAATCGATTGCAAGCTTTGTACTGGTAACGCTGCCGAAGGCAGCAAGAACCCGAAACAGTTGGCTAAAAGTATTTAAAAAATGCATTTTCACCGTGTTCTGAACTATTGTGAAAGTTTCAAATGTCTAGCTAGTCAGGAAGTTAGTTAAATAAAATTTCTGTTGAATCATATAAACGCTGCCGAAGGCAGTAGGGACCTGAAGCAGTTGACTAAAAGCTTTTAAAAAAGTATTGTCACCGTGTTATGAGCTAGCCTGAAAGTTTCAAGTGTCTAGCTAGTCGGAAAGTTAGTGAAAAATCGATTGCAAGCTTTGCACTGATAACGCTGCCGAAGGCAGCGGGAACCCGAAACAGTTGGCTAAAGGTATTAAAAAAATGTATTTTCACCGTGTTCTTAACTATCCTGAAAGTTTCAAATGTCTAGCTAGTCGGGAAGTTAGTGAAAAATCGATTGCAAGCTTTGTACTGTTAACGCTGCCGAAGGCAGCAGGAACCCGAAACAGTTGGCTAAAGGTATTAAAGAAATGTATTTTCACCGTGTTCTGAACTATCCTGAAAGTTTCAAATGTCTAGCTAGTCGGGAAGTTAGTGAAAAATCGATTGCAAGCTTTGTACTGATAACGCTGCCGAAGGCAGCAGGAACTCGAAACAGTTGGATAAAGGTATTTAAAAAATGTATTTTCACCGTGTTCTGAACTATCCTGAAAGTTTCAAATGTCTAGCTAGTCAGGAAGTTAGTGAAAAATCGATTGCAAGCTTTGTACTGATAACGCTGCCGAAGGCAGCAGGAACTCGAAACAGTTGGCTAAAGGTATTTAAAAAATGTATTTTCACCGTGTTCTGAACTATCCTGAAAGTTTCAAATGTCTAGCTAGTCGGGAAGTTAGTGAAAAATCGATTGCAAGCTTTGTACTGGTAACGCTGTCGAAGGCAGCCCGAAGCAGTTGGTTAAAAATATTTAAAAATTGCATTTAGCCGTGTTCTGAACTATTCTGAAAGTTTCAAATGTCCAGCTAGTCGGGAAGTTAGTTAAATAAATGTTCTGTTGAATTATATAAGCGCTGCCGAAGGCAGCGGGACCTGAAATAGTTGACTAAAATTATTAGAAAAATGTATTGTCACCGTGTTGTGAGCTGTCCTGAAAGTTTGAAAGAAAAGTTTGAAAGAAAGCTGACCCGAAGCAGTTGGTTAAAAATATTTAAAAATTGCATTTTAGCCGTGTTCTGAACTATTCTGAAAGTTTCAAATGTCCAGCTAGTCGGGAAGTTAGTTAAATAAATGTTCTGTCGAATTATATAAGCGCTGCCGAAGGCAGCGGGACCTGAAATAGTTGACTAAAATTATTAGAAAAATGTATTGCCACCATGTTGTGAGCTGTCCTGAAAGTTTCAAATGTCTAGCTAGTCGGAAAGTTAGTGAAAAATCGATTGCAAGCTTTGTACTGATAACGCTGCCGAAGGCAGCAGGAACCCGAAACAGTTGGCTAAAGGTATTAAGAAAATGCATTTTCACCGTGTTCTGAACTATTCTGAAAGTTTAAAATGTCTAACTAGTCGGGAAGTTAGTTAAATAAATTTTCTGTCGAAGCATATAAGCGCTGCCGAAGGCAGCGGTACTTGAAATAGTTGACTAAAATTATTAGAAAAGTGCATTGTCACCGTGTTGTGAGCTGTCCTGAAAATTTCAAATATCTAGCTAGTCGGGAAGTTAGTTAAAAATCGATTGCAAGATTTGTCCCTGACAAACACACAAACAAACCCACAAACAAACAAGAATTGAAGTTAATAAAAACATGGTAAAAAAAAGGAAGGAAGGAAGAAAAAATAAAGGGAAAGAAAAGAAAAAAGAGGAGAGAAGCCCCTTTTAGTTTCCTCTTATACAAAAATATGAGAAACTCTAATATTTTTAAAAAATTTTGCCAAAGATTTTTTTACATTTTTAATAATGCTCTAGACTATTAATTATGAATACTTTTGCACTTTTGGTAGCTACTTTTAGATAAAACTCTACTGGCAACACAGAAAGTAAGTAACTCGTTCTCTATCAGTAATATTAACAAGTAAAAAAGGGGGGGGGGAAATATGATACTCAACAAAAACATATTATGAAATTTTAATAGAATTATAGAAAAGCGATCTTAGAAAAAATGAACTTTAAACAGTTTTAGACCATAAACCACAATCTATAAAAAATCTACTTTGTATAGCTGTAGGAAAAAAAGGGGGGGAGGGGATTTGAAAACTTTAAGACTTGCACTCATGTAAATATGTGCTGTTTTGTTTCAAACGAATGTAGAGTTTACATTCTATAATTTGATACCATAGGTCATAATGGCGCAGAATTTTTCTCTGTGTCTCTGTACTAAAAGACCTGTATCCCTGCAATCATCATAATCTGTAGCAATTATGCGATATTGATCTACATCCTACCTATCTTTTTTTTTTTTTTTTTTTTTAATTCAATCGAAAAACACGCTTAGACGATATCGCTCTTTAAATAGTTTGAGTCCTAAGACCATAATGATAAAGAATTTTTTTTGTCCCTGCAAAAGAATTACAATTGCTAGATTCATCAAAAACAATATTGTAGTTCGTACAAAGGTGACCTATAACATACCTAAAAACTGACAGCTCAATCGATCAAAGTTTCCAGACCTTATCGTATTCATTTGCATAAATACATCACCGTATAGCAAAAATGAACTCAGTAGACGTCGAAATGTATAGCTACACCAAAATCTTGAAGTCGAATTTTCATGATTACAAAACTTTCCTTGAATAATGTTTGTTCGGAAAGTAAAAATTCAAAGAAATTCAAATAAAAATAATCCACAGCTCTGATTCGTAATAATAATAATAATAATAATAATTAAAAAAATTAAAATTAAAATATCATAAATAAAATCTTACTATCAGGTTTTTTGTCTTTTGATTAGACTTTACATTTTATTTGAATGATAAGGGGAAGGGGGACATAAATTGAGATTCTAATTTTTACTTTCCGAACACTATAGTGAGGAAAGTATTGTAATCATGTCAAAAATCCGAATTCGAGATTTTGATGTTTCTATACGTTTTGAGGTCCCCTGAGTCCGTTTTCACTATTTTTACGATGATGTATGTATGTGTGTGTGTATGTGTGTATGTGTGTATGTTTGTGAACACGCTAGCGTTTAAAGGCTTTGTTCGATTAACCTGAAAGTTGGTACGTATATTGTAAGTCACCATAGTACGAACCCTATAGATTTTGGTGAATCTAGCACTTATAGTTTTTTTACAGGGACACAAAGAAAAATTCTTTATCATTATGGCCTATGGGACCAAAATCTTAAAAGTGCGATAGCATCTAAACGCCTTATTCAATTGAGCAAAAATTTTATACCCATATTATAGGTCACAGATACTCAATCTGTATAGATTTTGGAGAATCTAGCACTTATAGTTTTTTTACAGGGACACAAAGAAAAATTCTTTATCATTAAGGCCAATGGGGCCAAATTTTTAAAAGTGTGATAGCGTCTAAACGCCTTATTAATCTGAGCAAAAAAATTGTACACATGTTATAGGTCGCATTTGCACCAACTGTATAGATTTTGGTGAATCTAGCACTACAGTTTTTTTACAGGGACACAAAGAAAAATTCTTTATCATTATGGCCTATGAGACCAAATTTTTAAAAGTGCGATAGCATCTAAACGCCTTATTCAATTGAGCTGAAAATTTGTATGAATATTATAAATCACTGTTGCACTAACTATAAGCATTTTGGTGAATCTAGCATCTATAGATTTTTACAGGGACAAAACGAAAAATTCTTTATCATTATGATCTAAGGGCTCAAAGTTCAGTAGCGTTAAATAAAACCTCGTGTGATATATGGAGAAAAAAACACTCTATTATGGTTTTCTCTCTTTTATTTGTTTAGCAATTCCTCTTTCTTTATTTTATCTACAAAACTGTTAGTTACTCAATGTTCGGAAAGTCGAGTGGAGTCACTCCAGATTTTTTTTACATAAAGTATACTATATCACATTTTTCTCAATAGAAGTTTTCAAAATCAAAAATACTAAAATTAAAATTGTAATATCTGAAAATACTGAGCTTTCATTAAGAGTCCTGCATGAGCCGGATAAACTCGAACCCGGAGCTTCTGAGTTGCGACCCGCATTGAATTTAAATTTATGTTATAAAATTCTGAATTAAAATTCCATTACAGAAAATATATTTATATTATTAAACAAATTTTCAGAAAATTAAATATTACATAAAAATATTATAACAATATTTGTTTAATCCCTTGAAGGACGGTGAGGTACATTGCCGACTTTTTATTCCCAACTGCAAAAATTCATCCCAGAAATTATTATCTTTTTTAATCTATCGAAAAGGTTCACGTATTTGTTTTTTTCTCACCTTGTTTATAAACATTGGTGTCTTTTGATTTTAAATAACCATAATTACTTTGCCCTTGAAAGGTTAAATGTAAACAAAACTTTAGTTTACAATATAGCAAAATTTCAAATTTATTGAAACTTACTATTAAAAATTTCTCTGATTCAAATATTTTGACAATATAAAAAATATATTTAAATTCTTAAAAAAAAAAAAAAAAAAAAAAAAAAAAGTACTTGTGGATTAAAAAATTAATAAAAACTTGACCCGCATGCGACGCAAGACTCATTTTTGACCTGCATTAATCTAACCACTGATTTATAAAATTTAAAATTTTTCGAATAGAGGTCCCTGATCAATGCTTAAGAAAAAGTTATAAAAATCGAAAAAAAAAACAAATAATAATAATAATTAAAAATGCAGAAATCCGCCGAACATTGCCATGCTGTGAAGTCATTTACTTCTGATTTTATTAAAATTGATAAATTATTAACTAAAACAGGCATAAAGCGCTTCGAAGTCGTAGAATCATATGCTATCATCACGCACGCACGTGGGAAAGCTCTCCGTGTAGCGATGTCGTTAGCGGTCCTTGTGGTATTTTCTTTTCATTTGATGCGCGAAGCAAAGCATAATACCTCGTAGGTCGTAGGATCCATGCTTTTGATTTTTTTTTTTTTTTTTTTTTTTTTTAATAAGTAAAATGTTACATGGTCGCCAGTTTTGGCGACTAGGATTTGATTTTTTGGTAGCCATTTTCAGTGTAATGCTCAACTTTAATTTCTAGACATTTTCAGGAACCCGAAAATTAGAAAACCGATGTACAAATATAATTAAAAAATTGTTGTCTCTCTATAGGTTTGTCAATTTGTTAGCTAATTTATTAGTTAATTAGTTAACCAGTATCATCATCATCTCAAGAAAGAAGTCGGATCAGTTTTAAAGTATCATTTACAATATTAAAACAGGAATAAACTACTACGTCAGAAACGCCAAAGAAAAATTATTGAGGTGCATACAGCTGTTTCGGTAGCCTAAAGCGTACCGTCTTCAGTGCAAAAAGCACTGAGAACTTTTTGCACTGAAGACGGTACGCTTTAGGCTACCGAAACAGCTGTATGCACCTCAATAATTTTTCTTTGGCGTTTCTGACGTAGTAGTTTATTCCTGTTTTAATATTCCAACGCCAAGTCTCCTGCTATTATCATTTACAATATTTGTAAGATTCCTACTGAATTTCACAACGTTGTACTTTGAAATAAGTTGATTGAAAGTAAATATTTTTTTTATAATAAGGTAATATTTCGTATAAACTTTTATTATGAGGACTATTGCATAAAAAACTGTTTAAAATGACATAAAAAAAAAGGCTGATAAAATTAAGTAGCAAATAAGCGTAAGGTGAAATAAGGGGAAATTAGCTTATTAAGTAATAGGGCATTTCAATCTCCCACTGGGTCTGGCTATTAGCTCAGTTCATTGATCTATAATGAATATAATATGACCTATAGTACAAATCTGTGCAAACAAATATAGTTTGGGGAACTTACTTGACGATGAATCTACCAACGTCAACAGGTTTTCTTTTGAAGGAAAATCTAATGTGTCTAAAACATAGTTGAGAAAACATGGGGAGCAAAGTGAGAAGGGTTTAAAAGAAACAAATAAGTTCAATCTTGGATTATTTTTTTTTTTTTTTTTAAGCTAAATTAAGATTACTTGTGAATTCACTTTTAAGCATGAAGAATAACATTCCCATTTCAAACACTTTATCTCTCGCAACCAAATCTATATAGTCTGTTTAATATATTAAATTCCAAAATAGAAAAATCATTTGCCACTATTTTAGGTTAATATATATATTTAAAATAAATTTTTACTATTATTGTGAGAACAAACATCTCTTCATAATAAACGAATCATTTTTAAAGCAATAAATAACATGTAACGAAAATATGTAGAAATTTATGCTGAGTATATCTAAAAATCTTTTATTTAAACTTTTAAATAAAAAATCTTTAAATAAAAATGTCAATAATCCCATACATTTCAAAACTATAATGTATCTGCAATGCTTTGTTCATTTATGTTGATAAAAAAATAAAAGCAGGAAAAAAAATGTTGCGAATGACTTCAAAATCTATTGAATTCTATCATTCAGTGATGTAATATCCGTTCACCAAGCGATAGATAAGGGGGGCGAAAATACATTTTAAGTCATTTATTAAAGAACGGATTTGACCGTGACAAAAGAAAGAAGAAAATCATCAAATCTTGCTGTCATGAAAGCGTTATTATAAACCTGTCTGCGACATTTTTTAGTGGCAACAAGTTCACGGCTTTTATGAAAAAAAACTTTTTTTCTATATTTTAGGTACACTCGAAAAAGAATGAAAAAAAAAAAAAATGTGATAGATGCTGAATTTTGTGTCAACAGGCTTTGTGAATTCGGTGATAAATTTTGCGAAGCCAATGGTCAAAATGGATGGATGATCCTTTTTTGCGGCTGTGAAGTCAATAGGGGATGATCTATATTTTTTTCTTCATTTTTCCGAATAAGAGGATTTTGTTTGTAAAATAGAAAAAAAAAAATGTGTGTATAAATTTATTCAACATGACTTTTCGATTTCTGTGACTTTTCCATCATTTATGAAAGTGTCTGCGTTTAAAATTCAGTTTCATAGATTTTGTTCAACAAGCAGAAATGGGGCTCTTGTTGAATTGAAAAGAATATTTTTATAATAATTTGAAATTCAAAATTTCTGTTATAGGGCCTTTTCATTCAATTATTTTCAGATTTCTATAGAATAGAAGAATAACATAATACAATAATTTATTCTCATTTTTAACACTTTCCAACAAAGTTGAGAAGTTTTAACGGGTTCGGTTCGTTTGTCTGTCTGCTCTGTCATTTCCGTAACTATCTGTAAAATAGCTTGAGCCTGATATATTTTATAGCACTTTGAAATTGTGTACTGTACACAAATATTTGTGTACTGTATTTCTACATAAACTAATTCTGATATATTATGGTTTATATACTGCAAAAGCTATGTCCTATTTGCTGCCAGAAATTCTCTGTAATTTGAGAAAATACGCGTAATTTACGAAACAATTAGGTTGAGAATTTCTGGCAGCTGATAGGACATATTTTTTACAGTGTGGGAATATTGTATTAAATCATATTTTAATATATTACTGCTGCACAAATATTTTGACGAAATCAGTATGAATTATTCAAGTTTACAAAAACCCGTTTTTTAGAGAATGGGGCATAATTAGCATTAATGATTTCTTCACAATGCATCAAAATACTCGTTTTTTATTTATTTTTTCCTTATTATTATTTTTTTAACATAAATATTGATATATAATCTTGATATGTAAATAGTAAAACTATTTTTTTCCCTTTATACTTTATGCTATTTTACACTATGTTTATTAGACTTTCCTTTTCTTACAACCAGCTTGTGTTACTTATTTTTTTTTTTCCGTATCTTCATAGTTAATTTTTAATTCTTTAATTTCCTTCTTAGTTTTTCTTATCTTCAACGTAAAACATTCTAAAGGATCTGGTGTGTCACTCACATGACTTTCTTTGCCCCTGAAATCCAATACTGTAAAGAAAAATTGCAGATTAAGACGTAAAACCAAAAGGGTGCTTTAATAAATCTCAATCTGCTTTATAAATAACCTAAAATAGGTTTAGGAATAGTTTTATTCGACATGTAATTCAGTGTGAGGGGGCAACAGTCCCCCTCAAATCTCCATTCAATTATAGTGCCAAAATTTCTTTAAAAAAAAAGAAAAAAAAAAAAAAGAAGAAGAAGAAGAAGGATATCAAGGTTGTTATTAGTTTACCTTGAAACTTGACAACCTTCATCAAACTTTAAGTGGCAACTTCATACGAACTTCAGAACATTAGATATAAATATCCTGCAGTTATTTGTTTTTAAGTTATGCTGATAACAGATCAACCTCTAACAAGTTTAACTTTTGTATTTAGGGCATCTCAAAACGGGATATTATGCAAAAAAACAAATTTCAAATTCAAACTTCAAAAAATGCTTTGTTTACATTATCGGTTTGTGAAATTAATTTTCTTTCTTAAGCAGCGTTCGTCGACATTGTTAAATGTAGCAAAGTGCTTCCATCAATTTCATTCAATAGAAAAAAAAAACTTTCAGTTTAATTTTGTGTAGCCTAGTATATTGCCTATAAACTATATGCACAGGACACTGTGTACTTAAATTAATTCCTATTTTAAAAACACATAATGCAATAAAAGGAAATACACTTCCAATAATTTCCAAGTATAGCCTCAATATATTCAAATACTTTAAGTAACCCTGTGAAGGAATGATAAAAGATTTTCCTACCACAATCTACACAAAATATGCTTTAAGCAAATATAAAATATGTTAATTCCATTTTGTTCAGGTCAGCCTATAGATGTTACACTGTACTTACCAGAAATTTCGCCTATAGATGCAGTGTGTTTGAATTCTCTTGAACATCCCTATACACGCACCAGTTGCTTGGTCTCAACGAAAAGTTTAATGTAGCATCGCGTATGATATAGCTGTAGAGTACCGAGTTTGGACTTCCTGCTGTCATGATGAGATATGCTGAATATAGACACGTGGACACAAACACAGAGAGACACACAGACAACCAACAGCTGAAAACATGTTTTTTTTTTTATTCAAAGAACCTCAAAACGTATAAATATAAAACTCAAAACCACTCAAGAACATTACTTTCTTTATACGGGTACGAGAAAGTAAAACAATCTCTAGTACTACCAGAAAATTTTGAAAATTAGTGTTTCCTAAACTTTTCTAGTAGCGAATATATAGATTCTTCTTAGCGTTACTGTATTAAACGTAGTAACAGTATATAAACTTCCTTAATAAACATACTAAGAAATCGTTAATAACCGTCACAAGCGCATTTCTCGTATATTTACTGATAGATATTTGTTAGAAATAAGTATCCCATGCAGCACAGTATGCTTCAGCTATGCTACAAGAAAACTTACATTTTTTCACTATCAGAATTAGAACAAATTTTTATTCATCAGATTTGATACACTAATAAATCCTAGTCCCATAGGCATAGAATATCTAATGAAGCAGCCATGAGTAAATATATCTGAGAAGCCAATAGCTCCTTAAGTTTATACATGCCGCATATTTGGCTTAACATATAAGGAACAGAAGAAGATAAAAGATTGAACAAATAACCAGACAGCTAAAAAAAATTGGAAAAATACAATTTAAGTAACATAAGATTTCAGTAAACGATAAAGCAACAGATTAAGTAACATAAATATTTTAACATAAGATTATATATATATATATATAGTATATACAGTCGGTAACAAAAGTGTCCGAACACTAGCAAAAATTCCTATGTGAAAAAAGTAGAGTTAATACTGTTTTATTAAATAAATCCTTGTCGAATCCTGTTCTTAGTCAGTGTAAGAACATGATTCGATAAGGATTTATTTAACAAAATCGTACGAAGTGTACTTTTTTAACATAGGAATTTTTGCTAGTGTTCGGACACTTTTGTTACCGACTGAAATTGTGTGTGTAAACCGTTTTATCAAGTTATTTTTTTTTTTTTTCTATGAGCCAAAAAACTAATGTTCAAAGCTACAATATTTACATTCAAAGCCATAATATTTACATAAAAGGCATGATGAAATAATGATCGTAACGCATTTCAGTATGTTCTCTAACATCTTTTTGAAACATTCATCGTTTTGTATGTGTCTATTTGTTAAGTGATCGAAACTTTTCAATGACGTATCTGATTTTTTTGTTACGATCGAGGACATTTCTACGTTTTCGGAACTAATCTGAAAGCAAATTGAACGTTTCGAAATGTTTCTAAAATATTTACATCGTTTCGAGGCTATATAATTGTTACATTTCTAAAACATTTTGTGCTGTTAGGGTATTGCAAAATACTGACACCACAAAATAATTAAAAGAAGTTTGATATGGTCACTCTACCACGAATTTTTACGCATTAAAGCTCATTAGAATAGGGTATAGAGCTTAAAGTGGATTCTGAACCATTGTGAATACCCACGTCTGAACCGCGACTCGAATTAGGCAGCTGCTAACTGAAGACGAGTGCAATCCATTCGACCAAATAGTTGTGTGGCTGTCCATAATAATTTACTCGTACTTTGCCTTCAGATATGCGAATTTTAAAAAATAAATTAGGTCTTAAAAGTAAGGGATTGACTTAATCTTATCAAATAAGCAAATAGATTGGGGAAAAAACAGCATTTTGCCAAATTGATTATTTCTGAATTTTTGTAGCTTCGATAAATAAAAAAAATTATAGATTACCTATAATTTTAAGATTCAGATACAGAACAGCAAAAGCACATTTAATAAAATCTGAATTTCAGTCCAAATACAAAATGGGAATAGAAGAGCGAAATGTCACCATAAAGACCCGTCTGTACATATTAAGCATTGACTGGTAGCAGGGATTTTTTAGTAACTCGTGTAATAGCTGTAATGTTACTAAGTAATTGCTAGTTAACTCTATTACGATATTTTGTATATATATCGCCGAAAATAAGATCATTGTGCATAAAATGTAGAATTTATTTCCACAAAAATACAAACTGACCTTTTTTTTTTTTTTTTTTTTTTTTAATATGTTTTAAATACATTTTTAACTTAATGAGAGAGGAAAAAAACATAAAAACATAGTAACCAACATTGCTAATTTTTAATTCAAATTTATACACCAGTATTTTTCGAAAGGAATCTGTTACATATATTTCCAACGATATCTTAAAATTAAATAAACTGGAAACATTTATAAAAACTTTTCGGTGTGAAGTCTCCGTTGAAAATAACGGAGACTTGGCACCTATGTAAAAATGAAAACCCTAAACCTATTTTTGTTTTCTAAGTAATAGATATAAAATTCTACACAAAACACAATTTAAGAGTGGACAATACCTAATCTCGCCGGCAGCCTTCGCCCATGTTATTCTATGGGAAAATTTGTCCACATAATTACTCATTACCTAATGAATATTTTTCAATTCTGTTTTCACATTTAGAAAATTCATAAGCGTTAAATTAGTACTTCTTTTCCAAAAATTGATTTTTTAAAATTTTAGTATTTCATTTTGCGACTAGAAAATGAGAAAAATGCATTTTGTGAAAAATCGCATTTTTGAACTCAAAATTAAAATGTAAAAATTTAAAAAAATGAATTTTTCAAAAATGAGTACTCATTTAACGGTTATGAATTTTCTGACTGCGAAAACAGAATTTAAAAATATTCATTAGGTAATGTGTAATTGTCGCAACAAATTTTCCCATAGAATAACATGGGCGAAGGCTGCCGGCGAGATTAGGTATTGTCCCCTCTTAATTTAGTACGACAGGAGTTATATTAATCTATTCTTTCATATAAAAATTTCTACAGTAACTGTGTTTCATTCCCTAGTATCAGTTACTATATTCATTTCTTAAAAGTTCTCTGGTATAACTTTAGCATAAGAGCCTCTTGACAGCTTTTAAATTTTTGTTGTCACTTTCGCGACGAACCAAAATGGCTAATAAATTATTATAATATTAATTAGTAATCTTAATTACTAATAAAGATAGCGAGAAACGTCCGAGACACTTCGGACCCAAATTAAAAATTTCGCCAAGGGTTCTATACAAGGGTTCTATGTCCCTTTTTTTTAGCACGATTTTCCCCAATTTTATTTTAAATATTTTTAAAAAAATTGTTTGCACGTTCATTTTCATTTTTTTTAACATAAAAGAAATATATTTATTATATTTTATTATATTTTATTTTATTTTTATTTTTATTTATTTATTTATTTATTTTTGGATCTATTTCTTTTTTTTTATTTTTTTATTTATTTTTTAATTTAATAATTTTAAAGATAAAATGGGGTTTTTATTGAACATCTTTTGAACCAATTCTCCAATTAAACTGAGTAATACGGCGTTAGCTAGATTTTCTTTTCATTAATAAAGTGTACCAATTTTTGATAAAATCTAATTATCTGGACAGATAGAATGACAAACTTTCAGCTTTACATATTTAAATAAAAATGTTTGCCTATTCATTCAAGGTGATAGCTAAAAATTGGTAACGACGCAAAAACAGCCGGTTGAAAGAAATAGTACGACCTCTCGTACTTAAAAAAAAAAAAGTAAGTTTTGTTCTTTATTATAAATATAAAATAAAAATTTTACATGTTCATTTCTTTTTCACCAGTAATAAATATACACCCATGTTTGTGAAAAATGCAACACCAAGAAGGAATGCGAATATAAGAATGATATTTATTGGAGCACATACATTATAGTAAGAAGAACAACTGATTAAATTTTCAGGAAATTTTGAGTAATATATCCTGAGAAAACAGTACATAAAGCAGTGACCTCTAGGAGCAATAACTACAGTTATCTGCCTAGGCATTGAATCGAACAGCCATTGGATAACATATTCGGGTACAGAACTTCATGAAGCTTCAACAGGATGCCAGAGTTCATAGACCGTAGTAGCTGGTGAGTAGTGGCGGGCCACTCGCTTTTCAACTATTAAACAGTCATTTTCATTGGTGCGAGATTAGGAGAACACGCTGGTCGGAACAACGTTTGAACACATTCTGTATCAAGGAAGGTCCAGACAATACAGACAACTTGCGGTATTGTATTATCCTGCTTAAATATTGCGCTATAGAGGCCTTGAATATAGAGAAGATGGGCGGGCCTTGACTCACCAGTAATTTAATGGCCGCTATTCAGAGTGCCGGGAATGCGAACAAGAAGTAATCGAAACATGTATCTAATGGGACCCCATACCATCACTGCAGGTGATGGACAGTGTGACGATCTCGAATCCCAGCAGGCAATATGCATTATTCACAATGCTGTTAAATACGGATGAGGCAATCTTGATGCTGTAAACAAGATTGTGATTTGTCTGAAAAGCGACTTCACGCCCTTCCTGCGTCCAGGTTCGTCGTTGATCACACATTAAAGGCACCCATATCAGTGATGCACTTTTGAGAGTAATCAAAATTTTGGTAGCCGTATACTGGGTCACCACCTGGAATCATGGTATGGGATACTATTGGATACACGTCTCGATCACCTCTTTTTTTCATTCCCGCCACTCTGAAAACCAGCCATTACATTTTTGACGAGTTAAGTCCCGTCGCTCTGCCCTATATTCAAGGCCTCCGAAGCGCAATACGTAAGCAGGACAATGCACGACCGCAAGTTGTCCGGATTTTCCCCTATGCAGAATGTGTTCGACTGCTGCTCTGGTCAGCGCGTTTGTCTGATCTCGCACCAATGAAAATAATTGTTTAATCGTTGAAAAGCGACTGGCAACCCACCACTCACCAGCGACTACGATCGATGAATTGTGGCATCGTGTTGAAGCTTCATGAAGTGCTTTACCCGTGCATGTCATCCAATTGTTGTTTCATTCAATGCCTAGGCAGATAAGTGCTGTCATTACTTACAGAGGTCAGTGCTTTATGTAGTGTTTTCTCAGTACATATTGCTCCAAATTTCCTGAAATTTTAATCAATTGCTCTTCCAACTATAATATATGTGTCCAATAAATACCATTATGATATTCCCATTCTTTCTTGGTTTTGAATTTTCCCAAACATGAGTGCATATATATATATTTCTTTTTATGTAGAAAAATGAAAGCGCTTTTTTATTTTTTTAATCAATTATTTATTATTATAGATTTTGTCAACAACTTGTTATTTTTTCTTTTTATAATCTTAAAGTTAAAATGGAGTTTTTATTTAATATGTTTTTGAAGTGAACCAATTATCCGATTGAACTAAAAAGTACAATGTTATCTATATTTTATCCTGATTAATAAGTGTACCAATTTCCGTAGCGATAGGTTGAACGGCTTGGAGGTGTAGCTTTGTAAAACTAATTTAAACCTGACATATTCAAGGTGAAACATAACATATATGATAACGCAAAATAACCGACTGAAATCAACAGTTCTGTCGTATTAAAAACCTGATATATTCAAGATGAAACACAGAAAATGTGGCAACGCGAAATATCTGACTGAAAGTAATAATCCTTTCGTACTGAAAACCTGACATATTCAAGGAGAAACACTGCAAATATGACAACGCAAAATAACCGGCTGAAAGCAGTAGTCCTGTAGTACTAAAAAAAATTTTCAAAAAAGGAACTCGATGAACAGAAATGGTAATCATTAGTATATTCAGTATCCTCGAAACATAAAGTTTACCCGCCCCCCCCCCCCCCAATTTTTTTTTTTTTTTTTTTAACCATTTTATTTTAAATGTAATGTAAATTATTCAATTTTAGCCACTTAATTTTCCAAAGAACGCTTTAGAAAACGATTTTGTCAAAAAATGAGGTTTTAAAGATTTTAGCTGAAGATATGACATGATGAGAATTTAAGCTTTAGTAGAATAAGCTTCAGTTGGTTCGCCGTAACGAGAGTTTACATACAAACCAGATTAATACACAACAGCTGTTACGAAATTATCGCTGATTTTGAACTGACATAAGTATACTACTATGAAAAAAAAATACATTTATAATTTTATTTCGTATTCAAGAAAAAACTATGAAATTATATACAGGGTGTTTATAAAGTCCCGGACCCATTTTGATGTTTAATAACTCATAAAATAATGAAGATATAAACAAACTTGTGGCATTTATTGATGGAATAACTCATATATTTTCTTTTGAGGTTTGAATATCTTTACTTTTGTAAATATGGTCTGCGCGTGTGGTTAATTTCAGATGCATGTGGTTAATTCAGACATGCTTGCCGCTACCTGACGTGAAATTGACTATCGACTTGATATTCTCCGTGTGACGAAGGGGGCACACGTAAGTTCATTGACAAGGGTCATGAAACTTTTTGAGTCTATCTAACAATTTATGTTATTAATTTTAATCTATCTTTATTATTTTATGAGTTATTAAACATCAAAATGGGTCCGGGACTTTACAAACACCCTGTATATTATCAGCAACAATTTACTTTTAACCATTTTATTTGATTTTCAATACAACCTGTTCGATTTTAGGTACTTAGCCTTGCAAAGAACGCATAAATAAATAAATAAATAAATAGAAAAAGCGAAAAAAAGACTGCTGTGTTGAAAAAAAAAAAAAAAAAAATTTTTTTAGAGATTCAAGCTGATCTTGGAGGCATGGCATAATGAGAATGTAATATGCTTTATTGATACGCCGTAAAGAGAGCTAGCTTACTTACACACCACCACCAGCTGTGGGTCTGTTTTGACTTTCAAACAAACGGGAGAGAAAAATATTTCCTAAAGATCTAATCCTGAAGAAATGCAACTGGTTTTACAAAGAACCGAGGATAGATTATTTATTTTATGTATTTTTCTGTGTTACAAGTGAAAAGAGGGGAAGGTTTGGTCGATAGTAATGAGTGGCCGATGCAAATAAAGCCTTATTCGAAAAACAAAAGCAGCATGGATACACATTTTTGTTATCAATTTTTTTCTTTTGTTTTCGATGGAATATATTCCCATTATATCTTAGATTTTTTTTTTCTCTTTTTTCCCGTAAAGGAGAAAATAAAGACCTGGAAAATATGGAAGAAGGGGTATTTTGTATTTTTCGTGCATTCTTAAGTAGGTTTTCTGAAAATTCCCGCAGGTGGTGATGTAGTTTTTTGTCATTTTTTAAATCTTTTCTTGATAAATACATATAAATATATTGTGAAAGTAAAGAAATTTTAAATCCATGGATACATAGATATGTCGGGAAAATGAAATTCGGATTATATGCTTCATTTTTCTCAAATTAGCTCCCACTCAGCCTACCATTTCTTTAACACACACAAGAATATACAATGCTAATGACAATGCAATTTATTTTGCTTTAATAAAATTACAATAATACTTATACATTGTTTGAAAATTTACATTGCGGCTTCTTGTACAAAAGAAAACATTACCATTAATTTATTAATACATTTAATTACAAAACATCATTTTTGCTTTCTTCAATATACATAAGAATACAGTGAAATTTTTCGACATGGATTTACATGTTTTACGATATATAAGCACGATTTCCAATTTTTTGAAAATGTTTGTGTATGTATGCGTTACCAAATTTTTGTGAGCGCTGTATCTTTCGAATCAATAGACGGAATTCAATATAAGTTTATACATGGCTGGACCTTGACTTGTGCTTGTTGCATTTTGAGATATATCGCTCAACAAGTGGCGCTGTCATGCCGATTTGCTCAGCGAAAACACAGTGAGAATTATATTTAACCAACCATTGTGAAATTAAAATAATAATAATAAATAAATAAAAATAAAATTATGTATAATAATAATTGTCAATAATAATTGTCAAACAGGGGGAAATTTTCTATTTACAGACACATCGCTTTTTCGTAAGGGGAACTATCTCCTTAGAGAATTTAAATTTACAAAATGAGTATTTTTCAGAACTTGTCAATACCTTTAAAACGAATGGTTGAACTATAGATATGCTATAATTTAAAACAAAGTCATCGGGTTTTTTTTTTTTTTTTTTTTTTTTTTCATATTTAAAAAAAAAAAAAAAAAAAAAAAAAAAGCGTTTTTCAGATGTTGTTTATAAAGCACAAAAATAGTTTTATTTGGAATTTTAGTGTTAGGTTTCTCTGAGATGCAAATGAGCTTCATTTAGCACAGAAAGTAATTTTAACAAATATTTCTACTGCGTGCATTTGTATGAGAAAATATAGAAGAAAGTTTTGCGGTGTCCACAACATACTACTTTACTTTTAAATGGGGATAGAGTAGATTATCATTTAAGCCAATTATAATATCCCATGGACTTAGACGTGTGGAAATTACTTTCTATGGAGATTTTAACTTGTATTTATGCGAGTTTTGGAAAACTTTGAATCACTATGATAATAAGCGCAACATGGATTCGAACCCAACACCTTCCGTCTATCATCTCTGAGAACAATTTCTCTAGATGCATTGGGAAACTCATACAAAATATCAAGAATTAAATGGTCTAAATACATAGAAATCAATTAAATTAGAATAGTATTACTTATTTCGGCATTAAAGAGTTAAAAAGTTCTTGGGCAATAGTAGGCTTTTTTTTATAATTCTCCTATACTGTCTTTATAAGCCTATATAGAATTATTTTGTTATACAGTACCAATTATAAACCTATATAGAATTATTATAATACTAATATGAAATTAATTGTTACAGACATTATAATCCCTATAATTTAAAAAATTGACGTGTGAAACACTTACAAATAAAGGAAAAGATGCTACCGCATATTGTTGTATCAAAATACATAAACAATGCTACTCAGTTGAAAAAAATTTCTGTTAAGAAAATATTAAGCACAAAATATGTTTAAATCATTTAATATATATATATATATATATTAGTTCTGTATTTCAAATAGCAATTATAGAATTCTGGCAAAATATGTTTAATATGATATTAAAAGGATATCCATTAATTAGATTTTAATTTAAAAAAAAGGTTAAACTGTAAATATTAAACTTTCTAACTTTTAATATTAATTTTCTTCCATTTACTTTTTAAAATGTTTTCAAGCATTTTATTCCCCCCCCCTCCCTTCTTTTATATATTTACTGTTAGAAAAAAAAATCTAGTAAAAGACATCTATAAAAACTAGTGATAAGATAATTAATCTGCATGTTTATGTTTAATGAAAAAACATAAATTTTGTAACTATTACACCATCTTTATAATAATTAAAATGTTTATAACTAATTCTAAATCGCAAATTTACATATTGTGAAAAAATGATGAAAAAATAATTATCAAAAAGATAGAAAAAGGAATTTATTTATTTATTTTTATTTTATTTATTTATTTATTTATTTATTTTTATTTTATTTTATTTTTTTTTTTTTCACAGTGGCACCATCCGACTTTAATACTTACAATAAAATGGATCTAGAAAATCTGTAAAAAGGAACAATAATATTTAATTTTTACTCTTATTTTTTAATAATTTTATACATATTTATATCACGATAAAAGGACAAAATATCTCCGTAGTTATCTTATAAATTTAATTGATATTTTATACTTATATTACATCGAGTTAAAAATGTATATTTTCTTGCAAAAACATAGTAAAATCCACAAACCTGATAAGTTTATAATTATTGCTATCTGGCAAATTTACGTATGTTGTTTGTTGAAACTATTGCTCTTCAAAATTCCTCCCCTTTCTCAGTTCGAAAAAAATTAATATATTTTTTTTTTTTTTTTAAATATAATTCAATGCATTTTTTCGGTGACATTATCCGAATTCATTATTTAACTTTATAAAAAAAAAAAATAAGCATGTGGTAGATTTCATATTAATTTGATTATGCAGTATTAAATCCAAATATATTGTCTTCAGTGAATAAAAGTACAAATATCAAAAAGAAAAAAGAAATTAAGCTGTAAAGAGGCTCAAGAACCAGATATCATGGCCAACGGTAAGAACACTTTTAATTAATTCGCGACGAAAGCAATCTAGAAAAACAAAGATGCTCATTCAATGTTAAAGTTCATGTTTGGATAAATTAAAGATTTTTTTTTTAAGTCTAAAGAAGTAAAATAAAAATAAATAATTAAAGATTTTTTTTTAAATAAATAACTATGTAAAAGAATATATAATTATAGCTTGGTAATTATTTCATAAACTTTACAATAATTAATTTTTTATAATTACTTCAAACTCGTAAAGTTACTCGTGGAGATGTAATGATAAATATGAAAAAATGACAGTGGAGTGAAACAATTATGAAAAAATTGTTAGTATTAAACAATTTTTAAACATCAAAATAAATTTAAAAATATATATATGTAGGGGAGACTCGTTTACCTAGGATCGTTTTTTTATCAATGCCTAAAAGCAGAGACCTTGACCTGTTTAAAATTATAAAACTCATATGTACATATCTTTAAGCTAATTACTTCCAATTAGGATTAATATAAATACGTAAAATTTAAAAATTTTGACAAATAAAAGGTTTTTAAATAAACTTCACTCATGGCCCTAGGTACAACACCCTCATTGTACCTGGGGCCAGACTTCATTTTACCTATGGCCGCTTTTTTTCAATGCCTAAAAACAGACCCCCTTAAAAAATATGAAACTGATATGTACATATCTTTAGGACCGATTACTTTTATTTGAGATTAATATAAACACTTAAAATAATAAATTCCAACAAATAGAAGATTTTTAAGAAAACTTCACACATGGCCCTAGGTACAACAAGCTCATTGTACCTAGGGTCACACCACATTGTATTTAAGACCAGACCTCATAGTACCTAGGGGCAGACCTCATTGTGCCTAGGAAAATTCTCTCAAAATTATATTTCACTTTGTAAATATAAACATGTTTTCTATAAAAGAAATAATATCAAGTAATACATTTATTTATCATACAGTAATTATCATGATGTTAATGTTATCAGGATGCCTTAATTTAAAACACGGAATTCTCCACCTTTTTTTTTTTTAATTATTATTTCCCCTTTAGAATATTCTTTTTTTTTTTTTTAGTGTCTCTTAGATTTCTAGATCTGTCTGGTTTTCGGCCACATCGTGTCTTTGATGTACGAGGGTTTCCTTTAGGCAGAGGTCGTATCTGTTCAAGCTTGGCACACGAAAAAACGTTAGATGTTGAAGGTTTCGAAATTTCAACAGGACATGAAACAGAGACATCCAGTTCTATCATTGTTGGCTCACTTTCTTCCTGGAAAATCTTTTTTTGGAAATTTGTGGAGAGATCTACTTTGTCGTCACATTTGAGCTTCCATATTCATCCTCAGTGAATATGTTTTGATTCACTGGGCATACGCCAGATACACTAAAGCCTGATAGAATGTTTACAGGAGTAAAGACCGACGGATAGGACTTGTGAACATTTTTAATAATGTCATATATAGTGATTGGTTTTCCAGGGTTTACCAGCATCGAATTACTACAGGCTGTAGTGTAGTATTTCTTAAAAGGTCCAAACACACCTCTGTCCAACGATTGGAGGTTATGACTGGTGGAGGGTTGAAGCAGTATCCCTCATAAAACAATATAATTCATTTAATTATAAAAGTTTTCCAATTAAATTGTAACAACATGAAGAATATGATTGCAATTGTACCTAGGGCCATTAACATTCAAAATGCCTTCCACTAAGAAACCCACATGCAGAGAGGACTAATTAAATATCTCATTTATTACTCAATAAATATATCAAGCAAAATTATACACTAGAAATGAAAGAAAATTATTTGACTTACCTTTGTAAAATAGCAAAAGAGATGAGCTGCAAAATTTTACTTTAAACCATGTAAATTCTTTTTCTACATGTAACTTGTCCAAACTTTCTCCTCAAAGGTTTCAAAGTAGTTGTACAAGTAGCAATTCGTTTTGTTACTCCTCCAATGGATTAGTGAAATTTAAAACTAAATATTATTCAAATAAAGTTGGGGTGGCCCTAGGTACACGGGTCTCTTTTATATTCTTAAGCTTAAAATAATAAAAATAATAATAATGAATGAATGAAAAGAAAGAAAAGAAAAAGAAAGAAAAAATCAACAAGTGCATTATTTTTCACCAGCATTTGAGAATAATAATAATAATAATAAAAAGTGTACTTTGAAAGGGTACAGAATAGAGTGTTTTTGGCACAAAATATATAACGATATCCAAAATTTTGATCATTATCGTGTTTACATATTATTATTTATTTATTATCAAAAGGGTATTATTCGATTTTGTTCTATGAACTTTAAAAATTATCAAATGCATGACGATGGATTTCAGTCTGATTAATTAAGCAGAATTAATTTCAACTAAATCTACTGAAAGAAATCTAGTCATGAAAGCAGATATTTAATTTGTGTGTAATTTCACCCCGATAAAAGAAAAATTACATCCCTATAATTGCTTGAAAAACTCTACAGTAATTGATATATTTATCATTACCTCTAATTCACAAATTTACTCATCGTGTTAGTTGATAAAGCATTCTTCAAAATTCCCTGTCTTTCTAAAAAAAAAACATAAATTTACAAAAAAAAAATGAAAAAATTTTTTTTTTCTTCAAAAATGGCATTATCCGACTTTGTTACTTACACCTTAAAAGTAAACAAACGTGTGGAGGGTTTCAAACTAGTTTGATTATGCGGAATTAATTTCAACTACTTTGTCTCGGAGGAATAAAGGCTCAAAGTTTTTTAAATTACTTCCGAAATTGCGGGCAAGCATCTGACTTGTTAAAATATTGTTGGATATCGAATCATTTTCATACGTGACTGGTGTCATAAATTTGAAAGAAATGTTAAAAAATAAGTTTTTAATTTCTGTGATAACATTCTTAGAAAAAAAAAATTTCCATGATGTTGTGGGTTGCATTATAATACTGCGATAAAGCAAACATATAAACAAAATGTACCTTTTTCCTCATAAATTTTAAACAATTTATGCTTGTTTTTATCATTTATTTATTTTTCGTTTGAACAATAGGTATTTTGAAATATACATTTCTAAAAGATATTTATGAAATATTCCCTATAAAATAAACTAAATCATTTTGTTTGTGTAAGCATCAAATTCAAATAAACAAAATTATTTTAAATAGCAAATTACTAATATTTGTATCAAAGGAATATATATGTTTATACAAATAATATAAATATAGATGTGCTTGAATCTTTCTATTTTTTAAGCAAATTGTTTTAAACATTTATTTATACTAGTGGTCGCCCAGTGGTCGAAATTCGACCATAATTAATTAAAATTATAAGTTTAAACATTATTAAGGTTCTATTGTCAAAGACTATACTTCTATAATCACAGATTTTGCCAAGGCCAACATTACTGGCATTGATGTTCGATTCTAAGTAGTCTGTTAAATTGTTGTAAACTTCAGACCTAAGAATTATTTGATTTTGTCGAATGAAATGTAATCGTGAGCCCTCTATTCTCACATACATATCAACTATCCATTGCAGAAATAGCTTTTGTGAATGGTGTAATATGCTGAAGTCTTCTCTAATTGCAAGTCGATAGGCTGCATACTGAAGCATTGTTAATTTATTTCTGGGCGCTCTTGAATTAGATATAGTTGGTGCATTATGAGTCATATTCATATGCCACCCAGTATCACCATTTGGAAAAAGTAGTGGATACGCTAAAGGATCTAATGATGAATCCAAAACTGAGATATTTTTAATGATACCATTAACTTTTGAAAATGAAATCATATTTCGTTCAAAAGGTGGCTCACCATCAACTGTACTAAATATTACTGCTACATCAGTTTGAACTGCATCATTGAAACGGCGTAGATCTAAATCATGATTTACTTTAATGAGCATACAAATTTCTTTATTTTGATTTTCAACACTTTGACAATGATGTTTCATTGCAATGAATGACCGAACAAAAGGATTACTGCGTTCCAATTCGAGAGAAATTTCGCGCATTATGTTGTTGTTACATGTTTGATTAAAACGTTCTTGTAATCTATAATTGATAGCAGTGTCAACATCATAAAAATATAATTGCGCATAACATGGTGAACGACCATGTGCAGCAGTCATTGGACCCGATCTGTGATAAAAAACATCATGTATTTTGAAATGATACACTCCACTTGTAACTGCCTCGGATACTTGAGCTTCTGAGCTAACCATAGCAAATGATGAATTGTATTTGCGAATATTTTCAAAATAATTTTTTGACTTACTTTTTATTGAAGGTTCATTTGAAATAAGTCCATCATACAATGATTTAAAATATTCATTTTGACTTAAGGGCGGTAATATTGCTTTACCCTTATGACAACATGAAGTGAATGCAGTTCTGTCACCTAAAGTGACTTCAGATTCAAAATGTTTCGCATTGCAAAACCTGCATTCCAAATCCATTAATCCACAATCATAACTATAAAAAACTTTTGGAATGACATTTCGTGCACATTTAAATTTATCTGTCAAATTCACTTCTTCATTCTGTATAATATTAACACTATTTGTATTTTCATTACTATTATTATTATGTGTCCGCAAATATAGATTCCTTATTCTTTGTCTCTCAATCCGACCCGTTAATGTTCTATGTCGAGGCATAATAAAAGTAGAAAAAAACTTTCATCGTCAGTAGAAAAAATCGTTATTTTTTTTTTATTTTAGGTTGATTTCTTTAGAAACTGATCTATACAAATTGAATGAGTTGAGTTGAGTTGAGTTGATTAATTAGTATATATATAATGCAAAACTTGTGTGTTTTTAAAAAATATTAGCATTCTGCGATAACTCTTTCAGATGAAACTGGCTATTTAAAAAATAACTCATTGTTATTAACTTTTATTATTGTTATTAACATATTAACTTTTTATTATTAATTGAAATTTCAAAATTTTGGCAACAGTATAAAAAAATGAAAATGCTAATTTTAATCTGGAAATAAAACCCGATAATATAGGCTTTGAATTGCACCTTTGTCGTTTCACAAATGTTCCAATTTCTCGTCTTTGTCGTTGTATTTTTAAAAAATATTAGCATTCTGCACTTCTTCTCTATATAAACTATAAGTGTGCGAAATTTCATAATCCTCCGTCCGCGCAATTTTCGTAAAAAGGGGTACAAAGTTTTTGCTTCACGTATTAATTTGTATTTTTAAAAAATATTAGCATTCTGCACTTCTTCTCTATATAAACTATAAGTGTGCGAAATTTCATAATCCTCCGTCCGCGCAATTTTCGTAAAAAGGGGTACAAAGTTTTTGCTTCACGTATTAATATATAGATATAAACTATAAGTGTGTGAAATTTCATAATCCTCCGTCCGCGCAATTTTCGTAAAAAGGGGTACAAAGTTTTTGCTTCACGTATTAATATATAGATTATGTTTATACAATAGGCATTTTGAGGTACACACTTCTAAAATATATTTCAAAATATATCCCTAAGAATCCTTTTAAAAAATCTAGTAGATTGTGGTCATCACGAAACTTTCTTCCGTATTATTCTACATAACAGTACTGGCTACTAGTCAACATGCACAAAAATTTATACAGAATAAATTCTAACAATGAAGATTTTACATATGCAGATTTATGCGATTTTAACTATTAGATGCCAAGATCTATTTGGGACAAATCAGAGAAAATCAATGACAGCAGTGCCACAATTCGGTCAATATACACCCATATTGAATCAGCATAATATTTCATAAAATTCACCTCATATATCAATTTTAGCACATTTACATATCAACAAAGCTGAGATATAGCAATTCTTTAAACAAAAGAAACGGAAGCATAGCAACGACGTGTCTATCGGCCGGTATGCTCCTAAATTACAATATTTTTTCATTGGGCTTCTCACATATGTTTGGTATATTTATATGTTATAGAAGCTGAAATAAGCTTTCCTTTAAAAAGTAAAACTTGCAGCACAGCAGCGGCACCAGTTGGGTGGTACATGACAAAACCTATTAGGTATAAACTCAAATCAAATTCCAAACAAACACATATTTTTATATCATTCTGGCCATTATTTCGTGAGACATAGCGACCACAAAATTTTGTTAACCCATAGAAAGACTACAGATACACAGACATCTGTTTAAAATGGTCGGAAAGTGTTCAGGAGGTCACAAAACATGTAAATCCATCGAAAACTGGAGGTCGAAAATTTTCAGAAATTCAATACTTCCTTCTTGTGTTTATAGAAGAAAATTAAAAAAAAAAAGTATTATCTTGTTTCTATGAGTATCAAATTTAAAATAAACAGGGTGAGTTTTAATAATAGTTTACGAATTTTTATGAATAAAATTTTTATACGTATCCTGACAATATGAATCAGAGTGTGTTTCAGTATTTAGCGTTTAATAACGATGATGTTCTTAAACTATTTGCATTGAATTTACTTTCAATGTAGAAATAAATATTCGACAATACATCTTAGGCCATACAAGTACAAAATAGATATAATTAAATTTCTGCCATAAATTGCATCTTGCATACAAAATAGGTGTGCGAAATACCACCAAATTTCATACATGACTATTGATGCTTTCAAGGGATTAAAAAGAAATAGTTCAAAAATTGTCTGTCAGGTGGCATTTTTCTTAGAAGAATTATAAAATTAACTGATAAAATAAATCATGCGGGATCAAAACTAATCAATTAGTAATTAAATTGCTTATGCATTCAGCATGACTCATTCCTTTTTAATAGAAAACTCCTCTACTAGACATTTGTTAACTTGTTTCTTTTTAATTCTTTGATTGGATATTATGAATCGTGCACATAGCGAACTTCATAACCTTTAGCTATCCCGTTATAGGATGATGTTTATAGCGAAAATTTAATTATAGTTGCCCTGTATTAAGTTATAAAGAAAGGGTGAGAATCCATAAGAGGTTTTATCGGCCCCGAGCAATTTCAATTTCCTATTTTATTATATGAATGGTTAGACTGTTATAAATAAAAAGTAATGCAAATTAATTCCGAAAGTTCAGTATTACTGCTATGAAATATAACATAACAGTACCAATGCATAGATCTCAAGCAGTCACTGTTACCATGATGTTAAATATAAGCTCCACTTGTGGGCGTTATTGTTACAAGTTACATAATTTTTGGACAGAGTTTCCTTTATTTATGTTTATATTACAAATGAATCTACATTACAGAGCCTGACTAACACAGAGGGCAGATGGGGCACGCGCTCCGGGTCTTGAGTAGCAAAGGGCCCTTAAACTGGTCCTAAAAATGCCGTTTTGTCTCTTAAAATTACAGAAATGGTATCATAAAATGCAAAATTCTGCCTTTTTAGTCTCATATACAGGTATATACGTAGTTTGCTAATTGATGCATACTACGTGGGTGGGGTCCACAAAAGTATGTTTGCTCTGGGCCTCACACGAAGTTAATGGGGCCCTGCTACATTATAACTATACTATTTCCTTTATAACTATATATTTATAATGTATGCCATAGTGTATTTCACGATAGGTTTTAATTAGAAAGTGTTAAGCATTTGCGTTCATATAAAATAAGTAGTCCAAGTCTCTAAAAATAAGAGAATTTTTACTAAAATGGCAAATTGAAAATCTTTGGCCCCTGGGTAACAAACTATTGATAGAATAGTATAAATAATATTGATAGACACTTAAAATACACATATTCTAAAAACAATTAAAAGCAAAAATTTCGTACGTGTAACCAATCTCATATTTTCCTCAATTTTGATATTAGGACCAGAAAACGCCCTTATGAACCTCTTCCTTTTAAATTTCACTATCTTATTAAATAACTGTTCGATATTAATGTTTTACTTTTCTGTTGCTATACCGCAGTCTAAATAGAAAGCTTTAATAATCTTTTTATATTTTTATTTTTATTTTTTCAAAACTGTAATATATTGCGCAGGAGGTAAATAAAATTTGCCTCTAAATTAAATCATTTTTTTAAATATAAAGTTTTATCTAGTCATTATGAACGTGCCTGTTTTAAAAATTCAAAATAAAATGTTTCATTGATACTAATACACCTACGCGTGAAAAATCAGAGAAAGGAAATTTATTTTTAAGAAATTGGGAGAATATGAATAAAGAAACATGCGTTTTATGCGTTACAGTGTACTTAAAGATATATTCAGTGCAAATACCATTATATAGTCGAAAGTTTTTTTATTTAAAAGTTTTCAAATATATAATTACAGGCGAATAGTAAAAATCAGAAATTTTTTACTGAAAATAACTTTATTGTTTAATCATCAATTTTAGCTCTTAAACATTTAAAGATTTTTTTACTCATTATATGGCGTTCAAACATCAGTGAGTATAAAAAATGTAAAATTTAATAATGAACTTCTGGCTCAATTATGTGGAACAAAACAAAATTACCTAGCCTCAGAATTTTTTTAATGTACCTGTTAAAGTGATAATTTTGTATATAGTTTATTTACACACATATAATTATACTTTTTTTTAACAAAAATGGAAGCAGTGTAATCTACAACAAATAATAACAGAGACTTGGCGTTGGAATATTAAAACCCGAATAAACTACTACGTCAGAAACGCTAAAGAGAAATACTGGAAATGCGTACAGCTGTTTCGGTAGCCTAAAGCGTACCGTCTTCAGTGCAAAAAGGATTCTGAATCAGAAGTGCTCGTATTTATACGAGAGCTGAATCAGGAGAAGTGCTCGTATATATTTCTTTGAAGCTTTTCATATTTATAAAACCTTGTAAATTGTGATTTCGCTATTCCCTATTTGTCTGACTGTTGGAAATTTTATATTCAGTCCACATTTTCTTAATTTTTCTACTGTTTACACAGTTAACTTTCCTAAATTCCTATTAGCCACTCTCCCCACCTTTCCCGTAATCCTATTGGTTGAACTAAATCTGGCCCCTCACCTATATATACGAGCACTTCTCCTGATTCAGAATCCTTTTTGCACTGAAGACGGTACGCTTTAGGCTACCGAAACAGCTGTATGCATTTCCAATATTTTTCTTTGGCGTTTCTGACGTAGTAGCTTATTCGGGTTTCGAATCTACAACACTTATGCATAAAATTACATTTATATGTATAGAATTACAGATTTCTAAGAAACTGGGAATTTTTATTTTAAGAATTTGTGCAGTGTAATACATTACATAACAATGCATACAACAATAGAAAATATGTAAGCACATAGCATAATTATAAAAGACTGACATGATATAATAAACAAGGTAATACTATATGACAAGGACTAAATGGAAACGAAAAAATGTTTAAGCTTAAGAATTTAATATAGAATGTAATCTCTTAGGACTTGTACATGTATAATTTTTTTTTAATGGTACCAATAATGTTATTTACCATAGTTTGGATCCTTCATCAATGTTGTTTTCAAAGTATTTTTTAATTTCTAGTTATAACTAAAAATTAATCGAAATAGAAACTTGTTTTTTTTTTTTTTATGTTATCCTTATAACTACGCTACAAAGTCATAATCGCAACCTATATAATTCTCATGGCATTTCTTGACCTTCCAAAAACCGTCATTGTAGAGTGTAGTAAATGTGATTTATTCAATCTACGATCTCCTGAAACCAAACAAATCAACATTAACAGTTATAATAGACAACATTTTGTAAATGAGGATCAATTACAATGCAAAATAAATTTAATAGAGATATTCCAGTTATTTCTTGATAATAATAACAAATTTTCCCCTTCGTTGAAAATGAGGATGTTGCGAATGAGGTTTACTTTAATCTGCGGCTTCCTGAAACCAAACAAATCAACATTAACAGCTATAATGGACATCATTGTGTACATAATGATCAATTAAGATGTAGAATAAATTTCATGGAGATATTACAGCTATTCTTAATAATAATTAAAACTTTACTATCACCATCGTTGAATGTAGGGATGTTGCGAATGTGTGACACTTCAATCTACGTCTTCTTGAAATCAACTAAGTCAATATTAACATCTGTACTAGTGTCTAGCCGGAACGCCTGTCTTGCATTTTTAGATTTTTAATTAAAATGTTCCTTTTAAAAATTTATAGTATTCTGTATCTCATTTTGAATGTTACTTGGTTTTATTAACATCTGTAATTTACAACATTGTATACATAAGAATCAATTAATTCGCAGAAAGCATTACATGCATATATTCTATTTATTTCATAATATTAATTAAAACTTTGCTATACCCTATACCTACGTAGATCTCAGAGAGAGAGTATGGCGGTATTTTTTCCGTAGCGTAGATTCCATCTTTCCTGTAATATTCATGTGTATTTCACTGATTCCATAATTTTCTGCCCTCATTCTAAACGGCCAATATTTCGCGACGTTGCAGACCTTTCCAAATGGTACTTCGGAGCCATATTTTCAATCCTTACAAACTAAAACCAAACGCTGTGTTCTCAAAATTCATTCTAATATTCCCTTTACGTAAAGCACTTAATCCATTGTTGGATGGTATAATGGTGTGTGATGAGTATGATAGAAACTTTTTAATCATTCTTGATTAGATATTAAAAATCAGGCTTACCTGTCATACATTCCCTTAAAAAATTAATTATATCATTTGAATCTATTTCAAAATTTGTATAATATTGAAACAAATGTATAATACTTTTATATTGAATACGATACTTTTTAATAATATATCCTTTTCTTTTCTTTCTTTTTTTTTTTTCTTTTTATGTTCTTTTTATTCCTCAATAAGTACTTCAAAAGAATGTATTCATCGTTTTTTTCTTTTGGTTACTGAGAATGACAAATATTATGTCAGCTTTTCTTACTTTGAAAAAAAAAAGTTAAATACTTTTTTGAACCGATTGAAAAATACACGAAAAGAATCAAAACTTATATTGCTTTCTATATTACATAAATTCATCTCACCAGAAAACATAAGTCATATAAACCAAGTTTTCGAATTCTTATTTTATAAAAAGAAATGGCAAAAAAGTAATTATAGTTCAATATTTTTTAATAACACAGTATCCCATCGCAACAATCTCTGTAATACTTTACTCAGTTACAATAAAACTTGTTTACAACATATTTCATTAAAATTTACAATCAACAATACTTGGTTACTCCTTTTCTAAGATTTCTCCGAGGCCTTTTCTTCTCCTAACGCACTTCAACCTTATAACTCTTCACCGGAAACATTAACTGGGCCCTACAAGCTCGCAAGAGAACAACGCAAACACGGAGACAGTCTAGGCAGTAATTGTTTCTACTTTAATTATCCATGCCTGGTAGCTTTCTCTGCTCGGGCACTTTAATGTGTGGAAAGTATCAAATATACCCAAAGAATTCACTATGCATGGTCATGTTCCTTTTTCAATGATTTCATAGGAAACGTTACATCTTTTCTCATAACTGTTGATAAAGATATTGCAAAATTCTGTTAATGAATTTTTCTTACATGAAATTGGGTAAATATAGTACATATGTTATAGTATGCAGAAAATGAAATATGGAATTTAAAAGTTATTTATAGAGCATGTAAAAAAATAGTTACTTCAGTTATTTATTTGAATGAGGTTTTAAATTGTTTAGTGATACTTTAACAAGATCCCTTAAATATCAAGGAAAAATTCTCTATATATATTAGCCGCTTGAAATTGGATTAGTTTTAATATTGGGTTGGCAAGAAAAATATTTCGGTTTGAACAAGTATCATAGATATATTTATTTTGCTATTCTATGGTCAATGTTATAGTTTTTTGTATGTGAGATTGCAAAAAATTTAAATCTTTCACACAACAATTGAAAATCACATAAGATATTTTAGGGTTGTTAAAATTGAATATTTGGGTTATATGCGAATTGAGAGAAATTCACTTGAGTCAACGAATCAATATTTTCGACACGCATATCAGACATAATGCATCCACATTTTTTTTTAACCTAATCATCACTGGTAATGTCAGATAAATCTTCTACAGTGTCATCGTCCAAGCATGATGAACTAGCGCAAATTATATTAAAAGCCGAAATGCACCGTAAAAAGATCATGCTCTATATTTGGTTGGATTCTGCATTTTGAACTGTCGGTGAATTCAGATTTTTAAGGCTAACAACTTTTAAAATTGTAGAAAGCAATCAAAGAGAAACGGCGACAATTGGCAAATCACAGAAGCATCATGTTACACCACGACAATGAGACAGCTTTAGCAACACTTACGAAATTATTTGAGTTTGGTTCAGAAGTGATGTCCCATTCCCCCCACACACACATAATATCATCCTTGTACAATTGGAGTGCAGTTTATTTTCAAGTTTGCAAAATATTGAAATGGTAAAAATTTCAGTTATAACAATAACCTCAAATCACACTTGGATAAAATTTTTGCTGATAAGGAACAGAAGTTCTATAAGAGCAAATCATGAAGTTATCAGAAAGATGACAAAAGGACATCGAACAGAATTAAAGATAAAAATTTAAACTTGACGACTTCTTCAAACACCATAAAATAAATGAAAACACTACTGGTTTCGAATGGTCTTTCCTTCTTCAGGTACAAATTACGTGCTAAAAGAAGGACTGAAAGCAGGGTAAAATCCAAAGCGGGAGGAGCAACACATCCAACCAATAGGTTTGCTGATATTAAAGATACTTTCATTTGAAGAATGAAGTTTTTTTCATTGAAGAATAAAGTTCGTTTTATGTGTAGAAAAATTTAAGTTTTGTTTCATACTAAACAATGGTAAGTACATTCTTACCAAACCCAATATTTTTGCGATATGTAGACAAAAAAAAACAGAATAGAATAAACGCGCAGATTATGCATTTTGGTTTTTAAATTTCTTTATACAGATTTTCTTGTAAAATAGGCTTTCCAGGCATAATATTAATTAAATATGTTGTTTTTAATGCTAGAAGTTTTATTACTGCAGCATATAGTTTTCTATGTATGAAAATATTTATTTTATTTTTATTTTTTTTTTACAAATGAAACATTTTATATTATAGCTCTTTGTACATAATATTAAGTCTGTAAATGGAAGCAATCAAAATATTTCGCATAATGTTTCTATATTTCGCCATTATAAAAGGCAATAATTATCTAAGTAGAAAGATAAGTTTAATTTTTTATGCAACCATTGGTCACATAAACAGTAAAATAGTAAATAATATATTGTTAAATATGTATTAAGGGAGACAGTCATTGTTGGTTTGTTGTTAGTTGCATTTGCATTTTATAAATTTGTCTCTGGTAAGTTTGATACATTTCTTGATGAAAGAAAATATTTATATTTACTGTTATACATAAAATTTTAGTTGGTTTAATGGTCTTTTCAGATATATAATTAAATTTCAATAGCTGAGTTTTCAGACAGAATTATGATTTTTTTTTTTTTAACCGTTATTGTTGCTAATATTCCCAAAGGGCATATTACCTGCACAAATCAAAATTTAAACCACAAGAACGTTGTCTTCTCATCTTTGATGGGGTTAAGTCCCATCTTGATTACTTAATTGCGGATGAGAGTGCAAAAAATGATATTCTTCGACCTTGTTTACCTTCTAATACAACTCATGAGCTGCAGCCTTTGGATAAATCCTGTTTTGGACCATTTGAATAATTTTGGGACCAAGAAGTTCTTTTGTGAAACCATGAAAACATTACAAAAGCTCGATTTGGAAGAATATTTCTACCAGTTTAGGACAGAGCTATGACACTTTCCAACATTAAAAGGTGGCTTCAAAAGGACAGGATCTGTCCTGTCAATTCTATCCTATCTATCCTGTCAGTGTAATCCCCGAATAACCATTTGTTCCAAGTTCTGGTTCTGAAAACCCACCTTCAACAAAGAACAGTGCAAAAAGTGGAAAATAAATTTCTACCCCAGGGACATTTCCTGAAAAACAAGTTCGTCATATTAATTGTCCCTCAAGCGCTCCTGGCTTTTCTTCAGACTCCAACTGTGATTCTTCATCGTCTGAAGATAATGCAAGAAATGGTGCGTCTGTTCATGATTCATCATTTCAAGAATTACTGCTATCACTACAAAAAAAATCATAAAATAACTTGTGTCATAAATCCTACATTGAACTATCGGGCTCTAATTTTGAAAAAAGATCTCTTTGCTAGAGCTACTCAAAGTAATACTGAAGATACTGAAACATCACAACAGCAATTAACTTCCCCCCCCCCCCCCAAAAAAAAAAAAAAAAAAAACGGAAGTAATGGCGGAAAAGTTTTCGGAGCAAAGAAAAGTGATAAAAGAAGTTGGTTTAGCGGTATTTGCAACACGGAAAAATTTGTAAATATGATATTTTGTGTTGTGTGTCATAATTATGTGCAAGAGAAATGTGTCGAACTTACGAAGAAAGATAAGGAAGTTTTTACATGTGAAGTTAAGATAAATTAAAAATATTTTTTACGTAAAAAATTTAAATTGTTTAAAAATTTGCTGAAAATTGCTTAAAATTATTTAAAACTGCTTAACATTCTTTTCTATTTTTTTTTAAATTATATTTTCACTAAATTTGTAAAGTTTTAAAAATTAAATTTTTTTTTTTTTTTTTTTTTTTTTTTTTTGGAATAATTCATGTGTTTTCATGCGTATTAAATATGAATCTCTTCATTGTATTTCAACTATAGGCATATATATTACCTTCATCAACTGGACTTTCAAAAAAATATAAAAAATTCCTGCAGATTTAAATCTTAATTATTCTGAATTTATTAATTTTCCAGTACTTAAAGGAGTCCACGCTTTTAGACAATTTTTTTTTTTTTTTAATCGATTACTACTATCACTAAACAATTTCTATCTCTAAGAAGGTCATATTACCTGTACTTACCTTATTTTCAAAATGCAAAATTATTTTTATGAAAGCTATTATTATGAAAAGTTATCATTACTATTATTTTACATACGTTACTGAAATATTAATATACGTTTATTGCAGAAATATACACCAAACAAATTATATAAAAAGTTAACGAATAAAAATTTTCTAAGCAAACGTTGTAAATGAAAAACAACAACAACAACAATTGTTTCAGGTAGTAATATTTAAGTGCGACCCTTCGTCAAGCAAAAGAAAATGGGTACGTATTCATCAAGAAATTTAAAAAAAATCCCAAAACGTGTGCTAGGGGTAAGATAAAATGAAACAAAGTGAGTTCTTTAAAAATATTGATATGACATGAATTAAGTAAAAGTTTAAAATAAATGTATAAATAAAAAAAGTAACTACTAATAAATTTTCCAAAAAAAAAAAAAATAAATAAAATAACATTTCGTGGAGCTCTTGTAACTACCTTTTCGTTTGATAAAGGCTTTTGCTTAATTATTTACGTCATTTTTCAATTTGTGATGTTTGTTTATCAAGTTTTCATCCATAATTAACGTATGTTAATTTACGTAAATTAAAAATGCGCCAAAATGATTTTAAAATAATCAAGTACTATAAGATATTTAAGTCAATGTAACTTATTTATAACTGATACTGACAGTAACTTAGTCATAATTTGACTTACTGGTAATTTGCTCGTCTGAACGTAAATCGAAAAAACATAAATTATGTCTTTAAAAAATGAGAATATTAATTATATATTTTGTCAAAACTAAATGCAAACTTCATCAGGTGCAAAAACACACGTGCTACTGCCTTGGAGGCAAAAGCCTTTTGCCTCCAAGTCAGTAGCACGTGTTTTTTTGCACTTGATGAAGGAAGGCTACGTCCTTTCGAAACCGGTTGTGCTGGCTTAAAATTTATGGTGTATGAAGAAGTCTTATTGTCTATTTATATATATTGTTTTTTTATTATCGTAGTTTTATATAATTTTGACATTAATTAGCCATTTTTCTCTATTTTAGAAAACAAGTATCTTTCATCGTTTATCTTAGTTTTAAACAAGCAATTTAATATTATGTTATAATCTTTCAAATTTTTCTAATTAAGTATCATATGCTAAAATTTATATCTACTACTGCCTTAATAAACCACACTTGTTGCTGAATACTTCAGTCATCTGAATAAAAACTTATCTCCATCTACAATAAAATAAAATGTAAAGATAGAACTTTCTATGCGAGGTCATGCTTGCCCCGTAAATGCCAAAATAGAAAGGAATTAAATTAAAATATTCGATATTTTCTCAGAAGCGTCGAATGGTTTGGTTCCGATGTCTTCATTCTAAGGGATTGTACACTAATAAAGGGAAAGTTCTAAAAGAAGTTACCCTCAGTTAAAAACTTGAAAATTTTGTTGTTAAATTATCGCCGTTTATATACTCGTAATTATAATTTAAAAGTTCAGATAATAAAAAAGAATATTTAAAAGATGAAAACACACGAAGAAATAGCGGAAAAGAACAGAAAAAGGAAATTTTCAATTCTTAACATGTTTGATATAATGAAACTATAATGGGAAAAAATAACGAACAAAATGTAATCAGAAAGTCGAAAATGTTCTACGTTCCAATTTTCTAATAGAAAGATAAAAAACACTACTTTATGAATGTTTTTTGCCCTTCTCCCCGCCCCTCACCCCTTTACTTAGTACAAGGACTAAAAATGTCAGCTATTCGAAGTTTTTTTTCTGTAAATGAATATTGGAATAATTTTTACTGAAGTAAGTCTGGCCGTTTAGGTAAAGTAGTACATACACATCTTATTTACATTGTAATAGAATGTTAAGAAAAAAATCATAAAACTACAGTGCAAGTATAGTAAATTGTACAGTATTTGCACCATTTTCATTGTTTAATATGTATGTACAATGTTTCTAGAATATATTAAACTTATAAACATAGTTGCCACATGAAAATGACTCATGAATAATGAAGACATTCGCACGAAAAAGTAATAGTTCCTTGGTAAATAAATATATATATATATCATTAGTTTACGCTAACAGCCCTGTTCGAATACAATCACATACATGCTTTTTTGGATGTAGTATATGTGCTATAAAGTAATTCACAGTACTCGTACCATAAATTAGATTTACGTACATATACTGCGCACACAGCTCCAATGTATGCACCGTAATTTCGAACGGAAGTTTTTCAAAATGAATATTTAATTATGCCCATATATATATATATATGCGTGTATAATAATAATTTGCTTAATCGTATTTACCTTCTTTTGAACTTTCTTAAAAACAGTAAAATACTTTTCTCTAATTTTCATTCATTATTTATACATTCATAAATAGTATCCAAGTCAAATACAAACGTTGAACAATATCGGAAGTTCTAAGCTAATTTTTTCATTCAGGCAAAGATTTGAAATTCAATTAAACTGTTAACGTTAATCTAAATTGTTAGAATTCTGTACGAATTCCCCAAGATATTTAATCATTTTTTTATTAAACTTCATTTTAAATATAGATTCTATTATACGTTCCCTTATAAACAGACAGCGTGCTGTTCGTTTTCGCGAAGATTCATCCTCTCTTTCATATGAAAATGTGAAAATACTCCGAACCAAGATGGTCGAAGTGGTCCCAATGTTTGACCATAGCAAATAACACTCGGAGTCGTCACAAAGCTATATTCATGAGCTAGAATTTAGTCATAAAATATGAGTTTTGTTTTAGAGAGATATGGGAATTCATGCAAAAGTTTTCAAATATATCTTTGCAGCATAAAGTTATGCAACAGGATTTCTCCATATTTCTTAAAACAATCAGAGAAGTTTACTTTAAATCAAGTGATAAAATCTTCGGATATCTACGTATAATACTTCTAGTAATACTTATGTGCAAAGGAATTAAACTATAAAGCTTGCAATTAAATAATATTTTTCTGAAATTTATAAAATATTAACATAATATTTATTAATATTATTCTTTTATCTAAAATATTTAAAAAAAACCTGGTGTGAAACAACTACACGACTTCCATTACCCACTATTACACGCATTATATGCACTTTTTGGAGATAATGTGGTCAGAAGATATAGAAATGATCTAATGAAATAAACAACTAAAACTTTTCCAGTAAGAGAAAGTTAATACATGGTTGCGGTAAACGCATGAAAACGTAAAGACATAAAATAGACCTTACATAACAAGGTGAAAAAAAATGGTAGAGGTGTTTTTTTTTTTTTTTTTTACACCAATTTCCAAGATCTAAAACTGATCTATCTGATCAAGATAAGTATTACTTTTCCTGTAATAACCACGTAAAGCATGAGAAAGGATATCTAAAATGAGTTTATGTAACAGTTTTCCAGAAAATCATTAGAGCCGTTTTTGGATACACCGATTTTTACCAAAACATGGCATATTCAGTTGTTGACCGGAAAACAACGATTATATACAAAAGAATACTTAAAAGAGTTATTACAAGTTTGAAAAAATCCATACAGCCGTTTTGAAAGGAATCCACTCGCAGTACCTGAAATTCAGCTATTTATAACAGGACGCCTATTAATTTTTCTGAACTAACCAACAATATCATTCGGAAGGACATCTAATAGAGTCTTTATATAGGAACTTTGAAGAAAATCATTAGACTTACGGTTTCGGATGTATTACTTCCGGTTTTCCAATTTTCACCAAAATTTGGAAGATTTATCTGTACACCAGACCTGTATCAATTCTGAAGTTTCGTAGCTGAATCCTTATTAGTTTTGGAGATATGATAGTCCGAAAATTCCCCACATACATACGTACACACACACACACACACACATACGCCCTGACCAATTGCCAAAAGCCTCTTTATTGGACTCAGGAGACCTTAAAGCATGTAAATCAGGTGAAATCCTGATATCAAATTTTTGGACCGAATACAATACTTCCATTACCTACGGCAGTCGGGTAATGGAAGAAAAAATAATATTGTACTTTGCTCTTTATGCTTGAATTACAAAATTGAAACGCATTTAATATATGCTTTTTATTAAAGAAAAAATAACTGTGAAGAAATTACAAAATATTTTTTAACATCACCAGGATTCTAATTGTTTTGAATGATCCAATAAATAAATAAATAAATAAATAAATAAATAAAAATTCCTTTTCGGACAATTCCTTCTCGACACATTTTTGTAAAATTTTTAACTAATTCAGAAAAAAATAACGATTTTTCCGCTTATTTTTGATTTCCGCTTGATTTTTTTTTTTTTTTTTTTTGGGGGGGGGGGGGAGGGGGGAATCTGTTTTGAGATTCTCGGATTTTGTGATGGGTTCGTTTACGAACTGGAATTTAAAAATAAATAAATACATAAAATAGGGTAAACTGGGGTAAGGATAACTTCAGCTTGTAATTTAACTAATAGGCTGATTAAGCCTCAGGAAATCAAAATAAATATAAAACGGTGATAATTTTAGAAGTTTTTAAACTTGCTGATATTTCCCTTTCCGACAGAGTGCCTCAAAACTTGAAATTTTGCCATTGCTGTACTTTTAAAATAAACTCTACAGTTTTTTGCAAATAAACTAAGTTTTTATGTAGATTTTAAATATGACCATATTTGTTCAGTTTTTTGGTTTGTCAGTCGTGGCTACTTTTACCCCAAGAATTTTGTATTTTGGGGAAGTATAAACAGGATGTTTTCACTTGTTCCAAGCACCTAACCTGCATGATTTATAAATATATATATATATGTATATGTATGTATATATGATACAATAGAGTGAATTTCGAAGCATTCGAAAGAAATAGCACTGTATTCAAAAGTGACCTCCCAGTTTGTTTGAAAAGAAAGCTTAGGTGTTAGCGCATTTTGCCTATGCTATTGAAACTTGGACATTAACGTGTTAAACTATACAAAAGTTTCAAAGAATCCAGAGAAGCATGGAGAGATGCAAGTTACCATTCACCCGAAGAGATAGGAAGCGAAAAACTGGATTAGGGAGGATAACCCTCCCAAAGTTACTAATGTTATTTCTAGAGTTAAATTAAAAAAGAGCTGGGTCGGGCACCTTACGAGAAGAAATGGGGGTATATAGACCTATTTTGGATATTGAGAGATAAGAAAAGACGGACGAAGGGACCCCTGTGTCGTTGGAGAGATGAAATTGTTAAGTTTCGAAGAGCAGAATGGAGAAGAAGCAGAATGGAGAAGAATTACAGGGCAGATTGGAATCACCTAAGAAAGACCTTCATCCTGCAGTGGATTGATGAAGGCTGAAATTGATGATGATGATGATGATGATATATATTGATATATATATATATATATATATATATATATACATTTTTTTTTTTCAGTTATGTCTTTTAGTTTTTAACCTTTTTTTTTTTTTTTTTTTTTTTTTTTTTTTTACAGTTAATTGGAGTATTGAAAATTTTAAGATGTTAAATCCTTGTTGGAGGCATACGAAAATGTTCGCAACTTTTTATCGAGTTGAGATATTTTAAAAATTCAAAAAGTTCCAGATTTATAAAAATTTTCACTATCCGGAAATTTATTTAATTTATTTTTTAATGTGCTATTTATGGGTATAATAGACCGAGGTTCCACTTTCTCCAAACTATGGGATATGTACGATCAAGAAACATACTTATTTTTTTTTTTTATCTTTAAGTAGCAGATTGATACATCATAATTAGAAACAAAACCATCATGTTTTCAAAAGCAAATCAGTTGCAATTTATACCTAAATATTTTCAGAAATTTAGGTATAATAGCAACTGAGAAAAATGAACTCAAAGTCGAATAATTCTGAAACGTTGTTAAATTTACCCCCCACTTTACCCTAATGTATATAAAAATTTATATGAATAAAGCTATTTTAATCTCCCTTTTGTTTTTCATTTTTCGTTTTTCTCCGAAACAATAGAATTACTGGTTTGCGCCATTTATATTTATCTATAAAATTTCATAAAATATAAAAAAATTTAATAAATCGAAAACTAATTTAAATTTTCAAACAATAAAATAATATTCTGATTTTCATATAAATAATTAACGTTGATTTGAGTTCGAATTTCATCACAGTATAAAAATAACAGATATGACATATGGGCATGCATAATACAATCAGATTATTCGGTACCCATCAAAATTTGACAGTTTCAGATTAAATAAATGTAAAACTTAAGACTCTATCATTGTACAGTAGTTAACTTAAACTTATTTCTCACCCATACGGTGTGGTGGCTAGCGTCCCTGACTCCCACACGGTAGGGCCCGGGATCGAATTCTGGTTAAGGCATGAATATGTTATCTCTGTTAGGAGTAGCGATAGCCGTCCATTTGGGGGCTCATTTACAAATAACCATCACTTCGGAGGCCCTTCTCCTCCCCCTCTCTTTCCTCGGCCAATGCTTAGTCGAAAATGCTACATCATTAGGGAAAAAAATTTAAAGGGATATATATATATATATATATATATATATAAATGATAGATAACGTAGTAAAATTTAATCTTAAAATATATATTATATGAAGAGAAATATGCACTTCACAAAAATACATACAATATGGAGGAAAAATAAAAATTTTTACTGAATATTGAAAATTATTCTCAGTAGACACAGAAGAATTAAAACAGATAAATAATTTTATATGAGACTAATAAAAAGAAAATAGACTTCAAAATGACAGTTTATCGCAAATAAAAACAAATAAATATTTTTCTGAATCTTGATAGAATCTGAATTATTTCTTAAAAATATGTAATACTAAATAAGTGCATTGTATCAAGAATAATTTTGTGATTTGTATTGTGATCAAATTGATTTTATTTCATTTATTTTTTCCATTTTTTATTTCTTTTTTCGCGAGGGGGAGGCTAATAACGGGCAGTAAGTGATCAATTATTCTGTCTGTATTTATTAAACCAATTTGAGAGAGTAAAACTCTATAGCAAGTTTTTCTATTAGTTATGATTTATTTGTTTAAATATTGCCTTTTGCCTCTGAACCATGACAGCATTTTCCGAAAATCTATCAAATTATAAAACGTAAAATAATACAAAAAACGGGTCCGTACTAACCATGTAATAAAGTAGTTTTCTCTCACAGACTGCCCAAAAAATTAAACCTGCAATTACAAAATATATAGATTTAATGCATAAGAACTTTTGAACTGTTCTATTTGCTGACCTACATTAGGCTGACCAGATCAGAGTAACTTTACAGTAGAGAAATGTTAAAAATAGCCACATTTATCCTATTACGGATGTATTTTTTCATTCTTAATAAATAATGACTAAAAGTAAAATATCAGTGATATATAATTTACTTTCTATAATTTTTTAAATCTTAGAAAAGTGCCTTCAAAATAAAGGCTGTCCCCAGAAATTGGGGAGATGTGGTCAGCTTACCTTACATTCGCTATTTTTTATTTTTTTTTTTTTTTAGTTGAACAAACCTCCTAATAATAATGAAGTACCTTTCTATATTGATGGACAGAAATAAAAAGGTTTTTTTTTTTTTTTTTTTTTTTATGCATTGAATTTCTTTATACTAAACAAATATATGTATATATGTTAATGTACAAAATTACCTAGGAAATACTTATATTTTAAAAAAGACAATAACTTTTTTATGCTCTTTTATCAACTACGCTGAGCATTCATGAACCTCTGTCAACTGCAAACAACTGCATACACTATTAAGATTTTCAAACGTAAGTTTAACACGCACAGAATTGTATTCCACTAACATTTCTACACTTCTTTATTTTTTAGATGGTGGAAACGGACCAAACGAATCCCAGGTTATTCATGTTCATCCGGGAGGTCGTGTTTTAAGGATATCCAAAGAACATGCTGTTCCAGAACTTTTCTCTTTGTGTTTCCGTGATTTTCTTGTTGCCTTCTGTTTTCCTATTCTGAATATTCCAAAAGCACACGCGAATATACATTTGCATAAAGATCTCATCAAAATAGCCATTTTTATTTCCACTTGGTACACTGGAGCATCAAATGTCTTTCTTTTGAAGTTAGATAAAAGATTGGATAAGCTAGGAATGATAATGTTTTTTATGTGTTTTTTAAGGAGATTTACCATATTTATTTGATTTTTTTCTTTTCGTTTTTTGGAAGCTTGATTTTTTTTTTTAAGTTGCCATATTTCTAGAATTAAAAGAGTAGGCTAAACTTCTTAACACTTTTATAACACGAAAAACAGTAGTTCATTTAAATATTTTGCGACCAAAGGCGGGTCGTTAAAGCTAAGAAAGAAAAATAAAAAATATCTTCTGATTTGTAAATATGCATATGTGTTGCAAAAAATACTACTTCATTAAAAATATAATCCCCTCTAGAAAGTATTGGGACCCTACAGGAGAACAAAACTCTATCTTGAGTCTATTTGGATCTTTTCAAATTCCAAAAATGAATCGCGCAGAATTTATTGTTATCTTTTTAATCAAAATAAAAGAAAGAAAAAACACCTTTACACTGACTGAAAATTATGAAGATAAAAGAAGTAAACCATCTTCTGTTTAAATATACAATTAAGAAAAAATTCAAATAGATACCAGAAAAAAAATAAATTAATTAAAAAAAATTATCACAAATCTTTATACTTTGTATGAGCTTTGAATGGTTTTATATTATCAGTTGCAGAAATAATTATTCACAATAAAATCGAATAACTGTAATTATCATTTATTTATTTATATTTTCTTAATTCTCTATTTTTTTACAAATCGTTTGAGCCCAAAGCATTCTTCGATAGTCAAACAAGTTTTATCAAGTGTTATTAGATTTCATAATTTCCAAAATAGAACATAACTAGTTTCAAAAGTATTATTATAATAATTCTTTTTTAATATTATAATAGTTCTTTAATTATAGTAATTCTTTATAATAATAATTCTTTATAATAATAAATCTTTATAATAATTCTTTAATTATTATAAGAATTCTTTTTAATATAACTATATAAATTACGTAAAGATGAAACCACTTTAAAAAACTTAAAATAAAAATACCATTGTAAACAAATTTAGAAAATTAAAAAATATTTCTTAAATTATAAAGCTTTTCACTGCCATTGTGACAGCATCATTAGGTGCAGTTGCAAGTTGCTAGACAGTTAACAAATATATATGCTAAAATCTTCTCACAGTTGATGAGACAATAGAATTATGAAGAAGAAATCAAAAAGTCAACATACAGATGAAACAATGGAAATTAATGATTTCTCTAGAAACCTGCTGTAACTAGGTATTCCATATAGACATAACTAAAATCTGGTAACTTGAAAATAAAATGCTAAAATTACACCGTTTAAGGAGTCAGGAGTGAACTTTGTAAAGCTAGGAAAACACTGTAACACTTCTAACTTATAACGCTTTGTAATCATTATGTAACTTAAGAGAAACAGGGTGTCAGAACCAGAAGAAATCGGGGAATTCTGTAACCTAGTAAACGTAACTTAAAAAAGAAAATTTCAATTTTCAGAAACAAATAAAATGCACCAAATTTTTATTGGAGGCATTTCTGAGTCTTTATTATTCATGGATGTTTCGCATTTGATGATATTGATTATCTCTGAATTAATTCTGAATGTCAGATGATGCAGTTTTAACCTACGAGTCTGAGGAAACAGGAATGGCACTAGGATTTTTGTATACAAAATCTACTAAAACAGAACAAATACCTTCCTTTATATGACGTCTAAGTTCTTGAATTTTTCTTTTAAGTGCATGCTTGGTTTGAATAATATAGTAAAAAACATCTGAATTTAATGAAATAGAAATTTAATGTAATAGCACTATGCTGTTAAAAGTAAAATGGTGTGGTATGTTTCACCAGAAAAGTGAAAATAATTTATCTCAAAACCAATATTTTGGTGTTGTTTATTACTACTTTGATATTTCTTACTCCTATAATGGCGTTATCAAAATGATGAAACGTACCAACAAGATATTGGTTGCAGCTAAATTGGAACCATTTTATGGAGACACATTCCATTTAAGAGTGCAATAGGTATAGTCATAGAACTATTATAAGAGTGGACGGACCATTCCATTATTAAGGGAATATAAGAATAGGTGCAAAGAGGACACCATGTGAATGTTGAAAAAGGTTACTATTTTTTGGCATTTATCGCGTTATTGGCAATTTTTTGTTTTGAATATAAATATATATATTATTATTATTATTAAAAGATACAACAAGCAAAACTAGTGTAAAATATTACAGCTGCTGAAATTTATTTTTACCTTGTTATTAACATCTAACAAAGTTCAAAAGTTTTTATAACTTTGGTTTGTCTATACTCGTTTTAACTTTCCTAAATAATTATGGACAGTTTTGAAATAATATGAGATATAATATAGTTAAACTAATTCAATTTAGAGAAATAAGTATAGCAATTACAAGCATTTTATTAAAATAATTACTTAAAAAGAACGAAATAATAAAATATTAAAAATAATTTACCTGTGAATTAAAATCCTTATTTTACATAACTTCTAGAGCTTTTAAAGTACATCTAACTACTATTTCTTGCTATAAAATTCTTTTTAAATTCAAAACAACCTAGCTTTTAAAGTGAAATAAAAATTTTAAAAAGAACTTTCAAAGAAAAAGGAAAAATATCGTCTGCTTAATAAAAAGCAGAGTTTAGAGCATGGCGAGTAAATTTCAATATTGGCCAGTTTGGCTTCCTGTAGATCAACAGTCACATGACCTTTTTGTGAGTTATCTTTACCTCTAAAAAAGGTTGCCATTGTCCCGTCCACTCTTATAATAGGTCTATGGTTTGAACAAAAACTTGGTATTGAAGTAGCTGTAGCCACCTGATGGTTTAACCTTGTACAATGATTTAAATTCTAAGCCTTAATGTCGAATAATAATCAAAATTAAAAAATAAAAATAACTTATTCATATTAAAAATATTTAATAGTTTTGAATTTTTTAACCATTTTACCTTAAATTTTTCAAGTTTTAACTCATAGAAGCCAGCCATTCCAATTTTTGGATGCAAATATATTTTATAGAAATGCGTACCTTATTTAATCACATAAAACCACTATAAAAGCTTTTATTAAAAAAAAAATCTATAAAATTATATCGAAATCCAAAAATCGAAACATTTGGCAGCTATGACTTATTATGTCATATTCTATCACTGCAAAATCTAACCTCTAAAAAGAGATATTTCTCTTTTTGTCATTTAAGTTAAAACAAAATGTGCTAAGTATAATGATAATGTTTATAATAATGGTGTTTGTTAAAGTATATATATATATATATATATATATATTAATTTTTCTATAATAAAAATACTCAAATTTGATAGTTTTCATTCGATTTTTATTAATAAATTACAAAAATAAATTTAATTAAAAAGAAAATGCATTATTACACCAGACTAAATAAAAGCATATATAATTATGAGAAATTTCAAAAGAGTAAAGCATGTTTAGAAAACAGTTTCATTTTCCAAAATTATTAATAGATGTACGCAAATAAAATGTTTTTTTTTTTGTATTTTGTGTCTTTAAATGGAATTGTGTCGTTAAGTAACATTGATATCTTTTTTTTTTTTTTTTTTTTTTTTGAGGCTAATTTTTTAATACATTGACTGAAATTAGTCTTGTTAGAATAATAATAACAAAAATTTCTTCTAAAATGTATAAATTTATATTAGCGTTAAATATTGAACATTATCAGATAACTGAAATCTTCATTTTTAATAATGAAATGAGATTAAATTGAAAACTGAAACAAAATAATTTCAATATTGAAAATTTTTTGACAATTTTGAAGTTGTTAATTAACTTGCTATTGATTATCTTTGACAATTTTTCCTTAGGCAGTACCATAAGCACATACAATAACACAAATGACAAAAAAAGAATTTTTCTTTCTCACTTCTGTTCTTTTAGTTACACCACACTCGTCTGTGAAATTTCATTTTATTTCTGTCTATTTTTTTTTCTTTCATTCATTTTATCAAGGTCATCAAAATTCTTCCAAGGTCATCAAAATTGTTTGTATCCTCTGGAGAGTCTCAAAAGGGTTTTATTTGGGTCAGCGAGCAACAGATCGACGACGTCCTTCTCTTACAGTTTCTTTCCAGAATTAGAATAAAGTATTTAATCCGGACTAAACGTAATGGCTTTTGTTCAACTCCTTACTAAATGTGCTCCGGAATAAGTGCAGAAATGAGGTCATCACTTTAACATGTGTAAGAAACAAAGACCTCTCATGTATTTATGTTTTACATCATAAAATGTAAACACCAAAGACGGAATTTTTGTTCTCATTTATTAAAATTGAATTATTTTGAACAGTTATTAGTATTCCATCAAGGTTTTATTTAAAATTAATTCTATTATATCATATACCATTACTAAAATAAAGTCAGAATAACCTTACGCAAAGAACCTAAGCACAATTTACAAATGATGAACGAGTTTATATAAAGATGATAAACTCGTTCATCATTTGTTAATTTAGTAACCAATTCAGTAGTTTATGGAAAAAATATAGTAAAAGTTTCTCCCGGGAGAATTCATACCGGAAATTCTGTAAAAAAAATTTCAATTTATTTAATAGTTGAAAATAAATATGACTGATTTCTAATTGAAAAGAGTGGTGATAAATCCTATTTAAAATTTTAAAATGTTGACAGTATGCATAACGTATATTGCCACTAAAACAATTTTAATAATCTCACGCAAAGAGCTTATGTAAAATTTAAAAATAATAAAAAGTATATGCAGATAATCAACTGTTAACCCTCTAAGCGTTTGAACCAGATTTTTGTAACTCACATAGACGCCTTTGAAACGGTTTGAGACTGATTTGTGTAAAGCAAGAAATTTCTTTCCAAATTGTGCAAGACGAAAAATTGTATCTTAAAACCATGAAGCTAAAGTAGTCAATAATATTATTTTTTTAGACAATAAAATTATATTTTAAGTAAAAATGTCATTTGAGGCTACACACTAAGAGGGTTAAAGTAATAGTAAAATCAAAAAATTCATAAGAAAACAAAGTGAAAGTATTATTATAAATTCAAGCTATTATATCATTTAATGCCACCTAAAAACAAAGTATCGATTATTTCATACAAAAACCGTAAATACAGTTTACAGATAAGCAAAGAGAATATAAGTAACTGTTAAAATAACTGTCAAATCAGTAAAATCCCTGGAATAATATGATTACACTTTTATAAATTAATAATAATAATAAATAAATAAATAAATAAATAAATTGTATTTTGTACTACTACTAACAGCAAATTTTCGATAATATACGCAAAGAGCGTACGTACAATTAACCGATCATCAAAACTTGTATGAGTAACTGAAAAAGTAATGGTCGGATAAGCAATGTTCTTGAAACAACATGCGGAAAATTATATTGAAAACTAAATTTATTACACCGTATACTGCAACTAAAAACAAAATTTTAATATCTTTTTAGTAAAGAAAAGAAGTGCAATAAGCACATAATCAAAGAGTATATGAATAACTGTTAAAGTGAAGGTCAAATCAGTGAAATTCATGGAATAACATGGTAAAAGTTTTATTAAAAATTAAAGTTATTACAACGTGTGCTACTACTAAAAACAAAGTTTAGACAATCTCGCGAAGGTAGCATGTGCAAAATTTACAGATAATCAGCGAATATATGAGTAAAGGAAATGGTCAAATCAGTAAAGTTTATGTGACAGATAATGTACCAACGATCATAGACATTTACAAAAATTTATTTGCAAATACCTTTTAATTTCATAAAAATAAAATTTAAAAACTTTTAACAAGATTATTATTCTATACAACTTTCCACATTACATAAAATGAATGATTTAAAAAATTAATATTTACATGGCACAGTTTATTAGGACTGAGGACTATAAGTCTCAATCTGGGATTTTTGCGGTGTCATTTTTCGATAGTTGGACATTTATCGAAAATATAATGGGCTCTTCCCACCTGACGTCACAGGTCACATGATAGACGAAAAACAAATAGCAGACAAAGTCTTGTTTATCAAGAGCGATTGCTGAAAGAACATATTTTCTATTCTTATTTTTGATCAATCGTATTTAATCTGTGTTATTATTTATAAATCATCATTTTTAATCCATTTTATATCATTATTCATCATTTTTTGTTTGCCGTACACATTTACAATCATTATTTAGTTTATGTTTGTTATTGATGTTCTTGAAGAACATGTTTAATACTCTGATTTTTGGTATTTAAATCAGTGACAGTGCAATATCGTACTGCGTAAATCCATTTAGACCAATAACTAAGTTAATTAACTTGTTGTAACACCTTTGTGCAATTAAATTAAATGAAAACATTTTAAAATTTCAAATTATAATCCATAAACATTTCACAAGAAGCTATTATTTATTGCTAGATCAGTTAATGTTACAGTTACACTACAATATACAAAAATCGATTCTTATAGGTAAAAATAAATAAACACATAAAATGTTTTTTAAAAATTATTGAATTTACAAATACAATTATTCTACTGTTTACAAATGCACATTATTACTTTTAGTTTATTTTATATTAAATATTAACATTTTTGTTCTTAAGAACAATATTTAATTGAATTCGATTATTCGCTTTTCTCTATCACGTGATTGAGCAGACGACAGTGGGAAGAGCCCATTGAATAATTTGAAAGCGATGTTATAATTTGAAAACAAAACAAAATAAAAAAAAAAAACTAATAGTCCTCCTTCCTAAACTAAATTATGCTTTTGCCAGAATTTCATCAAATTTTTTTTTTTTTTTTTAAGAAAAAGAAAAGAAATTTAATAGTAATCAGTATCGTTACAAACGATATCGAAAAAGTTTTTTTTTTTTTTTTTTTTTTTTTAATAATTTTGAATTAGGAAATAAAAAGGGCGCGAGCAATATGAAATAAAAATAAGTAAAAAAATGAATTTAATGATTTAATTTTTATATAAAACATGATCGCGTGCTATCTTAAAAAGTAGATGTAAAATTTAAAGTTTAATTTTTTTTTGGCAACAATTATAAATTAAAATAAATAATTTAATGAAAGTTTATAAGTTAGAATGGCTAATTTTATTTATTTATTTATTTATTTACTATTATTTTTTTTTTTTTTTTTTTAAATATAATCAAAGATAATTGTTACGATATTATTCTACTGAATTTATTGTCCAATATTCTTCCCACAAATTTAAAAAAAAAAAAAAAAAATATTAAATGTGATGCGATTACATCAAATTTTAAGGATAAAAATGTTTTTGAAGAAAGAGTGTGGGGCAAATGTGATATGATTTTGTCGAATTTCTGATCAAGCAATGCAGCTGAAAAATAAGAATCTTTTGCACTTGGGACAAGTATTGCTAATTTTCCTTCATTCTTGTATGCACACTAGACAAAAAATATGTCCACGGTTAGTTTTTACTGCTTTATCATACGTTGGAGAGATTTGATCGAGACAGATGTAACAGATGGTTGAATCATCAGTTTTTTCTGAATATTTACACTTTTTCTTTGAAGTTTTTCCATCATTAATTGTCTTCCTTTCGACGAGAATCTATTAAAAAATATTATAGCAAATTACAAGTATCAGAAATGAAACAGGATTTTTTTTTTTTTAGTACGACATGTCGTAGAGCGTCGTCACCAATTTTTATTTTTATTTTTAAGATTGAAAGATAAAATAATGTCGTCACTATTACAGCATTAATAATCACAGACCGACAAAAATGAAGTTGACAAAATTTGGTTTGATGATTTCAGATGATTTTAAGTTTTTTCATATGCTGAAACCGAAAATGCAGCCCACTTTTCTCTATCACGTATAGGTTTTTGTCAATACAGAGTTTACCGACACGATTTCTTACATATACCATCATAACAATCGGTTGGTTGGTTGGTTGATTGCTATGGTTTTAAGTCGCACTAGTGCTTCACAATTACAGCAATAGGCATCTATTATTAATTAATCATGGAAACATACTATAAAACTTACTATACAATTATATTGGTGGAAGAGTAATGGAAGAAATTGTATAGGTAGGCACCCTGTATTGACAAAAATCTATACATGATAGATAAAAACTGGATTCATTTTCGGTTTCAGCACACCAAAAAACATAAAGATCAGCCAAAGTTATAAAATCAAAATTTTACATGTCGACCTGTGTAATTTTCCAAAATATTACGTCATATTAACTATTTTATTAAAAAAATAATTATTTTTTTCTTTACAATTTAAAGCAGCATACTTATAAAATTGTCAATTAACATGAAAATATTCTAAAACAAAGGAATGTATTATTATTCAATATCATTATAAATCTCAATGCGATTAATAAAATTGAAATTCTTATTTAAATAGTTTGAAAGTCGTCACATATAAAGTTTTTTATTTTATTATTATTATTTAATTTAAGATCTGCCGTCAGAGCCGATCTTATCAAATAGAGAATAATACAAAGTACAGGATTTTTTTTTAAAGTTAGATTCAATGAAAGAACACAAACAGAAAAGGTTTTTTATTCAATGGTCATAACTCATGCTTTAGATTTTATTTATTTATTTATTTATTATTTGTATTCTTTCATGATTTTCTTTTTAAAAAAGAAGGAAAATATGCATGCTAAAATACAGACCAATGGGCAAAACTGTTTTCAGTAACATGTAGAATATTATTCATGGTCATAACTTACGCGGTCTATTTTAGAAATGCCAGTATCATTCGTCATGAAGAAGTTTATACCGTGTTTTCTTTTCTATTCAATGAAACTGAAAAAGGTTTGATATTTAATTTGCTTTATGTTGCATTTTTTTCCTTACAGAAATAATATTTTCTAAAAGAATGCAAAGTTCAGTTTTCAAGAAATATTTTTTTCGTCTTTTGGAAAACAATTCTTGGTATCTTTAAATTTTTTTCTATTATTTATTTTTGAACTTCTTTCAAACAAACACAAGTTTTTACATTTTATGTTTCTTTAAATTTTCAGTTCAAAACTTTTTGTTGAAGCAGGTAAAAATCAATAAAGGTTTTTTAATTATTTATTTTTTGATGTGGAATAAAAACAAAACTGCATTAGATTAAGTATATGTAGTTTTAAATCAAATTGATTGATGAATTTTTAACTTTTAAAATGTTTTTAAAAATAACTTGTTTGTGTACAAGAATGATTACTGGAGGTCGAGAAAGATAGATAGATCCTTTGTTCAAAGGTTCAGTAAAATATTATAAAACTAACATTACACAAAACAATTTATTAAAATAAAAAAAAGTACTATTTCTAAAATAATAATAATACCAATAATAATAATAATAATAATAATAATAATAATAATAAAGTTATTAGAAATTCATTTTCATAGCGTTATTCTTTTATGCTTGCTAATATAGGTTGGCAAAGAAGTTCTTTCCCTTTTTTTTTTTTTTTGTTCTTTTCAAAATTCTCTTTTATTACAAAGGAATTTTTTTTAAACAAAATATGCGCCATTATCGAACCGATGACATTTTGCCATTTTTTGGGAAGAACATTTTTTCCATCGTTCCGCAGTGACTGAACTAAATGATAATCTAAGGGTGCAAAGTTCGGACTATGTAGTGGATACATGAAAAATTCCAATCTAAGATCTCTCAGTTATTTCCGTGCCATCAAAGATATGTGTGTCGCTTCGTGTGCTCATGATGGAACACAACACCCTTCCTATTGATCAATTCTGGCCGTTTTCTTCGAATTGCTAGCTGAAATCTGTTTAATCGTTGAAAGTATATATCAGAAACAATCGTTTGACTTGGTTTTAACAGTTCATAATGAACAACCCCTTTCCAATCGCAGTAAAACACTGATCATAACTTTCCTTGGAACCAAACTCGGCTTTGCAACAGTTTGCCATGACTCATCACGCTTCGATAACGGTCTTTTTCTCACATTATTGTCCTATGTGATCCATTTTAGTCCTCTGTAATAATTCACTTCGAAAATGGATTGATTTCATTGCGTTTCAGTTGCGATTCGTAGATGGAAACTCAGTCAATCACTTTTTTTTCCGGCAATTCATGCGGATCCCTTTCATTAAGCTTCTTTTTGTATTCAGCCTTACTCAAATGTTTTAAAACGGTTTTTTTTAGTCGACTCTCAGTTTCTCAGAAATGTCACACGGCCGCCGATCTTGTTCATCTTTTTGCATGATTTCATTGACTTTTTCCGTCATGGGACTGTGAAGGTGTTCCTTCACATATATGAGTTTTAATTACAGTTTTAAATAAATGTAATAATTAATTACTATATTTTCAATAAATTAAATGTCTGTTAAAATATCTAACGAAATTCTAAATCATCTTTTATAGTTAATCACATTTGTCTCTCTATAAATAAATATCTTAATTCTAATAATATTTTAGCTGTTAATCTATTAAATAAATCTGCTGAGAACAAAAACGTATTCTTTAAAATTAATAATTTATTCCGAGTAATATAAATGTCTTTTATTAAAAAACGCTCTTTCAGATTTCTTATTCTTCCAATGCTAAAACATTTAATAAAATCAAATATTAAAAAAATATTATTTTTATCTATTAACCGTTGTGCATCCATAAATTACATTTCATTGTTTTAAATTGCTTAAGTTTATTTATTATAACTAAATTAAGCAATAAATTTCCGTAATTTGTATTTCTAAATGACAGGATGTGGCAAGAAATCCTAGCCTTTCCGTCTCCCTTACACAGACGGTTTTTATGGCGTGAGGTTTGGCATAAATTTCTATAACGAACTGTCTAAATTCAAAATATTTGTATTAAACTATTCGAGAGACAAAAGATTATTTTTGGCTACAAATTGGCGATATTTTTCTAACTCTTGGCATATTTCGCACAGTCTACTTGTGTCAGTCTTTAAGTGAACGACAGATTTGGCTCTAAACTATACTGCTCGAATAACACGCGATCACGAAGCTCTCTCTCTCTCTCTACCTGAAAAATTTGTTTTACACCACCTGAATGTCTCGAAGACAATATTTTTGTGTATCTTTCAAGTATATTACAAAATAATCTTTAGTCCATAGCTGTGATGTTATACTTGAAAATAAAGTGCTGTGAGACGAAGATGTTGTTTTTTATTTGCGGCATATTTTATCTATGGTTCCTGGTATTGCGGTATTCATTTAAATAGCTCAAGAATAATTTCACCCTTTTAAGCGCAAGAACTCCTGTACAGGGACAAATAGGGGAAGTTACATATTTGACATTGCAGTTTCAAAAAAGAAATCGAGTTAAATACAGGCCGGCTGTTCTTCCTAATACAGCGTCATGACCATAAACTGCACAATATTTCTTGGCTGTTTGCGTTCCATTCTTCCCTTTTTAGAAATAGAATTTCAAAATGTATCGAATTTCTTCCTCATTTACATTCATATTTGAAGCGGTATAACTTTTCACACGAATAATGAATTGCCATATGTTCTTCTCAAAGATGCAATTTGTATTGTCACCTTTCAAATGCGTATAAATATGCGCCGATAAGAGGTGATTAGTTTTGTCTTATGTATGCCACTTAACATCATCTAATGCAGAAAATCACTAAGAACATTTCCCAACAACCAGACTAGTTGATCGTAAGAAATAAAAAAAATAGTTAATAGCAAACATTGCAAAATTAGTAAACAATTAATAAAATTCTACAGAAAACCTTCTTATAAAGGTTAAATATTAATTTCTTTATCAGTTAATTTCTTAATCAGTAGTATGTAGAAAATGTATTGTTAAAACGAAATAAAATCTGGTCATTTTTGTATAGATTTAATCTCAATTTTGAAACTTGCATAATTATTTACAGGTAATTGTTTTCGTTTTCTCTATAAATGTATCTACTTTTATTATTATTGTCACTTTAAAATATCTTTGAGCACTGATTTTCTCTCTCATTTTTTACTTAACTTTTTGTATTTAAAGTGAATTGAACTTTCATTCTTTTCATTCTTTTTTTAATTCCTCTTTAATAAAAGCTTTGACTATTTTAACATTAGTTTTGAAAAACCCCTGTAAATATAATCAAGATTCCAAATTAATCACTCTTAAAATTGTATGTGCACTGATTTCTCGAAATCACTATTTTCAGAATAGTTTTAATATTTAATAAAACTTTGACAAAAGGAGAATAAGCATTTAAAATAAGGGAGGGGAAAAACAAACAATTTCTACAAAAATGGTTTACTGACATACGGGAAAATTTTGTATGTACTCAAACTAATTCTTTTTTTTTTTTACCGTGTGAAATATATTTAAAAAAATATATGCATCATAAAAAAAGTAAATAATATATACTTTACATACAGTAAATCAATGAACGATAAAATATTACACTTATGGATTCGTTCAACTAAGGACATACTAGCATCACTATTAGAATATTTCTAATAATTGCATAATTATTCATAATAATACTAACTGTTTAATTATCTTGATCCTTTAAAAATAATCTCTTGAACTTTTTTTACAATTTCTGAATGAATTTTTTTCATTTTCTACAAAAGTTTGGGCCCTAATTTTTTTACACGGCTTTATCCGTGATTTAGGTCATTAGGATCCATCACTTACCATTGAAAAGATTATTGAGCGACTAAATAGAGGCAATTCTACAGCGTTTCACCATTTGAAGAATTTGTATGCATTTAAAAATCCAATGTATGGATTACGTGCGTTTTAACAAAACCGAATAAACTAAACCGTGTTTCTGATTATTCTCTTTTTGACTGTCAAGTTAACGGATCCTTATTTTATTAAATTAAAACTGGAGATGTAATATTGGTTAGGAATAAAGCAAGACATCTGAAAGAGCAGAATTCATCGCAAAGACTGGGTTTTATCAAATGAAAATGTATCCAGTGGTATTAAAGAGAAATTGATTTTTAATTGTATCCAAGTTTTTTAATCCTTTGACACGCTGTGCTCTTGCCAGTAGGACGCAATTACCAGTTCCCAACTACAAAAATTTATGCCAGATTTTTTTTTTTTTTTTTTTTTTTTTTTTAGTTTACTTTAATAATTCAGTGGGGAAAAAGTCATTCATGTTTTTCTTTTAATTTTGTTCGTAAATTGTCGTGGCAGTTGACATTAAATAAGCGTAATTACCTTGCCCTTCAAAGGGTTAAATTATTAAAAAACAATAGAATGACCACTACTTAATATCTCAATTATCTTTTCAGTGGTAATCCATGGAGTATAATTGAATACTTTAAGACCGAAGATAAAAGACTATTTTGAAAAGGTTAGAACAAAATATGGCATATTTACTGAGATATTAAGTGCCGGCTTTTACAAATGTCTTTGATGTCAAACTAGCCGTATATATGAGTTCGCAGGGTTCCGTCCGTTTGTCCTTCCGTTTGCGTCACGCGAAAAACTGGAGTTTTTCATGATAAATTACGGTATAAAGCCATTTATAAAATCGGAAACATTTTTTCGCAATCGCCCAATAGTTAGGAATAAGAATGAGTATTTCGTATGCAAGTTTTATGAATTGCAAAAACATGCAATAATTGTTTCCTTTCGGAATAATTAAGAACAACTCTTCATCAGAAGGAAAAAATATAGACATTAGTACAGCCACGCAGCAACGCACAAAAGCAGCAACGCACAAAATCTAAATTGGGTAAAGATAAAATATGAGAATAAGACATCTTAAAATATATAGAAATATAATCTGCCCAAAGCAATTTTCCAGAGTTAATCTATCTAGAACACACTTGTATTTTTTTTCTAAGATCAAGAAATAGTACATCGAAATATATTTTTATCGCAAAGTATTCAAAGAATGTTTATTTAGTTAACACCTAATGGTATTTAACATAATTTTAAACATTTGTGATTGCATAACCGTTAATTCTCTTCTAACTAGTGGATCTGCAGATCAGGAGCCTCAACGTACTATTTCTATCACGCATTATTCAACAGATCATCTGAAGGTTTGCCGCCCCCCCACCCTCGACCATCCCTATATCTCTTTCTATAACTATATATATGCATATATATTTATTCTTAATAACTGATAGTCATGCATTAATTTCCTGTAATTTATAAATACTTGTACCAAATTTTGTGCAAAATGATTACATAACATATCGGAATGATTTTGTGTAACCCTGTAAATTAATTACCAGCTTTATCCCCACACTTACCCACAGAAAAACAGGCGTTTAAAATTCTAATAAAATTTCACTATATTTAATAATGTGTAACCATATTAAAATACACTTTTAAGAAATAGCGACTATAGACCGTAATAGTACGAAATTATTTTATGTATCCCGAAAAAGAATCCACAGTAACCATATACACTAAGAAAGAATACGCCTATTTAATTAATTATAACTCATTAATATTTAAACCTAATTTGACATCATTTAGATGATTACAGAATGTCATCGGAATTCTTTTGTGTGATCCCGTAAATAAATCATTTAGTCTATACGTATCCCTTTTTTTAGAGTAAACTTGCTTTTATACATCTTTAAAATATATGTTAATTATATTATGTTGAATGCAGCAGCACAAACGCGTTAAAATGCGCTTAAATAAAAAATTGTCTATAGGCTTTAATGTCTTGATATTCTTTTATGTGTCGTTGTAAACGAACCACAAACATTGTATACATCAGTAAAAACCATTCAACTTATTCTACTTTTTACGTAAATATTGTTCGAAATTTGACACAATTTGGATGATTATACGATATTGTCGGAACACTTTTGTAAGGTCCTGTATATTAATTCCGAAGCCTAAGAGCACATATTTTCTGCAAAAAACATCAGCTTAAGTATCTCAGTAATGTACGCTGATTTTATTTTGTTGAATGCAGAGTAACGATGTTAAAATTCGTTTAAAAGAAATTCGCCCCATAGGACGTAATGATAAGAAAAACTTTGGCGTGTTCCTGTACACAGTCCATTAAGAATATAGACTTAAAAAAAACATACAGCTATTTCTGTATATTTTTTTACATATAAAAAACAATGTCATAATTTTTAAAACCCGAATAAACTACTACGTCAGAAACGCCAAAGAAAAATATTGGAAATGCATACAGCTGTTTCTTTAGCCTAAAGCGTAATAATATGATACTATTATTTGTCATAATTGTCAATGTCATAATTTGTAACATAATTACAAAATATACAGCTATTTCTGTATATACAGAGACTGAATGTGTGTACCAATTTGCAAGTCAGTCGGAGGATTTTTACGGACGTTATTGCGATACATACGAATTCTGTCCATAGGCCGTAATGGTAAGAAAAGTTTTAGTGTGTCCCTGTACACGAACTACAAACGGAATACACATCCAAAACTATACATCTAATTCCATGTGACTCATGAACATGTGTACCAAATTTCAAGTCAACAGCGATATTTTTGCGACCGCTATTGCAAAACAGACGGAACCCAAAATCTTTTTGTGTCTCAATATGGAGGCCTCCACTGATGTTTCGGCAATTACTGCCTTTTTTCCGAAATTTGTGTTTCGTACACTAGTCCATTGTCAGAGAACTCATGATCGAGAAGTTGGGGTTAACAAAAAGAAGTTCAATAAATCAAAATCTTGAAACCAATTAATCGAAATTTTATTAAATTAAAATACAACATATTCATGTTTAGCAGCTATTTTTAAATCTAAGAAATTTGAATCTGAAACTCCCATACAAAGAATTCCCTTTACAGCAAACTCTTATGAACAATCAATTATCTCTTTTTTACGAGTTTGTAGTCATCGGTATTCTCAATGATCGCTTTGCTTTTCCCCATAATCAATACTTCTTTAATTTTTCATTGATATATTTATTTGTTAATGTTATTTTAATTTGACATCACTGTTCCTCTAAAAAAAATTGTACTTGAAGAAAATTAAATCGTAATTATTTTGAAATAACACAACAATATAATCAATTTCAAAAGTCATTGTAAAAAAGGAACAGTTAATGCACAAAATTTTCTAAACAAGCATATTGTTAGACGGTTATATGATTAACAATGAAAAAACAAAGTACTTAATTGCACTTAAGTAATTAGAGAGAAGTGAGAAGAAATCTAAGATTCCCTGAAATAAATCTGAACAATCTTTTTAATCCCGTACTGCATCGGAACCGTACTTTTTCCAACTCTTACGCACACTGACCTCCGCGCATTTTCTCTGCCAAGAATATACTACTTGTCTTCATCCTGCGAGCGACAAGTAACACCTCAGGCTGCCATTTCCTATCTCAAAATATTCATGGAATGAAAAGTTACGTATGTAAGCAATTTCAGTCACGTTTCGACGTCGAAAACGGGTGATTCTTTATACATTGATTTTCTCCTCGTCAGCTATCCCAGATTTTTCCTATCGAGCCCTCAGGAGCTGCAATCCTAACCTGTTGACAGTTCTGTACATAGCATTTGACATCTGTGGAAATATCAGAAGGAAAATCAGAAATGGAATGTCTTAATGTAGAATGAATGAAAGATTAGAGAAATAAATATATATAATTTTTTTTTCTTTTGTAGCTTTGAAGGATTCTTAATAAAAGCTTTGTCCATTTTTGTATCATAATGATAAAATGCAGGATGTAATGCGTGTATACTTAAAAAAAAAAAACAGCGAAACTTTATAAAATCCATTTACATACATAGAAAACATTAAAAAAAAAAAAGCAGTTTTATTGTAATTTATATATATGTATATATAATTTTTTTTCATCAAAATCCTTGCAAAAGAGAGTACGTTTTATTGATTGAAATCACAAAAATCTTTAAATATATGTGTTTGCATGAGTTTTTAAAATTATGATTACATTGCACGATTTATTCTACGTGTTCTTAAGAATGAATGAAAATTACAAACTCATACAATCGTGATCAAAGTAACATTTATAAAAAGTTAAAGCAATCATTTTACTTATAATCGTATTGAAAGTTGCATACTAACGGTTCTTTTCTTTCTTATAAAATTATCATACCTCAGAAATAATAATAATAATAAAATACCTTAAATGTTAAATTGAAAATTGTTTCCCAAAAATAAAGATTTATGACCAGACTACCATTTTTTCAGTGTCAGAGTCACACTGTTCATGAATCCTTAGTTCGGCAAAAGTTAATAGAAATTGATTCACAATTTTATATTGAAAGATTTTATTATGATTTCTGAAAATATAATAAAATAAAAAATAAAACAAAACTATCAATATAAAGCTTTTAATATGATAATAAGTAAAATAATTGCCTTGACTTTCTATAAATATGACGTTGGTTATGATAAAATAACCCTACACTTTACAAAAAAAAAAAAAAAAAAAAAAAACTAACACTTGCACATGATAACTAATACATATATACACCCAAATATGGGGATTAAAATTGGGAAATAATTTTCCTCGATTTTCAATATTTTTTTACAAAAAATCCAATGGGCGATTAACATAGGAAATCATTTTCTTGCATCCACGGACGGTCAGTGACATCACACTTCGCTTGCGTATAGAATTAGAGGTTAAGCCCAGATATTTTGAAAATGAAATTTACGAGACGACAACATAGATTAGTTTATATAAAAATTTATCTTTTTTAACTCAAAACATATTTAAAATGATGGATGTTTACTATGACCAATTTAGCGATTTTTAAAATTTAGAAATGAAGAAGCTCGTACGTTTTTCGCCAAGGAATTCATTTACGCAACCACAATAGCCATTTAAACTCTAGCCATGCCTTAAATATAGAGAAAAATTATAAAATAGTGCAATAGTAATAATAATAAAGGGATATAATACTTTGTCGTATATTTTTTGACATCTTACACGGACGTATATCTAAAGAACAAACTTTCATTAAATTATTTATTTTAATTTATTGCCAAGAAAATTAAACTTTAAATTTTACATCTACTTTTTAAGATAGCACGCGATCGTGTTTTATATAAAAATCAAATCATTAAATTCATATTTTTATTTATTACTTCCATTACCCTACTACCGTAGGTAATGGAAGTATTGTATTCGGTCTGAAAATTCGATATCGGGTTTTCACCTGATTTACACGTTTTAAGGTCCCCTGAGTCCAAAAAAGTGGTTTTTGGCAATTGGTCAGTGTGTATGTATGTGTGTATGTATGTATGTATGTATGTATGTATGTATGTATGTGGAGAATCTTCTGGCTATTATAGCTCAGAAACTAATAAAGATAGATCTACGAAACTTTAGAATTGAAATACGTCTGGTGTACAGATGAAATTTCCAAATTTTGGTGAAAATTGAAAAACCGGAAGTGGGACATCGGAAACCGGAAGTGGGACCGTAAGTCCGTATCTCAAAAACGGCTCTAACGATTTTCTTCAAACTTGCTGTATAAACACTCTATTAGATGTCCTTTCGAATGACATAGTTGGTTAGTTCAGGAAAATTGATAGGCGGCCTGTATAAATAGCTCAATTTCAGGCCTCGCAAAGGCGTTCCTTTAAAAACGGTTGTACGGATTTTTTTCAAACTCGCCATTTTAACTCACTTTTAAATATGCTTTTGTATGTAATTATTGTTTTCCTGTTAGTAATTGAGTTTAACCGGAAGTAGGACATCGGAAACCGGAAGTGGGACCGTAAGTCCGTATCTCAAAAACGGCTCTAACGATTTTCTTCAAACTTGCTATATAAACACTCTATTAGATGTCCTTTCGAATGATATAGTTGGTTAGTTCAGGAAAATTGATAGGCGTCCTGTATAAATAGTTCAAGTTCAGGCTTCGCAAGGCGTTCCTTTAAAAACGGTTGTACGGATTTTTTTCAAACTCGCCATTTTAACTCACGTTTAAATATGCTTTTGTATGTAATTATTTTTTTTCCGGTTAGTAATTGATTTTTGTAAAAGTTGGTATCTCAAAAACGGCTCTAACGATTTTCTCTTTAGGTCACTTTTGTGTTTTCTGATCACATTATCTCTCAAAAATGCATATAATTCATGTAATAGCGGATAATGGAAGTCGTGTGGTTGTTTCACACCAGATTTTTTTATTTCAAATTATTGCACGCGCACTATTTATTTCCTAATTCAAAATTATTAAAACAACTTTTTCGATATCGTTTGTAACGATACTGTATAAATTTTCTTTTCTTTTTCTTAAAAAAAAAAAAAAGATTTTGATGAAATTCTGGCAAAAGCAGAATTTAGTTTAGGACGGAGGGCTATTAGTTTTTTTTTCTTCCCAATTATAACATCGCTTTCAAATTATTCAATTATATTTTCGATAAATTTTAGATTTCGATAAATGTCCAACTATCGAAAACGACAACGCAAAAATCGCTGTCTGAGACTAATAGGCCCTCAGTCCTAAAAAAAAATGACTTTTTTTTTTTTTTTTTTTTTTTTTTAAGTTTACCTTATTTTTTTAATAGTTAGAAAAAAATAGCTAGCATAAATTACTAGCTGATATATTGAAAAATCTGTATATATATATAAATTACGTGTCACGATGTTTGTCCGGGGTAAACTCCTAAACTAAGGAACCGATTTTAATGAAATCTTGCACACTGTGTGCAGTTTGGTCCAACTTGAGAGATAGGATAGTTTTTATCTCAATTTATTGTCACAATATTGTTTTATTGCAATTATTTGTTAATTATAGACCTTTATTAAAGTTGCTCCAAAATATCTGTGAGTTCCATAAGTTTAATTGTTGCCAAAAAGAAAAAATACGAGTTCATTTTCTTTCGACATAAAAGTAAATACATTTAATCAAACGTGAACGTTAAAAAATTATAAAAAGTTAAATTATACATCTCACGAAAATTGACGTCATAATCAATTTAAAGATTTTATTCGCATTGATAAAGTATATAGTTATACAAAAGCGAAGTGTGACGTCACTGACAGTCTGTGAAATCAAGAAAAAGATTTCTTATGTTAATGGCCCATTGTATTTTTTGTAAAAAATTATTAAAAACGAGGAAAATTATTTCCGGATTTTAATCCCCATATTTTTGTATAGATATGTATTATTTATCATGTGCATACGTTAGATTGAGTTATTTTGCTGTTAAATTGACAAAATTTTAATTTTAAATTTCAAAGCTCTGTCGTCCTTGGAGTTTTTCGTATTTGGCGATCAAAAACGTAACACGAAAATATACAAGCTAGATGTATATTTTCGTAATATGTATTGTGTGAAATATTGTTTCATATTATTCATTACTCTCTTAATATAAGTTGTTAAAATAACCATGATTTTTGAAAGGAATTAAATGTGTGCGCCAGATAATTTGGCGATATTATTTTTTTCCCGCCAAGGATGATAGATATGAAATTTATTCCGCTGCAACATGTTAATATCTTATATCAGATACATTATGTATATGCTACAATTTATTTCACGTGACACGTGTGTTAAAAATTTATTTACGACATAACCTTGCTTTTTCAATTTTTGTTGCATTATTCTAATCTGTATCACTTCGTTTTCTTTAAGAAATTTGTGATCTATACATAACGTTCTAAATAAAAAGTAACCATTTCAATATTTTAAAACTTATTTAAAAGTCTGTTTTATTTAACATTAAATTTTAAAACTTAATTTAAAACTTATTTAAAAGTCTGGAAGAGTTTAAGTCTGTTTATTTGTTTTGTAACGCTAATCTATATGATCGATGTTCGAAACTTTAATTAATTATTTCTCTTATTTTTCTTTACTTTTTCTTTAATAACTTACCAATTTAACGTTCCTGATTAAATTTGTGATTTATATATGTATTTTGCATTAAATTTTGACTCATATTTATTGCTGAAAATGCGATCTTAAAATCTTGCAATTTTCTTATCTTAATCCTCAATTCTTTCCTTCTTGATTAACTTGAATTTACTATTAAAATTTTAACGTACTCAGAATCTTCTCACCACTTCGTTAAAATATATTAATCTTTTCAGTAATATATTAATCAGTATATCCCCACAACGATATTTGGCATTTTTTTGTTGGCGATTATGGCTAAATCATAAATCTATAAATGATAAATGATAATCTAAATCATAAATCAAAAACATAAAATAATAAATTTAAAATAAACAACATATAGGCTGCCATATTATATCACAAACAGTCCAGAGCGACATCGTTATCGTTCAAAACGGCGCCAAAGAAAGATCGCCAAATTCAATTCAGCTGTGGGGATATACTGATACTGAAGTTATAATTATCCGAATATAATTACTGAAGTTATATTATAAGTTATAGTTGTGGGTAACAACTATAGTATTTCCCCACAACTGGATTTGGCGATTATGGCTAAATCATAAATCTAAAAATCATAAATGATAAAATCATAAGCTAAATCATAAATCTAAAATAAAAGCATGCAGGTTACCGTATTTTATTGCAAAGAATCCAGAACGACTTCGTTATCGTTCAAAAAGGCGCAAAAAAAAAAAAAAAAATCGCCAAATCCAGTTGTGGGGAAATACTATATACCTTATCAAATTATCAACGTATTACTTAGCCGCAGCAACGCGTGGCCGGGTCTGCTAGTATATATATATACAATAAAAATCATGCTTTAGAAGGACTGGCAAATTGTTTAATTTCATCAACATCCAGAAAATTTATTGGATAATGTCATTGTCAATCATTTCTGACGAAACCATTTAAAATGGGAATTAACCCTACAAGGCACATTAGTAGCGACATCTCTTGACATCTTGATAAAAGCTACTGACATTTAGCTAAAGATGTCGTTTGTGTTTTTGTTATAGTGCACTCAGTGTGAAATTTGAATGAAAGTGATACGTTAGTCGTTTGTCTGAATTTAAAAAAAAAAAAAGAAAAAAATAGTTATTGAACATTTTTGAGTCGAAAGAAAATACTGTGTGTTATAACGAAGTGTATATTTTGCAGAGGTAAGGTTTTTTTTTTTTTTTTTTTTTTTTTTTTTTTTTTTTTTATATATATATATATATTACAATAGTAAACGTATTAGTAAATCATATTTTTATGTATGTTCCACATACTGTACGTTGAGCTAAAAAGTTGATTTTTCAATAAAATATGGTTTTATTTTTATTTTTATAAGTTTTCCCTATCTTCTGATCACTAATTACAACCTATATATTTTTGTCGCGCACTAAAAAAAAAATTGAGCCTTGTAGGGTTAATACAATTGAATGTAAGCCGTTTTTGTTTCCACGAAATCATGATGTAAACGGCAAAATAAATGAATAAATGGATTTTTAATGAAATTTTTTTATAAAGTAAATTATCAAAATCATGTGTGCGATGACTTCTTATTTAAGAAGAAATTAAATTTCAAAATTAAAAATTTAAAATCAAAATTAAAAATATTACAAGTAATGAGCATTTTAATATGCGTGAATTAAATGTAAAACCTTTTGGTCATCGAGTAGATATTCCTAAAGCTAAAATGTTTGTGCAAAACATAAATTAAAACCCAATTTGACCTTAAAAATAAGAAAATTTAAATTAAAAAAAAAAAAAAAACAGATTATGAAAATTTTAAAATAGACATATTTTCTTTTTCTTTCGATTCTTTTTTACTTTTACATAATTGTTATTAGAAAATGAAAATGAAAATTAAGGACGTTACTGTGGATAAAATGAAATGACAATATTGGGCTAATATTATTTCCTAGGAATCACTTTAACATCGAAGTCAAGCAAGTATACAATCACAAAACAGGACACGTCAAAATCACACTTACTTACAGTTTTTTTTTTTTTTTTTTAATGCCAGATCGCATAGTGATACTAAAATGTACCATATTATTTCATTAATTATTCATTAATTAAGCCTTTTATAATTCTTTATTTAAATTTGCAAAAAAAATCATGCGATAAATGCGAAGTAGTAACTATAAGCTTTCATTTATTTAGTTAGTTAGCAAATATCACTACTCGGCATGCAAATTGCCTCTGACACCATTTCAGCATACTCTTATGTAAAATGACCTCCTGAATTCGCATATGACGCCCATTTTGCCCTATCACCCACCGCTTTTTAGGAATGGCCCCTATTTCTCTCATTTTTCGGTGATTTTTATGGCTATAAATTTTATTTTTAGGAGTGGGGAGGATTATTTTAACCGTTAAATATCTTCTGAGAGGCTACAGAGTTGGGAAATTCTAAAACATGAACATTTGCGACAAGGGAATTATTATTATTATTATTATTATTTTTATTTTTATTATTTTTTTTTTTTTTTGGGGGGGGGGGGGGGAATCACTGAAATTATGCATTATATATCTTATATATTTTTTAATCTGTCAATAATGTTATTTTTAAACTTTATATATATATATATTTAGGTGTTAATTATTTTTCATTCTTCAAATCAAATTCATTGTCACAAAATTACCGAACAGGGAAAGAAATTGAGAGAGGGTGTGGTGTATCTAGAAAACGGTGGGTGACTGGGGAAAATGGGAGTCATATTCGGATTCAGGAGGTCATTTTACATATGAATTAATAAGAATGGTATCAGATCTTGAGTCTTTTTTTTTTTTTTTTTTTTTTTTTTTTTTTTTTTTTTCAGAGCAGTGTATTTAGATTGATGAATGAGTTTCAGTCACCCCAAACTTTGAAAATTCCTTATGTAACTAGCTTTTGAACTCTATTTTTCGTATCTAATTTATGTTTCAAATATACACTAAGGGACAAAAAAAATCCACACTTGGATATTTTCTCTACCTAAAACCGCCAATTTTATCGTTTAAAAAGAAAATTTTCGAGCAGATATTATTGCGTCGTTCTCCACGTACACTTAAGAATTGATCCCAATGTTAAAAACAAAACGCAGTTGTCAGGAAAATTGTAATTTTAGAATGTACTTGAAAAATGACAAGGATAAGGCAATTACCGATGCCACAAAAAGTATTAAATTTAGAATGAAATTCAAAAAATATTTTAATACGTGAGATGACAAAATAATTAAATATTAACTAAATATTGGTCAGGAGATTTTTAACGAGATATAAAATTCTTTGGCTGTTTAAACGGGAAATTTGGTTTTAGGCGGCCACGTTTCTCATCCGAGCGAGATGACTACATGTTAAAAAGAAAAGGTTTAAAAAATCGATTTATATCCTGTTCAGAAATTAGAAAGGATTAAAAACTCGTGTATAGCAAAATACTTTCCTCAAAAACAGTGCGGGAACAATTAAGCAAAGCAGGTTAAAAGCCAGAAGATCCGAAAAAAGCCTTTATTAAGGAAAAGAATAAAAAATAAAAATAAATAAAAATAAAATAAAATAAAGATTTCAGTTGACCAAAAATTTAAACAAATTATCAGTTAAATATTGGGCTGAACTGTTTTTCTCTGATGAGTGAAATTTAATTTAGTTCGAACTGGTGAAAAAAAAAAAAAAAAATAGTAGAAGAAAATGTGACCGGCTTAATGAAAATTGCAATCTTAAAACAGTAACACATTTTCCGTACATTATGATAGGGAGGTGCATAACTTTTCAAGGAATCGAGCAAATTTTTATGCTCAAGGGATCAATCAACTCGAAATAAAACACGGTCATTATAAAAGAGGCGCCTGACCAACTATTTTGAAGGTATCTCAGATTTTTCCGCAATCATCATTTCAAGATGGTAATGTACCTTGCTATATGACATCTGTGGCTGTTTCAAATTGTTAAAATTAACTATCCATTCCATAAGCACCAATAATTCTGTAAATAAGCATACCTTTTTCCCTTTACGTTAAATCCCACAAAGAATATCGTAGAATTTCTTCTTTACCAGACCCGGAAATAATCCTAATCTCAATCTGCTGGAAAATGTTTAATCTATAGGAGGGGGAGGGGGGAGGAATCGCAATTTTCAGCCTACAATTCTTCAAGAACTGGAAAAAATTATACATGATATTTGGCGCAGCGAAATTTCTGAGATTTATAACAAAACACTGTATAATAATATGCCATTGCGAATTAAAGCAATAATTCCACATAAAGGTGGAATTATCCAATGAACAATACATATTTTTATTAAGTAACTATTTAGATGTAACAAATAAGTAGTTTTATTTCATATATTAAAATATAACTTGTTTATTTCTTTTAATAAATAATCATAATACAATACAAAGTATATGTTTATTATATTACGTTTAAAAAGAAAGTTTTATGTATATTTTTATTAATTACTTGGTAGAGTGTAATAAAATGAATTACTAAATCTAAAATGTCCATATGTATCATTTCATCTCTTTGGTATTATGCAAATATGACAGTTTTATTTGTTTCAACCATTAGTTTTAACGTCATTACAAATGAAAAAGGTATATAAGTCAATTTTCCTGCGGTGCGGCTTTTTTTTTTTTTTTAATCCCTTAGTGTGTGTGTGTGTATAAATATATATATATAATCTTATGTTTGTCATAGTGTCGTTATAGATCGGCAGGAAAATCTAGTTATTTGTTTGTATGATGCTCTTTTTAAAGTTATCAACTATACTTGCAGTATGCTGTCCAATCAACAAAATTAAATAAAATAAAAACTACTTTCGTTTCAATTTAAAATGTTCCATATAAATAATTATCCAGATATAACTCATTTGGTCAGAGCCATAAAAATGGAAAATGGTACTTAGTTTTAATTGGTCATCAAGTGGACGAATAGTTAGCGCTCTGATCTTCTGGTGTCAAGTGCCGTGTTTAAGTCCCAGTTAAGACGTGAATATTCATAGGGGTTCGGAAACAACTTTAAGTGGTAATTCCTGATCTAATTAGATCTACATTGTAAAATATTACCATAAAGCGACCAAACAAAGTAAAAAATTATAATATACAAAATCGTTTTCCACTTAGAAATAGGATTCTCTATTTCCTTTACTCTGATTCACCGGTACTTTAATATACTAATATGACAAAGGTACAAAATTCTAGACGTGGGATTTCTTAAATCATTGGGTTGTTCGGAAAATAATTTCGTTTTTTCCTTTGGAAATGAAAGGCGATTTTCTTATAATGTATAAATATTTTATTGAGTTATATATTCTCCACTTTGATCAGTTTCTTAGCGATCTCACGAGATGTTATTTGGCAGTTTTCATAAATCAATACTTTTTTTTTGTCTTCATTAGAATAAACTGGTTTTCCAGAACGTAATGCATCTTCAATGTCAAAAGTGCCGGCACAAAATTTGGTAAACCAGTTTTGACACTTGCGTTCTTTAAATAAATTTCTGTATACACATCGTATACTTTTTGCCTTGCTTGAACAGTATTTTCACCTTTTCGATAGCAAAAACAAATTATGCCGAAAATGTCGCTTCCGATTTTCTTTATTTGATAGGGCACCAGTAAAAACCTATTGAGCAGAATAAAACGAACTTTTTCACAGGGAAGCCCTGCTATATCAGCTGTCACAATATATAATGGTAATGCAGCTTAATTGTGAAGATGGTGTGAGAAAAAAATAAAAATAAGTCCTCTGCTGAGAAAAATGAAATTACTTTCCGAACAACCGAATACATATTAAAGAAACAATTCTGCTGTATTTAATTGTTTTAAAAAAGACTCCATAGATTGATTGAATATAATGAGGGAGTAAATATTTGAGTATTGCTATGGTTTACAGGATTTAAAAAAAAAAAAAAAAAAAATGATTTTTAATCTCACAGAACTTAAATGATATTTTATATTCAAAACTTTCTATTTAGTGTTTGTGATATTTTTGGTCTTTTCTTATCGCTGTTTCTCTGAAAGTGATCTAGTTATCTTCTATGCCAGTGTGTTTGAAAATGCGACAATTTTAAAGTAATGACAATATCCTGGAATAAAGGTCATGTCTGTTCGTTTGAAAATGCTTTGAAAAAGTCTTGCTTTTGCCTCCAAGGCAGTAGCACGTGTTTTTTGCACCTGAAGAAGAAAGGCCACGTCCTTTCAAAACCGGTTGTACTGTTTTCAATTTTATGGTGTGTGAAGAAGTTTTAAAGTTCAAATATTGAGTGTACACAAGTTTTGAATTTAGTTTGCATTTAAAAATCATTTGAAAATCATTTATTTCGTCAAATTATTTGGAAATGAACCTAGAAACAAAATTATGTGCATATATATATATATATATATATATATATCTTTTTTTTTTTCTTTTTGTACTCAAATTTGTACTACCGTGACTATTTTTAATCTAAATAAATCTCAATTAAAATTTAATTTTATGTTGGTATCTTCATCTATCTTTTGTCTGCTGAGTGTTACAATGGTACTAAATAATTCAAATCATATATATATATATATATATATCTGAAACGTACACTGAAATTGTTTTGTAGACATTTTGTATCGATAAGACATTAATACTACAGGGTGACAAGAAATAACTTGGACGAAGTTTCAAACGAAATATCTCTAACTACCACTAAAGTTATAAATTTATTTTATTTATGTATTGATCCTAGAAAGCTGCTAAACAGGTGTAAGTAAGTTAGTTGTGATAACCATTATGGTTAACAAAAAATATGCCATACTTGAATTACATAAGTAAGGAAAAAATTATGTGAAATTTTTTAACTATTGAAAGTGTCTAAGCAGACGGTTTTATACACAATCAGAAGGTTTAAAAAGCTCGGACATGATGGTGACAGGCCAGGAAGAGGAGGAAAGCGCACTTTTAACACATCAAGAAACAGGAAAGTTATCAAAAACCGAGTTCAATGAAATCTTAGAATTTCAATGAGAAAGGTTGCTAGAGAGATGAAGATCAACAGAGAAACCGCACGTTTGATGGCAAGCGTAGAGCTTGGTCTTCGCCCTTACAAAATGAGAGAGACTCAAAAGCTAACAGCAGAGAATAAACGCACAAGACTTCAAAGGTGTAGAGAACTGTTAAAGCGGGCCGCAGGTGATCGATGGCAAACGTTTGTCTTCACAGATGAGAAACTGTTCTCGATTGAACAAACTCACAATAGCCATAATTATAGAGTTTGGTCAGCAGAAGCATCTGGACATTATTGCATTGTTGAACGGCGTCAACGACCACAGTCTGTAATGGTTTGGGGTGGGATATGTGCTAGTGAGAAAACACCACTTGTTTTTGTTGATCAAGGGATAAAGATTAATCGACAAACATATCGCAAACTCATTTTAGAAGATGTTGTCTTTCTTTGGTCGCAAAAGTTCTTTGGAAACAAAAGATGGACCTTCCAACAGGATTCCTCACCTGCACCCAGAGCTAAACGCACTCAAGATTGGTGCAAGACAAATTTTCCTGACTTCATTGGAGCTCAAGAATGGCCACCGTATTCCACATATTTGAACCCAATTGATTATTCTGTTTGGTCCATCTTGAAGACAAGGGTGTGTGCTAAACCTCATAAAACTTTGGCATCCCTAAAGAAATCCTTATGCAAGGAATGGGATAAAATATCAGTAAGTGAGTTGCGGGCCATAGCCGAAAATTTTGTGACACGTTTAAAGCTCTGTATTAAGGCTAAATGTAGCCACTTTAAAAGTTTGTAAATATATTAGACAAAATAATGTATTCATGTTTATTTTGAAGTTTGGTCGTAATATTTTCATTGGCATTAAAGTTATAACGTATTATGTGTGTCCAAGTTATTTCTTGTCACCCTGTATTTTTAACTTTTTATGTATTGAAACGTTTTTTAACAAAAAATAATTCCCTGATATACTCATAGATTTTTATATCGCTACCCTGAGGTAAAAGACACCATGTCTATTTTGCAAAAAGTGTTAGCAGCATGTCCTTTATTTGTATATTTTGTTTCATACAGAGGCATTAAGCACTATTTTCAGTTACTATATAGGAGATAAGACAGTAGAAAATAAAGCTATGTCCATTTTCTTTATTCGTGATAAGTGTATTTTTTTATAACATCATGAACATAATTCTTAAACAATTACATTTACATCTCCGGAATATAGATATAACAAAAAGTCAGATTTAAACATTAAATTGCTGTAAAACATATATACATTCCTTAACCCTTTTTATCCCACCGGGACTTTGAAGTCCCATAATGAAAATTCCTCAATATAGCCTAAATTTACTACAGGATTTCATTAGGACTATAGTTCAAGCTTTAGTCCCTATAGTTAAGCTATAGTTTAAGCTAAATTTAACACTTTCGCGATCGCTGACGCGGATTCACGTCATTTAAAAATCTGTAACTCCCTCAGTGGGCGTCTTGTTCGCAATTTGTATGTTATATATTTCTTAAATATATAACCAATATTCACATTTTTACAATGAAATATACTATGGATACAAACAACTTTTATTAGAAAGAATATAATTATAATATACATCCATTTCTAATATAAATGTGAATACAGAAAATTTTGTTCTGAACTGTTGTAACATAGGAGAATAACGCCCACAGGCGGACCTTACTGACAAAAACTTAAAATCCTGCGGTCGCGAAAGAGTTAATATGAAATGTTTCTCATGCATAAAGAAATACAATAAAAAAGTTTCAAACTATTTTTCCAAAAATAAAATAATTTGTGATATAAAGGGTTAAAGTGACTTATAATGTTAGGCTAACACTAATGAATACACATTTACAAACTATGAAGAACTTATAAAAGTGAATACCAATCGATCTAAAATGCCATACAGCAACTATATTTGCACCAAATTTATCTCTCTCAACACACATTTCAGCGTAATCTTTTAATTTAAAACAAACATTTCTATCTTTAGAACAAAAAATATTGTGCTTAAAAACGACATAAAAAAGACTTACCAAGAGCAACTCTCAAAACCGTGGTTTAAGACAGATCATACATCTGAGAGAGAGATTAAAGAATGTTTGGCTTCCCACCCCCTCAAAAAATGTAAAAGAAGCATAAAAGAGGAAGGGAATATGCAGAAACATTTTTCATCACTTTTTTTGAAAACTCGTGCTTTCCTTTTAACGTTGCACTATATTGTTTTTTCATGGCAATGCTTTTGCATGCAAACCAGTGGGCAGCTATAGCTCAGTTTCAACTGGACCGTTATTTATGAGCGTTGCAGCTGCAGCTAGCAGAGAGGAAAAACGTACGGTCATTTGTCAGGGGTAAGGTTTATCTTTTTTCGATTTATTTCTATGAAAGGTTATAAAAAAAATTACCCATTCCATTTTTCAGGCTAAAAGCTAAATGTATCTTTCACGCACCATATCAGATGTAATTATTCATACTTATCAAAGCAATCAAGTAGTCATTTGTCCAAGAGAGGACTTGATTATTCTGACGTAGATATTTGTTTCCCGAAATGTAATTATACATTGCAGAATGATAAATTAAATAATTTGGGATCCTAAGGAGATTTTTCTTGGAGAACATATTTTCAATCTTAGTGTTTCTGAATCCTGAATGCCATGATTTCCCTTAAAATATAAAGATAGAGTTAAAATAGCAATTATATTTCTGCTATAAATATCACGGTATGTTATTTTTTCAAAAATAATCACTGACAGGACAACATGCCTTAAAAACCGTGTTTTTATATTTAAATCGGATAGTAATAGGTACAGTTACAGTGACTACCAATAAATATTCGAACATTTTCAAATTTAGATGTATTGGGGAATATCTAAAGAAATATTTCATGGATTATTTTGGAACTTCAGGGGTTTAAAGAAGATTTATTCCTCATATACAGTCGGTAGTAAAATTATTTAATTGCTAGCAATAATTCCTACTTAAAAGATGGGCACCAAATACTGTTTTGTTAAGTAAATATTTGTCGAGTCATGATCTTAGTCTTATACTGTTTATAAAAATGTAAGTTGATGATAAAAATTAGCAATCAAAGTAAAAAATATATATGAAAAGTGAGGATGTGTGCTTCAATAATTTTGCTGCCGACTATATTTCAGCAACTATTTTGTCTGAAAAGCAAAAATGGATCTAGTAACAAATTAAAGAAAAATGTTTAAAATCTCTTTGTAAACAAACAAAAAAAAAAAAAAAAAAAGCCTGAAATGCGTTGTAGTTGTACGCTGTAAAAAAAGCTGAAGTAAAATTAAGCCCGTAAAAAAGAAACATTTAGACGATGAATGATGTATTGCCAGTAATTTTACGTTGTGTTGAAACATACAACCAACCTGTAAAAAAAGTAGTATTGACCGTAAAATTAAAAGTTAAAGTTTGATATTCTCGAATACTTTTAATATCACTGTAAAAATTTCTGTACTAGATTACAGCATAGTGTGCTGGCAAAAGTATTGTCTACACATTGTGCTGTATTTTTACATGGTGCAGTAAAATAAATTTGCTGCATTTTTTTACTCACGTGTGCTGTAATTTTCACAGTATGCTGTAAAAATATTTCCTGCCATCATTACACAAGCGTGCAGGGAGAAATCCACAACACTAAGTAACTTATTTATTTTTTTACACATATAATTAATTATGGGTGAGAATTTCTCACCCTTCTTAAAAAACAAAATGAAATTTTTGAAAACTATATGAGATCTCTGAAAGTTAATCGAGACCCCAAATAAACTTTGAATAATAATAATAAATCTTTTACATGGACACAGAGAATTTGTATCTCCAATTAATACGATTTTTTTCACGGTTTTCGATCTTTATGGTTTCTGTAGTGGGCGCAAAGCAGAAATAACTAGAGCCTAATTCTTACTCATCAAAACAGGTTTTCATTATAGGACCGATTTCAAACTGTGTTTATAAGTGTTAGGCGTATTTGCACTTTTTAAAATAGAATAATTATTTATTTAATCTGTATTCCATTGAATGGAGGAATAATTGAAGTATTTCGAGAGCAGAACCTGTTATATATGATGTACATGTACATATCTGATGGTCATATTCAGGTAAAACAGTTTTGTTTTTTAACAGTGAAGATCATACATAATAATCATAAGACTTATCTTCAAGTGGCTAATTACATATTCATCTAATATTGAAATAAACTTTACTTTAGCATATTGTAAAAATTGCATTGTGGAAACAACATTAAAATATTCCGTTTTCTAAGGCGTAAATAAATTTGCTAAAGGGTTAAGAGCAATTAGAGTCAATTTCATCAATATCAATCATTCAGTTATGGTCAGATGGAAATTCTATGAATTAAATTAAGAAAACAATATCTTATCAAAACCAATTGATGTTTCTATGCGTCATGCGTGCATAATTAAACACATTCAATCAGTATAATAACAATCATAGTTTCAGTTTGAAAATGGAAGCGTCCTCTCATGACGTCACTTAAATTATAGCATTTGAAGGGATTTTCCCGTAAGAAAATGGTTTGGTGGAAGATAAGAGCAATTTGCGTAGATTAACAGCTTTTTCTCGTAAAAATTCAAAAAATTATACTTTCAAATCATCAATTTACGGGCTACGACCGTTTAGCTAGCAAAACGGTCATCTCCCGTAAAATTATATGGTCAATTCCTAAATTATGCTTTCAAAACTTTAATTTACGAATTATGACCGTTTAGGTAGCAAAAAGGTCATTTCCCCTAAAATTTTTATTGTGTAATTTATTAGCTAAGTACATTGTGCTAAAAACACAAAAATTTTCAATTAAATACCGCAAAATTCAAAAAGCTGTTGTCGATACAATTAACTAAAATTTAATTTCCCTAAAAAAAGCAATTATTATAACAACCTTATTGTAAAACCTTATTGTACATCAACAGCTTTTATAAATAAGGAGTTTTACTCTTATTTATAGTCGGGCCCTAGATTACCAATAATTGAATTAGAATAAAAATTTTGGTAAACCCTATCTTTTTTTCTTTTTTTCTTTTTTTTTTTTTTAAGATGAACTCATGGTAAACATTAACAAATCGACGAAACGTTTTAGGATTTTCACGCTATTTCCCTGAAGTTTATTCATATATAGCTCAAAAACCTTAGTTAATAAATTATGCAAACGCAATCCTGTTATTGTTTGCACCTGCGCATTTAAAATGTTTTTTTTTTTTTTTTTTTTTTTAAGCTCATATTTTATCAGATATTTGATATTTTTACGTCTGAATTTCAATATGTTGATTCCTCAATAAAATTTCAAATTTTCGAAGAATTGGGATTGAATGCCTTACAAAATATTATTAAAAATGGACTTCAAAATTTTTTTTAAAAACATTATAGCTAAAGTAATACACGCACTGTTCAGTATAAATGAATACAGATATTAAAAATGTCTCATTACTTCATACTACAGCTACAATAGATTTTAATTTGTAACTATTCCCCTTTTTGTCTTTCACCGAAATATACGTGGTATTACACACTCTTTACTTCCTTGAATAATTAAGAGAATGCATGAACTATATCTCTTCATTTTCAACAAAATATCAAAATTTGAAATTATCCAAATACATTTGTATGTACAATGTCGATTTCTCCTGTAGATCATAACGAATTACTAGAAAGTTGACAAACTCATATATTATTCAGGATAAAAGTACTGTACATTTATCTTTCGCATTTTCACGTATACAAAATGGAATAATTCTAGGTAAGAACAGCATAACTTTTTTTATTTTTAAACGTAACATATGATACAGTAACAAAACTTATCTGTTTTATTTTTAAAACTTATTATTTTTTTTTTTTATGGTATACATATATATCAAAATTATAGTACGTTGAGCGGAAACTTTAGTAGACCATCCCATCAATATCTCGTAAGGCCACCTTTTGTCTTTAAAACGTTCTTGATTCTTCTTGGCATGGATGATGTGGGGTATTCATGGGTCGTTTCAGGAATCTGAGATTTTGTTAATAGCAATTTCCCATTGTGTGAAATTAAATGGGTATGTATCTATAGGTCGTATGGCTCTTTTAATTTCATTCCAGAAATACCTAATAGTATTGTTATCTAAAGACTGTAGGAATCAATGTAACAATGAGTTCTCCATAATGTTTATCAAACCGATACTGTAAATATCATTAGTAGAAAGCATTACCTTGTCGAAAGTGCCCATCTCTATTGGGATAAATCATCAGCAATACAGGATCTTTGTCATCAACGATATTTAGGTACAATATCTTATTTAGATATCCGTACATCAAAGGACCAAAATAAGTCAGGTAAACAATTTCCAAATTATGCCACTGTTTCCTCCAGCTTGTTGCGTTGTAGCAATGTATTTCTGGTTTATGCTTTTGTCTTTTTTCCACTAAATTCGAACTTGCTCATCTGAATGACATGACTTAAGATGGAATCGATAGAATCAAATTTATTTCGTTTTCCTCTATCTAATTTTTCTGTGCCTTAGTGAATTTGTGATATTTTATCATGTTTTCTGCCTATAGCAAAGATGTTTTCACTCTACTTCTATATCCTATACGATGCCTTTTACTTCCATACCCTATACGATGTGTGGTATAGCAAATAAGGATTTAGTATATACTTTGAGAGATACCTTGGTAAGATCTGCTGAAATTTGCACCTCTATTACCGTTCTGTTATCTTTTACAGCTCGGAGATTTTGAATGGCAAAAATTCCATTTGATCTCCGCCACTCAGGAACGAACACAATGTGTCCTTTCAGACGGAATATTTTGCCTTACACTACAGTTTTAATACACTTTCACTATAGCTGTTCATGAATACTTCACATATACGACAATTTACCTAATACGTGCTCCATATACTCAAGCACCTCCCCGTTCAAAAACTGTCAAATCGCCATGTATTCACAAACAACTAACCCTACAACTGTATATGAGGAATTCAGTTTGTTTTTTTCTACCCTACTCCTCTAACGGCAACACTGTGATGCAATATAGCTCATGGTGGTTATAAAAGAGCGACCACTCAGTGCAGTACATTTTTACGCAATAGCGTTTAACCCTTTTTTGTAATGGAAATTAGAAGATTAAACAACTGGAGTAATGTTACCATTATTAAAAGTAATAATTCTCTAGAATTTCTTAAATACTTCTGTATGTTTAATATTTTAATATTTTAAGAAAAGGGGGGTGTTAGTAAATTCACATGTATAATAAAGATGGTACACTGTTAAAAATAAAATATTACAATTACCCAGAAAAATTGCTCCAGTTTTCCTGTATCTAATATTTTCAGAAATTTACTGTGATATTATTCACCATTTAAATAATACAACTTTAGCAGTAAGCACCACTAAAATGTTGAAACTTAGCACCATAGTACTGGCTGTAGATAAATTCGCCTGATTAACACAATTTTTTTTCCTTTCCTTTCCTTTCCTTTCTTCTTCTTCTTTTTTTTTTGGGGGGGGGGGGAGGAGTTAAACTATATTTTTTAAAAATGTAGAAAATAAATTTAATGATATATATAAAGCTACATTGGATAAGCGACTTTGCATTCGGAAAAATTTGCAAATTATTTAATTGTCACCTAATCTGCAAATACACAAACAGACACGTGTGGTATTATTGTGTGTGTGTAGTATTTTCTTTTTTATTCAGGTTATATTTCTTTTGAAAACTGATTTGGTACATAATACAGTTATAATCATCACCCTTTGGCCATTCCTTTTCTGTTATCATGTGACAGTTCCTCTCCCTATTCCCCAGAAAATGGTCAATGGGTCGTTAGCCACCCTCTACTGAGTGCCAGGCACCTATCTGTAATAGATCCACGACTTGGGAAAACGGGATAAATATCAACACGTGTCAAATGTCGCCGTAATTTGTAATGAATATATAGGATCTATGTCACTGACATTAGAGGAAAATGTATTGCTAAAGAAAGGAAGAATAATATCCTGGGCGGAAGAACAAGTCAATATAACTTGTTAAAATTATAAATTACGCTAATAGTTATATATATATATATATCTATTAGCAGGCTTTGCTAACCAGTATATTTATTTGGATTTAAAAAAAATGAATTACTACACTGTAAAAAGTGAAATGGTATGAAGAAACGGTTCCAGTTTAGCTACAACTAATATTTTGGCGACAAGTTTCATAAATTTATAATGACATTTTAGGAGTAAGCAATATTGCATAAAATAATGAAACATAGCACTAAAATGTTGGTTGCAGCTAAATTGAACCATTTTTCTGGTGAAACATCAGCTTTTTTTTAACAGTGTATTTTTTATATCACTTTATAAACTTCAATAATAATAATAATAATTGCAATTGCTCACAGCTCACATAATTTTTGGCTTTAGAGTTTCTCTAGCCTATTTCGATACCACTTGTTGTATTTTATCACCCAACCGCTTCTTGCTCTGTGTTTTCGGTTGATAGCTTTTAACTCATTAGAGTAATTTAATTTAAATGGTCAACCTGGTAAACTTGGGTTATTCTGCATTTTTCTACGTTCAATGCGTTTCGTGAAGAGATAACTGGACATACATAAATATTGTTTTAATAGTATGACATTAGATTTAGATTACTTTAGGTAACTTACAGAGAGGTTGATCAAACGCGTGATAAAAGCTGAGAAAGTGTTATCATGAAAAGTATGGTCAAACAGAGTCACCGGTCAACTAACATTCACCCAAATTAGAATAGTGTAGTTTTTTTTTTTTTTTTTTTTTTTTAATAGCCATTTCAAGAATTCGGTACATTTATATTCAACAGAAGCTTTTATGTAACCATTCCATAAATGGAGAAAATTGCAGAATATGCATCGCTACCTACCAACTGAAATACTCCCATATTGAATCAATGTAGTGTTTCATAAAATTCATCACATCTCACGTATCAAGTTTGGTGTATTTATACCCTATGAAAACTGAGTAAAGACTTACCATAAAAGAAGAAAATGCTGCATTACAGCGCTACCTGTCAGTCAATTTATACCAAGTCAAGGTTCAACCAATTAAGCGGAATGTTGTGCATCTTGTGCAAGCGATGCTGTTCGGACCCTCTGTGGCTGAGTGGTTGTGTCACCACACTGCTAATTGCCTTCGAGCGTAACGAGAGCGGGTTCGATTTCCGAGCTGTCCTTGGGTGTTTTTGCAATTCTGTCATGTGCTGTTTTTTTTCTGACGAAGATTTACAAGCGAACGCCGAGTCAAACATACAAATCTGCTGTATATGTGTTATCAATAAATAATTAATAAATAGATGCTGTTCCTACAAAATATCTAAGTAACTTGAAAACCGAAAGTCGATAATATTTGCGAATCCAATATTTTCTCATAAAAATATGTAAAAAAAGATTAAAAGAATAATTATTCCACTTCATGCCTTTGAATTCAGAATATATATACATTTATTTATTTATTTAACTTGATGCGAAAAAGAATAATAAACAAAAAATATAACGAAAAACTGACTATTATCTTTTCACACTTATTTATACAATTATTTTCCCTAATTTTCGAATACGTAAAAAAATCTGAAGAAAGTTGACAGATTTTTGTCTTTTTACAAAAAAATGTTTAAAGGGACTTAGTGAGACACCAGCATAGTACATGCAAAATTTGTTCATTTAAAATTGTTTATTCGGAACTTTTATTCAAAACTTTTCATTAAAAATTGTTCACTCAAAACATTTCATTCAAAATTTTTCATTCAAAATTTGTACAAAGTTTATAATAAATTTATTTCTGGATTATTATTTTTTTTTTTTTTTTTTTTTTTTTTTTTTCAAATTTTCTATTAAAGAACTTGAAATTTGTACATTACAGAATTACACTTTTTATTTTATTTTATTTTTTTAAGTCTCGTAGTTTAAAATATATAGAAACAATCGAAAATTCCAGCAAACGATTCAATAAATGCTATTAAATCTCCCATATGTTTTATATGGAACAACAAAATCTTACAATCCCAGTTAATTGCCCGGTATTTTCTGGACAGAAAATGTTGAGGTCCGAGAGTATATCTTGACATATAAAAGAGAAAAAAGAAAGCCCTGCGCTCCGAACGTACAGGGCTAATTGAGTTGCCCTTTCATCGGCCTCCATGCAACAGCCGGTCGCAGTAGACTGTCATTAAACTGTTGTACCGGCCGTGTAAGAAGCAAGTTCATTTCATGACATGGTGCTGAGACGTCTTAATTCATATAATTAAGCGATGCGGAATTGGGTGGCCAGATGAACTCCGGAGAATGGGTGTCATTTGTCTCTCGCTCTGCTATTTCATTTAATGACAAATTTTACGATAAAAGAGAAGCAAAAAGGGGAGAAATAATACAGCAGAAGGTTTCAAACGAGTTATTATGGAGAAAATTTCAAAGGAGGATATATATATTCTAGAATCTTCGTTAGGAGAATATCTATTATAAATTTTCCTAGTGATTTTTAAGATTTAAAATTTCGAAGATATGCATGACGTCGATTGCCTGAAAGTTGGTAAACAGAATACTCCTTTTGCAAGAAAAGTTGTTCGTGATTTTTAAAAAATATAAAGAAAGAAGCGAAAAAATAAACATTTAAGTAAAATAATTATGCATAAGATAGAGAATTCTGAGTAATAAATCTTATATATTGTTAAGTTACAAAAAATAAATTAAATACAAAAAAATTCATTTTCATTTTGATATTTTTTGTGTGGTGAATTTTTATTATGTGATATATTATGATTTAAAAAATACTAATAAAAAAAACATTAATAAATAAAACACTTTAAAACACGTATATAAGTTTTAAAAACATATATTTAATTAAAAGCCGCATATTTCAAAGCTTTTCGCCCTGAAAATCAGGGCATCATCAGGAAGTCTACATGGTTTTACACAATGTGCAGCTGTGTTACAAGTATATATATTATAAATCAAGTTAAAGCTACAGTTACATCGCTACTTTAATACAAAAAAAATTTTTAGTTCATTGGTTGGACCCATTCTACATTAACACTGAGGCAACACTTGATTACTACAACTTGCGTTGGAAAAGTCAGTTTTGGATGGCTATTGGAAAGGCTGGCGTGGTGGTAACATCAAGGTGAAAAAACTTGTCGAGCAGTGGTAGTGAATGGAAGTCATTCTTTTGGAGGAGTCAATGGATGGGAGCTGAAACACTGGACTGGCGTTAACAACTATTGGAAGAAACTTGTACGACAACTTGTAGTGGAAAGGAATCAAACCTCGAAGACAAACTGTGTATGGGAACATGAAACTTGGAGCGGGAGAAGGATGCAGCATCGTCCATAGAAACTTAAATGAAACTTGAAATTGATGAAGTTACATATTCTACTAGAAAAATATAAATGCAAGTTAAATATCTGGTTGTATAATATAATTCCAAATTTTCGGTAGGAAAGCTGAATCTTTAGAATTAATAACATTAAGATATTTTACAATATTTACAGCTTCTGAAATTAAGAGTTCAGATATATTTTGTAGAGTTGAAATTATTTCTGCTTGATCCCATAAGAGTATAGCGCCGGAGTTATTGTAAATGAAATTAACAAGTGCAGAACTTCTTTCTTCTTTTACATTTCTGATATGTTCCTGGATTCTTCTATTAAGAGTTCTTTTAGTTTGTCCAATATAGAAAAAACATTTCATTATTCAATTATACCGGAATTTTATAAACCCCTCCAGTGGGTCCTCCACTGGTCCCCTCCACGGTCATTTATACTTAGTTGTTTAATAGTTAAAGGTGAAGTATAAGGAATTACAATGTTAAAATTTCGAAAAATATAATGTTTAAAATTATCGAAATCTTTACTAAAAACAAGGCTATTAGTGAATTTAATAGCCTTGTTTATAGTAAATATTTCGATAATTTTAAACATTATATTTTTATATATTTTATATTCTATATAACACTATACATAAAGTACCGATGTAACTGTAGCTTTAACCTGATTTATGGTATATATATTTGTAACACAGCTGCACATTGTGTAAAACCATGTAGACTTCCTAATGATGCCCTGATTTTCAGGACGAAAAACTTTGAAATATTCCGCTTTTAATTAAATATATGTTTTTAAAACTTATATACGTGTTTTAAAGTGTATTAATTTAAAACGTTACACGTGTTTTTAAAAGTGTCTCTATATGAGATATATTTTTTCAATAAAAAAAAAAAAATAAGTAACGGAAAATGCGTTATATTTCCTTTTAATAAGAAATGTTACTATCTTACTTCCAGTTATAATATCTATGCATTTCAAAATCGAAGTACAGGGTGGCCATAAAATAACATTCACTGTTCAGTGACATTTACAGAAAGAACTCATGGACCAAATGGTACCAAGTTTCATCTTCATCTACAGACTGTGGAGATGATTTCCGCAAAGAAAAAATAATATGGATTGACTCAACTTGACTTTCCAAACATTAAGTAATTAACGGTTGCTTAAATAAATTAAAATAAAGGAAGTCTGAAATAAATCAGCTCGATCGAATAAGCCGTTTAACGCTATTGCATATCAAATATTTCGTTTCCATAGGCATAGTAATGTAGTAGAGTAGTGATAAAGAATATATTGTTGTGTCCCTGTAAAAATCTGCAAGTGCTAGATTCAGCAAAATCTATACAGTTCATGCGACAATGTCCTATAACATGTATATAAATTTTCAACTCAATCAGTTAAGGCATTTAAATGTGATGGCACTTTAAATAATTTGAGGCCATATGGCATAATGATAAAGAAATTTTTTATGTCCCTTTAAAAAAAAACTATAATGGAATCACCAAAATCTATGTAGTTCGTGCTACGGTGATAACATATATCCAAACTTTCAGCTTATTCGAACAAAGCGTTTATACGCTATGGGGTTCACTCACATACATGCATCACGAAAAATCGTAAGTTGGAGGTGTACAACTAGACATCATGATAGTCACAGGTACAAATTTGCGAAATTCTACGACAATTCTTTTTTGAGTTATGCGAGATACAAAATCCATTTTGCAAATCATGACTGCAATACTTTCCTTACATGTGTACGTTCGAAAAATAAAAATTTGTACCAAAAGTAGACTATAAGTGATATTTTGACCCTGTTCTCACTTCTGTTAAATTGGTAATATGAAGGTGAACTATGCAACTTTCCTAGTGCATATGTTATTTTGGAGCTATTGAAAATAAAATAAGCCAATACTTTAAATAATTCCATCGAATATGGATTAGCTAAAGTTTTATTAATATTCGAAAAAAATGCACACGCAGAAGAAAATAACAAACCATATGTCATTCATTTCTACTTGTGATTTAAAATTATTGGCTTATTTCGCTTTCAGCAGCTTCAAAATCACATATGCACTAAGAAAGTTACATACTGCACCTCGATTATACAAATGCAATATAATTAAAAGTACGTAAGTAAGAACAGCATCAAAAACTCGCGTAATGACTTTTTTTTTCCCCAGAAATAATCTTTCTATGTTTTCCACAGTCTGTAGATGAAATTCGGTTTAATTCGAGCACTGTAGTTTTTGCTTCAGATAAAAAAGGTAAATATTAAAAGTGATATATTCATGCATGGTAGCGATGGAAATTCAAATAAAAATAATCATGTATAATGTGGTCCTACTTCAATATTTTTTCGGATTTTATTTATTTATTTTTTTTATTTATTTATTTAGTTATTTATTTTATGAAGAATACGCATAAATAAATACGTAAAACAATTATTTAAAAAATATAATTTATAATAATTTTATTTATTCTAATTTTTAATTAAGAAAATCTATTAATAATTTTAATCAATAACTTTAAAATGTCTTTAAAAAAAAAAAAAAAAATTCTTGTGTCTATACGGTTATTGTGGTGATAACACGTAATATGCCTAAAAATTGAATAATATTAATAATCTAACTCTACATAATCTTAGCCAAATATAGAGTTTAGATGCTAGCCACCTACACGGTCTGGTCGTTAGCGCGTCCATAACTCCCACACTGTAGACCTCAATTTCGCCCTCTGTTGTATCTGTTAGGGTTAGTGATGGCCGTCACTGGGTGCTCCTTCCCAAATGGCTAATAATTCGGCGACCCCCCCCCCCCCCCTCCGATCAATACTTAGTCGCAACAGTCACATTTTAGTCACAACAGTCACACCAACCATTTTTTAGCTTAATAAGTTAAGGAATTTAGACGCTATCATGCTTCAAATAATTAGAGACTTTAGGTCGTAATGATGAAGAATGTTCCTTTGTGTCTCCATAAAAATCTACAATATGTATACTCATCAAAATCTCTATAGTTCGTGTGACGGTGACATGACATATCTAGACACTTTCAGCTCAATCTAATAGTCCCCTCCCAGGAGGATCAAAATTACGATGGAATGTCTCCGGCCCATCCTTAAGGGTGCGTCCCAAACCGTCGCCAGTTACCCACTGCTAAATACTAGTGCGAAGTTAAGCCCAACCTATCAACTAAATTTAACAAAGCACTCATACGCCATCGTGTTCACAAACACAAACACATTGATCGCCGTAAAAATAGCAAAAATTAAACTTGGAAGCCCTCAAAATGTTCAGATACACCAAAATAGCCCAACAGAATTTTGTCATGATTACCAAACTTTCGTTACTTAATGTATGAGCGGAAAATAAGAGCAAAACTAAATAATAAACAGCACATTCTTACTTTCTAAGCACAAATTTAATATTCAAACGGTAAAGTGAACTCTTCGAAAATTTTACAATATTTTATGTCGTCTGCTGGAACGTCTAAGCTACTTGAATAGCATTTCTTGCACAAAATTGTGCGGCGCATCTCGCTTAGACTGAATATCACGTTTTGTCCCAACAAGTAAAGCGGTATATTCCGTTACTCATTTTCTATGGGTCCCAAACCGAAAGTTAAGTGTCAACGAACGTATTAATCAGATCTTTTACTTGCTTCTACATTCATTATAGGTGAGTTAGTTTATGAAATATATTAGAATTACTACATAAGTACAAAAATGAAATAATTTGTGCTCAAAACATGTTCCTTAAAATACTGCATAAGCTTTTCGAAAACTTTCAGAACGTAAATTTAACTTTATCGATTAAACTTTATTTCATTAGTATCATGTAAAATATAATCCCATCCAGCAAAACTTGTTTGTTGGAAATAACGGTATGCAGCAAATGCGGAAAAAAGTATATTGTTGTCGATCCAAATATATTATTATTATATTAAAAAAAAATCTGGTGTGTCACTCACACGACTTTCTCTTACCCTGAAATTTAATACAAAAAATACAGGTTGGAGATTAATAGGTAATATAACGAGTACTGTTAATAAACCTGTGTTAAACAATTCAAATTAGGCTTCGGAAGAGTTTTATATGATAATTAGTTCTGTGTGAGGGGGGGGGGATACCGCCCCCCTCTACCCCCCGTTTCATTAATGCACCTACATTTATATAGAATTTAATTCGGTTATTAAATAATAATTCTGTTTTTAAAAAAGTAATTTATTAAAATTATTATTTTAAAAAATTATCTTTTATGATAATGCAGACGATTTCCATATTAGAGAAGTAGTATAACACCAAATACCCAAAAAAAGTCCATTTTATTCTCAAAATAAAAAAAAATAAAAAATAAAAAAACGATTTTTTTTTTTTCTAAGATTTTTTTTTTTTTTTTTTTTTTTTTTTTTTTTTTGTTAAAAGTAAAAAAAAGTTAACTATCTCTATTACGAGAAATATATATTCGTTTTATTTGGTTTAGTGCAGTGTATAGACGTTAAACTCTACTTACCTGCAATTTCCCCCATAGACGTAATGTATTAGAATTCTCTTGATTGTCCCTGTACACGAACCATTTGCTTGATCTTAACGAAAAGCTTACTGTAGCATCCCTATATCATACACATTTAGAATACCAAGTTTTAACTTTCTGCCATAATTTGTTTTTGAGATATGCTGATAACAGACAGACACATACACACAGACACACAGACACACACACAGACATAGACACAGACCATTTGCTAAAAACATGATTTTCGTATTCAGGGGACCTCAAAACGTGTAGATATAGCAAAATCTCGCGTTCGAAAATTTGACCCAAAACCAATACTTTCTCTACCTTATGGGTAAGAAAAAGTAATAACAAAATAATTACTTTTTTTTATAAAATTGGAATATGTAGTATATTTTTCTAAACTTAAAATTTGCTATATATATATTTCTTTTTCCTTTTTATTTATTTATTTATTTATTTTGAAACTACATTTTTATTTAAAAGCATACAGCGTGATTCGCTACCGATGCATGAAACGTAGAGGAGATGCAGGGGCCACAAAGACGATTCGGAATCGCATAGTAATGCAATGTAAGATATGCAATCTTAACGAGATAGTATATTTTAAAGTCATTTTTAATTATTTAAAGACACACCCAAACGTTTTTAAATTTTATTAAATTCAAGATACTTGTGTTAAAATATTTATATAATGATAGTCATTTTTATTCACCTGATATTTTTTAATACATTTTAAATAGTATAATACTGATTGATACTTCCTACTTCTCTAAAATATCAAGAAAACAAGAAACAGGGGGCTTGTTCAGATACCGTAGATTTACGTACACGACAGTTAGGGGGTTAAGAACTATCACAGGAAAACTGTCAACAGTCTCTCGTAGAAGTGTTAGGGTGAAACTATGAATGTATGATTATCTCTAAATGGCATTTAAAGGCCAAAAGATTAAAATAAGTTAGGAGTTTCTTAATAACCCCCCTATCAAGTTAGGATGGCATTTCTGACTTTTCATTGATTCCAACTTTTGTGCTCCCTACATCTCCTGTAAGTTTGTCGCACTGCTAGCGAATCACCCTGTATAAATACACTGATAAAAATAAAGTTAATTGTTTCCCCAAAAAATAGCGCTACTTTAGGCATTTAGCTACAAAAAATATTTTAAGAAATTTGGTATTAAGTTTTACCATTTTCGTAGTGCGAATACTAAAATGGTGAAACTTAGCACCAAATTTCTAAAAATATTGCTTGCAACTAAATTGACCTAAATTAACACCATTTTCTTTAAATATATATGTAAAACGTTAAAATTTATTTTTAACACTATATCTTTAGCAAATTTGTGCAATTAGACTATGCAACAATAACAAAAATCCTACTATATTTCTTTCGTCTCGCATATTTTTATATAATACAAAAAGAAAAAAAAATATTTCAATAAAATTAAAAATATTTTTTCGGGGCGTAAAATTAAAACTATCTTTCTATATAAATACTTGAGGCTTATTCCTTAATGTACTTTCAGTGTTCATTTTCATATATTAATTTTGTTTTATTTCTGGTGTTTCTCGGCAGCAACAAAATGAAGCTGAAAGCTTTCGGAACTTCAGAGTACAAAGAACAAAAAAGTACTTCCTTAACCAAAGTTGTAGTACAGTCTATTAAGAATCATTATTTTTCCTGCCATGCAGGCATCATTAACTTCTAGGTTCTAACGAGAGGGTAGACTCTTCAAAGTCTTTCCATTACATATGAGTCATCGTGTTTCAGAACTTCTAAAAGATTAACAAAAAAGTTAATTTAAACTCAAATTTAATTTAAGAGTTCATTTTTTCTTTGATAGAAAATTGCAGTTTTTACTTCAAATAAATTCGACTTTTTTAATTGAAAAAAAAAAAAATTAAATTATAAACAGCATTTTACATCTACTTATAAGATATCCAAAATATATTTTAAATGTCTTATAGATAAATTTCAATTTTTAAACTAACTCTGAACGAGTAATAAGATTCGGAATGTAAAATTCATAATAAATTTAAACGTGTTGGATATAAACTAGCAAAGGATCAACCTCAACCAATATACTTCAAGATATGGTTGCAACCAATGGTATATGGTTGCAACCAATGCTTACCTCTCATCAAAAATGCGAAAACATAAAAACAAACTTTAAAAAAAAATACAAAATACAAAATACAAAATAACCTAAAAATATTAAATCTAGAATTTGGTATTTAGTATAAATTTCGACTAAACGGAATTCTAACAAAAGGAAGCACTAAGAGTAAAAAAATTAAATTTTAAAAATTCCGAAATTAGAAATCACTTTTGTTAAATTGTGTCACATCTTTTCTATGAAAGCTGACGCATGCAATAACGACACAAGAATCGAAAAGATGCAATCGATTTAAGGAGGGAGAGCAATCCGAAGGGTCGGAGAAAAAAAAACCCTAGAATGACCATAATAAAAATGCTGTTTTCAGGCTTATATAACATTTAACAAATTAAAAAATTAAAAAATAAAGAATACCAATGGGGTTTTTAATTTGTCAGGCATAGTAAATGCGTAGGTAAAAAGAGGTGTTAAGGTTGATGTTAAGGACGAAAGACTACTCATAGGTCTTAGGACTGCGGAAAATCCCTCATTAGGATGATTTTAAGGGTTCTAGACTATTCTAGTCCGTAGCGTAGCGAGTAGAAAACACAGGAAACTCCGAACGTCCAGGTCGACGCGCGTGACCTGGGATAAAACCCGGCACTTCCCATGTAGAAAAATAAACGAAGTTCAAGAAGAGTATTTGTACTGAGCTGAAATGTGGTTGATTAAGAACCTATTTTAAAAACATTATAATGCAAATGAAAGCGTCCAGAACGCAATCTGGCACAATCCTCATGATTTAAGACAATGTCTCTCTTAAAAGAAGTATTGTAACAACCTACAGCTTGACAAAAAAAGCAACATGTTCTTATACTGAATTTAACATTTACAAATTATACTTGGTAATCAAAATTGAAGAAAGAGTCTTTAAAATCGAGTTTGAAAATTTTCTGACCAAATGCAACAGTTATTTATATCGAGAAGATTATACCAGGTAAGAAAAAATATCTCAGATATTTTCCTCGGGAAGCCTCAGTCAATGGTAATCAAAATATTTTAGCAGTTTTTTTTTTCCTTCAAAAAACAGGCATAGGAAATATAAAATTACATTTTATGACGCTCTAACTCTCTATAAAACTCACTAAATTTTATATTTGTATTAATATTCATTTGATTCATTTACTTTATTTTATTTTATTTTTACAACATTAGCCAACCTCGGGAAGCCTCAGTCAATGGTAATCAAAATATTTTAGCAATTTCTTTTCTTCAAAAAACAGGCATAGGAAATATATAAATACATTTTATGACGCTCTAACTCTCTATAAAACTCATTAAATTTTATATTCGTATTAATATTCATTTGATTTATTTATTTTATTTTATTTTGACAACATTAGCCATCCTCGGGAAGCGTCAGTCAATGGTAATCAAAATATTGAACCTTTTTTTTTTTAATTTTTTTTTTCAAAAAAAAAAAAAAAAGGCATAGGAAATATAAAAGTACATTTCATGAAGCTCTAACTCTCTATAAAACTTTGAAATAAATATTCAACATTAAATTTTATATTCGTATTAATATTCAATTGATTTATTTTATTTTATTTTATTTTTACAGCATTAGCCAAATTTTTTGAAATATATATACTTTTTTTCTTTTCGAATTACAATGATAGAGAGAAAAATCAAGAAGTAATTATTTTTAAACAAGATTTAACATTTATGCATTAAATGGCTTATTTGTAGATCCCTATTATTTTCCAGATTAAGGCTCTGATTCGTCGCAGCCTTTATTTAATACACTTCTTGACAAGTTGTAGGATTTCTGGAACATGGTGCTTTAAAAAGTCTCTCAGTGAGCTGTTCCTTGTTCGTACAAGCAAATTCATTGACCAAATGTAATATTTATCCACAATTTACCTGTATATGCAATTTATCCGAAACCACGAGATCGAATGTTTATACTTCTTATATTTTCACTGCTATCCGAAACCGTTAAATATTATGTTAAAATTTTTCCTTTTTGATGCATTGGTGCATATTTTTCGTTTTCGGTAAGTTTTTATATACACTTTTTATAAGTTTCTAAATTTATATTTGTGTATATTAATGTGTAATTTTGTTTATTTTTCCTTTGTATTTCATAAATTCTTCATCCTTAATTTCGTGCTTTAGTAGTTAAGTTTTTTTTTTTTTTTTTTTTTTTTTTTTTTAATGGCTTTTGTTGGTACTTATATCTTGAAACGTCTTGCTATTCTTCTTTCACCTAACATTTGAAAGGGTCTCCCTGATGATGGTCTCGGTGCTTCTTGAGTTAATTATCTTTCTGGTTTTATTGTAATTATTTTTCTGTTTATATATATAGTTACTTAATTAGGGTTAGTAGTTTATGTGTTCCCTATAGCTCAAAAAACTACTTTTGCAAAATGGTTTGCGCATTCCGGAAAAAGTTTAAAATGTTCTATTTGACAAATTAAACGGAAATCATAAACTTCATAAAAAAAAAATTATTCATAGCATCATCTATACTTGAACAATACATTTACTGCTGCACTAATACTGTTAAGATATACTGATGTTAAAGCACGGACAAACAAACAAACCAAAGTCATAAACACTTTTTAACCTTGTTTTAAAATGTTAAAAACTATTAACCTTATTTACCTGCTGTTTTTTACAAAATAATCCACGTTATCCATGAAGGTTTAAAGCTATTTAAATCATCGATCTTACCAGTAGAAAGAAAGTTAAAAGCCTAATAATAAGTCTTCCAAGCTGCCATTTCGTTTCTTACATCACCTGCGCCTAACTTCCATTGTACTGGCCGTGCTACTTTGAAAATTTGTCAAACTGTTCCATTTCTCTTTTCATCATAGTGATGACATTCTTGAAGTAGGGTTTATATTTTTTATTATTACATTCCTTATGTCTATTTTCCATTCTACAGAACATATCACGTTGATATTTTCTCCAAACTTTACTCTACCCTTTTTTATAGTAACATCTTTTAGCGACAGTTTTCTTTCATTTTTATACCAGGGATAGTGCGAGCAAAAAAAAAAAAAAAACTGTCGAAGATATAAGGGGCTCCAATCGTAATTCATGTGTATATTCTTTTTCTTTTCATTTTTTTCTTTTCTGCGTGCGTGCAGATCGCCCAAGTAAGGCTTTGTTGCAGGCATTAGAAACTGGAACCCGGCATAGCCAGGGAAGACGCAAACGATCGGGCCGAATTCATTGAAAATTCGTTGCAGATTTTTATTTTTATTTATTTATTTATTTATTTATTTATTTTATTTTTTTTCTTTTTTTTTTTTTTTTTTTCGGATTTTTTAATTAGGATTGATTTATTCAAAGAGAGAGAAAGAGAATTTAAAATAATCTTAAAATATAAATTTTTAAATTAAACTTACGAAAAACGGAGGGTTGTTAAAATGGAAACTGTTAAACTTCAGTATAACATCTCGTTAGAAATCATGATAAAAATAACAATACAGACTTATAATTCACAACATTATGAAAGAAACATGTTTCACACTTACAACATTGACTCATTTATTTCAGGCTCGAAAACAATAATATTTTTCCACAATCACATTTTGTTCAAAAGTGAAACGGAAAAATATTTCCGGAGAAAGAGTACGAAGAATAAGAAATGTGTAAAGAGCAATTCTTCCTCATTCTCCTTTTCTTAACTGATGCCACGATCAGCTTAAATAAATGATTTCTAACGATTGTGTAAAACAAATGGTTTCCTGAATACAATGGCTCGGGCCTTAATTAATGTGACTTTAGTATTGCTTTTCAGCCTTTGGTCAGAGGGGTTCATTAAGTCTTCGGCCCAGCAATTGTGCAGTTTCCACAAATTCTTCATGCCATTTGAGAGATATTTAACTGTCTCCTTTTCTTGATAGTGATAAGTTGGCAGTTAGAAATATTTATTTATTTTTTTTTTTTTTTCAAACATTCTCGTCCCAAATAAGAAGTTCTAGTATCGACGCCAGCTTTAGAGTTAGTTATTAGTATCTAAAATAATTAGGAATTTTACAAATTGCATTACAATCTAAATTTGCATGTTAAAATTAGGGGTGGGAGTCGATTAAGAGTTTTAACTGGGTTAATCGTAGTTCATTAATCGATTAATCGGATTTTTAATCGGTTTTTATTTTTCTCTATATAATTTTATTTCAATGATGAATAAAACTCTCATATTGTGTATATATATATATATATATTATTCATAAGTTTGACTGAATTTTTTTTTTTTTTTTCAAAAATTTTGTCTGATTAATTATATTTGTTTCATAGCTGAAATTTAAATCAATTTTCAGAGTCATAATTGGTGACTTGTGTTAATTTTATATAAATATTTTCACATATTCAATTTCCTTTTTTTTTTTTTTTTTTTTTTTTTTTTTAATAAATTAATTTTTGAATTAATTTTGGAAGAAACATTAAATGAATTTACACATATTTTAGTTTTATATTTGCAGGCCTTGTCCATCTCGCTTGTCACTATTTTTAAATGAATTCGCAAAATTCCATATCATTATCATAAAAATCTCAAATTCTTATATTTTAGTACTTCTTTGTCGCTTCGGACTAGAACACAGAATGTTATTTTCTGTTTCTACTTCAATAGTTACTATCAGCAATTCTGAACAGACAATGAACGCTTGAAGATATTGTGAAACTCTGTGGGCATTTTCCCCATCAGAGGGATAGTGGAAATCTCAATTTCTTCTTTTCTTTCTTTCTTTCTTTCTTTTTTCTTTTTTTTTTTTTTTTTTTTTAAATTTTTAGCATTTCTATTTTTTTAAAGCTTCTTGTTTCTGAGAATACTATTATCCTAGCCAGCACTTTCTGTAGAAGGTTACAGACAGGTGGTGTTGCTCCAGCATGCACATGGAGCGGCATTTTGTTTGATAACTGTCCTCTCCTTTTTCTCTATCAACAAAAATCAACTAAAGTGCAACAACTTCTGTTGAGAGGTTTTATTTATTTTTATTTATTTATTTTATTTATTTTATTTATTTATTTTCATGTTTTTTTTTTTTTTTTTTTTTTTTTTTTTTTTTGCTTTTTTATTATTTGATGGATGTTTCTTAGAATGTTTTTTAGCAAAATATGCGAAAAATTATTTTATAGGCAGAACAGCATTTTTACTTTAATTCGTAGTTTGAGAATTTTAATCGGATTTTGCAAATTTTTAATCGAATTAATCGATCCGATTAACTCGATTAAAAAAATTGATCGGGACTAAGCATTGATCGATTAACCGAACTGATTAATCGATTAATCGGCACAGCCCTAGTTAAAATGTTTTATTATTATAATGGACTTTCCTTAACTTGAATTTGGACTCCTTAAAAAAAACAGTCTTAATAAAATGAGGCATCATGTTTTATTGAACAGCTTGTTGAAATTTTTATAGCAACAAAAAATATAGGAGAAATACAACAAAAACAAAACAAACTTAATAAAATATATGCAAGTTTATACCCATACTTTCCCCTTAATATAATATTTCTAAGACTCATAATAAATATGTCTTGTAACTCCGTATAGTAGTATCAGAAATAAAATAAGACACATAAAAAACTTGAATGTTTAATATATCAACCAACTAAAAAATGTGAAAGTTTGTTACTCGTCTAATCTTTTTTCTGGGTAAGAATGTAGAGGTTAATTTAATGTGCTTTATACATTGACAAATCTAAGTTAATTTAAAAGCATAAATTTTCCATAATAGTAATAAAGATTATTTGAGGTTGAAAAAAACTTCGGAATTGTTCTTATTTTCTAACTATATTATAATCTTCTGCATAGAAAAAAATTAAAGTTCCTTTTTTCCTCTTCATAACATAGAAGAAAAGTAACTTCTTTATACTTTAGTTCATCGTAAACTAATTAATTTTTTAGATAGCATAATTAGTTCATAAGTTTTGCAACATTAATCTCGAATTAGTCTTTCACTATACTGCGTTTAGGTTTGCTATAATTATTTATAAACCCAATATGAATGAAATACTAGGGTGGTGTAGCACTTGCGACCGGGACAGATGCGACCGGGGTTAAAATCGTAGCAGTTGCGACCGCTTTGGTTTGAGGGTAGCAGTTGCGACCGGATGTATCCGAAAGCAGGTGCAACACAGGAGATGTGTTCATGTGTAAGGAGGGGGGGGGGGGTGCTTCACTGATTAAATTCGTTAAAAAGAGTTAACAAAACTGAATTTAATTACTAAATAAAAAACCCAAACGCGTATAAAGGTCAATAAATTTAAAAAAGAGGTTTTTTTTTTTCTTTTTTACAATATACAATTATTGTAATGTAATTCAGGCAACACAGGAGATGTGTTCATGTGTAAGGAGGACGGGGAGACGGGGGGGAGCTTCTCTGATTAAATTCGTTAAAAAGATTTAAAACTGAATTTAGTTACTAAATAAAAAACCCAAACGCGTACAAAAGTCAATAAATTTGAAAAAGAGGTTTTTTTTTTTTTACAATATACAATTATTGTAATGTAATTCAGGCAACACAGGAGATGTGTTCAAGTGTAAGGAGGGGGGGGGGAGGGGCTTCACTGATTAAATTCGTTAAAAAGAGTTAACAAAACTGGATTTAATTACTAAATAAAAAACCCAAACGCGTACAAAAGTCAATAAATTTAGAAAAGAGGGTTTTTTTTTTCTTTTTTACAATATACAATTATTGTAATGTAATTCAGGTGCGTATCTTGAGGTGGGAGGGGGTGCTAGTATGCGCTAGTATTTTAGTTCTTTTGCCTATTTTAACAATCTGGTGTGGCACTCACAGGGCTTTCTCTTATCTTGTAATTCAATTTTATAAAAACAGACTGCAAAACAAGGGATCAGACAACAAGTATTAGTTGTATATAAAACTACGTTAAAAAGAATTCAAACCAGGTTAAGAAACAATTTTATTTGACAAATAACTCCTTATAATTGTATGTATGTTTGGAGGAGGGGGGTTACCTCCCACTCAAGTCGTGTTTGAATATTGCACCTACATTTATGTAGAATACAGCAGGCGCACGTGACGTCACTGCGATGAACATTGACAGATGATTCCGCACGTGCTTTAGAATGTGGGCAAAAAGTGGGATAAAGCACCATTGCTTAACATTACAGGCTTGGTTACATGTACTTCCATTTCTCTAATATTTTTAACAAGTTTTACATTTCTGCTAAGATTTAGCCATTGTTATTGTTTATTATATAAATGAATCAATGTATATGGATGCTTTTAATTGAAAAATCTGCATTAAAATACTTTTAATAATAATAAAAAAAATTCTATGGGAGATTATAAATAATAATAATAATTAAAGAATTATTTAATATAAAAATATAATTAAAAATGATTGCACTTATTAAAAATCAAAATGTTTAATATTTGTTTAATAGAACTATTTGAGCTTTTAATTGAAAAATCTATTTCTAAATACTTTTAATGTAAACATATTTTTTTCTTTGGGAAATTATAGAAAAAAATATCTAAGGAATTATGTAATATAAAAATATAATTAAAAATTATTGCATTTATTAAAAATCAAAATGTTTAATAATAAAATTAATTTGTTTAATAGAACTATTTGAGCTTTTAATTGAAAAAATTATTTCTGAATACTATAAATTAAATACTATATAATATTGTATTTTTTTTTCTTTTTTGCCTGTAAATAATTAATGATTAAAATAAATAAATAAATAAAAATAAAAAATCTAGAAAATTAATTTAACTAATATATATATACATACATATATGTATGTATATGTATATACATATATGTATGTGTATGTATATTATATACATATACATATATATATATATATACAGTCGGCTGCAAAATTATTCGAGCACTAGCCAATAATTCCTATATTTAAAAAGTACACTTAAGACTGTTTTGCTAAGTAAATCCTTCTCCAATCATGTTCTTAGACTGATTAAGAACATGACTCGACAAGGATTTATTTAGCAAAGCTGTATTATGTGTACTTTTTTTTGGCAAGGATTATTGCTAGTGCTCGAATAATTTTGCAGCCGACTGTATATATATATATAATTAAATAAAATTAGTTGAGATTGTTTAGTATTATTGTTTCGGCTTGTAAAAGAAAAACCATTAAAATACTTTTAATATTAAAATATAATCTTTTCTATGAACGAAAATAATAATAATAATAATAATAATAATAATAATAATAAAAGCTAGTTTAAAAAAAATAATTCAATAAAATATTCTAATTAAAAAATAAAAATTTATTTATGAAAAATATATTTTTTTATAATTAAATTAGTTCAAATTACTTTATAATATTTTTCGTATTTTTAATTAAAAGGCCTATTTTAGTAGTCGAGCGGCTCTGCTCTCCAAGTTGATAGATTGGTGTTAGTGTTTGGGAATAAGGCCGATTGAGTACTCTAGGGTCCTAGGCTTGAAAGGGGGTGCCTTCCGTGGAGGTCTTTCTAAGGGTTCCTAGCCCGTATTTACGCAAGTTTCTGGGAAAACCATGGAAAATTCCGGACGGCTAGGTCGACGAGAGTTACCTGGGATGGAACCCAGCACCTCACGTCTACCAGCTTTGAGCGAAGATCCGCTCAGCCACTAGTGGGATCTGATTGGCTTCTTTTGCCGTGTTCGATCCAAGGTCCCACATTTCAACGTAGACGTTTGCAACTTTCCATGGTTTTCTCTGAAACTCGAGTTTATACAGACCAGGGATCATTAGAAATAACTCTCATTAAAGGCATTTCATCCAGGCTTAGGACCTGTATATCGTCAATAGGTTTTAACGCTTAAAACACAACCACCAAAATATTTTTAATTAAAAACTTTTTTTTTTTTTTTAAATTAATATGTATAAAAAATAATAATTAAAAAATCATTTAATAATACATTCAAATAAAAAATAATTTAATTATTAAAAATGTAAAATTTTAATAATTAAATTAATTGAAATTGCTTAATACATATCTGCCAAGTTTTTTAATTAATTCCAGAATGTTATTAGCCCCGTACTTTTTTTCACACTGTAATCTTTGTAGAAAAAATTTCTTCGATATATAATTACGATTAAATATTAAGAAAATCACTCTAAAAATATTACGGTGTGAAAAAGCGGCGGGACTAACAACATTCCGGAATAAATTTTAAAACTTGGCAGCTATGTAATACTACTGTTCGAGTTTTAAAATGAAACATCTAATTCAAAATGCTCTTAAACATAAAAATATTTTTTTCTATAACTGATTATAGAAATAAGGATCTAATTAAAATTGTTTTATTTAAAAAAAAATTTTCAAAGAAAGAGTAAATTAATTATCTAAGGACTAAATGAATTAAGAAAAATATAAATTTTAATAATTAAATTTGTTGTGATTCCGTAATACAATTGCTTATTCTTTCATTAGAAAAAAAAAATATTTTAAAACAGTTTTAATATTAAAAGATTTTATTTTCTGTGAATAATTATGAAAAAAAGCTAGTTAAGGATCTAATTAAAATTATTATATTTAAACCATCTAATATAAGACTAAATTAATTATCTAAAAACTAAATTAATTATAAAAAATATATATTTTAATAATTAATATAGCTGAGATTGCTCAATACAACTGTTTCTGCTTTTAATAGAAAAATTTATTTTAAAACACTTTTAATTTCAATAGATTTTATCTTCTATGAATAATTATTGAAAAAAAAAAAAAAAAAAGGCTAGTTAAAAATTATTTAATGAAATATTCAAATAAAAAACTAATTAATTTATTAAAAATGTAATTTTTTATAATTAAGTTATGGGTACATACAAATGAAACACTTCCGGTTGCAAAGCCGTTTGCAAGTGTTCCAAATGTATGACTACAGTCGGCAGCAAAAGTATCCGACCACTAGCAAAAATTCCTATATAAAAAAAGCACACTTAACACTGTTTTGTTAAATAAATCCTTGTCGAATCATGTTCTTAGACTGACTAAGAACAGGATTCGACAAGAATTTATTTAACTAAACTGTATTAAGTGTACTTTTTTTACATAGGAATTCCTGCTAATGCTCGGATACTTTTACTGGTGACTGAATTTGCAAAAAATTTGCAAAATTTACGTCATCGAAGTTGCAAGCGTTCCGTTTGCATGTAACCCGTAGATGAAATCGCTGAATACATTTATTTGGACTTTTATAATCAATAAGCCCAGCAGTTCTGCTGTCCACGTTGGTAGACAGGAAGTGTCGGGTTCGATCCCAGGTCATGGTTGTCGACCCTCATGTTCTCAGTCGGGGTTAACACTTAAACTACCATCACCAAATTATTTTTAATATAAAAAGTTATTTTAATCAGTAATTAAAAAAAAATAATAATATATTATAATTAAAAACTTATTTAATTATCAAAAATATTTTTTAAATAGTGAATTTAGATCAGAGTATTTAATATTACTGTTTGAGCTTTTAACAGAAAAACAATTTCAAAATACTTTATAATATAAAAAGGTATCTTTTGTTAGGATTATAGAACAAAGAATTAAAATTATATTATTTAAATAATATAATAAATTTCAGTGCCTCAAATTTATTTTTAAATTTATTTTCGTATAAAATATACTGACATTTCACATGGAGAAAAGATATTTTACCTACATTCGCAGAAGTTGCGCAGAAGATCAGAATAGCGTTGCTTGTTCATAAACATGCGCCTGCTCTGTTCAAAGCAGTTATTAAATTCAAAAGTTTATTTCCAAATTATTTAGGTAACTTTTACTCACACCACTCCATGAAACGTCAATTACCCGACCCGAACCCGACAAGTGAATTTTGAATCAACCCGAAACCCGACCCGAACCAGAGAAATAAATTTTATTCGACTCGAACCCGCACTAAAGAATTTTCGGCAACCCGCACCCGACCCGAAACCCGATTGGATTGGATTTGGGAATAGTTTCGATTGATTACTGTAAGTCCTAGGCCTAAGGGGGAGTGTCCTCCGTGGGGTCTTTCTAAGGGGTCCTAGCCCGTATTTACTCTTGGCCTACCAGCGGCCGACCATTTCTGCGCTCAAAGCTGGTAGACGCGAGGTGCCGGGTTCGATCCCAGGTAGCGCTCGTCGGCCTAGCCGTTCTGAGTTTTCTGAGGTTTCCTTCGAAACGCGTATATACGAGCTAAGACCCCTTAGAATGACCCCCCCCCCCCCATGGAGGGCACTCCCCGTCAGGCCTAGGACCTATAGCAGTCAATCGACCATATTCCCAAAATTCAAATTCAAATTCCATATTTACGCAAGATTCAGAGAAAACCACGGAAAACTCCGAACAACTGTGCCAACGCGCGCGACCTGGGATCGAACCTGGTACCTCATATCTAACAGTTTTGAGCGTAGAACCCCTAGGCCGCAACAAAACCAGAATCTAAATGAAAATTAACAGTTCCTCTACAAATCATGGGAAATATTTTTAATTTATAAAATAAAGTAAATTTAATTGTCACACTACTGTGTGTGTATATGGTAAATCTTTTTAAAAATATTTAAAAGTGTAATTACTAATACTGAGTTATAACTAAATTAAAAGTTTAAAAATCTGGAAAATGGATTAATAATATTTTTAACTATTTATGTGTGTTGTGAAGTTCAAGTGTACAAGAATGGATTTCAAACTTAGTGTTTGTAGTTTTACTATTTAATTCTTATCACACACAGAATAATATCAAAATATTACAACATTAAAGGTGCCAACAAAACATCCACTAAACTCATCATAAATCTACATTCCTATAACTTAAAACATCTGCAAGAGAAACTAGTATGATGTGGCCACCACATGACTTTCTTCTATATAGTTTTACACAAAATTTATTCCATACAAATTATTTATTAAATTATCAAATTATTTTCCATTATAAATGCAGACGATTTTTATCTGCCAGCATTATATCACTAAATGCCGAAAGAAAGTTATATCTTTTTGCAATTATCAGAAGAAATGCAATTTTTTCGTTAAAAGTAAAAAAAAAAAAAATCGATAACTTTGTTTTAAATTATCACAGATCTATAGTTCAACCATTCGTTTTAAAGGTATTGATGAGACCTTTCGAAAGATACCCATTTTGAAAATTTACTCCCCCCCCGGGGGGGGGGGGGCAAGCGATGCTCCTGCACAATGTTTTTGCTAGTTAACTACTACTATTATCAATAATTCATATTAATTTTACAATCACAAGTTAAAAATAACTCTCATTATGCACATTTATACGAAATTTTGTCCTATACTGTCATGTTAAAAATTTAGAAAATATGCGATCACAGCGCCACTGTTGAGCGATTGATCCCCAAATCTAATCAGCACCAGTTTATGTCAGGGTCCAAATAAATACCGAGTTCGGTTAAATTTCGTTCATTGGCTCGTGAGATACAGCGTGCACAAAATTCGTGATACACACAGACAGATTGACAGACAGACATTTTCTAAAAACTATCAAATCATGTTCAGGACATCCCAAAAGGTGTAAATCCATCTAAAACTGGAGTTCAAAAATTTTCACGAATCCAATACTTTCTCTATATATACATATAGAAGAAAGTAAAAATATTAATTATCAGTTTAAATTCACAATCTATTTTAGAAGGATGTTACTAATCGAAATAGATGAATCATACATATGGTACTGCGGAAGAAGTAGTCTGTTTTCAACGGCTTATATTCTAAACTAGCAGGCTTTGACAGCTTCGCTGGTCATTATATTGAAATGAATAATAATAATAATTATTCATTTCAATAATATTCATTCAATAATTATTCATTCACTAATTATTCATTTCACAATAATATTCAAGTATACCTTTGAAAATTCTGATGGTGGCAAATTCGCAACCCGATGTGGTCACCCAATCTTCACCCTTTAAGTAATTTACTCATAATCAGAATTGGGGATATTGAATTATTAAAATATCAAAGCGCCTTGTGGCGACAGAGATTTGCAACATATACTCTTCAATTCCAATTCAAATAACTTTTAAAATGATACATTGCTTATGAAATTATGTTAATTACAAGCTGAGATACAAAAGTAATATAAACATTTTTATAAAAAGATTTGTGTCTGACTTATCCGTGGTTTTCTCCGAAACTTGAGTAACTCCGGGCTATATAATGTTAAAAATCCTTAGTACGAAATGTGAGCGGAAATTTGAATTAAGAATTCAGCAATATATAAAAGAGTAAAAGTGTTCTTGGTTTTCCAACGTTTTATCCGAAACTCCCGTTCCTTTTCTACATTTTTATCCCTTTGTCCCCCACCTTTCCGTCCCTTCTAATAAATTTACACTTGAAAATATCCACAATCGATTTATCTTGCCTTAAAATCTAATTATACCAATTTCAAACGCTGTAACCCACCCCCCTCCCCTTTAAGCCCTTCCTGATAATTTTACGATTCCAAAAATATTCACATTCGAATTATCGGGCGTTAAAACCAAATATTACGAAATTTCAACGGCATATCACAATTTAAAATACTACAAAACATAAAAGAAAACTTAATCTTACATTAACTCAAATATATGTACTTTTGTAAAAGTTATAATTTTATTAATAAGAATATCTAATAAATAAATCTGAATATGCTCCAGATTCGATGATTTTAATAGTTTATAATAATGATTGCAAAAAGGATTGTGCACCATCATTGTATTTATGTAATTATTAATAGAATTTTGGTTATGTTAATATACTATAACATATTTTAAATGATTATTGCATAGTAAAATATTTAATCTTTTTGGCGAGAAAAATTCAACAACAAATAGATTGTTTTGAAATAATGATCATTAAGAGCGGACAATACCTAATCTCACCGGCAGCCTTGGCTATGTTATTCTATGGGAAAATTTGTTTACATAATTACTCATTACCTAATGAATATTTTTCAATTCTGTTTTGACATTTAGAAAATTCATAAGCGTTAAATTAATACTTGTTTTCCAAAAATTGATTTTTTAAAATTTTAGTATTTCATTTTGCGAGTAGAAAATGAGAAAAATGCATTTTGTGAAAAATTGCATTTTTGAACTCAATATTAAAATGTAAAAATTAAAAAAAATGAATTTTTCAAAAATGAGTACTTATTTAACAGTTATGAATTTTCTGACTGCAAAAACACAATTAAAAAATATACATTAGGTAATGTGTAATTATCGCAACAAATTTTCCCATAGAATAATATTGGCTACGGCTGTCCGCGGGATTAGGTATTGCCCCTCTTAAATCGAATGTGCATTGCTAAGGGAATTATGATGATCTTTTGCAGGATATATCCATTGACGCAGCGATTGCCATGCCTTTAATTATAGCGGTCGGAAAAGCTACCCTCCGATGAACAGGTGTGCATAGATTTAAGAATTCGGTCGCAAATGCTACGATTTTAACCCCGGTCGCATCTGTCCCGGTCGCAAGTGCGACGTAACCAATACTAGCAACAATACACTATTTTTATTTCTTAAATTTCATATGAGTCAAAATCAATTTTAAAACATCAATGTAATCTTGACTAAAATTGAGATTTTTCAATTATAAATATTTTTAATGTATTCTATATTCAATGAAAGAAGGTATTCAATTCTTAAAATTTTACACACCAGACGTGTAAATTTCCAATACTACTATTTGTCAAAGGAATTCGTAAATGTTTCTAAATCAAGTGGCTAAATATATGTTCATGGTAATTTGAAACAATGCTATCAGTGTTTTTCATTTTTAACAAAAAAGGAAAAATCTTGAAAGAAAAAGGGGCGGAAGAATTTTTAAAGATGGCGTCTGTAAGATACAAAATTAACTTTTTTCGACTTAAAATACTTTTTAATTTAAAAAACTATCAAAAAATTGTTTTATTAAACATTATAAAAATTTGTACCACAATTTTTTATGTAATAGATGGCTTAGAAAAGATAGGCTAATTATATATATATAGTTAATAACAGGTTTCATGAAGCTTAAAACTCTTATATTAATTTTTTTATTTCAAAATTATCAAAAAATGCTATTTTCCCCTCCCATGTACTATATAAGTTTTTTCAAGAATGATTAAAAAAGACTGCAGAATTTTCGTAATGAAGAGATTTCCAAATCTTCTATTGCTACCCACTGCTGGGTTCATGGTCATTGTCTTGGTTTTTCTTAAACTAACATTATTTCTTCTCCTATCTCTTTTTCCCATTTAGATATCCATCAAGCTTTTTACATATTTAAATATTTGAAAAATCTTTTTAATAATATTTCTTCAACTCAGTTTTTTTTTTTTTTTTTTTTTGTGTGTGTGTGTGTGTGTGTGTGTGTGTGTGTGTTTGGAAATTACTCACATAGCTTCGGTTTTCGTTTAATTTGGAATTTTTTTAATTTTTAGATTTAAATTTAAATTTAATTTTTTTTCTCTTTCCCTTTTATAATTCTGGTCATATTCGTATTTTTATTGACTTTCGGTTTTATTTGTTTTTGCTCATCACTAAAATCGGTTTTATGCGTTTTCGACTTTTTTTTTTTTAGAACTCGTGCCTACCTTGTTCGCCTGATGAAGATTTGTGTTTTCTTTCGACCAGAAGCAATTATTTTCGTGTTCTTGCATTTTACTGTGTTTGCTCAATTTTTTTCACTTAATACTTATAAACGCCAGTTCCGTGGTGCCTTTACAAAGAATTTTTTTTTTTTTTTTTTTATCATTATAGCATATGGACTCGAATTATTTGAAGAGCAATAGCGTCTAAACGCCTTATATGATTAAGCTAAAAAAAATGGTAGGCTTGTTGTAGATTACTATACATGTATTAGAACATGAAGAGAAATATCCAAACGTCCAAATGTACTTTTCACTTTTGATTATTTACTGAATTATTCGATGGCTCAAATTTCATGAAACGCTTGCTAACTGCTAAATGTTGAAAAGTTGAGTGGGAGTCCTTCAAGATTTTTTTTTAATAAATAAAAATAGTTGCATTTAAAAATTCAGAACTTGATATTTATGAAAATATCGCGAATAAGCTTTATACACGTTTCTTTCTTTCTTTATTTATTTATTTTCTCTGAAATGTCCTTTTTTAGATACTTTTACTTTCTATTAGATTAATTAACAAACAAAAATTAGCTAATAAAACTTAAAATAAAGTTAAATGTAATATCAATATTTTTTATTTACATATCTGAATTTAAAGAAAAGTGTCAGTAACTTCAGTGTTTGTTGAAAGTTAATATAAAAAAAACTTACAAAAAGATTATAGTATTGTTTGTTGTAATCTAAAAATACATATCAATTAATAATTATTTTGAAATAATAGATTTCATAAACTAACAATAATAAATGGACATCTTTGACAATTTATATATATATATATATATATATATATATATGAATCGGAAAATAATGAACACTGATTAATAGTGGAAGCAATGTAACAGGAAGGACAGGCGAGACAATGCAGGTAATTTAGACCATTGGGCAAAGACCCAAGCATTGAACACGTAGTGTAAGGATAATGGATCCATAAGAGCTACTCACATATGACAAATTTCGACTAGAAAGCTTTTAGCACTAACACAGATATTCTACACGAATGACTAAAAACACATATACAAAAGGTATATCAGTTTCTTTTTATATTCTTATCCCTAAAGGGGGGGAAAAAGGTGGGGGGAATTTGCTTTTTAAAAGATGGTGTCATTTATTATATATAGTAAATAGTTTATTTTATGGAATAAGAAATTTTAAGAAATGAACTTTTTGTGCGTCTGAAAAATGAAATAAAGATAAAGACGAGATATATATTTGGAAAGGAAGGTGAACCAAGAGTTACCGCACAATGTCGCATAATTGTATATTTTATTAAAACTCAATATTTTAAAAATATATATGAATGGGCTTAATAAAGATTTATGTTTGTAATTACAAAAGATTTTTTTTTTAAAGTAGTTTTGATAGTTTTATGACGCTGAGATGATAGTAACTTGAATTTTAGAAATCAAATCAGGTTCGCTTTCTCTTAACCTAAAAGGTTTTAATCACCAGGTTACTTGAAGAACATTCAGCAATTATCTTTTATATATGCATTGTTAAAACCTTATCATTATTTTTCTTTTGAGATCATTTTTCTTTAATTGTGGCTTATTTTGGAACACGGCATGTTGCCTAAAATCTTCATCATATAGTTAGTCATAAAAATCATCAAAGTGAGAATCGGAAATTCTATGAGAAATCTCAATCTCAACATGAAAATTTAAGATTTTAAACTAAAAATTAAAGAATGAGAAGAATTATATAAATTTAAAAACTAAGATAATGCTTATTATAAAGTAGATTTCTTCTATATTTCATAACGTTATCACGCTTAATTTACCATTGTAAAGATTACAATTAACTAATTGCTCAAAAAATATATTCTGGTCACATAGTATTTTTATACGGTGTAACAATAGTTTTTTTTTTTTTCCTCTGAGATTACTGTGTCATTACTACATTTGCGGTTATATACTTTATTTCTTTCTGGAAACTCATTAAATTTTAAAATAATCTTCTAAATAAAATAATTAATATCACTTGCATTTTACATATTTTCATAAATCTGCAATGCTTCAATAAATAATTTTTTTGAATTAAAAGTTTTTGTAAAACCACTATACGCTTTACACGTGTTAAAATTTTAATAATAAAGTACAACTCACTTTTCAATTTGGTGATACATAACACCAACCTGATATCCGGGTGACTTATCTGTTGTAATTTTGCAAATATGCATTACTGATGAATAAAAAGAATGTGGACCAGTTTATTATTCATTATTATTTTATAGTTAAATATTTACTGAAATATTATCATTTATCCTCAATCCTTTACCAGGTTACATACAGAACAATATAACAGAGTTGCACAAGATTTTTTCTGAATACCTATTCTTATGCAATTTAGGCGATATCAGAAACCCCACATAGCTAAAAATAATCTTCAAAAAAACTATAAAAAAGGAAAAAAAAAACTGCAGATAATCTGAAGGTATTTAAAACAATCCCAGCTTAAAAAAGTCTTCAAAAAAAACTATAAAAATGAAGAAAAATGGCAGAAAACTGCAGAAAAACTGAAGGTATTTGGAACAGCAAAACATTTGCAAGTAACTTCCTCCCCCCCCCCCCCTCCTCTAAACACTTTCCCCCTTAAACTTATTGTCCCAAATACCTCCAGTTTGTCTGCAGTTTTCTGTAGTTTTTCTTCATTTTTACAGGTTTTCTTTTTTTTTTTTTTTTTTTTTTTTTTTAAGACTTTTTTAAGTTTGGATTGTTCCAAAAACCTTCAGATTAGCTGCAGTTTTTCTTCATTTTTTATAGTTTTTTTTTTTTTTTTTTTTTAAGATATTTTTTAGATGGGCCATTTAAATACTAAAAGGTATGCTTACAATATTTCTCAATAATTGTAAATAAATTGAATAAAATACATGTATAATATAAGATTATATATATATATTAATTTTTCAAATTTTAAAGAATATTTAATAAAAAAAATCTTTAGTGCATTCCAGTTTATAATTGTTTCTATCCCTCACATAATTATGTTACTGTGTGAAGATCAGTTGCGCCTCAGGCATATATTCTATCATATGAATAGAAAAATCTTTTTTTTTTTTGTTAGAAAATCTCGATAAATATTAAAAATAAATGCAATTAAAATTCTTAACCTATTCAATCTTCCTTATTTTATCCAACAGAAAAAATATTAACTAAAACATTTTCACTTGTAATTTTAGCAAAATGACTTGAATAGTATGTGATTTTAGTCGCTCACTATTACTTTTATAACAGTCATAACCGTACTATATTAATTGATAGATATATCAAAACATCTGAAATATCTTATTTTTAAATATTTTAGAATTTGGAATGGAAAAGAAAAAGATAAAGATAAAATTAACCATTATTCTTAATTTTTCATTTAAAAAATGAGTAAACAAACCTTTGTATAAAGTTTAGTGATGCATCCTCTAAAAAATGTATTGCAATATCCTGTCGGATTAAATATTATTCCGACATCTTGTTTATAATTAAAGATAAGGGCAAATACTTTGTGCTGGTAGTATTCAAAAGAAAACAAAATAATGCTAAAAGAACACGAATTTTTAAAATATATATATAAACTGTCAAATGGTCCTTTAGAGACATGTAAAGTTCTTTCTCTTTAGTGCGAATGGAAAATGAAAATAAGTATTAAAACAAAATGAAAGAACCAAGAGAATGAAAGTTGAAAACCCTGAAACTTGACAAGCAGTTATGGTCCTGTGATGGCATAGAAAGATGAGTTATGTTGAGTGTCTCAAGTATAAATACAATAATTAACGAAGAGTAGTTGAGAAAAGGACCTTTGAAAACCCTAGCGCAAAAACTATTTCAAAGAAGAGGTGGAAGCGGGAAAATGTCGGAGTTGTATTTCTAAATAAATTGTAGCCAAATTTTAGCGAAGTTCGATGTGCCTGAGACTCAAATTCATTAGTAACATTCAACCACACCGAACATCGTTAGAATTCCGCTATAATTTATATAGAAATACAATTAAATTATTATTCCCTTTCCATTCCCTCTTGTGAAATTGTTTCTGTGCTACGTTTTTGATTGGTCCCCTCTTCAAATACGTTGCCTATACAAGTCTATTTATACTCAAAATGTATCGGACATTCGACAGCAAAATATCTACACGCATCGATCCGATGCCTACACAAGAATTTTAATGAACGCTCCGTGTCCATATCTAGCAACCATCCTTCTACAGATGCGTGACTCAGGGCGCTTTCGTACCAAAGTCTTCGAAGTCAAAATCGCAACTCATCTTTCTGAACCATCGCTGGACCATAATTACATGGCAAGCTTCGGAGGTTTTTAATTTTCGTTCTTTTTCTTCTTTTATTTTGTTTTAAAAGTCATTTTCAATTTCCACTACCACGGAAGAAGGAACTTTAGAGGTTCCAAAATAGCAGTTTGCTAGTTAATAAATTTTCTTTTGTTTATGTTCTTTTAATTTTTTTTTTTACTTTTTTATTACCGTAAATTGCACCTCCCCCCTTTGCTTTTTAATTGAATTTCATTTGGTATCAAAATACCGAATCAACGCCCCTTTACACTCAGCGATAGACTCTATCCGAATATGTGACAGTTTTTAGGTATTTATTCTTTTACAGCATTTGCCTTTGTAAATATAAACATTGTTTTGTATTCTATTAAATCGGATACTGATTATTTGAAAATGGAAACCCTAAACTTCCTAAAGTAGCATCGAATATTTTAAAACAATTTATTGGAAGAGGATAAAAAGTGTTTTCCGAATTTTCCGGTTAGTTGAAAGTCAGTTAACGAGTTTACTGTACTTATTTTATTTATTTATTTATTTTTCTCATCATTGCAGCTTAAAAAATATGTATGTACTATGTATATATGTGTGTGCGTGTTTTGTTTTAAAACGAATTTTAGCAGAAAAATATATGTGAACTTTATAATTTTTCATATTTTTACCATTTATCATCCCCTCCCCCAAATATATCCCGATTCTCTTTGAAAATTGAGGGGGCGTTTGAACGATATTTTATGGTAATATTGTTCGTAAAATTGTTACTTAAAAACAATATCCATATTTTAAAATTATTTTATTTTTTATTATAACAAGCAAGCTTTAACTTATAGTTATAACTTCGTCTTTTTTAATAAATATGAAAAGGAGTTATTACTATTTGGTACATCGATATATATATATATGTGTGTATTTCTTTTTTGTTGCTTTTAACAAGTACTTGTAACAGAAGCTGGTTTTAATATTACAAATTTAATTTAAATATCAGCAACGATATTATCAATTTATTTTTCCAGCTTTTATTTTTAATATTTTTTTTTCAACATTTCAGTTTGCATATTATCGATATAAAATTAACACATAGAAAGAAAAATCATGTAGTCACGCATTATAAACATTTTTAATTGCACTTGCTAGTTATATAGTTTAACCTTCAGATATTTTACTTCTATAACAACATCTTAAAAAACATTTTATATATATATATATATATATATATAATAGATCACATTTGTACAGCCCTATTTATTGCCAAAAAAGTGCAAGGCTACAAATTTATATTTATTGTTTTCTATTGTATAGGTAGCGATTTAACAAAATCATCTTTATAGTTAAAAACTACTAAAAGTTTAAAATTAGAAAGTGTTTCGCGTGTACACATATTATATAAAAAAGTATAAAATCACTTTTAAAAACACGTATATAAAAATTTCTTTATTAAAACAGACACAAAGCTCTTCGCTGTTATCAAAATAGCATCATCAGGTATTCTTAAGTAACATAGCAGCCAGCAATATATAATTGAAAAGTTCAATACGGTTATAGTTAAAAAAAAAAAAAAAAAAAAAAACAAGCCCCTCGTGTTTTTCAAGACCTTCTAATGACAGAAGCAATAAAAATTATCAAGTACAATAAAGTTATTAACTCTAAGGATGCTACCTCTCTTCATAAAATATGGCACACGTTGTGCTCGAAAAATTATTGAAAATTGTATTGAAATCCTTTTTTTAAAGTTTTTTGCCATGTAGTTCCTGTGCGAACTTTTGTGGACTGAACTTTTTCTTTCTTTTTTTTTTTTTTTTTAACTATAACCTTATTGAACTTCTCAATTGTATATTGCTGGCTACTATGTTACTTAAGAACACCTGATGATGCTATTTTGATAACAGCGAAAAGCTTTGTGTCTGTTTTAATAAAGAAATTTTTATATACGTGTTTTTAAAAGTAATTTTATACTTTTTTATATAAAATCATCTTTATACATTTATTTCTTAGGAGAAAGTATGAAAAGGCTTTTGTATAGCCCAGTACATTGTCTAAAGTTTGCATATGGACTAAAATGTAATGCCCAATGTGCTAAAAAATAATCTTCTAAACACTGAAAAATTACATTGAGGAATTTCCATTTATTTTCCGTAATGAATCTGAATAACTTTATATAGCCCTGTTAACCAGTCAGTTACGCTAATAATACCTTATTCTTCAAGTCTTATTTAGCATTTTTTAATTTATTTGTCCCCGCGTTAGATTATTTCTAACTTAAGTTATTATATTTTGTATTATTACTAAATGAGGACGTGATAATTTTTTAAATATGACGAAAAAAGTAATAAGCAATTTCTTATTCGCTTCTACTACTAACCTTATCATTATTTTTCTTTTGAGATCATTTTTCTTTATTTGTGGCTTATTTTGGAACACGGCATGTTGCCTAAAATCTTCATCATATAGTTAGTCATAAAAATCATCAAAGTGAGAATCGGAAATTCTATGAGAAATCTCAATCTCAACATGAAAATTTAAGATTTTAAACTAAAAATTAAAGAATGAGAAGAATTATATAAATTTAAAAACTAAGATAATGCTTATTATAAAGTAGATTTCTTCTATATTTCATAACGTTATCACGCTTAATTTACCATTGTAAAGATTACAATTAACTAATTGCTCAAAAAATATATTCTGGTCACATAGTATTTTTATACGGTGTAACAATAGTTTTTTTTTTTTTTTTTTCCTCTGAGATTACTGTGTCATTACTACATTTGCGGTTATATACTTTATTTCTTTCTGGAAACTCATTAAATTTTAAAATAATCTTCTAAATAAAATAATTAATATCACTTGCATTTTACATATTTTCATAAATCTGCAATGCTTCAATAAATAATTTTTTTGAATTAAAAGTTTTTGTAAAACCACTATACGCTTTACACGTGTTAAAATTTTAATAATAAAGTACAATTCACTTTTCAATTTGGTGATACATAACACCAACCTGATATCCGGGTGACTTATCTGTTGTAATTTTGCAAATATGCATTACCGATGAATAAAAAGAATGTGGACCAGTTTATTATTCATTATTATTTTATAGTTAAATATTTACTGAAATATTATCATTTATCCTCAATCCTTTACCAGGTTACATACAGAACAATATAACAGAGTTGCACAAGATTTTTTCTGAATACCTATTCTTATGCAATTTAGGCGATATCAGAAACCCCACATACCTAAAAATAATCTTCAAAAAAACTATAAAAAAGGAAAAAAAACTGCAGATAATCTGAAGGTATTTAAAACAATCCCAGCTTAAAAAAGTCTTCAAAAAAAACTATAAAAATGAAGAAAAATGGCAGAAAACTGCAGAAAAACTGAAGGTATTTGGAACAGCAAAACATTTGCAAGTAACTTCCTCCCCCCCCACCTCTAAACACTTTCCCCCTTAAACTTATTGTCCCAAATACCTCCAGTTTGTCTGCAGTTTTCTGTAGTTTTTCTTCATTTTTACAGGTTTTCTTTTTTTTTTTTTTTTTTTTTTTTTTTAAGACTTTTTTAAGTTTGGATTGTTCCAAAAACCTTCAGATTAGCTGAAGTTTTCCTTCATTTTTTATAGTTTTTTTTTTTTTTTTTTAAGATATTTTTTAGCTGGGCCATTTAAATACTAAAAGGTATGCTTACAATATTTCTCAATAATTGTAAATAAATTGAATAAAATACATGTATAATATAAGATTATATATATATATTAATTTTTCAAATTTTAAAGAATATTTAATAAAAAAAATCTTTAGTGCATTCCAGTTTATAATTGTTTTTATCCCTCACATAATTATGTTACTGTGTGAAGATCAGTTGCGCCTCAGGCATATATTCTATCATATGAATAGAAAAATCTTTTTTTTTTTGTTAGAAAATCTCGATAAATATTAAAAATAAATGCAATTAAAATTCTTAACCTATTCAATCTTCCTTATTTTATCCAACAGAAAAAATATTAACTAAAACATTTTCACTTGTAATTTTAGCAAAATGACTTGAATAGTATGTGATTTTAGTCGCTCACTATTACTTTTATAACAGTCATAACCGTACTATATTAATTGATAGATATATCAAAACATCTGAAATATCTTATTTTTAAATATTTTAGAATTTGGAATGGAAAAGAAAAAGATAAAGATAAAATTAACCATTATTCTTAATTTTTCATTTAAAAAATGAGTAAACAAACCTTTGTATAAAGTTTAGTGATGCATCCTCTAAAAAATGTATTGCAATATCCTGTCGGATTAAATATTATTCCGACATCTTGTTTATAATTAAAGATAAGGGCAAATACTTTGTGCTGGTAGTATTCAAAAGAAAACAAAATAATGCTAAAAGAACACGAATTTTTAAAATATATATATAAACTGTCAAATGGTCCTTTAGAGACATGTAAAGTTCTTTCTCTTTAGTGCGAATGGAAAATGAAAATAAGTATTAAAACAAAATGAAAGAACCAAGAGAATGAAAGTTGAAAACCCTGAAACTTGACAAGCAGTTATGGTCCTGTGATGGCATAGAAAGATGAGTTATGTTGAGTGTCTCAAGTATAAATACAATAATTAACGAAGAGTAGTTGAAAAAAGGACCTTTGAAAACCCTAGCGCAAAAACCATTTCAAAGAAGAGGTGGAAGCGGGAAAATGTCGGAGTTGTATTTCTAAATAAATTGTAGCCAAATTTTAGCGAAGTTCGATGTGCCTGAGACTCAAATTCATTAGTAACATTCAACCACACCGAACATCGTTAGAATTCCGCTATAATTTATATAGAAATACAATTAAATTATTATTCCCTTTCCATTCCCTCTTGTGAAATTGTTTCTGTGCTACGTTTTTGATTGGTCCCCTCTTCAAATACGTTGCCTATACAAGTCTATTTATACTCAAAATGTATCGGACATTCGACAGCAAAATATCTACACGCATCGATCCGATGCCTACACAAGAATTTTAATGAACGCTCCGTGTCCATATCTAGCAACCATCCTTCTACAGATGCGTGACTCAGGGCGCTTTCGTACCAAAGTCTTCGAAGTCAAAATCGCAACTCATCTTTCTGAACCATCGCTGGACCATAATTACATGGCAAGCTTCGGAGGTTTTTAATTTTCGTTCTTTTTCTTCTTTTATTTTGTTTTAAAAGTCATTTTCAATTTCCACTACCACGGAAGAAGGAACTTTAGAGGTTCCAAAATAGCAGTTTGCTAGTTAATAAATTTTCTTTTATTTATGTTCTTTTAATTTTTTTTTTTTACTTTTTTATTACCGTAAATTGCACCTCCCCCCTTTGCTTTTTAATTGAATTTCATTTGGTATCAAAATACCGAATCAACGCCCCTTTACACTCAGCGATAGACTCTATCCGAATATGTGACAGTTTTTAGGTATTTATTCTTTTACAGCATTTGCCTTTGTAAATATAAACATTGTTTTGTATTCTATTAAATCGGATACTGATTATTTGAAAATGGAAACCCTAAACTTCCTAAAGTAGCATCGAATATTTTAAAACAATTTATTGGAAGAGGATAAAAAGTGTTTTCCGAATTTTCCGGTTAGTTGAAAGTCAGTTAACGAGTTTACTGTACTTATTTTATTTATTTATTTATTTTTCTCATCATTGCAGCTTAAAAAATATGTATGTACTATGTATATATGTGTGTGCGTGTTTTGTTTTAAAACGAATTTTAGCAGAAAAATATATGTGAACTTTATAATTTTTCATATTTTTACCATTTATCATCCCCTCCCCCAAATATATCCCGATTCTCTTTGAAAATTGAGGGGGCGTTTGAACGATATTTTATGGTAATATTGTTCGTAAAATTGTTACTTAAAAACAATATCCATATTTTAAAATTATTTTATTTTTTATTATAACAAGCAAGCTTTAACTTATAGTTATAACTTCGTCTTTTTTAATAAATATGAAAAGGAGTTATTACTATTTGGTACATCGATATATATATATGTGTGTATTTCTTTTTTGTTGCTTTTAACAAGTACTTGTAACAGAAGCTAGTTTTAATATTACAAATTTAATTTAAATATCAGCAACGATATTATCAATTTATTTTTCCAGCTTTTATTTTTAATATTTTTTTTTCAACATTTCAGTTTGCATATTATCGATATAAAATTAACACATAGAAAGAAAAATCATGTAGTCACGCATTATAAACATTTTTAATTGCACTTGCTAGTTATATAGTTTAACCTTCAGATATTTTACTTCTATAACAACATCTTAAAAAACATTTTATATATATATATATATATATATATAATAGATCACATTTGTACAGCCCTATTTATTGCCAAAAAAGTGCAAGGCTACAAATTTATATTTATTGTTTTCTATTGTATAGGTAGCGATTTAACAAAATCATCTTTATAGTTAAAAACTACTAAAAGTTTAAAATTAGAAAGTGTTTCGCGTGTACACATATTATATAAAAAAGTATAAAATCACTTTTAAAAACACGTATATAAAAATTTCTTTATTAAAACAGACACAAAGCTCTTCGCTGTTATCAAAATAGCATCATCAGGTATTCTTAAGTAACATAGCAGCCAGCAATATATAATTGAAAAGTTCAATACGGTTATAGTTAAAAAAAAAAAAAAAAAAAAAAAAAAAAAAAACAAGCCCCTCGTGTTTTTCAAGACCTTCTAATGACAGAAGCAATAAAAATTATCAAGTACAATAAAGTTATTAACTCTAAGGATGCTACATCTCTTCATAAAATATGGCACACGTTGTGCTCGAAAAATTATTGAAAATTGTATTGAAATCCTTTTTTTAAAGTTTTTTGCCATGTAGTTCCTGTGCGAACTTTTGTGGACTGAACTTTTTCTTTTTTTTTTTTTTTTTAACTATAACCTTATTGAACTTCTCAATTGTATATTGCTGGCTACTATGTTACTTAAGAACACCTGATGATGCTATTTTGATAACAGCGAAAAGCTTCGTGTCTGTTTTAATAAAGAAATTTTTATATACGTGTTTTTAAAAGTAATTTTATACTTTTTTATATAAAATCATCTTTATACATTTATTTCTTAGGAGAAAGTATGAAAAGGCTTTTGTATAGCCCAGTACATTGTCTAAAGTTTGCATATGGACTAAAATGTAATGCCCAATGTGCTAAAAAATAATCTTCTAAACACTGAAAAATTACATTGAGGAATTTCCATTTATTTTCCGTAATGAATCTGAATAACTTTATATAGCCCTGTTAACCAATCAGTTACGCTAATAATACCTTATTCTTCAAGTCTTATTTAGCATTTTTTAATTTATTGTCCCCGCGTTAGATTATTTCTAACTTAAGTTATTATATTTTGTATTATTACTAAATGAGGACGTGATAATTTTTTAAATATGACGAAAAAAGTAATAAGCAATTTCTTATTCGCCTCTACTTTTCATCTTAAAAGTTCGGTTTTCTCATTAAATATGAAAAAAAAAAAAAAAAAAAATGCGATTTCATACGTCATGCATTGAAAGCTATGTAACCTGTGATTTTGATATTTCATATTTGATGTAAGTGCAAGCAACAAGACCGTCAATATATTTGTAAGCTTTTATTTTTAATGAACTTTTGATTTTGACAGTTCAGCTTATATATTATCGATACAAAAGATTTAAAAAAAAAAAAAAAAAAAAAAAAAAAAAAACGTTTGTGCCACTTACGTTCGAAATTCTCGCCATTATATATTTCTGCAATTATCTTTCATCCATGTACTGAAAGCGACAGTTGCTTTAAAACATTAGTTCAGCATACGTCCGTCAATTAATAAAGAGCGATTAAACGTTTTCAAACATTTGATAAAACACTCCTAATAAGTACAAAATTTTAAAACCTTTTTCCGATCCGGCCGATGAAATGAATTCGAAATGCAGATATATATTTCCAGAAGAGAAAGAGAACAATTGTCTCCCATCTGCTCCCTTCGTTACTAATTACTGGCCTTAAAGTCTTTTAAACCGTTTTCTGGACGGCTAATGCCTGGAAGTCCGAGCCCACTTAATGCATCTATCACTAGTTCACGGTTCAATTTACTTAGGGATAAATACACATTTTGCTTTGCCCTTTTTTTTCCGACTCTCATCATCCACTTTTCTCTCTCCTTAAACTTATCTTCGTTTTAATTTTCTCCTTTTCAAGTTAATGCGGGGCAGCACTTAAGTTTTAGCATCCAACCGATTGATGAATTAATCATACGCCTTCAGCTAAAGATTAATGCCGATGATCGTTTTTAACTTCAGCGCTTTTTAAAAGGCAGCTTCGTTAATGTGTTGCACTGTGAGAAGACGATTAGACTCCGTTTTAAAAGATATGCATACGAGGAGAGAGGTCTAGATACACGTGTTTATTGCTTTGTGTCATTAATCAGAGGCCCAACTTCCGATTGGTTTGGCCGTCATTTTTCTTGCCCTTCGACAGTTGTAATGAGTTTTGAGTCTTTTTAACTGTAAAGGCTTTATCGAACTTTTCAAACAAGCGGATAGATATAAACTAATAACTCCCATGTTTAAACATATCTCATTGATTATAAGGAAATGAGTGACTTCAATACTGGAAAAACACTAGAAAGGAACTCGATAAATCACTTCGAAAAGCCTTCGAATAGACGTCAAGAAACGCACTAATGTTCCTAACTCCCAGAAAAGGGAATAATTGCAAACGTATTTACAATCTTCTAATTACAAAACAGTTTCTGGAACGTAATTCACGTAATGATATCTTTGTTGTGTCATTCAGGCGTGCACTTTTTCAGGGAGAAAATTGCTCGTAGAAATCAACGATCCGCGTATGAAGTTTTCGAGATGCTGAATAAGAAATATAAAATACTTCGGTATCTGGGGGGAAATGAGTTTCATTAACAGCGAAATCATTTTTATTTCAAAGAGCAATTGTTGTATATTTCTATTCAATATTCATGAGATATTCATCAACAGATAGCATCAGAGTTAAAATTAAAAGATTCGCATGCATCACAATTAAAATATACAAGAGGAAATATTCTCCCTCAACCACAAAGTAGTAATTTCTAAAGAAAAATTGATTTTTGCTTCAAAAACATTTTGTCAGTAAAAATATTAAACAAGAAATTTGTCACCTAAAAAAGAGAGAGAAAACATATAATGTGCATTTTCACTTAAAATGTCAATATAAGTGTACACAAGTTATGGATGATTTTTCTTTAAATCATTACCAAAATGTGTACATTTCTTTCTCTTTTAATACTATTAGTAGCAATTTTTAATCAACATTCTGTTTTTTTTGTTTGTTTTAATATACTTATATAAAAGAATAACATTAAAACATAAAGTGTCACGTCAGTCACCGGTGACTGACACTGAACTGTCTGTTCAGGCCGTGTCGCTGGTGATTGACATTAAAATTTGCATTCAGTCCGCGACAGTCGCCGGTGAGTTACAGTGTAAAATACGATATAAAACTAAAAATATTACATTGTTTATGTGATTACTTAAAAATTGATTAAATTTACTTTTAAGCAGCGCGCGTAGCCTGGCGAAGATTTCCTTATAAATTCGCATGGCACTCAACGTCTTAACTCTCAGTTGAGTAAGTTTACGGTTTATATATCTGTGACCTCTATCATATATACGTATATCAGAGTATCTGGAGGCAGAATAATTAACGCTCTGTCCTTCGGTTACCAGATCCCGGGTTCTAAATTCGGTTCATTCGGTTCGGGTGACCGTAAAGGTTCGTAATCCACTTTAACCCTAGAATACTAGTGTAACGTAAATTTTACGTACGGTCTTCCTTTATTGGTATACATTTTTCTAGTTTTCAAATATATTTTTAAATAAAAATAATTATTCATTTATTGAAAATTAAATAATATTGGGTAAAACAGCAAATAACTAGACATATTTAAAAACAACATTAATGTAATATAATCAAATAAAGCGAATTTTACATGCGCACGTAAATTCTGCGTATCTCTAGTGATAGCGGCAGATATGAACATGCTAGTGTTCTATGATTAAGCCGTAGGTCCCGGTCTAATGACCCTTAATGTACATAAACCAACTGCAGAATAATAAAATTGGTATAGTCTAAAACTGCAGAGTGTTTGGAAATGCTCCCAACAGATATTGCTTGCAGATTTTTAATTTTTAAAAAAAAAAAACTATACAAACCTTTCCTCTTAGCCATGCAAATAACTTTATAACCATATAATCACCAAAGAAAATATATTAAATGCCATTCACTTAAAAAAAAAAAAAAAAAAAAAAAAATATTGATCAGCAGTTATAAATATGAAATTGTGAGTTTCCTCAGTTTAAAATCTACCGAAATATAACACCTGAATGATTAAAAATAATTGTATAAAAGACATTTATTCAAAATACATAATAAATACACGTTTAAAAAATGTTAAAATACATAAAAAGATAAACGCTTTATGCTAATTCTTAGCACCTCATCAGTGTGTCTAACATCTTTCAAAAAACAACTCACAACTGCGTAAAAAAGGATTGTATACTCGAATGGTACAGCGCATACGCGCCTTCCATTGGAGCAGGTTTAATTTTTGTAAGAATTGTTTATGCAGTTGTGAGTCGTTTCTTGGAAGATGTTAGACATACTGATAAGGTACTAAGAATTAACACAAAACGTTTATGTTTTTATGTGTTTTAACTTTTGTAAAACTTGTAGTTTACTATTTATAATAAATATGTCCCTCTTAAGCAATTGTTTTAAACATTTTAAATTAAATAAGTGAGTCGTAATGTTTTATTAAATATTTTAAATACCACCTGAAATTTACATTTCATATATATATATATATATATATATATATATATTATATGTACAGTCGGTAACAAAAGTCTCCGAACACTAGCAAAAATTCCTATATAAAAATAGTACACTTAATACAGTTTTGTTAAATAAATCCTTGTCGAATCCTGTTCTTAGTCAGTCTAAAAACAAGATTCGACAAGGATTTATTTAACAAAACTGTATTATGTGTACCTTTTTTATATAGGAATTTTTTCTAGTGTTTGGAGATTTTTGTTACCGACTGTATATATATAGACAGATAGATAGACAGACAGATACATAGATAGATAGATATGTATACACATTTGATTCACAGGTAAAGATTGCTTTCATTACATAATTTTATTCAAAAATACAGTTCAGAATTTCCCTTTACAAAGGCAGGTTTGCTCAGATATCTTTTTAATCTCGAAGAAAAATCAATTGTAAAATATCTCTCTTAGTATAATGCCGCCTATTGACATGCTTCGTCATAAGACAAATAATTGAAAAAATGCCCTGCAGTAAGATATCTTTCAGACAAGACGCAGATTTAAGAATGGAAAATCTTTCAATACACTCATCTTGCGTTTATTCGGAGTCCTTCAGTTTAAGGCTTAACATTTTAAAATGAGACAATCATCTGCGGGATCAACAGTTTAGAAACAGAGAGGTTTTATAAAAGAAGCTGAAGAGCTTTTTGACCTTCAACGATCGTGACTCTCAGAAAAAATGGTATCAATCAGCTTTTATCTCGTTTATTGAAAAATTATTATGTAAGTCTTTTTTTTTTTTTTTTTCTTCAACAAGTTTGCATTTAATTTTTTTTGTCATATCGTGTTTCTCTAAGAGTCTTTCTGAAATTTGTTTTAAATATTTTCGAAGAATATTTTTTTTATTTTGCTTTAAGAAATTTTTTTATTTATAATTACCATTCAGGTTTTATAATACATAAATATGTTTCAGATTTTCGAAGTATTTAAATTTTGCAATTTTTACTTATACATATTTTGTTGATTAATTTTTTTTTTCATTCAATGCATTTAAATATTCTCTTTCATATACTCACACAAATGCGCACTTGAAGAAACAACAAACAAACAAATATTCTGTTGATTGCTATATTATTCTTAAATTACAACACTAATTTTGACATTATTTAAAAATTTTCACTTTTAAATTATTATTATCATTAAACATTTTTTTCAGTACATACTGCAAAACTCGTACGTGTTTTATTTTTGACATTATTACGTGAAATAGTCGCTACTTACCACTGGTGATAATAAATGACCGCAAGATCTGCTACGCGGGAATGTCTCAGAATTTAAGAGACTCCAAACAGCAAATCAAAAAGTTATATTTATCGCAAATAAAAATAATAATAGTAATAATAAGGAGTTATATCAACCAAAATACTGTAGAAGATTTTTGATTTTATATTTTATTGTGTTAAGAGATCAATATAAATTTGTCAAAAAAATCAGCTGCAAGTTTGTCACATTAGCTTTGAATTCCAAGTACAACTACTTTCCTAATATGATTGTCGGGAAAGTTATAACTGGGAAAACTTTTGATTAGAATTTTCGTTAAACATAATTTTGAAGACGTAACCCATTACGTAAGAACAATCAGTGCATCCGAGAAGAGAGCATTGAGAGACTGAATGAACGTACTTCGTTTTAGTCCAGAGTTGTCGTTACTAGTAACATACTCCACCACTATTCATAAATAACATTTTTTAATATATTTATAATATGATTTTACGATTAAAAGTAAAATCTAAACTATAAGGGGTTTTACACACATTTTTATTTTCATTCATCTTCATAATCACATGCTACAGCCAAAACGAGTTTAAAGCATTACTTTTAACAGGGTGATCGGAAACATTTTGATTTTTGTTTAATTTTTTACTGATCCTCTTTTCCTCTTCAGGACACAACGTTTGCTGAAATATATGAAGTATAACATGTCCTTTACAATACCAAAGTTTCAGGATGATTCCTAAAGAACTTTTCTACATATTTGACAAAACATCTAATTTCGAAAAGGTCCAAATACTTATTGTTAGATAGTGTATTTATCCAATGTATCTCTAAATTTACAATAATTCTTACTTAAAAGTCAAAAAGCAAGATTCTTAGTCTTTATTCTGTATTTTACCATGTTTTTATTAACTTCGATTCTTGTTTGTTTGTGGGTTTGTCAGGGACAAATCTTGCAATCGATTTTTCACTAACTTTCCGACTAGCTAGACATTTGAAATTTTCAGGACGGCTCACAACACGGTGACAATACATTTTTCTAATAATTTTAGTCAACTATTTCAAGTCCCGCTGCCTTCGGCAGCGCTTATATGATTCGACAGAAAATTTATTTAACCAACTTCCCGACTAGCTAGACATTTGAAACTTTCAGAATAGTTCAGAACATGGTGAAAATGCATTTTCTTAAAACTTTTAGCCAACTGTCTCTGGTTCCTGCTGCCTTCGGCAGCGTTATCAGTACAAAGCTTGCAATCGATTTTTCACTAACTTTCCGACTAGCTAGACATTTAAAACTTTTAGGACAGCTCACAACACGGTGACAATACATTTTCTAATAATTTTAGTCAACTATTTCAGGTCCCGCTGCCTTCGGCAGCGCTTGTATAATTCGACAGAACATTTATTTAACTAACTTCCCGACTAGCTAGACATTTAAAATTTTCAGAATAGTTCAGAACACGGTGAAAATGCATTTTTTTAAATACCTTTAGCCAACTGTTTCGGGTTCCTGCTGCCTTCGGCAGCGTTACCAGTACAAAGCTTGCAATCGATTTTTCACTAACTTCCCGACTAGCTAGATATTTTAAACTTTCAGGATAGCTCAAAACACGGTGGCAATATATTTTTTTAATACTTTTAGTCAACTGTTTCAGGTCCCTACTGCCTTCGGCAGCGTTCATATGATTCAACAGAAAATTTATTTAACTAACTTCCCGAGTAACTAGACATTTGAAACTTTCGGAACAGTTCAGAATACGGTGAAAATGCTTATTAAAAATATTTTTATCCAATTGCTTCGGGACCCTGCTGCCTTCGGCAGCGTTTCCAGTACACAGCTTGCAATCAACTTTTAACTAACTTCCCGGCTAGATAGCCATTTGAAACTTTTATAATAGCTCAAAAGACGATAGCAAGGAATTTTTTTAATACTTTTATCCAATTGCTGGGGTTCCGGCTGCCTTCAGTAGCGTTTATATGATTCAACAGAAAATTAAAAAAAATGGTTTATAAAATTTTTTTTATCTTATACAAAACATTTTTCTAATAATTTTAGTCAACTATTTCAAGTCCCGCTGCCTTCGGCAGCGCTTATATGATTCAACAGAAAATTTATTTAACTAACTTCCCGACTAGCTAGACATTTGAAACTTTCAGAATAGTTCAGAACACGGTGAAAATGCATTTTCTTAATACCTTTAGCCAACTGTTTCGGGATCCTGCTGTCTTCGGCAGCGTTATCAGTACAAAGCTTGCAATCGATTTTTCACGAACTTTCCGACTAGCTAGACATTTGAAACTTTCAGGACAGCTCACAACACGGTGACAATACATTTTTCTAATAATTTTAGTCAACTATTTCAGGTCCCGCTGCCTTCGGCAGCGCTTATATTATTCGACAGAAGATTTATTTAACTAACTTCACGACTAGCTAGACATTTGAAATTTTCAGAATAGTTCATAACACGGTGAAAATGCATTTTTTTAATACCTTTAGCCAACTGTTTCGGGTTCCTGCTGCCTTCGGCAACGTTATCAGTACTAAGCTTGCAATCGATTTTTCACTAACTTTCCGACTATCTGGACATTTGAAACTTTTAGGACAGCTCATAACACGGTGACAATACATTTTTCTAATAATTTTAGTCAACTATTTCAGTTCCCCCTGCCTTCGGCAGCGCTTATATTATTCGACAGAAAATTTATGTAACTAACTTCCCGACTAGCTAGACATTTGAAAGTTTCAGAATAGTTCAGAACACGGTGAAAATGCATTTTTTTAAATACCTTTAGCCAACTGTTTCGGGTTCCTGCTGCCTTCGGCAGCGTTACCAGTACAAAGCTTGCAATCGATTTTTCACTAACTTCCCGACTAGCTAGATATTTTAAACTTTCAGGATAGCTCAAAACACGGTGGCAATATATTTTTTTAATACTTTTAGTCAACTGTTTCAGGTCCCTACTGCCTTCGGCAGCGTTCATATGATTCAACAGAAAATTTATTTAACTAACTTCCCGAGTAACTAGACATTTGAAACTTTCGGAACAGTTCAGAATACGGTGAAAATGCTTATTAAAAATATTTTTATCCAATTGCTTCGGGACCCTGCTGCCTTCGGCAGCGTTTCCAGTACACAGCTTGCAATCAACTTTTAACTAACTTCCCGGCTAGATAGCCATTTGAAACTTTTATAATAGCTCAAAAGACGATAGCAAGGAATTTTTTTAATACTTTTATCCAATTGCTGGGGTTCCGGCTGCCTTCAGTAGCGTTTATATGATTCAACAGAAAATTAAAAAAAATGGTTTATAAAAAATTTTTTATCTTATAATTTATCTATTTTTATTATTTAACCCTTTGCCAGCCCTAACACCCTAAACAGTGTTGCCACATTCAGGTACTTTTGTATTTAAATAGCACCGATAACTTTAAGGAGTGTTATTTGATATACATAAATGGACGGATAATCTTCGAAGTGATTAGGTAACGGTTACAGTTAAAATTTAGATAGATATTGAACAAAAAAAGTCAAATTTGGCAATACTGACCAGAGGAGTTAAATTAAATAGAACAGGCTAAGGGTTATATTATCCATAAAAATTAAAAGTAAATATTCTTGCTTTAGAAAAAGCATTCTAATTTACAAATATATTCTCGCCAATAATTAATTTAATTATTATAACTAGACATTAAAATGCGTATATAAAATAGTTTTTTTTTATCACCTCCGTTTATTTAAATAGCACCAACAATTTTAAGGAGTGTTATTTGATATACATAAATGGATGGATAATCTTCGAAGTGATTAGGTAACGGTTACAGTTAAAATTTAGATAGATAATGAACAAAAAAAGTCAAATTTGGCAATACTGACCAGAGGAGTTAAATTAAATAGAACAGGCAAAGGCTTATATTATCCATAAAAATTAAAAGTAAATATTCTTGCTTTAGAAAAAGCATTCTAATTTACAAATATATTCTCGCCAATAATAATTTAATTGTTATAATTAGACATTAAAATGCGTATATAAAATAGTTTTTTTTTTTTTTTTTTATCGTCTCCGTTTATTTTTCTCTTCGATTTAAATAAGAGCTAGATGACCATAAGAGCTATAGATACCTGTAGTTTTCTGTTGTAGATTTTAACAGTGTATTATCAATAAATATCCTATCTGAAAATATTATATTTATAGATTATTTTTATAATTAACACATTTCTTGTGAATCACGTAAACACGAATCCCACTATTACGCGTTCTTCTGAAACAATAATTTAAAAAAGGGATTTTACGTTTTTGTGTTAAAAAAAATTGGTGTGCACCGGCGTATATATATATATATAGATAGATATATTCAACAACATCATTTGTCGCTCAATTTCTGAGGATAGAATTTAATTAATCTAATCCGAAGTATTTTTTTTTTTTTTTTAAATAACATAACGTTTTTGGTGAAATGCCAAACTGCAGGGTTTAATGCTTGAAATAGGTTGAAAACTTTTAATGTTGAAAACTTTTATTAGTTACTTAGTTAAAAAAAAAAAAAAAAAAAAAAAAAAAAGACAGTGTGTGCTTATGACTAAATCATTACAATGCTTCCAGTTCCATACAGTATTAAAAAACAAAATCTGCTAATTATAATTTCTACTGCATGTCTTTCTCATACGAACTGAACACATCGAAAGACGCACGTGAAAAGTGAGCCATAAAGCTAAAATCTCATTAAAACGAATCCGAGAAATGAAATGCAGTAATAGTTCATATCTGCCTCTAAATGAGTCGATGATTTACGCATCTGTCTCTGTACCATTAATTTCAGCAGACTAGATTTAAAACCTTTTCCTTTCAAAAATTATTAGCATTTTAATGAAGACGGGTTTCAAAACTCTCAGCATTTCCTTCACCAGAAACTATTCCTATTGCAGGGGTATTTGTCACAGAATGAGAAAAATATTTGGAAGGAAAACAAATAAGCTAATAATCTTCATCGAATAACTCATGCTTTAATAGTCTCTTAAAATACCTTCTTTCGGATTTCTCCTGTGAGTTTAAAAAGTCTTCGAAGATTAACACCCTTGCATTTAGGCTTAAAAAATCCAAGCCCTTTAAACGATAAATAGTGTGATAAATCACACACTTCTTCCGAAATAAATTATTTATTTACTTAAATTGAATACGACTGTGAAGAAAATAAAGTTATACTTCGCGATGAAGCATTGTTTTAGCAGTATGGTACTATATTAAGGTGTTTTTAAATAAATATTTCCTTAACTAGTAAATGCGCTAAAATTAAATATATGTCTTTTATACTGAAATTGATCAATATAAGCAAATAATATTGTAACATATATTTCAGTATTAATACATTTAAATTAGATTTTGAGATATCTTAATACTTCTACGTAAAACACGAACGCCAGATGTTTTGGTCAAGAATAAGCGAACATATGATCTCTGGGATTAAATGTTTCTGATGATAATTTGTTAAAAGCGAGTTAATGTATATAAAACTTTGAAATGTATTTAAATCTTACGATTTTTTCGAACAAAATCGTATAAAAGTATGCCCTAAATTACTCTAAAAATTTCTTAGAAGTAGAAAAAATGTCTGTATCACCTCTATGGTTTGTCAATATTAATTAAGTCTCGTGGTTTTTTACAAAATCCACATTTCTTTATTTTTATTATTAATTTTTTTTTTATAAATATCTTGTTTAAGAACCCACATTATAAGTTTATTGATAATAAACTATCACTTTTTTTTTTTAATATCATTTTTTCAACCCACTTTCTTTGCTAGTTTTCATAACTTTTTTTTTTTTTTTCATATATGGATGGTTTTAAAAATATATTGACCTAGGAGCATTTATATTGGTATTTATACATGGGTCCTAAATAGGATTTTGAGCACTGAACACACAAAATCCACATTTCTTTATTTTTATTATTAATTTTTTTATAAATATCTTGTTTAAGAATACCCACATTTAGTTTACCAGAGAAGTATGCAAGCATTGCACCTTCGATACGATAAACTCAAAACAGTCAATTCAGTTCTGCTATTACAAACTCAAAGTTAAATTGTATTTACAATCATTGTAGTAAATATGTAAAGTAATATTTATACAACACAACAGAAAATTTATGAAAAACGGTAAGCATGGCAATTTTGCAAAATGAAACATGGACGTGTGTCTCTGAACTATGCAACAAAAATTAATGTCTGTGTGAACTTGACAAAACTTTTTACTTTCCGAACACTATAGTGAGGAAAGTATTGTAATCATGTCAAAAATCCGAATTCGAGATTTTGATGTTTCTATACGTTTTGAGGTCCCCTGAGTCCGTTTTCACTATTTTTACGATGATGTATGTATGTGTGTGTGTATGTGTGTATGTATGTGTGTATGTGTGTATGTCTGTGAGTGAACACGCTAGCGTCTAAACGCTTCGTTCGATTAACCTGAAAGTTGGTACGCATATTGTAAGTCACCATAGTACGAACCCTATAGATTTTGGTGAATCTAGCACTTATAGTTTTTTTACAGGGACACAAAGAAAAATTCTTTATCATTATGGCCTATGGGAGCAAAATCTTAAAAGTGCGATAGCATCTAAACGCCTTATTCAATTGAGCAAAAAATTTATACACATATTATAGGTCACAAATACTCAATCTGTATAGATTTTGGAGAATCTAGCACTTATAGTTTTTTTACAGGGACACAAAGAATAATTCTTTATCATTATGCCTATGGGGTCAAATTTTTAAAAGTGCGATAGCGTCTAAACGCCTTATTAAACTGAGCAAAAAATTTTTACATATGTTATAGATCACAGTTGAACTAACTGTATAAATTTTGGTGAATCTAGCACTTACAGTTTTTTTACAGGGACACAAAGAAAAATTCTTTATCATTATGGCCTATGGGACTAAATTTTTAAAAGTACGATAGCATCTAAACGCCTTGTTGAATTGAGCTGAAAATTTATATGAGTATTATAAATCACTGTTGCACTAACTATAAGCATTTTGGTGAATCTAGCATTTATAGGTTTTTACAGGGACACAACGAAAAATTCTTTATCATTATGATCTATGGGCTCAAAGTTCAGTAGCGTTAAATAAAACATCGCGTAATAGATGGAGAAAAATGCTCAAACACTCTATTATGGTTTTCTCTCTTTTGTTTGTTTAACAACTCCTCTTTCTTTACTTTATCTACAAAACTGTTAATTACTCAATGTTCGGAAAGTCGAGTGGAGTCACTCCAGATTTTTTTACTTATAGAACAAATAAAGTGTTATTATAAAAAAAATAATAATTTGAAGTTTTGAAAATCTGTTCAGTTTTGAGGTCATCATTTTCGTTCCTTTTACGGTGATGTATGTATGTATATATGAATGTAGGTATATGTGTAGGTTTGTAAGTGAACACAATAATGTATAACGGCTTTATTCGATAATTCGATTAAGACCAAAGTTGGCAGTTTTTTTTTAAATCACAATCGACTGATTGGAAGAAAATCATATTTAATGAAATTTTATTTTTCTGACTGAGTGAAAATAATGCCTGGACCGGGAGTCGAACCCCGATTCATCAAAGTTGGCAGGCATGATAAGTCACCATTGCACGATCTATATGGATTTTTATGAGTGTATGACAGTTTTTTGTTTGTTTGTTTGTTTTATAGTGATACAATGAAAAGTTCTTTATTATCATGGCCATTGGATTCGAATTATTTAAAATGCGAAAGCATCTAAGAGTTCGGCAAGCGTCTGCAAGAAAGTACTCACTGTTGTTAATTTCTTAACTTTTTAACGCCTTCCAACAAATTTGAAAAGTGTTTTTGATTTCGGTTTGTCTGTCTATCCCCGTTCTAACGTTCGTAAAAATTTTCAGAATGTCTACAAACTCATATGTGTTATCCAGTTATACCATAGCAAGTTCCCTGTTGAAAATGGTATTGATATAGACTGATTTGTGTACAGAGATACCCAAACAAATAAAAATGCAATGCGTTCTATGAGAAGTATTTATATAAATTTATATTTAAATACTTTTGCACTACACAAATCACAATGAAATTAACATTTACAATTCATAAACATAAAACAATGCTTTCTATAGAATACAGTATGATTAACATTAAAGCTTACAAGGACACATAAAAATATTTAGATACATTAAAAGTTATAATTGAAAATTGCTTAGTTTCATTTTTGTTTCTGCTAAGCGTTTTTAACATTTTTCAACAATGTTTAATAATGACGACTTCAATCAGTCTACCAATTTGCATTTCTATCTATCTGTCGATTCACGCTCTAGTTTCCGTTAATATTTATAAAATGCCTTGAAATTTATTTTTGTTATTCAAGTCACTACGACATATTCTCTATTAAAAATGATACGGATATTGTAGCAGGTCTGAGTACAGGAACTCCCAAAATATTTTCAATGCATTACGGTCTATCAGGGATATGCTTTTTAAGTATATTTTAATATCTTGATATTCCGTTTTAACGGAACTAATATATATTTTTATGATACACAAAACCATTTTTCCTTTAAAATAACATAATTAATTGGTTTACCAGGCCTTAACATGCTGTTCTGATTCATTATGAGATATAAAGGGAAAGTGTTCAATAAAATGTTTCAGTTTTATGACTACATCATATGGTTAGGGCCTGATTATCGCACAGGCCGACTAGGCCTCAGCCTACGGCACCTATATCCAGAGGCACCAAAATAATTTTAATAATTTTTAATTTTTTAAATGCTTTTTTTGTCAAAGCTTTCTTGAAAATTTAGCTGAAATTTAGTTGATGATAATAATCTTTTGTTGGAATACATTCTTCTCCATGGATGGTCGAAATTGTATGGCATGTTTCCGGATCACACCTATACTGTAAAAAATATGTCCTATTTGCTGCCATATGGTGCGTATGAAATGTTCACAAAATATGCAGAGTTGCATAAAATCAATATTTTTAATGCTTTCTATTCATAAGTAAAGCTACAAGGATGTTTTTGGGGATTTTTTTAATGATTGATTAAAAATAAATATATTTTTATAGATTTGTTGTTTTTAGATAATATACTACAAAATCAGTCACTACGGTAAGGCTGCACAAGAAAAATCTGACGTTTTACATGGATTTACATTATATATATAAGGGTATAGAAATGATTTTTGCCAGTTTTCTTCCTTTCTAATACAAAAAAAAAAAAAAAAAAAAAAAAAAACATTTTTTTTTCTTTTTTAAGTGTCATCACGAAAGCAAATTGCGTTGAAGTTTAAACAAAGCAGCGAGTATGTATGCTTGCAAAATGTTTATGATCTGAACGAACCTCGTGATTTTTCTTTCTTCTTTATTTTGAAGCGTATAAACAAATTCGTAGTACATAATTCCCCATTATAACGAAAAAGCATAGCTTGATGGATGGATGGATGGCTGGGTTTTACGTCGCACTAGTGCTGCGCAATTGGCGACGGTCTGGGACGCACCCCTAGAGGTGGTCCGGAGACATGGCATCACAATTTTGATCCTCCACGGAAGGGATGGCTCTCTCGCTTCGGTGACTCCCAGAGGTATAATTTTTTATGGGAACATGGAGGACATTACGGCCACGACAGATTTTACGTGCACCAGCCACCATTAGTGTACACGACGGTCTTTGGCCGGCTTGAGTACCGAACCCGCACTCTTCCAATTACGAGGCCGGTGCTCTACCGACTGGGCTACCGAGGCCCAAACATAGCTTGAATAGTACATTTTTTGATGTACGAGTATAACATGAAATATTCTTTGAAATTAAAATTAAATGAAATATTTAATGCTTTATAATGGTAATGTTTTTTAATGTATAAAATTAAATTGTCCAAATAACTTGATCTCAATTACAATGTTATTGTAGCTTTAACTTTCAATTTATTTATTTATTTATTTTTTAGTTTCTTCTTCTCCTTAATTTCGGTTATACTTCTGATTTAATGACCATACTTTTTTCTTCGTGATCAAAATGCAGAAAATTAAATATTCGAACATTACCCAGAGAAAAAAAAAAAAAAAATCTCCGAAAATTCTCTTGTTGCTTACAAAGCATAATCATTGACTCTATTATCAACGAAAACATTTATTCTGCAAATATCCTCCGAATAATTTAATTTTAAGCACTCAAAGGAAACATTAAATTTTCATATAAAAATCATTTGCAAATACACACACGCATGCCACGCAGAAATACTTTATATTTACTTGCAAAACAAGAAGATATACAATATAACTGAATATTTCATTCCAAAGAAAAACCTCTTTAAGAATGTCTACAAGGAAAATACATAAATAAATAAAAAGACAGTGAAATTACTTTTCTTTCCGAAATGATACAAAACTACAAAACAGAAAACACACTTGGCATTCTCCAGCGACATAAAAGTTTTTAAAAATTATTTTACTGATTGAATAAATGGGGGTTATAAATACCAGTCAAATTGAAACGGTGAAGTGCATTTCAAAGTATTTGAGATAAAATTTGAAAATATGCCAAATAAAAAGCATAGCCATGAGTTATAAGGAGATGGTATATCATAAATGATGCCGTTTTATTGTTTTTCGGTCTGTACTAAATCATTCCCGTCTTTGTCCGTAGCACTGCCTCTCGTTTGGTCACGTGTTGAAGTATTATCATCCATAATTCATAAAGAGAAGGTTGGGAAAGTTGGAAGTTCAGAAATTCGGTAAGCAATCCATCTTAAAAAAAAACACATCCTGCATACAGACTACAGACATGCGTTTTCCCAGGATTTTTTGTTTTTCTATTAATCTGTTTGTACACAAGTTGAAAGAAAATTTAATATTTTGAAACAATGTAGCAGTGCTCGTTTCATATTTATTTTTATACATTAGTATTTTTTTTTAATAATGTTTTTAATTACTTCTATGAAAAACAACACAATGTATTTTCATGAACCAATAACAAAAAATAAATAAATAAAGCGTTTTGTACGAAAAATCAAATTTATTTTGATGGCTGATTTAGTAGATTTATTTTGTGATTTTTACAATAATTTTGCACAGTTACTGAAAGCAAATTGTTTCAATAACTAAAAGGCTATCGTTGGAAGAATAAGCACTATCAGTGGATATCCTGATAAGCCACGTGATAGGTCTCTCTATAAGCAGCGGAGAAACAAGCGATGTGCTCCTTTTAATTCTGGGAAAAAAAAAAAAAAAAAAAAAAAAAAAAAAAAATCTTGAGGCTATTTCAACCAATAATTAAAAAAAAAAAAAATAGTTGATTTAACATAACTTTTCTTTTTTTAGCAAACCTTTTGTGTGTGTGTGTGTGTGTGTGTGTGTGTGTGTGTGTGTGTGTGTGTGTGTGTGTGTGTGTGTGTGTATTAAACTGTATGCATTTGTAGAAGCACACTTATGAATATGCGTATAAATATATTAATTTAGGTAATTGTAAGTTATACACTCTCAGAAATGGATACAAAAATTTCACGAAAATTTCTTCATTTTTGACGAAAGTGTTTCTAGGGATATGCTCCGAGCGAACATTTCGTCAAATTGAGAAAAATTGTTTTGTTACCTATTTGAGAATACGAATTTCGTCAAAAATAAAAAAATATTTTCTCCTTCTTATTTCGTCAAATTGAGAAAATTACTTTCGTCACTTGTTTAAACAAACGAATTTCGTCAAAAGTAAAGATACATTTTTTCATTCTAGTTTCATTATACAGAATAAAATACAAATTATATTATAGAATTATAAAATTACTTGCAAGTTCGTTGTTTTAGGCATTAAATCCTAATTATATTTAATGAAAATATAAATAAAACAGAGCAAACAAATAAAAATCATTTGGGCGTTTATTTGACAGCTTTGAGACCTATTGTTACAATGATTTTTGTCACATTTGATCCATATTTTTACAGAAATTCACAAAAACAAGCGCACACAATATTTTGTAGATATCACAAACATCCATGCCCGCACCACAATTCGAGCCCGGGACGTGGAAATCCACAAGGCACCGTCCTACCGACCGAACCACCAGGCCGGCAAATAAAAATCATTGTAACGTACAGTCGAAACAACACAGAGAAAAAAGTCAATATGGTGGTAATGAAAGCTAGCACATGCTATTGTGAGTAAACTGTTACGTCAAATATTTGATCACGTGATCGCTTGACGAAATGGTTGTCAAAAACAACGAAATTAAGCCCGAGGATGTCTGAATCGTCAAAATTGAGTATATTATTTCTGAGAGTGTATATTGGTCTTCATTGTCATGTTATATAATCATTTTCGAAAAGCACTTCATGGAAATATATGTGTATTTTTAAAGATGGCTTCTAATGCATTTCTTATTGGAATGGGATTTACAAATTCAAGAACAAAAATGTCCTTGCAATAATTAAATATAAGTGAAGTTATTTCTCAGTATGTGTGCTTGGTTAATGTAGTCATAATTCTGTTTTCAATAATCAAATTTTCTTACAACGTTAGATTTTAAGATAATTTTCTAAATCAAAATTGAAATATATATATATATATCGGTTTTATATTAGTAAGTAAGTATATAGTTTTAAAAATAAAATACATTATACAAATTGAATAATTTTATTGAAATAGTTAGAATAATTCTATTCAAGGGTCTAATTTTTTATTCAAAATAATTTTAAACAACTTTTATTCATAAAATGTAATAGAAAACTGTATAATCATGTAAAAAGGCAATTATTGTAACTGGTTTGTCTATTTCAACATACGATTAACATATTGTTCAAATTGGAACATGTTGTGAAAGTCAAAGAATATACTAAGTAAAATTAGACGTTTAACTTCCCAAAATCTGTTAGAAAGTCGGTTTTTCATTTTATGCATATATATAGTATATACTGTTACATGAGCTATAAATAATATTAAATATTATATCCTTTATTTATATTTGAAATTGTTTCAGTATATAGTTGTTAGGCATTTACAGCTATTGTATGCATAAAACCATTTTTCTCAGAATAAAAACTTTTAACGTTTGAATGAGTTTACATTGGAATGGAGTAATTTAAAATACTCCATGCCAAATTCATTCTGTTCAGTGTTATTGTCATTCCTAGTAGATGTTCTCTTTATATGCGTAAGAATATGTTACTAGAAATAATCTTCTTTTAAAACATTAAAATTTAAATCTTTCGTTATAGTAGTCATTTCATGGCATTTAAATGCAAAATAAAAAAAAAATAAAAAAATAATAAAAAAAAAAAAAAAAAATCAAATAAATTCTTTTTTTTATTTCCTTATACAAAGTATAAGGAAGTATAGTAATTTTGCGAAATGGATTTTGTATTTCACATTGCTTGAAAACGAATGATCGCTGAATGTTGTTAATTTATACGTGCGACTTTCATGATGTCTAGTTGCACACCTGCAAGTGTCATCTTAACACGAGCTCTCGTTTTAGAGATATAAGGGATTTTACACGATTTTTCGTGACGTCTGTATGTGTGTGTGTGTGTCTGTGTGTGGGTATGTCGCATAACTCAAAAACGGTTGGACGTAGAAAGTTGCGAATTGGTACATAGGTTTCTTATAACATCTAGTTGTGCACCTCCCTTTTTGGACTTTCTATGATTTTCCGTTTTGGAGATATTTAGGAAAATTAGGTTCATAATGACAAAAATTTGGCCATAATGTATCAAAAAACGGTAATAACTCAAAAACGGTTTAGACAAATCTTGCAATTTAACTGACTTTCCGATTAGCTAGACATTTGAAACTTTCAGAAAAGCTCAGAACACGTTGACAATGCATTTTTTTAATATTTTTAGCCAACTGTTTCCGATACCTGCTGCCTTCAGCAGCGTTTATGCGATTCAACAGAAAATTTATTTAACTAACTTCCCGACTAGCTAGACATTTGAAACTTTCAGATTAGATCAGAACACGGTGAAAATGCATTTTTTAAATACTTTTAGCCAACTGTATAGGGTCCCTGCTGCCTTCGGCAGCGTTACCAGTTCAAATCTTGGAATCGATTTGTAACTAACTTCCCGACTAGCTAGACATTTAAAACTTCCGGAAAAGCTCAAAATACGGTGACAATGCATTTTTTAAATACTTTTAGCCAACTGTATAGGGTCCCTGCTGCCTTCGGCAGCGTTACCAGTTCAAATCTTGGAATCGATTTGTAACTAACTTCCCGACTAGCTAGACATTTAAAACTTCCGGAAAAGCTCAAAATACGGTGACAATGCATTTTTAAAATATTTTTGGGCAATTGTTTCGGGTCACTGCTGCCTTCGGCAGCGTTTACATGGTTCAACAGAAAATTTATTTAACTAACTTCCCGAAAAGCTAGACATTTGAAACATTCAGAATAGTTCAGAACACGGTGAATATGCATCTTTTTAATACTTTTAGCCAACTGTTTCAGGTCCCTGCTGCCTTCGGCAGCGTTTATATGGTCCAACAAAAAAATTATTTAACTAACTTCCCGACTAGGTAGACATTTGAAACTTTCAGAATAGTTCAGAACATGGTAAAATTCCTTTTTTTAATACTTTTAGCCAATTTTTTCGGGTCCCTGCTGCCTTCGTCAGCGTTACCAGTACAAATCTTGCAATCGGTTTTTAGCTAACTTTCAGAAAAGCTCAGAACACGGTGATAATTCACTTTTTAAAAATATTTTTAGCCAACTGTTTCGGGTCCAATGTCAATGTTTTTTAACATTATGTATATTTCTAAAAGTGTATAAGGAAGTCATGTGGTGCCCACATCAGATTTTTTTTTTTCAAATATAGTGTGATAGAAATACATAGTGCCATTTGTGTATCAAATAATTATTATGGAGAGGTAACATGTGCGTTTATTAAAACTACTTTTGCTTAGTACATTTGGAAGTATACTAATTGTTCGTTATTTTAAAATTTTAATTTGTCTTACCTGATACATTATTTAAAATATATTCATTAACATTTTTATAAAAGTAGCTATTTACAATATGAATAATTGTGGAAAATTCCAAAGAAATTCATGGATATTTGAAAAAGTTAGTTTTAAAAATCAACGTACACTTAATAGATATGGTAAGGACAAATAATGTATTATAAACTAAACATACTGGTAGTACATCTGAATTACTATATTAAAACTGCGTTAATTTTATATAATGTACAGCTTAATTATTTTTGCATACAAAAACCCTTTTAAATATCAGTAACTCGTAGACTATTGTATAATTAAAATATTTCAATTGTTTTGTAAAATGGATGGGTCAACGCACTACTTCACAGGTTTAGTGAAATCTGAATAAATAAGTACATATCATCTAGGTGAAAATATATTTTAATAGTTAAAACAATAAGACATGTAAATAATGTATACATGTAAAAGAAAATAAATAAGATTATAAAAGTAAAATATTGTATATTTATAGAGTTAAAGAATCGAAAATAAAAAATTTTTGCCTCTGAAAATGAAAAACAAAAGCAAAGGAAATTTATTTAAATTCATTTTCATGATCCTGTAAGGAACATATGAATATTATAAAAACAATTTCTAGTAGAAAATGTAGTCAATCTGTAGGGCCAATGAAAATTTTACACAACTATCAATATTTTTTTTAGAAAATTATATCTTAGAAGAAAAATTTAATAAAGGGATAAACCTTTGGTCTAAAAAAATGGTACAAACAGGGTAAAATATGAAATAAAAAATTGAATTAAATATTTCTCCCAGATAAATAAACTAAAATTAATTTATCACTTTCGTTTTAAGTAGCTTATTTAAAATTTCCAACATTGTCAGTAAATTACGAGTATTATACATTCAATTTGCATATCTCGCATGCTTCAGAAAACTATATTGCCTTCCGAAATGTGTTTTTCGAAACATAAAATCCTGACAAATCGGTGACCATTGGCGGTAAAAAGTCCAACACTCTGTATATAACCTCTCTCTTCGCCATTTTAAAACACCCAGTATGGAGCAAAGAGAAAGATCTATATATCAGTCTAAACACTCTGACATATCCTTTAGAACTCTAATAAATCTAGGGATAGACTAGAAAGCGGGAATTTAAATCCGATATCATGATTTTTTGCACTCACGTTCAAATTCCCGGCAATAAAAAGGAACTGGCGAACTAAGATATTAAATCATGTTGTATAAAACTTTCGACTTGATGATATCATTTGGAATAGTGCAATTTCCTTAATATATTTCCATTATACTCAACAGTTCATCAAAACTTACATTTATCGATGATAGTGGGCAATATCCGATGTGGGACATTTAGCATTGAATAAATTGTGTTAATGGAACTTTAATATGGGATTTAAACCATTTATGGATGAAATATTTATTTTTAGTTTATGGTGTGAGACATGCCTATTTTATCGTATTTTTAAAAGATATAGATTTATTTTCATCCGTAATTTAAAATATCTTGAATTCTGCTGGTACTTTTTTAATTTTTGTAGGCAGTAAAGTCATATATAAACACTTTACATTACTTGAGTTTTGAAGCTTAGTAGGCTAAAGTTTAAAAAAATAACGAACAATATTAAAAGGATCAATGATAATAATAAATCATATTATTATTATCATAGTAAAATTAACAAGTAAAGATTTATAGAAACAACTTTTATATTCACAACAGTGTCATCGAAAGTAGAATATTGAATGTTACTTTAATGAAAAATATATATTACAATTAAATAACTGAAAATAGAAATACTAACTAATATTAGCAGTCATAGTAATAATTATAAATACCATCGTTATAGTAATGAAAACAAATTATCAGAAACAAGAAAAAAAATCATAATAATTATTTTTTTTTTCCTAAAAATAAGAATAAAATAAAATAAAAATGAGGAAAAAAACTATTCACTAGAGTTTAAGAGCTTTAGTTGAACCCCTGCCAAAACATATAGGAAGTAGTTTAAGAACAAGTGCAACCAATTAAAAAGTAAACATCCTCTTGTAAACATATTTTTCTTATATATTGTAATGTATTAAAAATACTCTTTTCTGTATTTTATGATTTTATATCATCCTTTATTTAAAATGAAAATATATCAAATAAAAGTTTTATGATATTACAAAATATATATATATATATTATGTTTGAGGGAGAAAAAAGGAAAACTAATACCTTCTATATCGTAAAATATTTAATAAATATGTCAGCATTTTTATCAATAAATTAATAATTGAATTTATGATTAGTAATTATTTAAAGAGCTAACAAATTAGATTATACTAAATTTAATGTTTGTGTGTTCGTTAATATTAAACTGTAAACAATTGATTTTCCCCCTTTGTATTTATAATATATATATATATATATATATATATATATATAGCTAGTTATAACAACTTTTAAACATAAAAAAATATACTCTTTTCCTGAAGTATATGTAAATATTTTGTTATAAATTCTTTTCTTTTTAAATAATTTTTTAGAGAGAGGAAATTTTAATTATTTTGAAAACTACAATTAGGAATATGAATTTTAAAATGTGCATTTTTTTTTTTTTTTTTTTTTTTTTTTTTTGCCTAAGCTCTTTATTGTATTTACAGTTCAAAATTATAATGATGAAACAGTTTTTAAGAAAATTTTCTCTTAAATTATCTTAAAATATCAGTTATTGAAATACGTCAGAAATATATTTGACATATTGTGTGTATTTTTAAACATTGTGTCTCATTAAAAGATTATGTATACCTGCTTGCTATAACTATAACCGTCATGCAATTTTAATAAAGCCTAGAACATTTCAATACGATACTGCACATAAATTTTGAGATTATGAAACATAATTTTTCAAATATGTTAAAAATTCAGTTTTTAAATTGATATTTGATGCTAGTGATGTGATATAGCTAGGTTTAATAAAGCAAAAAAGAATAGAAATTTTAATATACTAAGCTCTTTTTTTTTATAGCGCTGAATATCAAAACCCAATCAAAAATCAAAATATTTTTATACAAAATAATATATAATAAACGATGTTGTGACCACTTCAATGCAATAAACGTATTTCGTAAAATTTCAAATATCAGTTTCTTTAAAACAATTGAACTTCAAAGGCATAAAATAAAGAAATTTATGTAAAATAACACCTGTTTTTCTATAGAAGAAGTAATTGAAACGTCGAAAACATTTAAACAAAATTTTGAATTTTATTTTATTTTTTTTATTTATTTTTTTTTTTTTGTGCGTGTGTGTGTGTGTGTGTGTGTGTTTTGGTTGATTGGTTAGTTCTATTAAGTAATTTGACTTTGGATTAAATAAACAAAATAAATATGTTTTAATAATTTTAAATTTTTGAAAAGGATACACTTTATATTTAAAATAATATCAACAATTGTGTAATATTAAAAAGATTAAATTCTTCAATAATTTGTACGATTGTTATTCAGGCCATTGAAATCTGAATAAATGATTAAAAACGTCTAAATTCAGTAAATAAAAAACACATTGTACTACGTTACGATTTTAGCCAAATTCATGTATTAAAATAGCTTACTAATCTGAAAATCAGTTTTTGAGTTCTTGTTTTGTGTGTCTGTGTGTACGTGTCTATCTTTTATTACAATAACTGAAAAATGGATATTAGCAAGACGTCGAAATTTGATATTATGTATCCGTGTCATATGGTTGTATTGCTTGAAACGTGTTACGGTGATCGAACAAAAAGTTTATGTACAGTAGCACACTAAAGAATTCAAATGCATTATCACTCATGATCATAATGTCTTGTGGGTGCAATTTATCATCTTTAGACTACACTAAACATGATAAAAAGTACATATATTTTTATGTACACAAAAACTTGTTTTCTATGGAATGTTTAAAATAACTTGTGTTCAAAATACAACTTTTTTTTTTCTTTTAACTGAGCTAAATGTAAGTGCATTATGTGGTCCTGAAACAATTTTTATACATATTATACTAATCCAAAAGCACTTACGCGGGGTGGCTGAGTCACCCCAGCCAAAGCACGTTTTCAAACGTGGTGCGCGCCTTACAGCAAGTAAGAATGCAGTGGAGAATAAATTAATGTGATTTCCACACCAGAATATTTTTCCTATTAACGACAGACCATATTAAATTTTTAGATATAATAAAGCATGTGAAAAACTCAAACTTATTAGGACTAGACCGAAAGCATTTTATACTTGGAGATAAATATGTAAAAATAAATAAACTAATGAGTAGACTTTTTTACAAAAGTATATTTATTTCTTCCTTTTACGTATGTTATTCTCAAAAGTAACAAAAACAATATTAAAAATTGCACACTGAAAGTCTCTATTATAAATAATTGCTAAAGCAAAAAAATACGATAAAATAAATAAAAATCGTCTGATTTTGAAGTGCATCCCATTACAGACATAGTTTATCGAATGAATTAACAAAATTTTTTGAGTATCATTTTCCCAGTCAAATTATTAGATATAGACAGCAACCAACCAATTAATTAATAAAGTATGTGAGTTCCAGTGCCTTTTTGAAGAAACCAATTATAATGGATAAAATAGAATTTCCAATTCTCTCTCCCAAAAGAAATCTATAACTGTAATTTTCTGAAACAATAAAAAAGTCACTGCAAATGTTCATTTGCATTCAGTACGGACAAAAAGTCCTGTACCATTAAAATAGCCTATAAATCTGTAATCCAACAACACTATTTGCATTAAAACACATAGCGGTAGATTTAATTTATTGGCTTTTTTAAATTATGCTCCTGGGGGAATCCCTACCCCACAGAACACAATTTTTTCACTCCTCTCTCCATAAGTACCCCATAAAAACTAATTCACTCTTGTAGGACAAAATCCATAAAGACAAATACATTCTATTTTTTTGTTCTTCTTAAAAGCAAATACGATTGCGAGAGACTATCGACTACTTCACTTTTCAAATGCTTCTCTGACTTCAAACTTAATTCCTAACTATGTAAAACAGATCTACTTTCAAATCTACTGACAAGCTTCACTTCTTCTAAAATGTGAATGTTTTTTTTTAGGATTAAAATGGTATAATCTTCTGGAAGTCCCACCTGCGTGCAAATCTATCTGAGGCTGAATCACCATATAAAAACTAGCGATTCAGATACCATGTGTGTACCTCCAATTTCAGGTGAGAAATGTGACCCTCTGTTGCTACAACTACAATTGCCCCTGAGGGGTGGGGGTCACAGCTGTTGTTTCTTCCACCCCGGGGGTTTATATGGGTGTACAGAAACGTGAGATCCCATAATGAGACTCAATATGAGGGAGTGACACTATGGATAATGAGAAACGTATTAATTGTGGTGCCTCGGGGCTTCAAATACGGGAATTTTTTTTTTCCTTTAATAAAGAGTGTCGTCTGCTTCCTGGAGAAAAAACATAAGAATCAGGAAATCAATTCTGATGGCGCAGAATTTTTCTTTTTATATATATAATATACTCAGCGTTTCATTTCTTAAATAATAATAATAACAATTTAATCATAAACGTTTGAAATCAGATTAAATCATTTTAATGTTGATTTTTTTCAAACATAAGCTTGAAGAAGTTCAACGTGAACATGTTTGAACATTTTTTTTAATGCTGCCTAGTGAGAAATGTGTTAATTGTGGTGCCTCGAACTTCACATTGAAATGTTATTTTTATTTTATTTTATTTATTTATTTATTTATTGTAGAATGTTATCTGCTGCCTAGCGGAAAAACATAAGAATTAGGAAATCAAGTCAGAATGAGAAGAAAATTTGACACAGTATGCCCAGCATTCAGTCCTTATGAATAATAAATAAGAGAAAAAAAGTGTTTTCAATTTTTGGAATTATTTCAAATCACTTTAATGTTTGCTTTCTTCAATTATAAAATAAAAAAAATCTATAGATGTGGAAGACGTTTAATGTAAATATAGATTAGGATATTTTTAAAAATTTCTTTTTTAAAGTACATTTATTGTAGTATATGAAGGATTTAATTTCAAGCACATTTTTCTTTATTATAAAAATTTCATAAAGATTAAAAAAACCATAAAACATTAAGAAATCAAGTACGATGGTAACACAGGCCTGCAACTAAAAACTGCATTGCGCTCTCTCTCTCTCTCTCTCTCTCTCTCTCTCTCTCTCTCTCTCTCTCTCACACACACACACACACACACACAAAACTAATACTTTTAGTTCAATGTTGCGTAAAAAATGAAATCTGGTATCCTCTTATTGTTGACTATAAAAGTCATATTCAATACATAAGTACATATTCAATACAAAGTCATATTCAATTTCATTTTTATGAAATACTTTTCATAAAAATGAAAAGTATTTCTATTAAATTATTAAAACTTATTTCAAGCGAAAAAATGCTTTTTTTTTTTTTTTTTTTCTAAATTAAATAAATGAATAATTCAAAGAAAAATATTACCTTTATTTATTTATTTATTTATTTTTGCTCTATATAAATTCTTAATTAATATTTTTCTTCCAACGCTGCTAAAGCATAAAGCACCTCCAAAAGCTGATCGTCTGCTTTTAATTGAATTATTTTTCATGCGGAAACCGGAAAAAGAAAGAACTTTTACTTATATAGTCATTATTGTGACAAATTTTCGTTTATACGTTGCGCTTATAAATTGAAAAATGCTTATGTTTTGATCATTTATTTATTTCTAATCATAGTCATTATTAACTTGACACTAAATTTGTAAATTTAAGCATATATATGATAATTTTACCCTATATTCCTTAATAATACCTTTGTATAGAGTATATTTATTTTTAATTTCATAATTAAATTTCATAATTATTTTCTCTAAAATTATTCATTTATTTTAATATTTTGTTTTATTTCATTTATATGTATTAATAATAATATATTAAAAAAAACAAAAATACAAGCAGTCGCCTGGGTTCGATCTCACTACCTTTCGCACTGGAATTGAATACTCTAACCACTCTCCCACACCGTCTTGCTAACGGAGTCTCTTTCCTAGGTTTTTACAGATACAACTAAAACTTGGGCCGTTTTCTCGCTCCATGTGGGGTTGTTGCAGCAAATTTTTACGCTACCGTATGTTTTCGACCATGCTCTTTAATTTAAGCTTGGTTTTGTTTAAATCGGAATTTTACTCATTCATACTTCCCTTGTCAGACATGCATTCAGCAATGGATTGAAAATGACCGACCATAACTATGGGAATATATTATAAATTAGATTATTATTATTTTGATCATTTATAAGAATAATTATTTATTTTAATTTGAAAGCAAGAAATTTTTTTACGCTTAAAAATCTATTCTTAAAGAATTATTTTGCAAATTCTAAATGTCTCATTTTACACATGATTCGTATAATACTGAGAACTGAGTGCGGTTTATCATGTGTTGTATACAATAGCATAGTATAATCCTAACATATGGTTAACCTGATAATAGTATGTGTTCTCTTTATGGCATTGTACTCTTTAAAGTTATAATTTCAACGAGAAAATGTTGTAGGCAAATTATTTAGCCCCAAAAGAGTATACCCGTAACATTTTATACAGATTGAACTTACCATTTCGATTGTGTGAGGCTTCCATCAACAGAAACACTGCACCACCAGAGCCCTGCAGAGAGAAGTGTGGATATAAAAATAAGCTTTGTAACTCTCTGAATTAAAAACACTGGATTATGCCTATGTAACAAATTCAATAACTCAAGATGCTCCACGAGGATCTTCCGTCCTACACAAAGTTTCTCCCCTTCAAAAAGAAATCTTTGTTTTCTATGAACAAATGAGCAATACGGTCGACCATTATGGATCGGTTTGTGCGCTGCTTTCAAATATTAGTAAAGTCCAGAATGTGTCCCAAACATAATGGACAATATTCCTGTGACGTCACCGTAGGTAAAATCGCAGAACACGTGGCCGATATTTTGTAAACAAATTAGATTCAAGATGCCATTTCATTGCTACGCATAAGATTTTCCTAAATATTTCTGCAGTGAAACTTCATGATAATGTTCAAACAAGAACAAAAGAGAAATGTAAACAACTGAATCGAATGATAAAGTTAAGACTATTCCAAATCGTAAAATTGCAGAACATTTTATGTATACACACACACACACACACACACACACATATATATATATATATAATGAATAAAGATTAATAAGAACATTTTATAC